>OU461588.1:1107541-1707541 GCA_911812115.1 Pristionchus exspectatus | reverse complement strand
GAAATCAAATTATTTCTTGGAAGCTTATGATGACGCGGTAAAGTCACAACAGTATGGCTATTTGATGGTCGATCTACATCCTACAACGAAAGAAAATCGACGGTTGTGTACCAACATTTTCGATAATTCGCTTGTTTATTATGTTGAGAAAATGATGCCATAAATTTGATTATGAAATTCTTGGATGTGTATACATGACATTTCTTTCTCAGATACTGTACATGAAGAGATAAAATTATCTCCGTGTCGGATCGATTATGCGGAGAGACATGATCGACATGTGATTGGTTGAGAGATGATAGTGGGTGGAGTCACTTATTAGATATAACAAGATCTTTCAAAAGGGGCGGGATCATATATGAGGAACAAATGATGCATTAGTCTTTATCCAACTGCGCGTAGGAAACGGTTGTCATTTTTCTTCTTGCTATTTTCGCTTATTTCTTGAAAGTATGACTCATCCAGTGACAGGTACTGCCAGTCTGTCGAACATGCAGGTATTGATTTTTAGATCGATATTCGGGGATCAACGCTTACCAAACGGGACGTATTAGACGGTCATGATATTGGCCACGCCCAACGATCGCTTCATTGGTCAATTTCTATATTCGTTCGTTGGTCGTGGTCAATCGCATGAGGGTCTAATACGTACCGTTTGGTACGCGTTGATCCCCCCCCCATTACTACTAACACACCTGAGAGGTGGATGTTTCAGTTCCTGGTAGTAGTTCGTGTAACTGAAAATGTGAATTAGGTCATGTGCAATGCAAGCTGTCGCGAATAGAGAAGATGTGAATTAGGTTACACCATGAAGAATATTTGGAGTTCTATGAAGTGACTGCTAGGTATGACCCACTTCGAACTTCCTCTTCCATAAGAGTATAAAATACCCTTCCTCAGAGTAATCACCCTTGTAGAGTATTCTATAGTTCCTGCGACCATGCCTCGACGAGTGTTCAAGCGAATCCTCCCCGACCGTTCTGTCGACTGGTCTATCTTCAAGAAGCCTGCAAGAGGTTAGTCAGATTATTGTAGCTGCTGATTACTTTGCAACTTTAGATAACGAAGAGATTAATAAACCTCCCGAGACTGACATTTATACTGAGAAACTACCCAGTGAAATGTGGAAGGGAATTATTAATCTTGGAAGGAATTATTAGTCGAAAAGACAATTGAGAAGAGTTAATCGTAGATTAAATAAACTAGTAGACTTCAATTATAATCTGCTTTCTGAGGCTGATGTGTACATTTCTGAGGTTAGTGAAACACAACTGATCTTGTGATGTAAATATTTTAGAAAAGTTTGATTGTGTCTTATACGAAAGAAGGACGTACTGAGAAATTTAATTCTGCGCATAATTCTTTTTCTCAAAAAGAAGTGAAGAAGATGTCGCATGCCTTGAGAAAAACGATTGTAAATAAAGCCTGGATAGATTTACATCCTGTAAGTGAGAATAATAACTCTAGAAAATGAGCGGTTACATTTTCAGATGAGAATCTCTTTTCCAAAATTGAGAAACCTGCTTAGATTTATGGGAAGGGTGTTTGCCGCTTGTCTTACGGAAAATGCTACTATTACAATAACTCATGCTTCTACTTTGAATCTGCCTGTCAATGTTTAGTAAGTTTTGAAATGATTCCGCAATGAACTTTCGATTTAGTAATTTTCTGTGGAGGCGCATTTCTGGAAAAAGGAGAAGGCTTATTTTTCCTTTTGTACAACACACTAATAGTTATCGTCGTATGATCAATTCTGCTTGTAAATATAATTGGACCTATTTGGAGATTCGATATTGGGTATGGGGGGGGGGGTATATTTGACAAATTTAAATTGTTATTCAGATTTTTTTACATTTGCTCATATGAATTGGATCACTCCCGATTTTCATCTAATGGGACCTAAAAAAAACTGGAAAAATCGATCATCTTTTAATTATTCATCCTAAGCGAACTGTCGGCAGGAACTATGTCTCTAATTTAATTTCGGTAATGGAATGCAATCCTTAAATAAATATAATATTATAATTTTCAGTTTATACGGACAGGAGGATTTAAGTTTGGGATATTCGAGTTCATAATCGATATTTCTGCTAATGTAATAGATATTCTTCAACCTGGTCCAAAGGTTATGATTGCTCAGACACCCGAGATTGCATCTTTTGAAAGGGTAGAAACCACCGTACATCCATTCAACGTTAAAGTCTGGAGACAGTGTACAGTAACGTTGACTCGCGCTATATGACTATTTTGACACCATTTTTTCCTGCAGTTCAATATGTAAAATGTTTTAAAGCTCTGAATAGAGAAGAATATAGGATGCCCATACATTTTAAATCATGTAAGAGAATTGTAATATTATCAATAATGACGATCAGTGATAAACTCAATTATATTTTTTGGATCTGTCTTTTTCATTGACCTCTCAATCGATAGTTTGGTTGGATCTGCAATTGTGTGTCTCCGTGATTTGTTCGGGGATTCCGATAGTGATCTTTTGCCAGATTGGTGTTGATGCGATTGTAAATCTATCGCCTGTAAAACAAACTATCGCCTTGGGATGATGGATAATAAGTAGGGAGGCCACGGTGATTGTATCGGATTTGCGTTCTCATTCGGTCAGCATTCATCGCGTGGCGAGCATGAATCTGGTGCGTTTGATTAAATATTCAGTCGGATGGACTCTGCACTTCATCTTTACGGCTGTAAGTCTGTTTTTTTTGTCTTTCTCTCTTATTTCATTACACTCTCTCGTTTCTCTCACGATGATAGAGTATGTAAAAGAAAGAGGTGTGCACATTGTTTGCGTATTCTTATTGACAGATTGGTTCTAATCAGAGACATTATACGTGTTACCTTTATTATGGATATTGTTTCAGATCTTGCAATATGATAAGGGCCCAGTTAAATCGATTGTTCCTCGACCTGTGCGACTTCGCGAGCAACCACTCCTATCGATCGAGGATGAATCAAACACAGGTGAATACAATGATTTGCTTTAAATTTTACGGTATTGATTGAATTGTAAGATTTTTAGGATTATCTGATCTCCCACGAATTCCTCTTGAATCAATAATGAGTTATCTCGATTTTAACGAAATAGTGGGTTATGAATAATTTTACAGCGCCTTGCGGTTATCACCTATTGCGATGCGAAGAGGGTTCGAATTGAAGCTCGTAGCTACAACTTCAGTACATCAGAGTTGGAGGAATTGAGTCGAGTCATTTATATCTCTACGATAGATGAAGCCTGGATTGACTTTAACGAGGTATATCATTACTCCTTAATAAAGGAGAGTTGTCTCCCTGTGCGTGTATGTTTGTCCACCTAGGCGAGAGTGCCAGGGGGTATGTCTGGGGCAGAGACGCAGAGGAAACAAGTGTAAACAAGTCGGGCGCCCCCTCCCCCTCTTCAACTACCGTAACCTTGACTACCCTATACCTACCGTAATCCTGACTACCGTATACCTACCGTAACCCCGACTACAGTATACCTACCGTAACCCTACATCAACCAAATTACTGGGAAACGTACAAGAACCTTCTAGAATGTTCGAAATGACGGGGACAGGTTCAGCGGCTTCTAGAATGTTCGGAAATGAGAGGAAACTTCTAGAACCTTCTAGAATGTTCGAAAATGAGGGGGATGGGTCCAGCGGCTTCTAGAATGTTCGAAATGACGGGGACAGGTTCAGCGGCTTCTAGAATGTTCGGAAATGAGAGGAAACTTATAGAACCTTCTAGAATGTTCGAAAATGAGGGGGATGGGTCCAGCGGCTTCTAGAATGTTCGAAATAACAGGGACAGGTCCAGTGGCTTCTAGAATGTTCGAAATGACGGGGGCAGGTTCAGCGGCTTCTAGAATGTTCGAAATGACGGGGACATGTTCAGCGGCTTCTAGAATGTTCGAAATGACGGGGATAGGTCCAGCGGCTTCTAGAATGTTCGAAATGACGGGGACAGGTCCAGCGGCTTCTAGAATGTTCGAAATGACGGGGACAGGTCCAGCGGCTTCTAGAATGTTCGAAATAATGGGGATAGGTCCAGCGGCTTCTAGAATGTTCGAAATGACGGGGACAGGTCCAGAAGATTCTAGAAGGTTGAAAATGACGGGCATAGCAGGTCAAAGGTTCACACAACCCGGCTAAATGCATAACCCGGCGTCATCCAGCCGGGGAGCGCGCCGTAGGCGCGCGGACCCGGCTGGTTTCTAGATATGAAAATGATAACAATAAAATTATATTATTTCAGTCTAATGTATCCAAAATTGGATGTCGGCATGTTGCCCAGGCTATTGGTCTCTCACTGGAGTATTCCTTATCTCGTGATGCGTTAGTGACCATATCGACTCCTATTGCTCCTCAGACGTATGATCGTGATCCTTTGTAAGTCTGACTTGTTGAAAAATAGATCATTTACGTTGAATTGTAGGGAACATATCTACCGACTATTCGCGGGAGCCGAACGAAGGCTTACGGTGGCAGCAGGCTGGAACCACGCAGAGAGCGTTCGTCGAATTCAGAGATTATGTCGCTATCCCTGGAGCGTTGTTTCACTTGTCATCGATGTAAGTGATATTTGTAGAAATATTTGATGGTGATTATTGCGTTTAGAACATGAACACAACTGCTAGAGCGACGTGGCTCCCAGCTGTAATTTCCGGAATGAGATTAGTTGGATTGAAAGAAGTACATATTGTAAGGGATTCGAATATGCTGATCAATGAATTGGACAATTGTATCGCTGTAAGTTATATTTATATTTATATATCTTTTCTGTTGAGATATGAAAAATAATGAAAAATTATTCAGGCGGCGAGAGAGACGACTAATATTTCGAGGTTGGTTGTAAAGTCTCGTCTGAGAGAAGATGGACAAGGACATGTATTGATGATGGAAGGATCTCTTTTACTTGCTAGAATTCCCTTGCTCATCTAATTTACGATGTATTCTTTCCCGCCAATCAAACATTCGTTGGAAATAGGGTTTTTCGTCCGGCGACTGTGATATTTTCTCGCGAAAACGTTGTTGAGGAAGACCTACCAGTCGCAGTGCTGGGACTCCCAAGTAACCCCCGACAGTAAGATTCCCCTACCCCCATAGTAGGCGTATTTCGCAAATGGTCACTACTACACTCACTATTAGGTGAAATTACTCTATTATAGTTTGTAGTTTTACTACTGCTCTTACCTTACGTACACTCTCATTTCACTCTAATGTTTTCTGTTTCGTAGCTTTTAGCAATCGGTTACAGCCTGCTCGTTTTTAACCTACCATTTATCACCTTCTTGACATTCTCTGTTATTGTTTCAGTCTAGCGCTCCTACTTATCTTACCTTGATACACTCTCGTTTCACTCTATAGTATTGACTGTTTCCTGATTTCCTGATTTCGACCGACTAATTCTTCTCTTGCTTCTACTGTTCTCTCCTGTACCGATCTACTTCTCTGTGCTCTTATTTTATTCGGATGTGCCTGTTTTTGTAATGTTTCGTTTCTGAGTGATAGAACACCAAGTGCGAACTGATCCTTTTTTTGCAATTTATCAGTTCACTTTTCACGTTGTATTACTGATAGTCATATACTGAAGTAGTGTCGTGGATATTATGTGAAGAGTCATTGACAGAAATTAATGTCATCTATCGTCACATGATCTCTACAAATTGTGCTGTATTGTAATCATTGATCTATTCATTACGTAATAATTTATCGATTTCATACAAAGTTCAACCACAATGTACATCCCTATGAACTGACACCTTCCCATCCTATCACCGTTAGCACAAGCCCATAATAATCAAAAAAACGACGAAATATCTTAGTTTGTTTGATAGATAGTTAGTGTAACGAAACAATTTTTAAGAAGATGGACCCTTTCTCCCATTTGGTATAAATGATGGGCTAATGAAAGGGGTTGGATATGATTAGGGAGTGGGTTCATCCATAGTCTATCATATCCAGATTGTTGGTGTTTATCACTATTGAGCTTAATATAATTTCTTACGTAATGAGTTCCATCTATAGGGACTACGTTCTTAAATGTCACTTTAAGTCCGTAATTAATATGAGTGCTTGTTAGGGATAAGACTGAATTGTTGATAAGGGTTGAAATCGATCTAGCAATTACGGACCTCTGATCTGGTCTGGCAGGGTGAAGAGCCATTCTTACAACGTAGTCCATCCTATGAACAATGTCGAATGTCATATCTGGACGCAACTTGAATGTAGCCGTTCTATTAGGATGTCTGGCGAAGCGGATGTATTCGGTCTGAAATGATATAATATGTGCTGATTAATTGATAGAATAATTAGGGAGAATATATGAGGACTTACATTATCATTAGGTTGAAAATTGCGAGGAGTAGGTTGCGTACGTTGCACTTGATGAAGAGGAGGAATGACAGGAGCGATTGGAATAGGAGCGACGACGGCTACTTCAGGTTCTTCGATGTTAGGGACAGCCATTGTTGTAGAAGAGTTGGAGAGGATGTGAATTGATCCAAACGATTCGGATGAGTTTCAACGGAATGAATTGTGGTGGGCGTGATTCGACCTTAGCAGACGAGTTCTTCACTTTCTCATTTCTATTTCTTCTTTAATTTGCCGAGATGGCGAAGAGTGATAATTGACATGAGGGCTCTAGGTCATGCATAGATGGTGACTAAGATATAAACTTGAATAAACATGGAGAGTGAGAATTGAAACTTTGATGTTGTGGATATATTGATCTGATCATGAGGGACATGTTTGAATTTATTTAAAATATAATGATTCTTTATTCAGTCTTTTCAGTTTTCCAATGACGATGGCTAAAAAACAAAGAAAATTGGCCTCATGAAAATAAACTTTATTTGATGCGAATATTATTCCCGCAAAAAATAGGCATTTGAAAAGTTGCCAAAAAAGTACATTCAATTGCTCATTTTTGGGCAATTGAAGTATAATATAACTACTGATCTCGATCGCGATCTGACGCCCGAGCGCGATACGACTGTCGCCAACGAGGCAAAGGTAGTCCCATTGTCCTTCCATTCAATTCTTATTCTAAACCTCCACTTCTTGTTTTTCTAATTCATCCACATCATTCCCATATTAAATTCCTATCCAGGGACCGATGCCCAAGGAGCCCAAGGTTTCGAAAGGCAAGAAGACGAGCACGATCAAGTTCGATCACGATCTTCTCGTCAACGATATCGTCAACAAGGTCGAGCGACGAATGAAGAAGCAGATTGAATCCATTACCACTAATGTTATTACTGAAGCTGTAATCCTTGTTAACAGAAATGTTGATAACTTGTTCACTGATCTAACCACCACGGTTGCCAATATTCACGATGCTGTCCATAACTTCACAATTCCCTCGCCAGTAGTAGTTCCTAAGGTTGTTACCCCTTCCACAAGTCATTCACCTACTGTATCATTGCAACAAGTGACCCTTTCCACTCCATCGTCAAATCGTGCCGTGATTCCCACTCGTTCCCCTATGGAACACAATGTTCCCCATAACCGTAACCGTATCTCCAATCAGAACCGTAGAAACCACAGTCGATCTCGTTCCCCAATCCTCCGTAACCAGTCCAACCTCCCCCAGTGCGTTTTCTGTCAGAGCGTATTGCACCTCACCAGAAACTGCAACGCAGTTACCAGCATTAACGTGCGTACCAATATTGCTCGTGCGTCCAATAGATGCCTTAAATGTTTCCGCATTCTGAATACGTCCCATAGAGCAGATTGTGAACCTAACCTCTGCATTAATGGCTGCACCAACCCCCATGGTGGTCCAATGAGACATTGTCTCTGGTTCTGCCCCATGAACCCTGATCTCCAGCCTTAAGTTCCATTCCATTGTTCGTCGTTATTGTTTCCGTTTAGCTGTGCTATCACTCCGATTATTGTCCGTTCATTCGTTGTTCACCATTGTTCGTTGTTTGACTTTCACCCATCCATCGATGGTTCATTGTTGTTCTTTCGTCGCCAGTAAAGGGTTTATCCCTACTTCCTCTTCTCTCCATTCCACATCGCAATTCACCGTACCCCTCTCCCATTCATTCCGCTCCCCCCGAGTGTATCGATTTCCATCGAACTCGATACCCAAATACAATCCAGTTTATTATTATTCCATAATTAAAATAATAAAATCCATTAGAATAGTAAATCCAGCATAACTCCATTTATAAAGTCAGTCGCTGGTTGACTACCGTAATTCTCCAAGTTAGTAGTTCGCGACCCTCGGCGAATGTTTCGAATCTCCATTCTCTCGCACGGAAACCCTTAATCAGGGTTACCGCGCATTTCTACCGTATTGGTTCCACTTCAACGTCGTCGTCGTCTGAATTCCACTTTCTCGTCGTTTATTTCCGTTATTCCGTCACGCAAATGCGTCCCTGACCCCTTTCTGTCTGTTTTAAACCCTTTCTTCGGTTATACCGTCGTATTTCCCCTCCATTCCAGTATCTTCGCGTTATTTCGAGTATCCATTATATTCGTTGGTTTAATTACCCAAGTTTGAGGTTATCTCGGACCGGGAAAAGAAGCCGTTGTGGTGGACAAACCACACAACACGCCCTGGCCCGCCATAGCCACTCGCCGCCATCCACTTCACCACTACACACTCTTTCCACGTCGGGGAAGAGCTATCGCCACACCTTCTATCGGTAGAGGTATTCCTAATTTCCACGTCATTTCCATTCCACTTCACCCCCACGACAAACCTTTCGTCCTTCATTTCGTCACCTTAGTTTCACCCCATTAATTGTCCCACTGTGTAATTGAATGAAATTTATTTATTAATTGCTCTTTGGTTCAACACACCGCGAGTACCTAACTGGCTTCTCCATAACAAGTTGGAGAAGTCAGTACACGCGCAAACACAGCAAATATAGGCGATAACATGATGCGAAGTAGAAGCAACAACCTTCTAATCAACACCCATTGCCCATTTCAGCGTTTGAACATAAAAACTTAATAAAAAAAGCTTAAAACAGGTAGAAACGAGACAACGATCCCGAAAGTAGAGTAAAAAGAAAAAGTCCTTAAAATTTTTAGGCCCAAATTGGAACAGCACGTCCTCGCTAAAACCAGAAACGAATTTACAACTTTAAACTTAATTTATTGATTAATTTTTAATTTTTATTTTTTTTCTAAAGCGAAAACACTAATAAGACGAACAAGCACAAACACGACATAGTTAAGAGACCGGATCGGTAATTTTCGACCACCCCCGGACACGTGCCCCCCGAAATGAGAACCAGGGCCCCATACTGTGTACATGTATACCCCATGGCTGCATGTGAAACATGGCACTAATAGAATCCTCATTTGGCTTTGCCATCGTACAATATTAGGTCACAAAGTTGAAAAATCGAAAAGTCATATCTTTCGAACGCGACAAGCTAGACTCAAAAACTCTTTTGCAATGTATTAGGTATGACCAATAACCAAAAATGAGTCACTCCGATCAAAATATTTCACTCTGCTACTATGATTTTTTGGTCGAATTTTTCATATTTTGGTGAATATCCTGAAATTGACGAAATTCCAGGAGCTAAATTTTTTCTTAAAAATTACTTTAGTGGACCCTTATTACAATCCACATCGAGAGGAGTTCTGGTTTTTCTGCGTTTTTGCGCTTCTTCGAAGTGAAAGTGCCTCATGAGGGGTCTCAGGTGATGTTTCCGTCCTTACCGCTTGCTCTGTATGAGATTCACCCATAAAATGGTGCAAATAGAAAAGTTAGGGCATTTTGTGAATAATCATCACCATAGAAGTCAATTTAAAAAACAATTTTTTTTTCGAATTTTTCGTACTATGACCCGGGGTTCATGCCTCCGAAATGGCCCACCACCATGAACCCGGGGTCATGGTCCAAAATTGAGCCAAAAATTCATGATCGAGAAACTTCAAGTACTATACGTCAATACATACTACAGTACCCCAACAATATACCGTAACCCGAATTACCGTATTCCGATAATCGCAAAGTAACTTTTTTCCAAATGTGTATTGAAAAGCCAGTTCACGATTCCAGGAATGGGAGATTACAGTAATTCGGGTTACGGTATATTGTTGGGGTACTGTAGTATGTATTGACGCATAGTACTTGAAGTTTCTCGATCATGAAATTTTGGGTCAATTTTGGACCATGACCCCGGGTTCATGGTGGTGGGCCATTTCGGAAGCATGAACCCCGGGTCATGGTCCGAAAAAATCATTGTCGCGGATTCGACTCATATGGCGATAATTATTCACAAAATGCCCTAACTTTTCTATTTGCGCCATTTTATGGGGGAATCTCATACAGAGAAAGCGGGAATGACGAAAACATCACCTGAGACCCGGCATGAGGCACTTTCAAGTCTAAGAAGCGCAAAAACGCAGAAAAACCAGAACTCCTCTTGATGTGGATTGTAATAAGGGACCACTAAAGTAACTTTTAAGAAAAAAATTAGCTCCTGGTTTTTCGTCATTTTCAGGATATTCACTAAAATATGAAAAATTCGACCAAAAAATCATAGTAGCAGAGTGAAATAATTTGATCGGGGTGACTAATTTTTGGATATTGGTCATACCTAATACATTGCAAGAGAGTTTTTGAGTCTAGCTTGTCGCGTTCAAAAGATATGACTTTTCGATTTTTCAACTTTGTGACCTAATATCGTACGATGGCAATGTCAAATGAGGATTCTATTGGTGCCATGTTTCACATGCAGCCATGGGGTATATATGTACACAGTATGGGGCCCTGGTTCTCATTTTGGGGGGCACGTGTCCGGGGGGTAGGTCAAAATGGTCGAAAATTACCGATCCGCTCTCTTAATAATCACACAAGTTATTAGTGTGACCTGCCAAACTACTACTATCGTATCTATTCAAATATAGTTTGGCTCCCACCACGATTTGCCTTTACCTACCGTAATCTATTTCTCATCATTTCGACTGGCGACTGGGGACCCTTATGTGAAAAAAGACGTGGCAAAAATTTTTAAAAATGGAGATCGAAAAGTTGACAAAATATCGTAAAAAGGTTCAAATTGATGAGAAAACGTCATTTTGGGACTAGAAACGACTTGATTCGACATTGTGCCTCATATTTGAATAGTCCGTACAATGAAAAATGGCGTGGTTGGCCACGCTTGAGTTGAAATTTCGATACATTGGCCGTGAAAATATGCCCCGCAAAGTTTTCTACAATTTGTATATATAAAAAATACATATTATATCGAAAAAGAGGACATGGCAAATGACATCTTCATGTGTAGCCATGTTGATATAGGCCGAAATGGGCCAATAATTGCACATAATGAGTCATAACTCGAACCAATATGGATGAAAATGCTTGAAATTCGAAATTTTTACATAACTTTTCATGCTCTTTCGAATGAGCTATTACACGATACCGAAATCTCAATTTGAATTTTCGCGAGATCAAAGATCAAAGATCAATATTTCGGGACCAAAGTTCAAAAATCGCCTATACCGGCCCTAGGGGTCATGTTGGTGAAGTTTGAGCCCATTCTGAAATTTTTTCCAAAGTTGTACACTTTACCCGCGTTCTTACGGAGAACGCGTTTTAAGATGTCCAGAAGAAGCAGGATCGTTCATAGATTTGAAATTGTTTGAAGAGCGCCTTTCCAATCATTTGCGCAAAGGCAACCGGGTACTTTTCATCGGGTTTCGGCGCCAGCGGGGGACCCGTCTTCCTTTCTAATCGCAATGGAAAACATTACATAACTACGTTGCAAGTTTAGATAGTTCTTTTGCAAGTTGTGCCTCCATTCTAGCGGGGCTGCGGTAGCGAATTGGTGAGAGGGCAGTCAATGTATCTACTTGAAACTACTCCCACAGACGTGGCGGGAACGGAAAATAGGTCGAGTTCCGGTATTACCGTCTTCTCAGACTTGTCCGTGAGAAGTTTGAGCATTATGGAGCTGGAAGGAAATACGACCGCTTGCTAGAGGGCCCAGAACGTGTTGTGGGCCGCCTACGCTTGCCCAAGCCCGTTAGATTCTTTATGGCCTGCCGGCCGTGTTTTTGAACTGCAACCGATGGCGGAGTTCCCTGTGCAATGTCGGACAAGGACGCAACCCCCGTTTCTACAAGTTGCTTTCCCAACGGGGACCTAATGAACGCGGGGATGGCGTAGCGCAGCTTCCGCACTATCCCGGCTATTCCGTATCCTCGTTGAAACTTTGTTCCAACAAACCTAACGCCGGCTCCTTTTTGTGACGGATCGATTAGTGCTTTAAAATCGACTTTATCGTATTCAAAATTGACAGAAAGGTCGTGAGCAACCATACCGGAGCAACACAAACTGATCAGCTAACTTTCACAAAGTGCAAGGTACAAATAGTAGTTCCGTAATGAAACTTGACCGGTCTTCCCAACTCATCACAAATTTCAATTTTTAAGCAGTCCAGGTTTTCCACACAAATAGGAAAATATCTAATTGGGTTGAATGTGCGCGAAACTACAAGTTCGTTTCCGGAAATTGGAATGACCCGAAGGAGTTGAGTCTTGGTGTCGGCGACAATATTTGGCTCAATACAGTCAACATACACGTAAAGGGTTGAGCAATTATTCAGAAAATCCGTACTGTATTGTGCAAATGTGACTTCTTCGACGAGTACGTTTTCAGCAAAGCCACAAATGTAGGCAAGTTCGTCTGAGAGTGTGACGCTGCTGACCCGAGTCTTATCTAGCTGCACAAATATTCTATTTAGTGTTGTGTCGTAGTTGAAACAGAATCCCCTACTTGCGTACTGATCATGTGCTCTCTGAAGTCCTTTGTGAGATATTGAGTTTTGAATGCCTTGAAAGATATTTTGGGCGTTAAGCCTGTCTCGCGACTCAATCGATTTCATTTGTTCGATTGTTGCGATCATTTTCTGCATGGTGATCTCCTGGTTCGCAATCGCCTTGTGCATTGCATCCTCATGAGATTGCACGAGTTTGTTGAGGCCCATTTCTTGTTTAACTGTAATAGTAGTGTGTAGTGGACTTGGCTACATCTTCCAAAATTGATTTTTTGGAATAAATGTATCCAAGTCCACTTTCCCATGATATTATTGTGTGTATTTTCCAGGCATGTTTCTGGTCGAGGTGTTGAAGAAGTTCGCCAAGAAGCACGATAGTGAGCGGATGTTCGAGGTGCGTTGTGGATATTTTTGGCATTTATTGTTAACGAATCGGCCACGAGGAAGGATAATGTTAGACTACTTTATTTGCTCGCTGTTTTCATAGAACGAGTTTTATTTGTATCAAAATTATGACTTTCTCGCTGGCAAACCAGGTTATTCCGCCGCATTGACATGAAAATCGCATATAGCGTGAGTATAGTGTACTCTACTTTTGACGAATGCAGTTATTAACACCACCGAATATATTTATTTCATATTTTTACGATTTCCGCCGCGATTGCCACAAGCAAGGCTGTTCTAGGTAGCAGAAGGTGAATATATCAATAGGAATCATACTTTTATCGTGATATTCGTGTTGCGATTGCTGGGTACATTCGCGTTTCGCGATCACTATCAAATAATAATTGTTCTTTCAGGTTTCAGGATCGCCTTCCCCTCGTCCGCCCTCCACACGCTGCTGCCCGGAGGCAGCTCCAACTTGATCAGATCAGTTTCTGTTCCATATTATTTTTACTGCTTAAATTATGAACTTTTGGCATTAAAACAAGGGTTGGATTTTGGAGACAGATAAAACGTCATATTTTGTTGCCGAAAAGGGACAAAAACAACCCTAGGACCGTTGAAACGAGATGCTTTGTGTGGAACTTACAGGGAACTTTTCTGCGTTGTTTGTGCCCGGCGTGGCCATATTTCTCTTAATTCTTATCGAATGAATGGAACAAGACGGACTATGCGAGACTGACAGGTATATTTTTCCTTATTTAATCGAATAATTTACAGGTTCTTTCTCTTTTATTTCTTTGTTGTGTGCCCGGTGTGGCTTATCAATAATTTTTATCAATAATAACAAGGACGGACGGAAGGAGAGAATACAGGCGAGTAGCATTTATCATTCAACAAAATTTGAGTGGGAACTTAGAATATCTAGAGCTGGGTCGACACATATTGAGAGAAACAAACGGGCTACTGTAGCTGGTTATTTTATGCTTCAAAGGAAATTATCGATTTCGAATGGTACTGATTCATTAGCATCGCTCCTTTGTCGCTTTTCTCATGCGATGCGCGCGGAATCTAAACAAAAACGAAATTGGCGCGTGCTATTTAGAACAGGGGAATTAAAGTAGCACTCATTTTTGCACTTTTGCACAACAGTTGAATGCGAGTTTCACGGATGCTTCTTTTAACGCATTATTGGTTGCGATTCAGCGAAATGAAAATTACTAGCAGTTAATTTCAATATTGTGCTGATATCAGGCATCAATGGTAGTCGGGTTGGGTTGGGCAAGGACTAATTCCTTACCCGCAAGCGCGCACCCAAATGGGTCGCGTCAACCCTCCTCCCATCGATGCCATCCACCCGCCCAAAAATGAAACGAACTGCTCTCTCTTCCTGTTTTTGCAAATAAAAAAATACGAAATTTGCGCTTGCTGTTTAGGACAGGGGAATTATAGTTGCGCTCATTTTGGCACTAAATCAGCAAGCGAGTCAACAGTTGAATGCGAGTTTCATGGGTGCTTCTTTTTTAACGAATTTCCGGTTACTGTTATGATTAGCGAAATAGAAATAATTAACCATTCATTTCAATTTTGTGCGGGTCTCAAGCATCACTGGGAGTCGGATTGGGTTGGGCAAGGACTAATTCCTTACCCGTAAGCGCGCACCCAAATGGGTCGCGTCAACCCTCCTCCTATCGATGCCATCCACCCGCCCAAAAATGAAACGAAACTGCTCACTTTTTTTAAAAATAGAATAAATCACATCATTACCTGTCGTGGTGGACCATGAGAAGCACCTCAAACTTGGGTAATTAAACCTTTATTGATGGACATGTAACACGATGAATATGGGTAACGATCAGTAATGATAATGAGAGAAGAGGAAGATGAGGGAAGAATGGTCCCTAGTACGAATGAGGAAATGTGAAGGGGAATGAGAAAGGAGGGAAGGTACGGATAGCATGAAAGGGTGTGATGAATCATATTGATGAATGCATGGAACAGAAAGGTGGAATTAGTACGAGAGCTGAAAGGATGGAAGTAATTGTACGAAATAGGAAAGGATTTACGTCGGCAACGACACTCCGGACTCAAAAGGTGGTGGAGTGGGGATTGATCGATGGATGGTAGAACGATTGGTAATGAGAGAGTGATCGAAATGGATGGATGATTTTGGATAATGGGTGATTGCAAATGAGCTGTGGAGTTGGCGGAGGTGGAGTATGACTGGGCGCAGCCGCAGGGAGTGCTGGACGTGATGAATCAGAGTGAGAAGAGACTGATGAGCGTGAAGAATGAAGTGAGTGGGTCTCCATGCGAGTGGTAGTAGGAACTTCGTGTGCAGAAGAGGCATCGGATGCCTTGGTCGGTACCGGGGCAGTGTGATGAGCTTCGGTTGCCGCAGATGTGTTACTCGAACGACGAGTGGAAGGAAGGAGATGGATGCTGCCGTGAGATGATAGGCCGTCTGGAGTTGGAGGGACTTCGAGTCCACGAATGGTTGCTTCCTGGACGAGTGTAGTGAGGATATCATCAGCGAGAGAGAGGGTCTTCCGAGTTTCCGATGTGAGATGAAGATAGGGTTCGTTAGTGGTAATGAATGAAGTATGGGATTCCTTCTCCTTGGGATCCGTGATTCCGAGCGAACTCCACTTGTCAAGTGCCGTTTCGATCTTCCGGAAAAGATGAACAACATCGAGACGGGCATCGTTGAGATATTCGATGTCAATCAGTAATTCATGATCATCGAGAGTGTCGACGGTAGTTGATCGTTCTTGAAGGAACGAGGAAAGTGCATCTAACCTTCGTGACAGTGTTCTCAGGTTTGATCCGATTCTCGTGCGAATTGGGAGGGACATGGTTGAGTGTAAATGTCCATAGGGTGCTTCTCCGGCCCACCACCTTGCTACTCAAATGAGTGCGAAAAGTGTTGAGAGAATATCGGATATGAAGAGAGACAGATGCGAAGGTGTGAGATGAAGGCGCGAATGAGATGCGCGGAATGAGGATGAAGAATGAAGTGAAGAAACGCGAATGAAATGTGTGTTGTGGAGAGGAGATGAAGAGGAGCGAATGGAATGCGCAGTGTTAGAATGTAGTGTGATGAGAGGGTGCTCGAATGGAGTGAGCAGTGAGAATGAAGATGAAGAATGAAGAGGCGCGAATGGAGTGCGCGATGTGGATGAAGTGCTCGAATGGAGTGAGCAATGAATGATGATGAAGTGAAGATGGAAGAAGATGGAAGGGGTGAGGTGACCCGAAAGGCGTGGGTCTATGAGTAGGGGAACCTGGATGCAGACGGGACGGCTTGTGAGACTGCCGCTGGAGTGTCCGCGTGAGAAGGTTGTAGATTTGTTCACCAAGTGGTCGCCATGTCGTGGTGGACCATGAGAAGCACCTCAAACTTGGGTAATTAAACCTTTATTGATGGACATGTAACACGATGAATATGGGTAACGATCAGTAATGATAATGAGAGAAGAGGAAGATGAGGGAAGAATGGTCCCTAGTACGAATGAGGAAATGTGAAGGGAATGAGAAAGGAGGGAAGGTACGGATAGCATGAAAGGGTGTGATGAATCATATTGATGAATGCATGGAACAGAAAGGTGGAATTAGTACGAGAGCTGAAAGGATGGAAGTAATTGTACGAAATAGGAAAGGATTTACGTCGGCAACGACACTCCGGACTCAAAAAGGTGGTGGAGTGGGGATTGATCGATGGATGGTAGAACGATTGGTAATGAGAGAGTGATCGAAATGGATGGATGATTTTGGATAATGGGTGATTGCAAATGATCGAGAGAGGAGTGTTTTGAGAATGAGAATGAGGTGATGATCGAAATGAATGAATGGGATAAGCAATCGATGTGTGATATTGAAACAAGAATAATGTGATAACGATGTGACGAAGTCACTCTCCGGGTGCGAAGGTATCGACGATGGCTGATGGATTGTCCTTGTCCTTCCTCGAGACGGAAGGATGAGGGAGAGTGGCACCATCAGAGAGAGCGAGCGAGTCGACCAGATGAGAGAGGCTCGAGGGGCGGCTGCATGGCAAGAGATCACGGGCAGCCTGAAAAGAAGAAAGAGGCTGGGAGACGAGTGTGTGATGAAGTGAAGTGGAGTCGGCAGTTGGACTTGCAGCGGGTTCCGATGGAATGATCGAATTGGGGGAAGGGGAATGGCTATTATCCTCAGTGTGGCGGACTGACTCATCTCCGAGTGAGCGTGCGTTGTCGGGTAACAACTTGGTCTCAGGAAATGTGAGAGTGGCGATGGATTCAGATTCGTCTTCTTTCTCCGTGGAGATGCAATCTCCGAGTATCGTGTGGATGACGTCGTGGTCGATGAAGGAGTCGACTCGAAGAGATGAAGTGAAGAAGTATTTCCGTAGAAGATCCATTCCGAGAAGAATAGTTGGACGAGATCTGCGAGATATGAGAAGATCTCCTTTCTTCTCAGTCCAGTCGAGAGTGGGGCAAACTGATTTGCCGGCATGTAGATGGATCTTCTCCTGTTGTCCACTTGGAAGAGTGATGAGTAGAGGATGAGTAGACGTCAGATGCGATTGGGGCACTTCGTTTCCGAATACGGTGCGGGTTCTGGTGTTCTGCTGTGAAGTGGGCAGATTCAGATGAGTGACGAGATCCGTGGAGACGAATGATTGATTGCTCCCACTATCAAAGACGAGAGTGACAGTGGTCTGATCTTGAGGTCGATCGGGAGAAGAGATGTCGATGTCGAGACAGAGGAGTTGGGAATTCTTCTCGTGAGGAAGGGGAGATGAATTGATGTGAAGAGTGACATCTCTTGATGGTTGAGGATGAGGGCGGAAGTTGCGTTCTTCCTGGTTTCGATGATGGCGAGAAAGATGAGATGAGTGCTCCTGTGTGATATCTCTTGGAGGAGGTCGATCTGTGCAGATGGAAGAGTGATGGCGCTGCTGACAGTACCAGCAACTGTGTTTGTTGATGCAGGAATCAACTTGATGTGATCGGGAAAGGCAGTTGAGACATAGACCTTTCTCGATGACAGCATTCTTCTTGTCGTGAGGAGACTTGAATGATCGGCAATGCTTTGTGAAATGAGGACCGTCGCAGAGAAGACAGCTGAGTGGATGCTCCGTTGAGTAAGCAGACTGGCTGGCAGGAGGATGAGATGGAGGAGAGGGATGAATTGGAGTGGGAGAGTGAGTCATCCGAGGAGAGTGGGCAACTGTGAGAAGTTGCTCGATGCGATCGTCATCAACTGCGTCTCTCATGATATTGAGAACGGAGAAGACTCCGATTGTCTTCCGCTGTGCCTGCTTCATGATTCGTGTTTGAAGCGAGATGGGAAGTTGGTGATGATGAGATTCACCAAGAAGTCGGGGCTGTCGATTTCTCCTTCCGGGCATAGTTGATGGATGAGTGTATTGAGCTCCATGTAGATACGGCGAAGCTGTGTTCCTTCCGGATCGCAGTTCTCGATGGACTGAAGGCGTGCCATGAGAGCGTGACGGATGAGTGCTGGACGATCGTACTCCGCGTGAAGGATTGCCATAGCCGTTTCGTAATCTTGATCGATCTGGCTGAGTCCTGATATCATCTGACTGGCCTCTCCAGTGAGACAAGATTTGAGGATGGCGAGCTTGTGACAGCCTGGCAGAGTGGCATCTCCGAGTAGGGCGATGAAAGCAGCCTTGAAGGGAGGCCATTTGATGATGTCTCCATCGAATGAAGGGAGCTGGGCTCTACTGACGAGGGCAGATTGGAGGAACAGGGAAGGTACTAGCTGTGGAGTTGGCGGAGGTGGAGTATGACTGGGCGCAGCCGCAGGGAGTGCTGGACGTGATGAATCAGAGTGAGAAGAGACTGATGAGCGTGAAGAATGAAGTGAGTGGGTCTCCATGCGAGTGGTAGTAGGAACTTCGTGTGCAGAAGAGGCATCGGATGCCTTGGTCGGTACCGGGGCAGTGTGATGAGCTTCGGTTGCCGCAGATGTGTTACTCGAACGACGAGTGGAAGGAAGGAGATGGATGCTGCCGTGAGATGATAGGCCGTCTGGAGTTGGAGGGACTTCGAGTCCACGAATGGTTGCTTCCTGGACGAGTGTAGTGAGGATATCATCAGCGAGAGAGAGGGTCTTCCGAGTTTCCGATGTGAGATGAAGATAGGGTTCGTTAGTGGTAATGAATGAAGTATGGGATTCCTTCTCCTTGGGATCCGTGATTCCGAGCGAACTCCACTTGTCAAGTGCCGTTTCGATCTTCCGGAAAAGATGAACAACATCGAGACGGGCATCGTTGAGATATTCGATGTCAATCAGTAATTCATGATCATCGAGAGTGTCGACGGTAGTTGATCGTTCTTGAAGGAACGAGGAAAGTGCATCTAACCTTCGTGACAGTGTTCTCAGGTTTGATCCGATTCTCGTGCGAATTGGGAGGGACATGGTTGAGTGTAAATGTCCATAGGGTGCTTCTCCGGCCCACCACCTTGCTACTCAAATGAGTGCGAAAAGTGTTGAGAGAATATCGGATATGAAGAGAGACAGATGCGAAGGTGTGAGATGAAGGCGCGAATGAGATGCGCGGAATGAGGATGAAGAATGAAGTGAAGAAACGCGAATGAAATGTGTGTTGTGGAGAGGAGATGAAGAGGAGCGAATGGAATGCGCAGTGTTAGAATGTAGTGTGATGAGAGGGTGCTCGAATGGAGTGAGCAGTGAGAATGAAGATGAAGAATGAAGAGGCGCGAATGGAGTGCGCGATGTGGATGAAGTGCTCGAATGGAGTGAGCAATGAATGATGATGAAGTGAAGATGGAAGAAGATGGAAGGGGGTGAGGTGACCCGAAAGGCGTGGGTCTATGAGTAGGGGAACCTGGATGCAGACGGGACGGCTTGTGAGACTGCCGCTGGAGTGTCCGCGTGAGAAGGTTGTAGATTTGTTCACCAAGTGGTCGCCATGTCGTGGTGGACCATGAGAAGCACCTCAAACTTGGGTAATTAAACCTTTATTGATGGACATGTAACACGATGAATATGGGTAACGATCAGTAATGATAATGAGAGAAGAGGAAGATGAGGGAAGAATGGTCCCTAGTACGAATGAGGAAATGTGAAGGGAATGAGAAAGGAGGGAAGGTACGGATAGCATGAAAGGGTGTGATGAATCATATTGATGAATGCATGGAACAGAAAGGTGGAATTAGTACGAGAGCTGAAAGGATGGAAGTAATTGTACGAAATAGGAAAGGATTTACGTCGGCAACGACATTACCTAACGATGCGCTAAAAAGGGAAACATCGCTCTCGCTATTCGAAAAGAATATTAATTTGAACAAGGCGCTTTTGTCTTTCGAAAGGCGATTATGAGCAAGAAAAGAGTAAGACTAGGAACCAGGAAAAGGTATAACTTATTGATTACTTTAGCATCATTGTAAAATAACATATTTCCTTCTTTGTCTGCTTCATTTCGAAAAACCGTTCCCTCTGCTGAAACATGTCCAAACTTGTACGCAAATCGAAGCAATAATCTTACTAGAAATTCTAGTTCTTTATCCGTCAATTGATCGATTGGGAATGAACATAAAAAGTCCATCAAACGAAATGATCTGTAGGTCATTTTCTTTTGGTAAATCAAATAAAATTGTTACATTTATGAGACACTATCTGAGAGAGCTCACCTACCACCGTACAACAAAAAATAGAATATTCTGAAAAAAATGCCCTAGGATCAACTTTTTGCGTAGAACTCGAAAATCGACCTTAAAAAGCCGTATCTCTAAAACTAAAATTCCTACAGTTGAATTCATGGTGACAGGGGCCACAAACAAAGTTTTTTGTGGGGCTTCCAATCATCCAACAAAGTATAAAAATTTTCAGCTAATAAAAAATGAAATGTTTTCACAAAAAAAAATTATGGGAAAACTCACCTGGAAAAAAAGTTATGCCATTTTTTGGCTTAAAAATATTTTTCCTGGAAAGAAATGAAAAACGGCGAATTCTAAGTGCGATTTTCGGATTCCTCGTGAAAAGTTACATATATGGTAATTTTTTCAGAATTTTAACTTTTCCCCCTTTCCTCATTTTTGCGTTCAAAGAAGATGGAAACGCGATTTTTCACTTTTTCATTTGTTTTAAACAAAATAATTCATGCTTGTTTTATTCCTCATTCGTTTGTACTCGTCTTGATTGTTTGTAAACATCATATTTCTGAAAGATAAGGGCACCCTGAATGATAATTTCTGATATTTCGAGTCGACTTTTGGGCTCAATTGAGTTTCTGAATATCGCCTATTTAAAAAGTTTTATGTTTTATTTTTATTCGACATTAGATGACTTCTTTTATTTGTTTCACCCTCTTTTCAAACGCAAGGGTTGTTTTTAGACGCAGGAGAAGAAGGAGAGTGTGGTTCGTCTGGTCCCCTGAGAGCATTACCTCAGTTTCTCTCTCGTTGTTTACTGCATTGTCGAAAGGGGGAAGAGAATGGGAAAGGGGATAGAATGAGAGAGGGGGAGGGACAGGGTGAGAAAGTGTGTGTGAGAAAATAGTGAGGAAGAAAGGAAGTGTTTGGGGATGAGTTTTTACAAAGGAATTTAATCTGTTCGTATACTCGTAGGCTAAAAAG
The DNA here is from genome assembly GCA_911812115.1 of Pristionchus exspectatus. Taxonomy (NCBI): domain Eukaryota; kingdom Metazoa; phylum Nematoda; class Chromadorea; order Rhabditida; family Neodiplogasteridae; genus Pristionchus; species Pristionchus exspectatus. The sequence continues at coordinate 1,685,797 of OU461588.1, read as the reverse complement.
AAAACTATTAGAAAGAAAATCATGAGTCTATAATAAAATATTAAAATATTACGAATATTTATCATCTTATACGTTCATTAAACATTCATTTATGAAAAATCTTCTCGTCATCTTTCTCAAAATGATTGTAGAATGTATCAAAATCATCAGCTCTGTCATCCATTTCACATTCCTCTTCTATCTCCCATTCTCCCTCCTCTACTTCTGTTACTTTCCATTCATAGGCATAATCTTCATTTATTTCCACATCCGATCTTCTCGCTCTAATCACTACAGTCTTCTTCACACGAGTGAATACGAGTCGATTGATGTATCGCTTGATCTGTTCGATACTCATTCTCTCGTGCAAAGGGATAGTCTTGTCATTCTTCATTCTTCCGAGGGCTTCTTGCGGATCGACTCTCTTACCCTGGGACTTCCTCTCGATAGCAAATGCTTGAAGCATCATCTTGGCCATCTCAGGATATCTTCCGTGCTTCTTCGCAGATCTCAATCCCCACCCCATTGAAAGAACTGGCATCGTCTTATCGTAGATAGTATTGATGGCATCTTGGAGAGGAACGAGAGACTTCACATGGACGATATCCTCCAAACACTTCTTATAATACTTGAGAGTCTCATCGGTGTTGGTGGTTTTGAGAGGATGAATCTTGTGCACACCATAGTCCAGATGGTTGAGATAGTTACCGTACTGGAGGAAGGTCGATCCACACCAGCAAGCAAATGCCAATCCCTTCTTTACGTCCTTCGTTGGTTCTGGTTCCAGCTCCACTGCTGTATCCTGATCTCGATCTCCAGTCTCTTTGGTCTCAAGTGCTTTGGGCATAGTGCCAGAAGAGGACAGGTTGTCGGTTCTTGATACACACCCTGTCCTCTGCTGCAATCTTAGCATCGACGAGAAAGCCGCCTCTTTTGAGCTCCTTGTAGACACCAGCATTCGAGTAGAGATTCTTGAAGACATCTCCTTCACCAATTTGGTAGTACTTCCATACTCGCAGATGATCTCCTTCCTTCTTGAAATGGGAGTAGTCAGTTACCCGAGTGATCTCGGAATCGAATGACTGAGCAGCGGGAGCAGAGACTTCAGCGAGATAGATCGAAACTCCTGGCATCAGTGGCTCCTTCGTCAGAATGTCAAACAAATCTCTCTGACTCTCGACCTTTCCCTTGTTCTTCACCTCCTTGCGAACCTTGAACTTGGCATTGGCGCAGCCTCGATCCGCAGGTCCCTTCCCGTATTGAACCTGAAGTAATAAATATTTAATTAATATTTTTAAATTGAACTCGAAAGAATTGAATTGAACCTCGGAGAAGCTCCAGTCCAATACTTCTACTCCCGAGTCCTTCGACATGGAGATGATACTTGCCAACGTTGGAGTACAGTGATAGTTGGCTGACATATGAACGTAATTAGAACCAAAGAAAAGGTGACTGAACGATCAAGATTCATGAGACTCATGGGCATTATCCGAGCGGATGTGCACTGCAGTGATTCCAGCCACTTTCAATACCTTCAGAAAGGCCGTGATGATCGAGACAGTCGACATAGAATTCTGAATAACTCGGTTCCAGATGCTCTGTGAGTTCTCAAGTGAGTGGCGAGCGGTTGGGTGCGATTTTCGTCCCGCTGTCTCCGATTCCCTCAGCCCGGATTCCCTCTCCCAGCAGCGTTGGCACGCGGGAGTTGTACGCCACCATCGATGGGACGCCACCTCTACATCGGCACCATCAATGCCCGGACGCTCGGACCCAAGGACAAGCAGACCGAGATGGAGCTCGCCCTCGACAAGATCAAGTGGGACGTGATTGCAGTACAAGAAGCCAGGATTGTGGGTTGTGCCTCATTCAATCTTACATCCTCAGGTACTGTAGTCTACCACTCGGGCGGCCCAACTGCGTCCCATGGCGTGGCATTCCTCCTCCGTCCGCATCTCGCGCGAGGAGCCGTGTTCCGAGGCCTCTCTCCCCGTCTGGCCACTCTGCACCTTCCCGACCAACGGCTCTTCCTGGTCAACGCGTATGCCCCCACCTCCTCCTATGACGACGACGCGTACGATGCCTTCATTGACCAGGTTGAGACCGCCCTGCGGAGTGCGCCGAGAGGCACCATGCCAGTTCTGGTAGGGGACTTCAACTGTCGAGTAGCGAGGGAACCTGGCAATGAAAGATTTGTCGGTGAATCCGCCTCTCAGTCCCCTAACTCTCGTGGGCGGACCTTCACTGAAGCCCTCGTGAGGAACAGACTGCGTGCATGGAACACTTTCCCCAAGAGAAGACACGGCCGTACCTGGACCTGGCGATCAAACGACGGCGTCACTTACCACCAGATCGACTTTCTCGCTGCCCCTCAATCAGCACGAGTTGTCAACTGTGGTGTCGTGGGTCGCTTCGAGTTCAACTCAGACCACCGCCTCGTCCGCATGTGCCTGTCCCTCTCTGGCAAGGTGAGGCAGAAAAGATGCAGGGAGAAGTTAGATTTCGATCGGGCTTCTTTTACTGTCAACGCATCCCTTCTCGCGTCACTGCCCCTTGCCAGCCCCACCTCCGCTACCGACGCCTACTGCAACATCAAGGCCTTCACGGATGCAGCGGCTGCCAACTGCTGGAGAAAGCGCCACACCCCACCTTGGATCTCGCGTGCAACCCGGAACCTCCTTGCGTTACGTCATCAATTGCAAGCCAATTCGCAAGGACCCGTCGCCTACGCAGTCGCATGCAAATCCGCCCGGATGAGCTTAGCTGAGGACATCAGGAAGAGAAAGGAATCGCAGGCCAGACAAGCAGCGCTGATGGGAAGAAGCATCGTGAAGGAGATTCTGAAACTGCAGTCCACCAAGAAGCGACTCCTCGTCCCTGACGCAGCCACGGGAGCACTCTCTCAAGTCGCAACTAAGGCAGCAGTAAAGAGCTTCTACGAGGACCTCTACTCGCCCGCAGTTCAGCTCCCTCTCGCAGTCCCTTCTCACTCGCTCGACCCCTTCCCTCCCTTCCTCCCCGACGAAGCGAGACACGCAATGTCCCTCCTCAAGTGTGGCCATTCCCCGGATCGGACGGCATTCTACCCGAGATGCTCTACCACTCGAGAGACCATCTAGCCCATTCCATCGCCCATTTGCTGAATCGACTAGTTGCCGGAGATACCGTACCCTGCGAGCTGTCGGAAGCCGTCATCTCCCTACTGTACAAGAAAGGAGACCCAACGAACATTGCCAACTTCCGCCCCATCTCCCTACTTACCGTAACCCTCAAGGTTATGACGAGGTGCATTCTGAAAAGATTCGAGGCAGTGCTTGAAGAGACCGAATCGGCAACCCAAACCGGATTCCGGAGAGGGTTCAGCACGCTCGACAACCTGCATGCCATCAAGCAGGTCGCAGAAAGAACCTCGGAGTACGGTATACCGATCTACCTGGCCTTTGTCGACTTCAAGAAGCGTTGAATGGAGTGTTCGACTGCGTTGAATGGAGTGCATGCTGGAATGCCCTGTGGTCGTATGGAGCCCATCCCACCCTCATCCACCTGCTCCGTCGGATCTACGAGTCTTCCACCACACTCATCAGAGTGAACGAGGAACTCGTCCCTGTGACAGTGAAGAGAGGCGTCCGTCAAGGAGACACTCTTTCTCCCCGCCTCTTCAATGTTGCACTTCGATCTGCCATGGACAAAATCGATTGGGAGGATGACGGGATTCGCATCGACGGGAGGAACCTCAGCCATCTCGAATACGCCGACGACGTGGCTCTCATCGCGAAGACTCGTCCGGAACTCGAGCGCATGCTACGGAAGCTAATGGATGCCTGCAGCAGAGTTGGACTCGAAATCAATGCAACCAAGACCAACCTGCTCACTTCATGCAAAACAACCCGTGCCCCAATTACAATCCAAAACCTGACGTTCAACTTTGTCGACTCTACCACGTACCTTGGAGGAAGGATCTCTCTTCCCTTGGACCACACCGACGAGATTGAGCATCGGATTCGGCTCAGCTGGCTTGCATGGAGCAAGTTATCGCATCTCCTCTCTTTCCGCCTTCTTCCAATGAAGACCAGGAGACGATTGTTTCAGAGCTGCATCACTTCTACCGTACTCTACGGGAGTGGGGTGTGGGCTCTCAGGTCGAGCGATAAGGAGCGATTGAGCATCACTCAGAGGAAGATGGAACGTAAGATGCTTGGAGTTTCGCTGAGGGACCGCTGGAGAAACGAGCGCGTGCGGGAGATCACTAAGCTGAGAGACTGGAACCGAGAAGCACTGAGTCGGAAAGCGCGATGGGCCCTCAAGGTCAGAAGTATGCAAATGGAGTACTGGAGCCGCGCGACTACATTCTGGACGCCGTACAACCGGAAGCGCCCGCCAGGCAAGCCTAGAGCACGCTGGAGGGCCATTCTCGCCTCTCGCCATTGATGCAACGTGGGCACTGTAAATCATGAGGATGTGCAGGCTGTACGGCGAACTTGGGATTGTAGGGATCAGAGAGAGCAAAGAGAAGGGAATGATCAGCAACTCGACTGTCATTTTTGACATGAAGAATGTAATCGTGTTTCAGATAAAGTCTGAACTCGAGGAACTTGAACCATCTTTCCTTCTCTCCGTCTTTGTCCATCTTTCCCATAGCAACTATCCGATCAAGCATTGCTTCTATTCCATCGAAGGCCTGAATTTCACGTTGATCGAGTCTCGTTGTTTGATTCGTACCTCATAACTGGTAGCCTTGAATGAGTCGAGGCAAGTCATAGCATGACGTTGCGAAGCGGGACACGCTCGGAGCATTCGAATCATCGTTGAATCAGTAGACTTTATCTAGGGGCCACAACGTAGCTTGCCGAATTGTCACAATCCGTTCAAATTTGTGTCCAAACTGTTCCTCATGGACCCAATAGCATCACCCTTTTTACCGTTTGTTGATATCTTGTCTCTGAGCTGCGCTACAGCCCGAGAAGCACGCGCGAAAGGCACTGTTGGAGAGGAGGAAAAGGCGAGACGAGAGGGAAAGGGGCGGAGCTTATTCTACCCATTTCCCGCTTCTCAGCCGGCTATAGTTTCACCAAGTCGAGCTTGCGCTTTGCGACGCTCGAAGTCGAAATCGAAGGAAGGTAAGGGCGAGAGCGCGCGCTAGTCACGACGGGTAAGGAACGGCGGGGAGAGCGAGGCGGAGGGAGAGGGAGTGTGGTGTGTCTCTCGCCTCTCTCCTCTCATTTGACTATCCCCTCTGGCGCTCACACTGTGTTTAGCGAGAGTAGGAATCGAGAAAATACGCGCGTACTGAAACCTTTAAAAAAGAAACACAAGCCAGGAAAGGTTGATAAAATTCTATTTTTTTCTCTAAAAATCCTGTAATATTCCATTTAGTCAGAAAATCACTATCTGTACCAAATTCTCCACCTTATTATGGAGAAATTTGGTTAGGTGTTCGCGGTGTGACCAAGGATCAAAGATCAATTAACAAATAGGATTCATTAACTGATTACAAGGGTACAATAAAATGAGTGGTGAAGAGAAGAATGAAGGTGTGGTGTGGATACTGTAGTAGAAGTGATGGTACTGGGGTAACCGAGATCCTGGGGATCAATGGAAACGATGGTAATGGATGACTGTGAGGGTAACTGCCCTACACAGTGGAAACGAAGGAAATAGATGGAAAAGTGATACCCGTAGCACAACCGAGGGCCTTGGGAACTATCACTCAATGGGTGGAAACAGATGGACTCATCCGTGGACGAGGAGAGGTTCGGTGAAGCTCTAGGCCACGAAGCTCTGATGATTGGAGAGAGTGGCGCCCTTTTATAGGGGTCGATTAGTAATTATGCAAATGGTGGATTGGGGAAGAGTTCATATGCTAATGAAATTACTGGAATATTACCAGACGATAGCTAGACATGCAAATTGGATAGATCAGAAGTTGAGGGAGAGACCAACATGCAAATGTGGCGTTGGACGACAACGACCACATAGGTGTACGGTATGGATTGTTGATAGTAATAAATGGAATGGAATGAAGTGGAAATAGAGTGAAATTGATTGAATTGGTATTTGGGTAGCGTCTTTCGCTAGAAAGTCGGTACACTGGGGGGAGGCGGAAGACGAAAAAGCTGGATGGAAAAAGAGATGATGGATGGTAATGAAGAATGAAGATGGATAGAAAGAATAAATGGGCATCATTGTAGATGTAGAAGAAGTGTAGATGTAGTTGACGTGTCAAAAAATTGGACACAAACAAGAGAAAATATGGGTCACAAAGCGAACTAGGCAATTGAAATAGACAGTTGAACGGAAGAATAAATTTATATTGAATTTTGCTCATACGGAGTATGATCCTCCCGGCGGGGGAAAGAATGGAGGCCCGTAGGCTTAGGGTGGATAGTCGTGGAATGATGTGTAGTAATGGTCATCGTACTCACTGTTGGGATGAGCACTGAAGATGGATGTGAAAGCCTTATCTGGCTCGAATGGATGGGAAAGGAAGAGTCCACCGCTGTACAGCGGGGTACTTTCTTTCTTTTTCACATTGGATTGCATGAAATGGAATGGCTTAGATCCGATAATGGTTGGATCAAGATGACTGGAGATCAATTCGAGTCTTCTGGGAGATCTAATGGATTCGAAATTCTCAGTGAGAGCATGGGCGATATCAGGTCCGAGAAGGATCTCAGGAGATACCGTATGACTAGTGAGAATGGATGGTGGTACGACGATTGGTTCGCCCTTATTGAACTGGATTTTGGAAGTTGGAAGGGCATCAATAGCCATTGGATGGATACCAAGTGGGTCTTGAACGATGGCCTCAACTGAATGGGTGCTTGAACTGGTCATCAGGTTGAATTGAACGACTTCTGAGACCTGGGCATCTGAGTAGTTTCCAGTGATTCCGGTATTGGAACTGGATGGATGGAACGCACTCTCAACAGCACGGCATTTAATGCGCATTGGAGGGAGGCGTGGTATGAATGGATGTGGTACATACGCGAGTGCGCAGTAATGGTAAGGAACGAGTTGGATGGATGGAGAACTATTGGATGGTCGTGCCAGGGGCAACAGTGAGAGCATGTTTACTCTACTGATTGCTGCCTTGAAGGCACGAGCACACTTAGTTTCCTGCTTGACAGTAATCTTTGCCAGCAGGGGTAAACTCACAGGTAGATTCGTTCCTCCGTCCGTGCTCGACGACCAAGACGAGAAGATTCGTTCCTCTTCTTTCTTTGCATCGTTGTCCTCCATCTCGCTGATCTTCTCCTCGATGCTTCTAGTCGCCTCCTCGTAATCATCCAAAATGGATAACACCTCCAAGTGTGCTCTCTCCGTCGTGGATGAGAGTTGGAAGATGTCATTGGATGAGTCACAGTAAGGGAACTGGGTGATCGCATCGTTGTGAACGGAGAGATGGTAATGGAGAGTGGAAAGGATAGACTGGAGGTTATGGTAATGGGATTCAAACTGGGAAGACATAGCTGTCCCTGGATGACACTGGATATGAATCAATGGTAGTGGAACCAGAATGCTTTGTTTCTGCCACTGGATGGAATGGGGTGCCTGCCACGCGGAGTTTGGATGGGATCTTGAATTGGATGATGCACCATGTACCAAATTCTCAACCTTATTATGGAGAAATTTGGTTAGGTGTTCGCGGTGTGACCAAGGATCAAAGATCAATTAACAAATAGGATTCATTAACTGATTACAAGGGTACAATAAAATGAGTGGTGAAGAGAAGAATGAAGGTGTGGTGTGGATACTGTAGTAGAAGTGATGGTACTGGGGTAACCGAGATCCTGGGGATCAATGGAAACGATGGTAATGGATGACTGTGAGGGTAACTGCCCTACACAGTGGAAACGAAGGAAATAGATGGAAAAGTGATACCCGTAGCACAACCGAGGGCCTTGGGAACTATCACTCAATGGGTGGAAACAGATGGACTCATCCGTGGACGAGGAGAGGTTCGGTGAAGCTCTAGGCCACGAAGCTCTGATGATTGGAGAGAGTGGCGCCCTTTTATAGGGGTCGATTAGTAATTATGCAAATGGTGGATTGGGGAAGAGTTCATATGCTAATGAAATTACTGGAATATTACCAGACGATAGCTAGACATGCAAATTGGATAGATCAGAAGTTGAGGGAGAGACCAACATGCAAATGTGGCGTTGGACGACAACGACCACATAGGTGTACGGTATGGATTGTTGATAGTAATAAATGGAATGGAATGAAGTGGAAATAGAGTGAAATTGATTGAATTGGTATTTGGGTAGCGTCTTTCGCTCGAAAGTCGGTACACTATCCGAAAAGAGTTATCCCACTGAAACCTACCAAAAAGGCCTCTTCCCTTCTTTTGTCATCAATTTTGACCAACTCAATGGTGATATTCCATTTTCGGATATTGCTCGATCGATAGGGGTTGCCAGTAGCTATCCAGAGCACTTTAGAGCTAGTGATTTGGTTTAGAATGAGCTTTGTGTTTTTCTTTCGCGCTTTTTCACGAAATCATGTCAGAGCAAAGTGGGCGGGGCTTGCGGCCCCTAACTTTATCTCCCAATCCTTGAGACTCCATGAATGCACGATAGTGACGGATGGTTTCAGCTTGTCCGAAGTTTCTGATGACATTGGGGATATCCACTTTCTCCCCAGTCGAAAACTTGGCATTTCTTATTCCGAATGGCATCTGCACCCACATGTGAGGACTAAAATTATGAATTTCGTGTCAAAGATTGTATAAATTATTTCCGAGAGACAAGTAGCCAACAATAAAATTTTAAAAAAAAACATTACCTCGTCAAGTAGTGTACGAAGTAGAGGCTGTTCTCATCACTCCATCTGGTTCGTGTAATCGTGACCTCGGAGGAAGTTCCTGGGTCGCCCAGATCCGTTTAGCATTGTTGAACCTGTTATTAATAATTTATTATATGGATTCCTTCAACTTTTCAATATCAAATCAGAATACTTAAAAACTCACTTGTATGTGCTAAGGCCGGGAAAGTAGGGAAGAAGTTCAGGATAAGTAAATGGGCCAGCTGCTTGCGAAAGAATGATATCTCGAGTGCGGGCATCATCGGCGAGCATGTAGAGATGAGCAATCTCAGGAAGAATTAGACTTGTTGCCTCTCTTCCGAAATTATCCCATTCACGGTAGTTTCCCGTCTTGCACACTCTGTCCCACATTTCCATTTCGGAGCCAGGGACGATGAGTTCGAGTGTGGTCCACCAGATTCGTTCGATGTTACGCTGTTTCCGAGTCTGTGTATCTCTCGTGTAGTCCGAGAAGGATAACTTCGGACACACACGATCGATCTCAGCCTCTTTACAGAATGAGAAGAATGCATTCTTGAGTGCAGTATGCTCTGGCTCTCCATCTCCCATGGGATCATCAGTGTCATAGGAATACCAAGAGAGGTTTTATACTATTTCATTGTATTATTTATGCTATTGTAGTTTATGCTTTATTGCTTTAATTGTAAGAGGAAATTAGGAAAGGAATAGTCCGAAGTTCAACTCGAGGAGGAGAGAAAGATGAGTCATATTCTATTTCGCAATCTTTGCGTGGGCGTATCGATCAATCACGCATCACATGACCGAGAACGGATGAGAGACAATGGGAAACGAGGAGAGCGTTGATCCCAGGGGATTACCGAACTAGTATATGAGGCCGTTTGCGTTAGGATCAACAAGCCCCAACGAGGGTCGGGAACAGGCAAAAAACCGAAAGTGCCCAAAAGTTGGCCCTAGGGATTATTTTTCATGCTGAACAACCTGGTATGGTCGATTTCGCAATATGTCCCCTTTTCGCTCCAGTGGGGGCACCCCCCATTTCGCCCTTAAACGCGTTTTTCGACCAAATCTCGCCGGGAAATGCATGAAATGGCACGAAATCTCGCGTTCCATGACAGAATTTTGTGCTCTATCTCGTGGTTACCTTGAATTGTCATGATTCTTTTTCGTTTTCGAGATAAAAGCGTTTTTGACCCAATTGCGTGCGGGAAAAATCCCTTCACCAGATGAAAGAGCATGCTCTGCTGATCATTTTGCGCTATTGAAAGTGGTATTTATTTGAGGCAAAAGATATTTTATATCGATTTTTGTAAAACGTCAAAAATAAAATTTTCTGAATACCCCGTGTTGGTGCTCATTTTGAAGAACTCGTTGAGCTGATCATTTTCTGTGAAGATACCATATCATTTAAACCTCTTTGTGAGAAGTTACAAGTGCGGAAAACGTGCATATCCGCAACCCCTCATGAAAAGTGGACCTCGGTCTGTTGTAACTTCTCACAAAGAGGTTTAAATGATATGATATCTTCACAGAAATAATCAGCTCAACGAGTTCTTCAAAATGAGCACCAACACGGGGGTATTCAGAAAATTTTATTTTTTGACGTTTCACAAAAATCGATATAAAATATCTTTTGCCTCAAATAAATACCACTTTCAAGAGCGCAAAATGATCAGCAGAGCATGCTCTTTCATCTGGTGAAGGGATTTTTCCCGCACGCAATTGGATCAAAAAACGCTTTTTTCTCGAGAACGAAAAAGAATCATGAAAATTCAAGGTAACCACGAGATAGAGCACAAAATTCTGTCATGGAACTCGAGATTTCGTGCCATTTCATGCATTTCCCGGCGAGATTTGGTCGAAAAATGCGTTTAAGGGCGAAATGGGGGGTGCCCCCACTGGAGCGAAAAGGGACATATTGCGAAATCGACCATACCAGGTTGTTCAGCATGAAAATAACCCCTAGGGCCAACTTTTAGGCACTTTCGGTTTTTTGCCTGTTCCCAACACTTGTTGATCCTAACGCAAACCGCCTCATATAAGGAGGGCGAAAAGAGGCGGAGGGACGCATTCTGACTTCCCGCTTCCGACCCAAGGCCTCTGACATACCGTACTCCAAAGAGGACAGCCTCTGAGGATGCCACCTATATCTTGTTCGTATTTCTACCTGTCGCTTCTCCATGTTCATCACCCATCTCTATATTAATGCATGTTCTCTCAGTGCACTCTGATTCATCCGACATCACTTATGCATCTTTACTCGAGATACTTCAAGACTTCGCTACACCTAATGACTTCATAGAACCATATTACTTCGTACTTCAACTACGCTACTCGTTAACTTGTATTATTATTATGTCACCGAGATAAACCATAATGATCGAATTAGCTATGGCTCAGCGTTGGAAAGGACTCGAAGGTAGACAAAGGGAGTTGGAATCAGACACTCTTATCCCTTATTATATGTCATATTATATCTCATTTTAGTTCAGTGTCACCGTAATTTCTGTCGCAACTCTCTTCTTTTGCCTCGGCGATTCGACTAAGAATGAGATCATGGTGCTCCTCGCATACAGCTGCAATAACATTTTTGGAATGGAATGTATGTAAAAGTCTTACGAAGCCCAATATGCAAATGAATTCCGGTAGCCTTGAGATATGCCTTCGTTTCTTCTCTTGTGAGGTAGAATCCTTTGTGGTGACTGATATGCAAATTATGAGGCGCGATTGGATAACTGCAGGCAAGCACATGCTCCCCACCTGCAAAATGTTAAGAAATATGGTAACATATAATACCACTCACTTGGCGTTTTGTGGTATCGAAGGTGTTGGTATATTCTTTTATCCCAATTATGCCCAAGTTCCTCCGCGTGGTGCTGACAGATGTAGACATCAGATTGCAAATCGTCTGCATTGTCAGGATGCTTCCGATATACACCAGCGCCTCGAGTCATGATGAGATCGTAATCATCGAAAGCACCATAATAGAACCTCGACGGACTGACTTTCATAAGATCTTCGGCTCTGAACAAACTCAAATTCTCTTTATACTTCTTAACTTTCTTCATAAATGCAATCCAGCTCACCTGAGCAGACCCGCCGAGCACGTTCCAGACACTTTCATCGATTTACTTCGTTCTACATTCTCCAGTTTCGAAACTCTAGCAACTGAGAAGAAGCATTCGATCTTTCTCTTGTCACGGATGGAACACGCAGTCGGTCCCATGACCGCAGTCCAACCGTGAGTACCAGCAATCTCCGTCCATGCCATATTGCCAAGAGGGGAATAGGGGATTGATGCTTTATCGACAGGGGAACTACATGAATACAGAGCGGAGTGGAGGGAACACTAACTAGTGGTGAGGGAAGGACTAGACTGGGGAACTGTTGGCTCCTCCGACTCCTCCCGGATGGGCGGAGTCAGAGGGTGTAGAGGGGGATTATGGAAGAGAGTGCAGAGTAATGGAAGGTGCACGAGGAGGGGTATAACATCCCCGAACCCTCGGTAGGCCAGTCCCTGGCCTTATGATATTTAATATAATGGGCTTGAATGGAAGGTGCACGAGAAATGATTGTCGGTCCCATGACCTTGTGATTGTGAAGGATTGGAGCGGAAGGAAATATGTAGGAAGAATTAATGGTGTAGATAGGTGTAGCGGAATACGACGGGGGTTAAAGGGACCGGGTAAGAGTATGTGAGATTGGCTCCTTGAAGAATAAATATGAACTCTGCACTCTGAGTAGGGAGTATCGGTATGAATTAGGCAAATATTGGGGGAGTTGAAATAATCGAGAATAATTGGTAGGAGCGATGTGTAAATTAACGATGTCAAATAAACGGTGTCCCCTCCGGACTCGAATATACGGAATGGCATATATGGCATATAGTTGTCGATAAAACTTAGATGAATTTGAAAGTATAGTATACCTAAGAATTCTAATGTGGTCAGAATTGTGGAGTCGGTAGAGTTACAGATAAATTCTAATAAAATCTAGAATTACTGAACAAGCTTATGATATGAAACAAATGATCGATATTGGTCGAAAAACAGTAGAATGATGGATTGTTGATGGCAATAAACGGTTGAAGGGATGAAGTTGAATGGAGTCATCAGTGTTGTCGGCATCGGTCGCGGAGTACTGCGGTAGTCGTGAGTAGACGGTGCAAGTTGACTAGGCACGGTGAGCGGCATCTGGCGTCGAGAGTATCGTGGAAGGCTCATCGGCGATAATAAACGAGCTGTGGAACCTGGACATGATTGATACAAGGAGAGAATGGGGATAGAAGAGAAGAAGAGTGAAAAGGATTGGTGAAAATGGTCCAATAATTGAGTTTTTATCGATTCGGGTTGAGTGTAGTGGAATAAAGATAGTGATGGAAAAAGAGGTAAAGATGGTATTGGTGGTGGATAAAGGACGAGTTGGAAGAATAAGGTGTGATTACGAGATCTACGACTGATGGCATGTAATAGGCGAGAGGGCGAAGGAGTCGGGGAACGAAGGGAAAGAGAGAATCTTTCAGAAGACAGAAGATATATTGATAAGGGATTGATAAGGAAAGATGGATTTGTATGATGCTGATTTCAATGGGAAAAGGGGAATTAATTTGAAAGGTGATCAAGTGGAAAAGTGAAATGTTTAAATGATTTACTATTTCAGGGGAATAGGCGAAAATATTGTGACAAGAGTGAAGGCTATTTGTGTGGGAGAAAGTCCTAAAAAATTTGAATTGATGTGGGAAAATGGACGAATTATTTGTTTGGGCAATATTCAAAGTGAAAAAATGTGTCATTGCGGTAAAAGAAGAATTTAGTTGTTGTAAGAAAATACATTGTGGGGCTTGGATTTGTGAAATATTGTTGAAAAAAAAAGAAAATGTGAACTGTCTGATTGAGACAAATTTGTAGGGGTACGCAAATAAACAATGTATGAAAAGTAAATGTGACCGTGTATAGTTTTAGTGTGAAGTGAATAAGTGAAGAAAAGGACGTAAGTGTACCAATGTGAGAGTATGCATGTTTTGTTTGAGTGAAAAAAATGTTTAAAGAATAGGATTAAATTGTTTGCATGAGAAAATACAAAACTAGGAAGGGTTGTGTTTGAATTCGATGTAGGGAGATATTCTAAAATAATATAGCGCAATTTAGTGTGAAAGTTATGAGAACAATATTGAGCTATCTGCTTCGGTTGAAATATGTATGTTTTTTTTTTGGAGGGGATAGGGGACAGGCACGGCGGAGATCTACGTGAAATATGTGCCAAGCAATATTTGGAAAAGTTAAATAGATTATATTGAAAGATGAAGACAAGGGCATACAAAAACAGCGAAAATATGTGAATACAATGTATGGTTGAGGGAATGGATAATAAAGAGTTGTTGATTGAATGAGGGGTATGGAATGTTTATTCATAGAAGGATGATCCAATTCTAAGTCTGAACGCAGAATGAAGATTGCGAAGAGGGATTTAGACAATAGAGGAGTGCATGGTAGTATTGGGCTAGAGACTGAATAAGGTTATGCTCGAGAAGTTTAGAAAGGAAGGCAAAAAACTGTGCTAGTATCATTGATTGAAAGTGTCAAAAAAGGAAGAATACTGCGTGCTGGATTATGGTGTGGGAGCAGGGAGCGATGGCTAATGTGCTTATGGTAATGACGGTGGGCATTGGTGAGAAAGTGAGATGTGATTCAGAGTGTTACGATTATTCAAATCAAGGCAGTTGGTGGTGATTACTTGGTGCAGATATTGTCTATACTGCGAAGAGAGCACGCGGATTAGAGAGGATTAGAGCGTTTCTGACGCACGAACGTTGCCTCGGCTAATTGAATATGCATGATGGTTTGCGCAGTAGTCTCTTTTCCTTGTGAGCTGTTTTCGCCAGATATAATCCAAAGATCAAAGATTAATGGAGGAATGTGATAACGGAGGAATGTGATAAATGGAGGAATGTGATAACAAAATCGATGTGTTCCATTGACGAAAGAAAGTAAGAAAGAAATGGTAAAAATATTTTGGTGGATGTATGCCAAAAGAAAGTAAGAGAATGGTATTCGAATTTTATTGGTTTTCGAGCCACATCGATTTTGGTAAACTATAGGAAACCTGTACTGCTAGCGTCATCCACTCCTGAAGATGGTGTAGTGGAGTCTTTGTAGAAGATGGATGGATAGGATAGGATAGGGGATATGGGATAAGGTGGCATGATTGGAGCGATGGATTTCGATTACTGGCACGTTCAACACTGGCACAAAGGCGGGAACTTGAACCTAGATCTATCTGCAAAGTCTAGGTCATTCTGAGCGCAGCTTCCTGCGGAACTGGCTATAATGTATTGGATCTGCCTGCTTACAGATTACGCCCTATGAAAGAAAAATAAGAAAATCTACTGATTCGGAGAAACGCCATTTCGGCGTGCTATTGTGACAAACGTTGGAGATGCAGATGTATTAGGGGAGTTTTAGGGAAAAATGTGCGAATGGAGTGCGTTCGTTGACGACTCTTAATTGTTATGAGCAGGATGGGAGCTATTCTAGAGGAATCAAGGGGTGCAAGATCTCAACATCTAACGCGTTTTAAGACTAAGGAAGAGAATAGTGCATCAACGATTCCCTAGGATAATTCTCAAGGGGCGCCCCTACTCTGAATGAATGAATTGTTGTATTATTATGTTAAAATGACTTAATAACCTCCCGGGTTGGTCCCACGTCCCGTCTTTGGTAATCGTATTCTCAATGCCCTTTACTCGGGTGCTACTGTTCGGGCGTCATATCAGGGAGGTTAATAGGACGCGGTTCCCTGGACCAACCCATCAAAAATAAAATGAAAATAACCTATAACCTAAGCGTCAGTGTTGAAATAAGACTATCATGGCTGTACGAACCAATCAAGACTTACCGGGACCTCCATGTCACGGATGGAACACGCAGTCGGTCCCATGACCGCAGTCCAACCGTGAGTACCAGCAATCTCCGTCCATGCCATATTGCCAAGAGGGGAATAGGGGATTGATGCTTTATCGACAGGGGAACTACATGAATACAGAGCGGAGTGGAGGGAACACTAACTAGTGGTGAGGGAAGGACTAGACTGGGGAACTGTTGGGCTCCTCCGACTCCTCCCGGATGGGCGGAGTCAGAGGGTGTAGAGGGGGATTATGGAAGAGAGTGCAGAGTAATGGAAGGTGCACGAGGAGGGGTATAACACTCTTTTCCTGAATAAAAGTCAATAATTCAAGTTTTAAAAAATTAAACCAACCTCAGGTGAGGATGCCAGAGAACACAAGACAGCAAATATTAGTAAGTGGGTCAAGATCATTCCTGAAAAGGCAATGTCAATTTAATAGAAAAACGAATCTAGGACAGTCACAGTTGAAATAAAAACTCATCCCCAAACACTTCCTCTCTTCTCACTATTTTCTCACACACACTTTCTCACCCTGTCCCTCCCCTCTCTCATTCTATCCCCTTTCCCATTCTCTTCCCCCTTTCGACAAACAACGAGAGAGAAACTGACGTAATACTCTCAGGGGACCAGACGAACCACACTCTCCTTCTTCTCCTGCGTCTAAAAACAACCCTTGCGTTTGAAAAGAGGGTGAAACAAATAAAAGAAGTCATCTAATGTCGAATAAAAATAAAACATAAAACTTTTTAAATAGGCGATATTCAGAAACTCAATTGAGCCCAAAAGTCGACTCGAAATATCAGAAATTATCATTCAGGGTGCCCTTATCTTTCAGAAATATGATGTTTACAAACAATCAAGACGAGTACAAACGAATGAGGAATAAAACAAGCATGAATTATTTTGTTTAAAACAAATGAAAAAGTGAAAAATCGCGTTTCCATCTTCTTTGAACGCAAAAATGAGAAAAGGGGGAAAAGTTAAAATTCTGAAAAAATTACCATATATGTAACTTTTCACGAGGAATCCGAAAATCGAACTTAGAATTCGCCGTTTTTTCATTTCTTTCCAGGAAAAATATTTTTAAGCCAAAAAATGGCATAACTTTTTTTCCAGGTGAGTTTTCCCATAATTTTTTTTTGTGAAAACATTTCATTTTTTATTAGCTGAAACATTTTATACTTTGTTGGATGATTGGAAGCCCCACAAACAACTTTGTTTGTGGCCCCTGTCACCATGAATTCAACTGTAGGAATTTTAGTTTTAGAGATACGGCTTTTTAAGGTCGATTTTCGAGTTCTACGCAAAAAGTTGATCCTAGGGCATTTTTTTCAGAATATTCTATTTTTTGTTGTACGGTTGTTCGGTGAAATCGCTAAGTTCTCTCAGATAGTGTCTCTTATATTCTTCATCTTTATATTCTGGAGACGAAAGAAAACGAAAACATATTGCAGCAAGGTGCGAAAATCATCCGCTTGGTAAAACTCGTAAAACTTTCAAACACGCTTAAAATCAACCATACTATGGTGGATAAATACACTAGTGAAAATATTCTGATATATCCGGTCGATATGTCCCAGAGCCGGCTTTTAGGAAAAATCCAGTTCTGAAGCTGCAAACGGTCTCAAAATGTTCGAAATGGAGTATCAAACAAATTTATGTCGAAAACTAGACCGGAAAATGAAAATCGCGAAAGCTGTTGTCGAGAAACCAAGTCTCAAAGGCCCTAAAAAACTGTAAAATTAATTCTCCCGGTATCACACAGTTTACTTTCAGGGAATTTTATTACATACAATAATAGAGTTAGTTCACCCACACCTAGGAAAAATATTCCGACATGCCCGATAGGGGGGTTTCGACCCACCTTTTGGCCCTTGAAGGTAGCGGAGTGCAGTTTTCAGAAAAATTAAAATCACTAAATTGCATTTAAAGTCCCCCAAACTGTCCAATTTTTTAGGAAATTATTATAAAAAGTTTATAGAATGTAGTTTGAGTAATACATTGCTGTATGGACAGTCGTACATTTCATTTTCAATTTTTACCCCTTCTACAGGAAAGTTCATTTTGCCGGCCAATCTCTCTGTGGTTACACGCTTGTTTTGTAACGACTCGTTTACAAATAACTCTGAAAGTATAATTCACTCTATTTACAAGGTTATTTCACTCGTTACCAGAACAAATAGTGATCGGAAGTTTGGATTAAAAAGAGGTCTGATGTCATCTTTATGTTGTCAGCAGTAGTTGCGTAGATATCCCGTTTGCTAATCGACTGGAAATCAGCACAACAATTAGAAAAATGTTCAGAATAAAAATGTCCTATTTAATTTCGACAGAACGAAGCAGATATTTGGATTATCGACGCGTAAAAACCACTCATTCAAACTGAATTTCTAACATTTGTTTGAGATCTTGGTTGTGGTTCGCCAGTAAAGAATTAAATGGAATATTTTCTAAACAATTTTCGAATTGTTGTGATGATTTCCAGTCGATTAGCAAACGGGATATCTACGCAACCATGATGACAACATAAAGATGACATCAGACCTCTTTTTTCACACAAACTTCCGATCAGTATTTTGATTTCTGTTCTGATAACGAGTGAAATCACCTTGTAAATAGAGTGAATTATACTTTCAGAGCTATTTGTAAACGAGGCGTCACAAAACAAGCGTGTAACCACAGAGAGATTGGCCGGCAAAATGAATTTTCCTGTAGAAGGGGTAAACATTGAAAATGAAATGTACGACGTTCATACAGCAATGATTACTCAAATAAATTCTATAAACTTTTTATAATAATTTCCTTCAAAATTGGACAGTTTGGGGAACTTTAAAAACAGTTTTGCAATTTTAATTTTTCTGAAAACTGCACTCCGCTACCTTCAAGGGCCAAAAAGTGGGTCGAAACCCCTTATCGGGCATGTGGGAATATTTTTCCTAGGTGTGGGTGAACTAACTCTATTATTGTATGCAATAAAATTCCCTAAAAGTTAACTGTGTGATACAAGAATTAATTTTACAGTTTTAGGGCCTGTGAGACTTGGTTTCTCGACAACAGCTTTCGCGATTTTCATTTTCCGGTCTAGTTTTCGACATAAATTTGTTTGATACTCCATTTCGAACATTTTGAGACCGTTTGCAGCTTTATAGCTCAACTGGATTTTTCCTAAAAGCCGGCTCTGGGACATATCGACCGGATATATCAGAATATTTTCACTAGTGTATTTATCCACCATAGTATGGTTGATTTTAAGCGTGTTTGAAAAAATTTGTTCTCAGGTTTCTTCATTCTCTCGCGATACCTATGATAATACGAATCGCATTACGTCATATTGATGAGCCATGATGTAGTCCATAATATTGATGGAAGAAAATATTACAATAGATTGACTAATCCCCTTCTCCAGTCCTTCCAGACGTCTATTATATGTTACCATATAGTTAGTTTCGAAAAATAGTGAAAAAACAACGATTATTGGAAAAATTCTGTCTACACATTTTCACCAGATGGAAATTGCCCATTATTTTCGTTTCTAATATACAATTTGTTTATCTTTTCATGCTGAATTTTTACCACTTTTCGAAATATTTTTATCATTTTTTTAAAGGAAGTTATGAATTTTTCAAATTTTTGAAATGTCCGGAGCCGGCTTTTAGGCATCTCGTAAATCTCGGCCTCACCACGTCAACAGTAAACACTCACACCTTAAATACTCCAACCCTGAAAGTTTCAAAGGAATCGAAGCACTTTGGACTGTTTGCCAGAATGTCTCAAATGACCTCTGTCACGAAGAGAAAAGGGGCGTGGCCTATCAAAGTATGCCTCCGGAAATCGATCGCCGCGGGCAGGAAAGTGATCGTAGTGCTCTAAAAAGTTGGAAATTGGTTCTTCTATACTTTTCGAACATTTTTCCACAAAAACGATATTTTTCAAAATGCACCCTTGGAACGGTAGATGGTCAAACTCGACTCATCGTCAAAAGAGACTATTTTGATTTAAAAATCTGAATGATGACCGATCTTCACCAAACTCTCAGGATCTTAGTTACTCGTGATAAGAAGCAGAATGATCCTTAGAACAAGTCTCTAGCACGTCTGGGAGCGGAGTTATGAAAATCCGACCCTGATTTTGCAAAAATCCTGCAGCCGCTGCAGCAAGCGGCCGCAACTTGAAATTTTTTTTTCTAGGTAGCCCTCGATCATATGTCCATGCATAAAAAGTTTCGGGAGTTAGAAAACAGTCTCCAGGAATAATGATTTTTTGAAATAGTGCACTTCGATTGCGTCATCACTATGCAACAATATCGATTTTTCACAATACCATATGTTGCGCAAAATTTGGTCCTGACCAGTTTCTATGTACTCTCCAAATTTCATTTGAATTGCTTTCTCGGTTCAAAAGTTACAGAACATCGAAAAAGTGGTCCATGACTTTTGCCCGCGAGTGTAACTTATTGATTACTTTAGCATCATTGTAAAATAACATATTTCCTTCTTTGTCTGCTTCATTTCGAAAAACCGTTCCCTCTGCTGAAACATGTCCAAACTTGTACGCAAATCGAAGCAATAATCTTACTAGAAATTCTAGTTCTTTATCCGTCAATTGATCGATTGGGAATGAACATAAAAAGTCCATCAAACGAAATGATCTGTAGGTCATTTTCTTTTGGTAAATCAAATAAAATTGTTACATTTATATTCTTCATCTTTATATTCTGGAGACGAAAGAAAACGAAAACATATTGCAGCAAGGTGCGAAAATCATCCGCTTGGTAAAACTCGCCCAACCACACGCAGAATGCCCGCGTAATTCAAACATATTTTTTTCTACCGTAGTACAAATTCATATTGATCTTCAGGGACTTTCGTGGTAAGACCTCTCGCATTCCGAATGTCTCTCCTGGCCCGATAATTGCCTCTCGTGGCGGTACTCCTGGCCCGATAATTGCCTCTCGAGGCGGTACGTAAGGGCCAATTATCCATCGCGCACTTTTCAAAGCTATGTCTCTAACCGTCTGACTCTCTCACTACGCCACGGTCTCTAGTCATTAAGATTGAAACGATCAGGATCATTCATTCTTTATTTTTTCGCGCGTATTGCATGGTTGTCGTTCCGTCTCTCTGTATTATCGCATATTTCTCGTCGCGGGTATCAACTCGTACCTAACTCGTTACCCTTGGCCATCTAATTTCCTGTCTCTCGCGCGGATTTCGGGAATGACTGAACTGTCTCGAACCATCTCGTACCATTTCGTGGCAGCCGTCAAATCTCTAATCGCATAACTGCGGCTTTTGGGAAAGATTTTCTCGAACCAACCAGCCGTGATGACTCATTCCTCTCGTCTAATTGCATGCCTTTTATATTGCTCACCTCAACGCGGTGTAAGGGTGGTCCACAACTTTCTATTGCTACGATTGTTGCGCTAACGAGCTAAAATGCTCACGCAGTTCACAGGCCTGGCAAACCCATGTGCAACGGGCGGCCCTCCCGAACCCCCAGCCCGGACACGGAGGGTAACCAGAGCTCCCACCTGGCTACGACAACCCCCACCCTGCGCCCGAGTCCTCCGCGCCCCCTCCCTGCCCGTCTCCGATGTCGGTCGGTGCAAAGGGGGCAGGGCCGCCCAATCACGGAGCAACTCAGGACATCTACAAGGACCCCCGAACCCACCCCCACCCCACGAAACTACCAGGACATCCGCATCTGCTCCCTCAACTCCCGCACCCTCGCATCTGATGCTTCGATAGCCGCGTTGGAGCACTCCATCGAAGGAATTCGATACGACGTCGTTTGCCTGCAAGAGACCAAGGCGCACAAGACGGAGGAGCACACGTTCGCCAACGGAGCTCGGCTGATACTTGGTCAGAAGATCGACAAGAAGAACATCGGCGGAGTCGGTTTTCTCGTCCATCCCCGACTTGTCTCCTCTGTCCTCTCCTACTCCATCCTCTCCCCTCGCCTTGCCACCCTTCGCATTCGCCTCGGCCGCTCGTCCCTTTCCCTCCTCTCCATCTACGCCCCCACTTCGGCAGCGTCACTCGAGGAGAGACAGGCGTTCTTCGAGGAAGTCGCCTCCGCCTACGACAGCGAGAAGTCCCACTTCTACCGTGTTGTAGCTGGAGATTTCAACACCCGAGTGAGCCCACGGAGAGACGGAGACTTCAGGACCGGACCCTTCCACTCCGACCCCCACGGCGACCCTGAGGACCTCCTGAGAGACCTCCTCTCTGCTACCCGGTCGTTCCACGGAAACTCCTTCTTCAAGAAGAAGTTGAGCACCCGTTGGACCTGGGAATCGCCTGGAGGAGAGACCCGACTGGAGATCGACCACGTTCTGGTGAGATGACAGTTCTGGGATGACTCAGCTAGCTCAGGTCATGCACACTCCGACATTCCTGTTTAGATCAGCACCAACTTGAGGGTGGTTCAAAAGTTCAAAGTAATGTGAGATGACAGTTCTGAGATGACTCAGCTAGATCAGGCAATGCACACTCCGACATTCCTGTTTAGATCAGCACCAGCTTGAGGGTATAAAAGGAACGGTTTGGCAGTGAGAGACACCCTGTGGGATACGCAGGGTGAGCAATGCGCCTTTAGAGAGTAGGGAAAGGAAAGTGAAAGTGAAAGGAAAGACATGCATACGTTATGGTTGAAAGGAACAGATATTTACTGGATGAGTGCAGGTTGTTTGATTTTGGATAATCTCATGCGATTGAAAATGAAATATTCATCAATAGACTTTTGATTAAAAAAACTGACTCGGCCATTTTGTCAACAACATAGACGTTATATTCTCGCCTGTTTAACTTCTTGAGCTTCTCGACCAGATCTTTCTGTACAAGTTTTCGTAGTTATTGCGCATTTCTATTGACTAACCTTCTTCATTCCAATAGGGCAAGCAATCCCCTTGCTTATCAGCCACTCGGAAATAACAGCTTTCCGGTCATTTGTTGTTGGCATTTTGTCTAAGTCTAAGTGTCTAAGTCTAAATTTTGTCTAAGTGTGTATAAATAATAAGTAAATTCATTTGTTTAGTTTAATTGTCTGACCCCACTCTAGGGTACGGTATCATTTGAATTCCCGCATTTAGGCTCTCACCACGTTTTCGTCAAATGTTTACTTACCGTAATTTTGTCGTCATCTGTTTTCTTTTTCGTATTTTCTTTAGTGTTCTTTCTGTTTCTCGTCTGTGCTGTTGCTGTTTTTAGCGGACTCCTATCGATAAATCGTTGATCTCACTCCCTCGTGCCAACCACACGCCACCGACCAACCTTACTCCATTTATCCACCCTCTATTGAGAATCAAACGAGAAGTTGACGAGATCGTCCTTCTTCCTTATTCTACGAACCATGGAGAAGTGCAGCCAATTCCACGCCCTCCTTACCCTCATCCGATTGTGAGATGTAAACGAGGGGTAGAGAATGGAGAATGTGCTGAAATGGTCAATCCCAAAACGGATACCAAGAGTAGAACTTCTATGGTGCAGCCGGAGGAGGAACATGATGAAAATAAATGCTATTATCATAAAGAGCGAAAGACAGTTCTAGAAAAGAAGGAGAGGCCAGTATTCTCTCAAGTGAAGGGCTGCGGTGGAGAATTGAGAAGGTCAGTTTTCATTTCGCCAAAGAAGTTTCTTGATAATAAAATTACAGAATGTCTGAACTCTTTCTCGAAGAGGATACCGCATTATATGGAGCTCCCAACAAAGCGGCTGTGATCATTGCGCGAGGTGGAGGTGAATACATCGATTGGACGGATGTCAAAAAAGTAAGTCGAAGGGAAAATCTAAGGTAAAATCAACCTTTATTTTTCAGGTCGAAGAAGTAGGGAAAAGATTAATTTGCAACAGCCATGAGCGTGAATAAGATAAGACTAGTGAATAAATCGATTATATTACAGAAGCCGAACGATGCGAGACTCCGTGTGACGTATTCCGGAGGAGCTCTGAAGGATGAGAACTTCTGGATGAAGATGGGTAGTCCCCAACACATTGAGAAGCTTGACAAGACAGTCGAAGATGAAGGACAGTGCGAGAAGAAGGAGAAGAAATGTAAGAAGTCCAAACCCGAATCCAAGCTTTTCCGTTGCCCAATCGAGACTTGTTCGAAAGAGTTTCTGACTGAGAGACATCTTGATATCCACATGACCGTCGGAAAGCATCTTGAGCATCTCGAGAAGGAGAATGTTCTCGATTACGCCCTCCATCAGTTTGGTGTCAAACTAGAAACTGATTCTGCGCCCCGAATGTGCCCCATTATTGACGAGACCATTGACTCGATTATCGAAAATAACGAGAATGGAAGACGTCAACCAATGGGATGGGCCCTTCCCAAGAGGAGAAAATCCATTCGATTCCCACCGTACGTAAAAGCCTTCCTCAAGAAGCTTTACGACGAAGGAGAGAGAACTGGAGCGAAGACTGACGCTCATGAAGCTGAGAAAAAAATGAGAATTGAGCCCAACAAAGACGGAACCATGTACTTCAAACCAGAGCACCTCCTCAATTATCGCCAGATTGCTGGAGTCTACGCTGGTTTCAAGGCGACCAAATTGGACAAGATAACCCCCGAGCCCGATGAGGTCAATGATCTGCTTTCCGATCCTGAAGGCGACCCAGAATTGGAATTCAAAACGGAACCCTTATTCGACGATGCTAGTCATATGCGAAGAGCTATTAGAAACAACCATGCCGAGTTTTTTTATGGAGATCAGGAATTGAAGGAGAGGGGAATAGAGAAGGTTCGATCTTTTAGGGGCTATTTAGGAGGAGGATCGAAGAAGTAAGAATTCCATATTAAAGAAGGAGTAAACTCAATATTTTCTGGGGGTATCTGACGTCATAGGTCGATAGTTTCCGTAAACCAAATTCCGAATTTGAAAATTAGAACTCTCTAGCTCAACTTTGAACTGAGTTACACGCGCGCAAAGTTTCTACAGGGCACAGGCAAAATCAAGATGCGCGGTGCAAATCAATCAATCAATCAATTTATCATTTCAGGCAATTATTGCTAGATGAGGATGGGGGCAAAATCTTCATGGGGTGTATTCCACCAGTTCCCAATAGCTCGGTTCAAGTCGTCCCTCCAGCGTGCTCTAGGCTTGCCTGGCGGGCGCTTCCGGTTGTACGGCGTCCAGAATGTAGTTGCGCGGGTCCATTGCTCCACTTGCATACTCCTGACCTTGAGGGCCCATCGCGCTTTCCTTTTCAGTGCTTCTCGGTTCCAGTCTCGCAGCTTAGTGATCTCCCGTACGCGCTCGCTCCTCCAGCGGTCACTCAGCGTGACTCCCAGCATCTTTCGCTCCATCTTCCTCTGGGTGATGCTCAGTCGCTCCTTATCGCTCGATCTGAGTGCCCACACCTCACTCCCGTAGAGTACGGTAGAGGTGATGCAACTCTCGAAGAGTCTTCTCCTGGTCTTCATTGGAAGAAGGCGGGAAGAGAGGAGATGCGATAACTTGCTCCATGCAAGCCAACCGAGCCGAATCCGATGCTCAATCTCGTCGGTGTGGTCCAAGGGAAGAGAGATTCTTCCTCCGAGGTACGTGGTCGAGTCGACAAAGTTGAACGTCAGATTTTGGATTGTAATTGGGGCACGTGTTGTTTTGCAGGACGTGAGTAGGTGGGTCTTGGTTGCATTTACTTCGAGACCGACTCTTCTGCAGGCATCCATCAGCTTCCGTAGCATGCGCTCAAGTTCCGGCCGAGTCTTCGCGATGAGAGCCACGTCATCAGCGTACTCGAGATGGCTGAGGTTCCTCCCGTCGATTCGGATCCCGTCATCCTCCCAGTCGATGGTGTCCCATGGCAGATCGAAGTGCAACATTGAATAGGCGGGGAGAAAGCGTGTCTCCTTGACGGACGCCTCTCTTCACTGTCACAGGGACGAGTTCCTCGTTAACTCTGATGAGTGTGGTGGAAGACTCGTAGATCCGACGGAGCAGGTGGATAAGGGAGGGATGAGCTCCATACGACCATAGGGCATTCCAGCATGCACTCCATTCAACGCAGTCGAACACTCCATTCAACGCTTCTTGAAGTCGACAAAGGCCAGGTAGATCGGTATACCGTACTCCGAGGTTCTTTCTGCGACCTGCTTGATGGCATGCAGGTTGTCGAGCGTGCTAAACCCTCTCCGGAATCCGGTTTGGGTTGCCGATTCGGTCTCTTCAAGCACTGCCTCGAATCTTTTCAGAATGCACCTCGTCGTAACCTTGAGGGTTACGGTAAGTAGGGAGATGGGGCGGAAGTTGGCAATGTTCGTTGGGTCTCCTTTCTTGAACAGTAGGGAGACGACGGCTTCCGACAGCTCACAGGGTACGGTATCTCCGGCAACTAGTCGATTCAGCAGATGGGCGATGGAATGGGCTAGATGGTCTCTCGAGTGGTAGAGCATCTCGGGTAGAATGCCGTCCGATCCGGGGGAATGGCCACACTTGAGGAGGGACATTGCGTGTCTCGCTTCATCGGGGAGGAAGGGAGGGAAGGGGTCGAGCGAGTGAGAAGGGACTGCGAGAGGGAGATGAACTGCGGGCGAGTAGAGATCCTCGTAGAAGTTCTTGACAGCTGCCTTAGTTGCGACTTCTCCCTCTCTGACCAGAACTGGCATGGTGCCTCTCGGCGCACTCCGCAGGGCGGTCTCAACCTGGTCAATGAAGGCATCGTACGCGTCGTCGTCGTAGGAGGAGGTGGGGGCATACGCGTTGACCAGGAAGAGCCGTTGGTCGGGAAGGTGCAGAGTGGCCAGACGGGGAGAGAGGCCTCGGAACACGGCTCCTCGCGCGAGATGCGGACGGAGGAGGAATGCCACGCCATGGGACGCAGTTGGGCCGCCCGAGTGGTAGACTACAGTACCTGAGGATGTAAGATTGAATGAGGCACAACCCACAATCCTGGCTTCTTGTACTGCAATCACGTCCCACTTGATCTTGTCGAGGGCGAGCTCCATCTCGGTCTGCTTGTCCTTGGGGCCGAGCGTCCGGGCATTGATGGTGCCGATGTAGAAGTGGCGTCCCATCGATGGTGGCATACAACTCCCGCGTGCCAACGCTGCTGGGAGAGGGAATCCGGGCTGAGGGAATCGGAGACAGCGGGACGAAAATCGCACCCAACCGCTCGCCACTCACTTGAGAACCCAGAATGTCGGTGCAAAGGGAAGGGGTCTAGGTCAAGACGCAGAGGAGATGGGAAGAGACGGGAGAGGAGTGAAAAACTCTCGCGTCTGTCACTCTCACCCTCTTACAGTACTTCCCCCTGATTGCACAGGGGAACTGCTTCCCAGAAATTGGAGTTTACGCCTTCTTTAACCTCACCCATATTATTATTATTCACTAGTTCGTATTTAATTGTTTTCTGTGCTTCGTAAAGATAAATTTTTATTAATTTATTCAATATTATGTTTGCCGCTCTTGATACTAAAACTCTTGATACTCACACAGATGATATCTGCAAAAGACACGATTATGTCTCTGCTGGATGTACATCCAATTTGTTCAGTCATTTAGAATGCCGTATTTTCAAATGAAGTTTAAATAGAATTTCTTAAGCAACACAATATACTTGAATATGGCAAATAAGTTGAAATCCCGGACCACGGGCTTTGAAAGAAAGATTGTCAAACGGAAAGTAAAACTAATTCAAAAAGTTCACGATTTCTGCAGCACCGGTAGATGGTATTTCCTTGTGATTTATATTTTTAGACATACAGTACTTCAATATTTACTAAAGATATTTGAAGAACCTCGAACATGACTTTTCAGATCGATTCTGAGCCATGACCCCGGGTTCATGGCCATAGGTCACTTCTGAGGCATGAACACCTCATGGGTCAAAAAATCATTGTCTCGGATTCAACTCCGATGTTATTAAGTATAGTCTACACGAGCTTAGATTGCTATATGAGTGGTTTGCATCTCAAATTTATCGAAAGGAATAGAGAAATCGAGCGTGAATCAATCTTGGAATCTCGGTTCCGCACCTTTGAGAGACCGTAACTGAAATTGGAAAGACTGGGCAGACCCAGCTGTCAGAAATATAGATGCATGACACAGTGGGCTTCATCGTACACCTAGGTTACCCTCAGCCCCCGTTGGATTTAGGGCCTGATTTCTCTAAAAAAGCAAAATTTTCGACATACTTTGCTTTTTCGCCCAACTGTACCGTCGAGTGGTATTCAATCTAAATATCATTTTTTGTACCCCTGGGCACCTCGAATATAATGCACATAAAAAATTATGCCTAGCTCTTTCTGTTTTTAAATTTTGAGTTTTTGACCATTTTGAGCGCTTTGCGATTTTTCTCCTACCGTAGCCGCGTGAACCATAAATCTGAGGTACCTTGTGCAATGGGAGGGCTTCACCCTCCTACCACCACAGTATCAGCTTATGGATCTCAATTTGGTAGGAGCGTGTCCGGGGGGTGGGTGAAAATGCTCGATTTTTACCGAGCAGGTCTCTTAAACACGCAACACCTTTGAATTCTTCTTATTTTTTTTGTATCGTTATTGCTTGTTGTTTGGCTAATAAAAATATTAGACCGTTTTATAGACTAAAGGAAAGCAGTGCCGAATCTAGTTCAAAGTGGATAAACAAGCACAGAAAAGTGTGGGAAAACACGTGATAAGCAGCTAGCGAGGACATGATCAAATATATTTTTAGTTAATTTTGAAATTTAATTGAATAATTGAATAAATGTAAACCTGATTGGTGATATCGTAGACGACGATGGCCGCCTGAGCGCCTCTGTAGTACATGGGCGCGAGCGAATGGTTGCGCTCCTGGCCGGCCGTGTCACAGGTCTCGAACTTGACCGTCGCCTCATCGAGGCACACCTGGTCATAAATAATACATAAAATATAATTCATAAATGTAAAAACACGATAAATATTAAGAAAAATGGGTGAAAAAAACGAACAGTTTGCGTGAGGAGGGCGGCGCCGATCGTGGACTCCTGGTATTCGTGGAACTGTCCCTTGACAAATCGCAGCACGAGCGAGGACTTGCCTGAATATATATTATTGGAAATAAACTAAAATTAAAAAAAATGAATGATTGAGTGAAAAGCGCGCAAACAACGGATCGTTTATCGATCGGACCCTTTTGAATGTACGTAAACAGGCGCAAAACGGGGGTTTACTTTGTTCTGGGGGTTCGTTCGCTTACCGACGGCCGATTCGCCGAGCAGCACGAGCTTGAACTGGCAAGTCTTGTTGCCGGCAGCAGACGCGGGTCGTGCAGTAGCTCCACCACGGGCGGCCATGTCTATAATGACACTTCTAAAGAACGGGGGGCAGACATATCAAGTGGCAACTGCTCAAGTTGTATGGATGGAGAAAAGACTAGTGTTGCTCACCAGTGGCCTAATGTACGCACGATAGGTCCAATTATTTGCGAAACAGAACCATCAAAATGATAATTTGCACAACAAAACAAGAAAATAAACAGGGAAAACAGCGAGGAAACGGAAAAACAGCGAGGAAACAGAGAAACGAAAAACAACACAAAAGCGCGCACTTTTTAGGCAAGTGACGCGCGGAAAAAATTCTGCATTGTCGTCATCATTTGGTTACGCGTGAAACGGTTTATTATCTTACGATATATCATTACTCCTTAATAAAGGAGAGTTGTCTCCCTGTGCGTGTATGTTTGTCCACCTAGGCGAGAGTGCCAGGGGGTATGTCTGGGGCAGAAACGCAGAGGAAACAAGTGTAAACAAGTCGGGAGCCCCCTCCCCACTCAAGTACCGTAACCCTGACTACCGTATACCTACCGTAACCCTGACTACCGTATATCTACCGTAACCCTACCGTTACCAAACTACCGGGAAACGTGCCAGAACGTTCTAGAATGTTCGAAATTGAGGGGGAACATCAAGAACTTTCTAGAATGCTTGAAATTGAGGGGAACCTTCCAGAACCTTCTGGAATGTTCGAAAATGACGGGGACAGGTTCAGCGGCTTCTAGAAAGTTCGAAATGACGGGTACGGGTCCAGCGGCTTCTAGAATGT
The DNA here is from genome assembly GCA_911812115.1 of Pristionchus exspectatus. Classification (NCBI taxonomy): domain Eukaryota; kingdom Metazoa; phylum Nematoda; class Chromadorea; order Rhabditida; family Neodiplogasteridae; genus Pristionchus; species Pristionchus exspectatus. The sequence continues at coordinate 1,656,130 of OU461588.1, read as the reverse complement.
TCGAAATGACGGGGACAGGTCCAGTGGCTTCTAGAAAGTTCGAAATGACGGGGACAGGTCCAGCGGCTTCTAGAATGTTCAAAATGACGGGGACAGGTCCAGTGGCTTCTAGAATGTTCGAAATAACGGGACAGGTCCAGCGGCTTCTAGAATGTTCGAAATGACGGTAACAGGTCCAGTGGCTTCTAGAATGTTCGAAATGACGGGGACAGGTCCAGTGGCTTCTAGAATGTTCGAAATAACGGGGACAGGTCCAGTGGCTTCTAGAATGTTCAAAATGACGGTAACAGGTCCAGTGGCTTCTAGAATGTTCGAAATGACGGGGACAGGTCCAGTGGCTTCTAGAATGTTCGAAATAACGGGGACAGGTCCAGTGGCTTCTAGAATGTTCGAAATGACGGGGACAGGTCCAGTGGCTTCTAGAATGTTCGAAATAACGGGGACAGGTCCAGTGGCTTCTAGAATGTTCAAAATGACGGTAACAGGTCCAGTGGCTTCTAGAATGTTCGAAATGACGGGGACAGGTCTAGCGGCTTCTAGAATGTTCGAAATGACGGTAACAGGTCCAGTGGCTTCTAGAATGTTCGAAATAACGGGGACAGGTCCAGTGGCTTCTAGAATGTTCAAAATGACGGGACAGGTCCAGTGGCTTCTAGAATGTTCGAAATGACGGGGACAGGTCCAGCGGCTTCTAGAATGTTCGAAATGACGGTAACAGGTCCAGTGGCTTCTAGAATGTTCGAAATAACGGGGACAGGTCCAGTGGCTTCTAGAATGTTCGAAATGACATGTTCGAAATAACGGGGACAGGTCCAGTGGCTTCTAGAATGTTCAAAATGACGGTAACAGGTCCAGTGGCTTCTAGAATGTTCGAAATGACGGGGACAGGTCCAGTGGCTTCTAGAATGTTCGAAATAACGGGGACAGGTCCAGTGGCTTCTAGAATGTTCGAAATGACGGGGACAGGTCCAGTGGCTTCTAGAATGTTCGAAATAACGGGGACAGGTCCAGTGGCTTCTAGAATGTTCAAAATGACGGTAACAGGTCCAGTGGCTTCTAGAATGTTCGAAATGACGGGGACAGGTCCAGCGGCTTCTAGAATGTTCGAAATGACGGTAACAGGTCCAGTGGCTTCTAGAATGTTCGAAATAACGGGGACAGGTCCAGTGGCTTCTAGAATGTTCAAAATGACGGGGACAGGTCCAGTGGCTTCTAGAATGTTCGAAATGACGGGGACAGGTCCAGCGGCTTCTAGAATGTTCGAAATGACGGTAACAGGTCCAGTGGCTTCTAGAATGTTCGAAATAACGGGGACAGGTCCAGTGGCTTCTAGAATGTTCAAAATGACGGGGACAGGTCCAGTGGCTTCTAGAATGTTCGAAATAACGGGGACAGGTCCAGCGGCTTCTAGAATGTTCGAAATGACGGGGACAGGTCCAGCGGCTTCTAGAATGTTCGAAATAACGGGGATAGGTCCAGAAGATTCCAGAAGGTTGAAAAGGACGGGCATAACATGTCAAAGGTTCACACAACCCAGCTAAATACATAACCCGGCGTCATCCAGCCGGGAGCGCGCCGTAGGCGCGCGGTCCCGGCTGGTATAATTATAAAGTATGTAATTTCTTACCTGTTTCACTCCAGGAAGCTTTCATGGAGAATTCTCTGGTATTTGAGAGAGTTGACAATACAGTCTTTTCCTCTTAGAATGGTGATGGGAGTCGGGCCGCGTACACTGATCCCAGCCCAGATGAGCAACTGCGATAATTCCTTCTCATTAGTTAGCCAATAGTGTACGCTTACTTTAGGAACATGCTTAGGTGCGGCCTTCACTGCATCTGCTCGATTTCTCACGAAGCATGTTCGAGCATTTTTACCCAGCTGCACGTAGCTCTCATCAGTGAAAGTATGAACGAGGAATTGTTCTCCTCTCTCGAGCATCTTCTCGCAGTAGATTAGTCTTATTAGTTGATTCACAACTCGCACAGCATGCCCATATCTCACACGATATTGCCTCAGACCCAACTCCTCTCTAATACACGCAACAACATCTTTTTTTGATTTGAATGGATTGTTGGTAGCATGAGTTATGAATCATCGCAACTAACGTCTATTCCCATTCTCTCCTTCACCAAGTCGATGATTTGCTTAGTGGTTCTTGTGTTTTCTACAGCATATAGCTCGTCCACGAGTGCCTTCACTGTAGGATGAAGAAAGCGAGGTACGCTTCTAGGAGTGTACGGCTTCCTAGTTTTCTTCAAGCCTCTTCTCAGAAGAATTCGACGGACAGTCGTATGGTGCAGATTGTCTCCTTAGAATAATATTTTGCTCGTTATTGTTACTTTTATACTCTTTAATTCTCGATTAGTATCTCACTTCTTTTTCTCATCTCCTTTGCAATCTCTCTGTACGACATTCCGCTTTCTCTTAATGCCTTCATGTCGTCTCTAACAACCTTCATGCTGTTGTAGCTTCGATTTCGCTGGAGATACTTTGTCGTCTGAACATCGTAACTCGAATTAACCAACGAATGAGGTGTAAGCAACTCACATGAGGTTTGCGACCCATCTTCAGCCTGCAGTCGATCGTTTAAGAGTTATATGATAAAGCAATAACAGATCGATAAAAAGATCAAAGATTAAACAGTTCTGTACGTATTGCACAGATTGTAAAGATCAAAGATCATCGTACTAATTTATTCGAAGATCAAAGATCAATTTACGTTTTTAATCGTTTTTCATTATTTTTTCTGTATTTTCATTGTTTTCTGTTCTTCAGAATGCTTTACTGTCTCGTACGTGTGCCCACCGGACTCTATGTTGTACCCGAATGGGGATCTGGGGGTCTGAAATCTGGACCCGGCGACGTCGGAGGGGACGTATCTATCGACGATGAAATGGGGATAAGAAGAAGAGGCGTAGTTATCGCGAACGGAACTAAGAAGGATATGTTGAGAGACAAGGCAGGAATGGAAGGTCATGATACGGTCGATGATGATGATGATGATGATGCTGGTACTAGTACTCGTAGGACTCGTGTCACTGTGAGTTCGCTTTTGCATTGGATCACTGAAGATCAAAGACCTTTTGGATTATATATCTAGACCAATCCATGAGTAGCAGCAGCAGTGCGCTTGGTTCACCCTCGCCTCGTAGAGCGAGAAGAGTCTCTCCCTTTGCTGCTACACCGAGGCCGGATACACCCCGTACCTCTAAGGGAACCTCTTCAAGAGGATCGAATGGGAGAGGAAGAGGAAGAGGGGGATGTGGTCTGAGAATCAGTTCAGCTTCTCGTCCAGTGGTTACGTCTACTCCGGTTACTCCGATGCAGCCCATCTCTGTCTCTGTTCTCCCTTCTGGGTCATCTACCTCGATCTCATCAGGATCCGTCTCCAGTTCCCATGGTTTCCCTCTTTCGATGGCTCCTCCTCCGGGAATTTCTCTTCTCTCATCTCTTCCTCCTTCTCAGCCGATCTTGTCTTCTTCAGGTGCGCAAAACAGGAAGTACGGTAGTGCAATTTCCATTCAGATCCCGTTGTCACGCATCTATTGACCGAAGTGAACAAGTTGTCGCAGAGTGTAGGAGCAATGATGAATATGATGAACAACATGTTCATCTGCTGGAATCCACTTATTTTTCAGGCAGCTAATAAATCAACCGCAGTGCAGTCGGAGGTGAACTATTCCTAAATACACATTGACAACTGAAGCCCAGATTAATGGAACGAAAGATAAGCTAGAAGATCTGGCAAAGTCCCTCTCGAACGTAGAATCAGCTGTTAACAAGCTCACGGTGAATTCAAATTCTAGACCAGGTATGGCAAATGTCTCAGAGCACACAAAACAATTTTTTTTCCAGAATTCACTTACTCTCCTTATTGCTCGAAAGAGGATATAGATAGGATTGATGTCACCCAGACACTCACCAAGTTCACTTCGAAAGTTGAAAAGGTTGTCTACAAACAAGACAATCCGGACGATTTCGTAGATCTTCACAAAAATTTCAAGGATAAAGTCAATAAAGGAAAGGCAAAGTGGACACTTGATGTGAGTCTAATGGTTTACGATACGATATATATATATAAAATAAAAGTACAAATAAATCAATATTAATAACATTTCAGTGTATTCTCAATAGAAGAATGATTAGCGGGGGAGGAGATCTAGAAGGTACAACGAGTGCGATCCTACGGCAACTGAATGAGAATGCGGGGAAAAGAAGAAGAGAAGTAGAATCTACTGTTCAGAGAAACGAAAAATCCCTAAGAATGAGATCACAAAGAGCTTACAATGGAAGGGAGGAACTAGAGGGAATGGAAATGGGAGATGATGGACGAGGAGGAGAGACAGTGCAGAGAGATTCTAAAGATGACAATATTGACATTGAACATTAAATTAAATTATCGTTTCCCATTGTGTCCCGTTCTCTATTGTCTCATCGAACAAATTGTAAGCCACTAGAATGTTGCTAATAGACGATTACTATTGAACCATTCCCTCTTTAATCGAATTGATGTAATAGAAAAAATGTTTTGCCTCATAGAATAATAAAGATAATAAAGAAACCCTATAAATGAACTCCACTTACCCGGGTGCATGGGATGAGAACGAGATACGCCAGCAGAACTCCTCGAATTATCAAGGTTGAAATGTGTAAACAACTGCACTTACCTGTTCTGCACCAAAAACAACAATAAAAAACACGAGGCAGCAGCCAGAAGATAGAGAACAAAGCGGGCCGAGCCCGCAGTTTCCTTAAATGATCCACAAGCCAGCCTGTTCTCTCAATGTCCGCACCACCCAAGTCGTAGAAAAGTTTACCTAATCAGCTTCAATCCAAACAAGAAGAGACGAGAGAGGGGGAAGGACGAGAACTGCCTTCCGGTATCAGCGAAACCTCGAAAATTACAAGATTTAGCACAGTTTAGGGCAATTAAACAACTTGAACTCAATGAGAAGTGGGTTCCCGTACCAAAAGACAAGAAAATAAATATAAAGAGCGAGAGAAATACCAACCTTTACTCATCCTTGTGACGATAAATTTATAAATTCGAATATAATTAATAAGACGAGCATTACCCGTCCAAGTTCCTGAAATGTTCACACAAGCAGAGCTGTTCATGACAACAATAAAAAAGAGAAAATAGGTCAAATGACTCATCTGACTGCCTCCTAGTCGATTCCACGTGGCAATGTGTCCGCCGACCGCCAGTCGTACCCACTGAAATAGGAAAATGAACAGAAATATCGATGGAATAAAGGAGAAATGAGCAGAAATAACGATGTAATAACGGAAAGAATGAACAATATCGATTGAATGGGAGAGAAGGAAAATAGTAGAGGATGTGCCATTCCCTCTATATTCCTACCCTATTCCCCTAATTTGATGCTTGTTTAATGCTAATTATTGTCAATTAATTAATGTTAATTAATTAATTTCATTTTAAACATTAATTGTTAATTATTAGAATATTCGAATTATAATAGTTGACACATTAAACCGTTCCGCGCCCCACCGAACCATTCCTACTTTACATCCTGTATTTACCCTGCAGGATCGTAATTAATCGTTCCGCTTTGTCTGACGTGTATTTTCTGGGTATTTTCGTCAGTTCTCGTGCGGCGTTAGATCGTTGCCGCCGGTTCTCGTCGTTATCTCTTCTGTTATTGATGCTACAAGCTTATAAAGCAATTATTACGACTTCTCCGCTCGTATTCTCTGCATGGCATCGGGTGATGGTTGAGTTGTGGAGGAGAGGGTCTAATAATAAAGTGAGTTTACTTGTTCTTCTTGTTTTCCTTGTCTTCCTTTTTGATGTTTCGCGTGGATTGGAGGCTAGTGCATAGTGGGCACGGTGCTTCGGTCGATTGGAGACTAGTGCATAGTGGGCACGGTGTCTCGGCGGATTACAAGCTAGTGCATAGTGGGCACGGAGCTTCGGAGTAGCCAACCGGGCGTGGTGTATTGCTGCAGATCGGCCGGAGGTTCTCTCCGATTGGTGATTTGAGCAAGACGTTACGTCTGGAAGGTTGCAAAGGAAAGAGTCCCTCCCATTGCGTTACTTTGAGTTGAACCGCCGTTGGAAGTGGTAAAACGGTATCGTTTTGGGAGAGGATATCTTAACATGGGGGCCAAGCCGGTGATGTTAAGATATTGATGTTTCGCGTGGATTGGAGGCTAGTGCATAGTGGGCACGGTGCTTCGGTCGATTGGAGACTAGTGCATAGTGGGCACGGTGTCTCGGCGGATTACAAGCTAGTGCATAGTGGGCACGGAGCTTCGGAGTAGCCAACCGGGCGTGGTGTATTGCTGCAGATCGGCCGGAGGTTCTCTCCGATTGGTGATTTGAGCAAGACGTTACGTCTGGAAGGTTGCAAAGGAAAGAGTCCCTCCCATTGCGTTACTTTGAGTTGAACCGCCGTTGGAAGTGGTAAAACGGTATCGTTTTGGGAGAGGATATCTTAACATGGGGGCCAAGCCGGTGATGTTAAGATATTGATGTTTCGCGTGGATTGGAGGCTAGTGCATAGTGGGCACGGTGCTTCGGTCGATTGGAGACTAGTGCATAGTGGGCACGGTGTCTCGGCGGATTACAAGCTAGTGCATAGTGGGCACGGAGCTTCGGAGTAGCCAACCGGGCGTGGTGTATTGCTGCAGATCGGCCGGAGGTTCTCTCCGATTGGTGATTTGAGCAAGACGTTACGTCTGGAAGGATGCAAAGGAAAGAGTCCCTCCCATTGCGTTACTTTGAGTTGAACCGCCGTTGGAAGTGGTAAAACGGTATCGTTTTGGGAGAGGATATCTTAACATGGGGGCCAAGCCGGTGATGTTAAGATATTGATGTTTCGCGTGGATTGGAGGCTAGTGCATAGTGGGCACGGTGCTTCGGTCGATTGGAGACTAGTGCATAGTGGGCACGGTGTCTCGGCGGATTACAAGCTAGTGCATAGTGGGCACGGAGCTTCGGAGTAGCCAACCGGGCGTGGTGTATTGCTGCAGATCGGCCGGAGGTTCTCTCCGATTGGTGATTTGAGCAAGACGTTACGTCTGGAAGGTTGCAAAGGAAAGAGTCCCTCCCATTGCGTTACTTTGAGTTGAACCGCCGTTGGAAGTGGTAAAACGGTATCGTTTTGGGAGAGGATATCTTAACATGGAGGCCAAGCCGGTGATGTTAAGATATTGATGTTTCGCGTGGATTGGAGGCTAGTGCATAGTGGGCACGGTGCTTCGGTCGATTGGAGACTAGTGCATAGTGGGCACGGTGTCTCGGCGGATTACAAGCTAGTGCATAGTGGGCACGGAGCTTCGGAGTAGCCAACCGGGCGTGGTGTATTGCTGCAGATCGGCCGGAGGTTCTCTCCGATTGGTGATTTGAGCAAGACGTTACGTCTGGAAGGTTGCAAAGGAAAGAGTCCCTCCCATTGCGTTACTTTGAGTTGAACCGCCGTTGGAAGTGGTAAAACGGTATCGTTTTGGGAGAGGATATCTTAACATGGGGGCCAAGCCGGTGATGTTAAGATATTGATGTTTCGCGTGGATTGGAGGCTAGTGCATAGTGGGCACGGTGCTTCGGTCGATTGGAGACTAGTGCATAGTGGGCACGGTGTCTCGGCGGATTACAAGCTAGTGCATAGTGGGCACGGAGCTTCGGAGTAGCCAACCGGGCGTGGTGTATTGCTGCAGATCGGCCGGAGGTTCTCTCCGATTGGTGATTTGAGCAAGACGTTACGTCTGGAAGGTTGCAAAGGAAAGAGTCCCTCCCATTGCGTTACTTTGAGTTGAACCGCCGTTGGAAGTGGTAAAACGGTATCGTTTTGGGAGAGGATATCTTAACATGGGGGCCAAGCCGGTGATGTTAAGATATTGATGTTTCGCGTGGATTGGAGGCTAGTGCATAGTGGGCACGGTGCTTCGGTCGATTGGAGACTAGTGCATAGTGGGCACGGTGTCTCGGCGGATTACAAGCTAGTGCATAGTGGGCACGGAGCTTCGGAGTAGCCAACCGGGCGTGGTGTATTGCTGCAGATCGGCCGGAGGTTCTCTCCGATTGGTGATTTGAGCAAGACGTTACGTCTGGAAGGTTGCAAAGGAAAGAGTCCCTCCCATTGCGTTACTTTGAGTTGAACCGCCGTTGGAAGTGGTAAAACGGTATCGTTTTGGGAGAGGATATCTTAACATGGGGGCCAAGCCGGTGATGTTAAGATATTGATGTTTCGCGTGGATTGGAGGCTAGTGCATAGTGGGCACGGTGCTTCGGTCGATTGGAGACTAGTGCATAGTGGGCACGGTGTCTCGGCGGATTACAAGCTAGTGCATAGTGGGCACGGAGCTTCGGAGTAGCCAACCGGGCGTGGTGTATTGCTGCAGATCGGCCGGAGGTTCTCTCCGATTGGTGATTTGAGCAAGACGTTACGTCTGGAAGGTTGCAAAGGAAAGAGTCCCTCCCATTGCGTTACTTTGAGTTGAACCGCCGTTGGAAGTGGTAAAACGGTATCGTTTTGGGAGAGGATATCTTAACATGGGGGCCAAGCCGGTGATGTTAAGATATTGATGTTTCGCGTGGATTGGAGGCTAGTGCATAGTGGGCACGGTGCTTCGGTCGATTGGAGACTAGTGCATAGTGGGCACGGTGTCTCGGCGGATTACAAGCTAGTGCATAGTGGGCACGGAGCTTCGGAGTAGCCAACCGGGCGTGGTGTATTGCTGCAGATCGGCCGGAGGTTCTCTCCGATTGGTGATTTGAGCAAGACGTTACGTCTGGAAGGTTGCAAAGGAAAGAGTCCCTCCCATTGCGTTACTTTGAGTTGAACCGCCGTTGGAAGTGGTAAAACGGTATCGTTTTGGGAGAGGATATCTTAACATGGGGGCCAAGCCAAGTTCGATTCACGGTGACTGGTTGGAAAGCAGCTGTTCGATGGAGGCAGTAGGATATACCTTGTAATTGCTTATCCTGGCTGGTGTCGTTGAAGTGAAATTGATTGAAATTTGAACAATCATGCATATATATTTGGAGTATATTCGGGTCGACGAGACCGAGAACCCGATCGACCGAGGAAAGGTGATCGTTGTGGTGGTATTAGGCATTAATTTTCCAGTGGTGATAATTATTGTCAGCGTGTTGTTAGACTGATTTCCCGCGTAGAGTGCGTGAATATTATAACGAGGGCGAACTGAGCAGCGGGAAAGTGCCGGCTTTGTGAGTAATCGTGATCGTGTTTTTGTTTTAAGAATCAAGAGTGCCAAATAGCTCAGTGACGGGTTGAGATATGCGTCACCCGCACTGGAGTGGGCTCTAGTTTCAGTGTGTTGATAAGTGAAGTATTGAAGTATTGATAATTAAGGAGGTGCGCATGTAGGGGTTGCGAACCAAGTGGTGGTCGGTAGACAAGCCAGCCTGTGTGTGGTGGGGTTGCGCACCGAAGAGGGTGATCGTTGAACAAGCCAGCCAGAGCGTGGTGGGGTCGCACATCATGAGGAGTTCGGGCAATAAGAATAGCAGGTTTTACGCCAAATTAATCTAAAATGTGTTGAGGTGCGAGAGTCGGGTGTGTGTATCCCGCATTGCGATGACTATGAGAGTCAAGTGGTTGCTGTGATTTTAGCTAGCATGTGAGGCATTTTGCGATGCGATGAAAGTAAAATGTGTGAATGATGGAAATGGGGTTGTTGAGAGCAATCCAGTGCTCAATATACTATACCTAGTGTCGGTTGTGGAGGAGTCCAGTCAAAACGGAACCGTTTTTGAGTACGGACAATCCTCATGTTTTGGAAGAGAAGAGCTTGTGTAATTAGATTTGTGTTATGAGCTGGAGAGCGTGATTTGATAAAGAAGTGTTCATCCGATAAAGGACGATGAAATGAATGATAGATATTGTGAGTCTCATAGTAAAGGGCGTTAGCGAATGGGCAGATGGTCACGTTGAGAGCAAATCAGGCTCAAGATACAAGTACCAGCAAAGGCAATTGACGGAAGTTGCGAACCAAAGTGTTCAATAGATTTCGTTTCAACCAGACATGAAAGCATGAAGGGCTTTGTGATGCGGAATGTTTATGAATGACTGAGGACTGTTTGTAAGATGAGAAGTGATAATGAAGAGATCACATCGAGATAATGGAATGCAGCCAATCTGGTCGATTGGAACGTATCGGTGAATGATTAAATCATGAACGAGAGCAACTACATCGTGGTCAAGGACAGCGGCATCGTCATCGTGTTCAAGTGCGACGGCATCGTCATCGTGTTCGAGTGCAACGGCAATTCGTCCAAGAATTTCGAGCCCACGAAATAAGTGGAGAACGACAAGAAGAATATATCTCGTGAGGACACTCGTTTAAGAGGACGGGGGCGAGTAGAGGATGTGCCATTCCCTCTATATTCCTACCCTATTCCCCTAATTTGATGCTTGTTTAATGCTAATTATTGTCAATTAATTAATGTTAATTAATTAATTTCATTTTAAACATTAATTGTTAATTATTAGAATATTCGAATTATAATAGTTGACACATTAAACCGTTCCGCGCCCCACCGAACCATTCCTACTTTACATCCTGTATTTACCCTGCAGGATCGTAATTAATCGTTCCGCTTTGTCTGACGTGTATTTTCTGGGTATTTTCGTCAGTTCTCGTGCGGCGTTAGATCGTTGCCGCCGGTTCTCGTCGTTATCTCTTCTGTTATTGATGCTACAAGCTTATAAAGCAATTATTACGACTTCTCCGCTCGTATTCATGTTAGAGGATATCTTAAAGGGACCCGGCACACTTTGGACATTGATGTTCAGATGAAAGAACTCCCTTTTCCGATAAAAATAGAAAAAATAAAAATAAATAAAAATAAATTCTTAAAGAGTTACGAGCTTTCAAAGTTAAAAATCCGGAGCCGTCTTTTAGGCTGGGTACAGACGGCTCCCGTTAAATCCGGAGTTAAATCCGGAGCCGTCCTTTAGGCTACAGTCGAATCGCGCACTCTCCGGTCGCGGACTTTCCGGCGCACCATGAGTTTCTTTTTTTGTACAGTCGATTTTTACAATTTTTCGTTATTTTATTTTTATTTTCAAGTGTTTTTGGCGTATGGACCCGATGGACAAGCTCTACGCCAAAAATGCCGTAGTTCGATAGTCCCCCGCACTCTTTATCGTCGAAATTCGATTTTGCTTGCACCCACCTCGGCTTGTTTCGCTCGTTGATTATACTTCATCCTCGAAGACCGCGAGTTTTGTTGTTACGTGGGCTAAATAGGTCCCATGGACTACCCCCATGCCAAAAATGCTGCAATTCTGAAGGCGTCCACGTCCATTATCGTCGAAATTATCTTGTGCACGTGCTGATTTTGACATGTTTCGAACGATAATTTGCGTGCACTGTCCTGCACTCGACATAGCAGCGAATAATTGTTTATTAAAATTGATGAGTGACCCATTCTTGACTCCCTGCCCTATTTTGAGACCGATCGGCCATTGTGGACGGATGGTGTATGTAAAAACGTCTTAGATGCTCTCTATTTTTACCACTGTTTAATCGAGGGAGAGATGGCACATCATAGAGGGAGAGAATGACATGAAATCGAGGGAAAGCATGACATGATGGAATTAAGCAGCGAAAAGAGTATTTTTGATGATAGCTAATTCAGAATGTCGGAGTCGAGGATGAAGAGGTGCTTCCTGTGTCTCGAACCTGCACCGCAGACAAAACGATTTCCACCCGCATCTCGACCATTGGAACAATTGGAATGGTTACTGAGACAGAACAGAGATGACGATGGATTACAAGCACTAAAAAACAGACACCAATCTGTTAAAGATGCTCGTTGGTGCCTTCGGCATTTTAACTCTTCCTCGGATGATCTGCCCATTGATGTTAGTTGCTCACTTACCGTAACCACTGAGAAACATAATGATACAATTGTGCATGATTATGAATGGGAACTATCGCCTTATAGTTCCGCCCTGATGTTCAACGATCTCTGACACTGCCTACAGTATCCCTTCGAACAACGAGGCCAGCTGACATCGTTAATTCCTCGGAATTCTCAACGCCAAATGAATCTCAAACAGGAATTGGTGTTAGTCCCTATTGTTTACAAAGAATTCTACCAATAAGCAAATACCTCATATTCGGAAATTTATGGATAATCTGTAACATATCAAGATGGTACTACCGTAATCCTCTTCACAGCAGAAAGGCATTACCAAAACTAGTACCGTTGTCCGTTCGATAGTGGGATGCTACCGTAGCCCGTTTCATAGTACCGTAACCCGTTCCAGATCGACAGCGGAACAGCATCCATTCCACTCTCACCGTCCTCACTCTCTTCATCGAACAAAAAGGTCAGAAACAAGTAATTTCATTCAATATGAATAAACAACATTTTGCGATCGGAAACCTATCTATTATCTAGCAAATCTAATCCACATGATCGATACTCTTGAACAATGTGTATTATACCGGATTTTCCACCTTATTATGGAGAAATACGGCTAGGTGTCGCGGTGTAAATTGCACGAGGATCAAGTGAATAAATTAATTCATTCAATAATCACAAGGTACAATAATAAATGGTGAACTAATGACGAAAGGAGTAGTAGGCAGGTCTGCCTTGGGGATGATGAAATGATAGATGGCTGTTTGGTGGAGAAGGCGGGTCTGCCTTGGGTGGTGGATGGAAATGGATATCTGGTTAGAAGTGGATGGATTGTAGTAGTATCTTCCCCGAGGGTTCGATGTGGATGGAAATAGTAGTATCTTCCCCGATCGCGGGTTAGATAATGATGTAGAACGGATGACGTGGAGTAATCTTCCCCCGTGAGGTGGTCACACCTCAAACTTGGGTAATTAAACCGATGTATGGATAGTAAGCAACGCGTAATGATGGAAGAAAGCAATGACAAGGTGAATAATAATTATAATCATAGAAACAACTGTCGTGGACAGTTTAATGGAGAGAAAAGGAATAGAATTTAGGCCAGAAATTGGAAATAGTGGATGAAAATGGTACGGTAGGTTTTCCCGGTAAGAACCACGAGAAATTCAAATGGAAATTGGACGAGTGTGATGTGCGCGCTCTCTTGCAGAGGGTCGCGACTTACTTACTGGTATTACATAAGGCAGGGCTGCCTTAGATGGTATTTGGTTATCAATGACTGACTTATTGGTTATGGAATGGTTTTATAATTTATATTATTATATTATTTGTATTTGGGTACCGATTCCGATGGAATTCGGTACACTCCGAGGGCGGAGGATGGATGGATGGATATGGAAATGGAGATGGATAGAAATAATGAATGGGCATCATTGTCGATGTAGTAGAAGAGTAGGTGTAGTTGATGAGTCAAAAATTTGGGCACAAACAACGAAATAGGGGTCACAAGGCGAACTAGGCAATAACTAGACAGTTGAACGAAAATAAAAATTATTACATTGAATTTTGCTCATACGGAGTATGATCCTCCCGGCGGGGGAAGAATGGAGGCCCGTAGGCTTAGGGTGGATAGTCGTGGAGTGGTGGATAGTGATTATCATCGTACGGGTACTCTTCGTCAGAGTCCTCGTACTCACTATTGGGCTCAGCACTGAAGATGGACATGAACGCCTTATCGAGTTTCTTATCTCGTTCGGCTTGGTCATCTGGATCGAATGGGTGGGAAACGAAGATTCCACCGCAGTACAGCGGAGTGTTCTCTTGTTTCTTTGCATTGGATTGGATGGAATGGAGTGGCATCGATCCGATAATAATCGGGCCGAGCTGACTGTAGTTCAGTTCGAGACCACTGGGGAGTCGAATGGATTCAGTGTTCTTAGTGAGAGCATGGGTGATATCGAGACCGAGAAGGATCTCTGGAGATACCGCATGACTAGTGAGAATGGATGGTGGTACATAGATTGATTCATCTCTGATGAACTGGATATCTGTAGTTGGAAGTGCATCAACAACCATGGAAGGGATACCAAGTGCGTCTTGAATGATGGCCTCTACTGAATAGGATCCTGAACTGGTCATCAGGTCGAATTGGACGACTTCTGTGACCTGTGGATCAGAATGGCCAGTGATTCCGGCAATGGAAACAACTCTTTTCTCGATTGGCTCGAGCTTGAGTTGCTTGGAAAGGCTGCGAGAAATCATGGACATTTGTGAGCCTGAATCGAGGAATACGGTAGCATCGCGAGCGGTACCGTGAACTGGATTTCGAATGACTCCGGTAGCAGTATGCATGCGGGTCTGTGGCCATGGGTTGGTAACGATAGCTGCAGCCTGGATGACCGGAGTGTTGGAATTGGAATGATTGGATGGAGCAGTGGTTCTACAAATGGACATGTGATGGGTGCCTTTGCACTTCACACACTTGGCTGTGCATTCATTGTAATTGTGATTGGACTGTAAGCATTTCCTGCACACTCTAATCTGGGAGATTCTGTTGGTGCGCTCGTCACACGATTTGTACTTGGAACAATTAATAGATTGGTGGATAGATCCGCAATAATCACACTTTGGGGAATCATGGGACTTATCATTGGGAGGGCGGATGTACTGTTCACTATTGGAATCGGGATTGGAATGGATGGATGTGATCTGATTGGAATGGAATGCACTTTCAACCGCACGACACTCTAACTCCTCTCGAAGTTCTTTGTCGATGTAAGTGAGGGCATCCATCATGGACTCAGGATTTAATTTCCAAATCTTTCTGATGAAGGTTGGATGCACTCGACTGGCAAGCTGCTCAATCAGTGGTAAACTGTTGAGGTTCTTGGCATCGTCGAGGTGGTAAACAAGGTTGATCATGTCTCTGACACAATTCAACTGGTCCTCGATACGGGAAGACTTGGGTTTTAGGCCCATTAGTTTCTGGTAGAGGATGGCAGTGGAATGGTTGGAACGATCGTACGCTACCTTCAATCGATCGAGGGTATGGGAATAGAGATCGTCTCTAATTGGAATGGACTGGACCAGTTTGAGTGCGTCACCTTTTAGCAACGAACGGAGATAGTTCAGTTTCTCAAGTGGGGACAACTCTGGTCTGGATCCGATAATGGATTGAAACTGAGAGTGAAACGATGACCATAATGTGATATTGTTACCATTGAATGGTTCAATGTGCATTGGAGGAAGTGGAATAATAGCTTGTGGAACATACGCCCGAGGGCTGGATTGATCAGGTACGGTATGGATGGATGGAGTACTAGTGGATGGCTGATTTTGAGGCAAACGGGCGAGCATAGAAACTCTATTGGTTGCTGCCTCGAAAGCGCGATCATACTTAGTTCCCTGCTTGGCAGTAAGCTTTGCCAGCAGGGGCAAACTCACAGGCAGTTGAGTCGATCCGTCCGTGCTAGTCTCCATTGATGAGAAGATTCGCTTCTCTTCTTCCTTCTCAGCACCGTCCTCCATGTCGTTGATCTTGTCCTCGATGCTCGTAATCGCATCCTTGTAGTCGTCCATAAGCGACAACACCTCCAGGTGTGCCGTCATCGCAGTGGATGACAGTTGGAGAATTTCGTCAGATGATGACAATAGAGGGAATTGGGCGATTGCGTTATTGTGGGTGGAAAGATGGCTGTGGAGGTTGGAAAGAATGGAATGGATAGTAGAGTAATCGGACACAAACTGGGAAGTCATGGCTCTCCCTGGATGATGTTTTCTGGTGGTAACTCGAGAGAAATCAATGGTAGTGGAACCAGAATGCTTGTTTCTGCCACTGGATGGAATGGGGTGCCTGCCACGCGGATTTTGGATGGGTTCTTGAATTGGATGATGCACCATATACCGGATTTTCCACCTTATTATGGAGAAATACGGCTAGGTGTCGCGGTGTAAATTGCACGAGGATCAAGTGAATAAATTAATTCATTCAATAATCACAAGGTACAATAATAAATGGTGAACTAATGACGAAAGGAGTAGTAGGCAGGTCTGCCTTGGGGATGATGAAATGATAGATGGCTGTTTGGTGGAGAAGGCGGGTCTGCCTTGGGTGGTGGATGGAAATGGATATCTGGTTAGAAGTGGATGGATTGTAGTAGTATCTTCCCCGAGGGTTCGATGTGGATGGAAATAGTAGTATCTTCCCCGATCGCGGGTTAGATAATGATGTAGAACGGATGACGTGGAGTAATCTTCCCCCGTGAGGTGGTCACACCTCAAACTTGGGTAATTAAACCGATGTATGGATAGTAAGCAACGCGTAATGATGGAAGAAAGCAATGACAAGGTGAATAATAATTATAATCATAGAAACAACTGTCGTGGACAGTTTAATGGAGAGAAAAGGAATAGAATTTAGGCCAGAAATTGGAAATAGTGGATGAAAATGGTACGGTAGGTTTTCCCGGTAAGAACCACGAGAAATTCAAATGGAAATTGGACGAGTGTGATGTGCGCGCTCTCTTGCAGAGGGTCGCGACTTACTTACTGGTATTACATAAGGCAGGGCTGCCTTAGATGGTATTTGGTTATCAATGACTGACTTATTGGTTATGGAATGGTTTTATAATTTATATTATTATATTATTTGTATTTGGGTACCGATTCCGATGGAATTCGGTACATGTATACTGTACATTACGAAGGGCGAAATGATTGTGTACGGGATACTGGGATTGATCGATTCAACCGAGAAAAGAAGAGGCATACGAAAGTGGAGGCATCAATGAACAGCCCTGCGACTCATACATAAACCATAGTCTTTCAATAATTATTCTGTTCAACAATTAGAAAGGTTGGAATTCACTTGGGGTCTGGCCAGAGAACGGGAGGGGGAATCGAAGTATGACAACTTTAGAAAACATGCAAGGGGCGGATTGTGTTTCGGGGGAATACAGAAATGATAATAGTGCTACCGTTGTAAGAAATGCAGGATGGGAAGGCTACAGTAGGTCTCTGGTATGGATTTAATTGAAACGAATCTTGCCGGGGACGTAGTTGTTGTCGATGGTTGGCTCCTGGATGAAGATGTGGAGGGAACGCTCGTTCTGAGCCAGAGGATGACCATCAAATCTGAATGGTTATTGGTAAAAAGTGAAGGATTGGGACTGCATAGGAAATGCTATAAACTAAGGATATTTTCAAAAGGGAGATAAGCTAGTATTAATCACTAGATATTTTCAAAAGGGAGATAAGCTAGTATTAATCACGAAAAAAATTCCAAAATTCATTGTAAGTATTAGCTAATGGATGGGTGACTAGAACAATTTCTTGGAAATAAAAAAATGGCAAGAAAGTGGCGATATCCCGTGAGAGGAATTGGAAGAGAAAGAACAGATAAAAAACAGAGTTGGCAACAACAGTTAACACTAGGTTTAGACACTAGGTCCTTCAGTTTTTAGAATGCTTCAAACTAAATAAGTCAATGGAAAGTATTAATTCAAGAAAGGTCAATCCTGGTTTCAAAGATATAATTAAAACGCGTTCTCCGTAAGAACGCGGGTGAAAGTGTACAACTCCGTAAAAATCATCGCCTAAGGCTCAAGCTTCACCAACATGACCCCTAGGGCCGGTATAGGCGATTTTTGAAGTTTGGTCCCGAAATATTGATCTTTGATCTTTGATCTCGCGAAAATTCAAATTGAGATTTCGATACCGTGTGATAGCTCATTCGAAAGAGCATGAAAAGTTATGTAAAAATTTCAATTTTCAGGCATTTTCATCCATATTGGTTCGGGTTATGACCAATTATGTGAAATTATTGGCCCATTTCGGCCTATATCAACTTGGCTACACATGAAGTTGTCATTTCTAGGGTCCTATTTTTCGATATAATATGTATTTTTTATATATAAAAAATTTAGAATACTTGGCGGGGCATATTTTCACGGCCGTTGTATCGAAATTTTCACTTATGCTTGACCAACCACGCCTTTTTTCACAAAATGGACTATTCAGAAATGAGGAAGAAAGTTTTCTCAAGACTTTTTTGGTCCCAAAACGACGTTTTCTTATCATTTTGAACCATTTTACGATATTTTGTCAACTTTTGGATCTTCATTTTCAAAATTTATCACTATGACATTTTTCACATAAGGGTCCCCCCTTATGTGATAATTCGAGTCTGGGGTCATGTTGAAATAGGACCTCTGACTCCACAAAAAGTGTGTCAGGGGGCCCAAAAAGTTGTTTTATGTTATTTTAAGTGCAATCGGATATGTTTCAGTGATAATTTTCGACATGACCTCAGACTCGAATTTTCACATAAGGGGGGACCCTTATGTGAAAAATGTCATTGTGATAAATTTCGAAAATGAAGATCGAAAAGTTGACAAAATATCGTAAAATGGTTCAAAATGATAAGAAAACGTCGATTTAGGACCAAAAAAGTCTTGAGAAAACTATCTTCCTCATTTCTGAATAGTCCATTTTGTGAAAAAAGGCGTGGTTGGTCAAGCATAAGTGAAAATTTCGATACAACGGCCGTGAAAATATGCCCCGCCAAGTATTCTACATTTTTTATATATAAAAATACATATTATATCGAAAAATAGGACCCTAGAAATGACAACATCATGTGTAGCCAAGTTGATATAGGCCGAAATGGGCCAATAATTTCACATAATTGGTCATAACCCGAACCAATATGGATGAAAATGACTGAAAATCGAAATTTTTACATAACTTTTCATGCTCTTTCGAATGAGCTATCACACGATACCAAAATCTGAACTTGAATTTTCGCGAGATCAAAGATCAAAGATCAATATTTCGGGACCAAAGTTCAAAATCGCCTATACCGGCCCTAGGGGTCATGTTGGTGAAGTATGAGCCCAATCCAAATTTTTTTCCAAAGTTGTACACTTTGAGGCCACTTTTCCCGCGTTCTTACGGAGAACGCCTTTTAAGTTTCAAACCTTTGAGCAGTCGACTTGGAGTCCGCCTGTTAGCCCGTACGACGATTACGGCGATTTCTGGAATGATGATATGGAGGAGCGATTGTCGAAGCGATTTAAGAAGGAAGTGTCCACGAAGACCATTACCACAATGGCATCCCAAGTGAGTAGTTCTTAGCATACCAATATAGAAATATAAGCAATATAGGGGACCGACTACCACTATTCTCAAGAAACATCTCAAGGGGAAGAGGATGAGGAAATTGTGGAAGAAGAGAGTGTAGCAGATAGGGGACGCTATACCATAGTCGAGGATGATTGCCTATTGAGACTATTCAAGAGATGCGAGGAGTGTGGAGCGGAATTGGACAGGAGTCTGATCGAGATTAAGAGATGTGGTAGTGCACGGACAGTGCGATATGACTGCATTGTACCGTCCTGCAATGCCAGTGTGAGTTGGGAGAGTCAAATGAAGGTGGGAAGTGGTCGTGGTAGAGTGTACTCGGCCAACCACGCTATTCCCATTGCGGCTTTTACAACTGGCACCCCCCTCCCGGTAAGAAAATAGGGAAAAAATCAGTTAAAAATATGCTAATTTCAGAGGCTCTGTGATTTTGCGAGACTTATTGATCTGGACATTCCTTGTGATAGAACAATGCGAAAAACAATTCGCGAGACCGGAAGCATTGCTATAGAACGAGTGGCTGAGAGGTGGCAAGAGGCAGTGAGGGAGATAGCCGTGAATGTGGCTGGAGTAATTGACGAAATTGTGAAACATGTAATCAAAGGGAAATTCAGGACAATGGACTTCAAGTTTCAATCGACGGGCAGTACGATAGTCCTGGCCATACATCGACTAACGGGAAAGTAACCGTAATAGATTGCGAGACGAAATTGGCACTGGCAGGAGTAGCCAAGTGTAAGACTGACCCGGGGATAGGTATGTTAATGAAAAAATACACAAAACGAAAACGTTATTTTTAGATGGGAAATCGTGTCGTATTGAATCGGAAGGAGCGTTAGAAGCCATACTTGAATTGGTCGACCAGGATATAAAATAAGGTAAATAAATAAATTACTCGCAAAACCATAGACTCGCTGCTGAGATAAAATTCTTAATGGTCATTACTAGAACGATAGTGGGAGACCAAAATGGAAGTGTGAGCAAGAAACTGCGTGAGGAGCCCAAGACGGCGAATATTGAGAGGGTTTACGATTTTTGGCACGTACAGAAGCCAATGAGAAAGGAATGGTGGAAGGTTAGAGCGAAAGAGGGAATAGAGATGGATACCACCCTTTTCAGATAGTGAAGGCGAATCTCGAGCTCTCTTCCATCTATCAGAGCTTTTTTAATCACCTTTATTTTGTACACAACAAGTACAAGGAGAGGAATGAACGCCCGTATGCTCTCGAGCTGGTGCGCTCGTTCTTGATGCACGTCCAAGGGAAGCACAAGTGGGAAAAGGTGCGCTAAGAGTAAAAAACGCTCTCACTATTAAACGGTTAATTTATAGAGCTCGGACTTCCAGCTGGTTACTGCATGTGAACATGACCATCTGAGGATGAAGAAAGGAGAGAAGCGCATGGCACTAGAAGTATGTCAGCATGATAAACTAAAGAAAATTGAGAATTTAACTAATATCAGGCTGACAGCGAAGAGTTTGAGGCAATCCGCAAGGTTTTGTTTGCGCCGCGATTCAAAAAAGCGTTTCTCGAAGCAGCAACACTCATTGACACTTCAATAAATGAGAGTTACCATTCATTGAGTTTGATGTATGCATCGAAACGGTTCACATGGTAAGCTAGTCAATGAGAAATAAAGTAATAATTTATAAAAAAATCAGCTCGCCCCGCTACTATAAGCTCAAGATGCTAATCGCGATGATGCATCATAATTGCCTGATGCTGGAGGACATAATTGGAACAAGATCAGAGATTGGGAATGCAGTTTTGTCGAGAAAGGCGCGTCTCGTGATAGCGGTGAAACGAAAGAGGAGTCTTGGCACTCACAGTTGGAGGCAAGAAGTGAGCAATATTATTTAAATAATAATATTAATAATAAAATTATTAATATTAATATTTAAAAGAATAAGAATACTAACTAATATATCGAAATTCAAGATTCTCGAGGAGAGCATCACGCTGCGTCATGAGCAATGTACCGCTCGAGTTATGGCTCAACTAGGAATCCCGGAGGATGATATCTTTGACGTGCTAAATAGTTGGTGGGAACATAAGGAGCAGCAATGGGGTCTCGAATTGGAAGAAGAGGAGGAGTTGGAAGATGAGGAAGAAAACATGGAAGAAGAGGGAGAATGGGATGGCAATAACTAGTTATCATTGTAATATTGCTCTAGTCCTATTGCAATTGTTTCGTTTATTTGTTAACCATTATGATCAATGATAAATCGTTCAACAAGATTAATCGAGAAACCCCTCAACAAGCTGACGCTTCCAACTAACAATAACACTAATTTCACACTAACTAACACTAACCTTGCAACTTTCTCAAGAGGAACGAGCAATCCATCATCATTATCCATATATCCATATTAGTCTGCATCCACATTCTTGATAAATTCCGCTCGGGTCTTTCGTACCCCCTAAACTGATTTGATAATGACCAATCGAGAAGTTTGAAAATGAACTGACCTCCATCTCTGTATTCTTCTCAAATATTTCTCAGACTCCAGGAAGATCTTTCGCAGCTCCGAAATATTTGTATCCTCGATTGGATGAGACTTCTCGTCCTTCTCGATCTAATTGTCGTGGAGCTATTTACCTAAAAATGAATGTTTATATCAAGATTTTTTCAACTACCTGCAAACGCATTGTATTGGTGTAAAAAAAGTTTGCGCACTGGTTGGTTATCCAGTGGTAATCGAAAAGCAGCCGTTAAATGCGTCATTTCAAAACCAATGCTTAAAAAACCAAAACTAGGTGAGTTAGAAGAGAATAGACGATATAACGCGACAAATTCTATGAGAGACTGTGGCCAAACACGAAGTAAACACGTAAAATATAACAAATAAATGGGAAAATCGATAAAAAAGGTGAAAACGAGGTTGAAAGCGTGAGAAATCCTGAAGCCCCGCCCCCATTCGCCTCCCCCTCCTGGTACCCACCATTTCTCCGTTTAGCAGGAGTTGTTCTGGGTACAGTACTCGTGGAACAATTTATTAAATACCGTACTTTTAAAAATTAATATTTAATTTATATTGAATTTTTAATTATTTTTATTTTTTCTGATCGATTTCTGTGGTGATTTTACACCATTAGAAAGTTCATTATCCAACATGACCAGGTCCCTTTAACATGGGGGCCAAGCCAAGTTCGATTCACGGTGACTGGTTGGAAAGCAGCTGTTCGATGGAGGCAGTAGGATATACCTTGTAATTGCTTATCCTGGCTGGTGTCGTTGAAGTGAAATTGATTGAAATTTGAACAATCATGCATATATATTTGGAGTATATTCGGGTCGACGAGACCGAGAACCCGATCGACCGAGGAAAGGTGATCGTTGTGGTGGTATTAGGCATTAATTTTCCAGTGGTGATAATTATTGTCAGCGTGTTGTTAGACTGATTTCCCGCGTAGAAAAAAGGTGATTTTGGCATTATCCTCGCTAAGGGCGGGCTAGCCACCCCAACGCCGATTAGCAACTTTAGCCTATCCCGGGACGACCAGTGGCTGGTTGCGAGGCTTTACCGCCCGTGTTGTGTGCACGTGGTAGGGGATTTATTGCTGTGGCTTTCACCACTCCCAACATTTCTTAACCCCCTTGGTTTTGGGTGGATCTGAGGGCGGGCGGGGTCGAACTCCTGACCTTTCGAATCGCATTCCTGGCACACAACCACTGCGCCACCGCGCCCACTTGCGTGAATATTATAACGAGGGCGAACTGAGCAGCGGGAAAGTGCCGGCTTTGTGAGTAATCGTGATCGTGTTTTTGTTTTAAGAATCAAGAGTGCCAAATAGCTCAGTGACGGGTTGAGATATGCGTCACCCGCACTGGAGTGGGCTCTAGTTTCAGTGTGTTGATAAGTGAAGTATTGAAGTATTGATAATTAAGGAGGTGCGCATGTAGGGGTTGCGAACCAAGTGGTGGTCGGTAGACAAGCCAGCCTGTGTGTGGTGGGGTTGCGCACCGAAGAGGGTGATCGTTGAACAAGCCAGCCAGAGCGTGGTGGGGTCGCACATCATGAGGAGTTCGGGCAATAAGAATAGCAGGTTTTACGCCAAATTAATCTAAAATGTGTTGAGGTGCGAGAGTCGGGTGTGTGTATCCCGCATTGCGATGACTATGAGAGTCAAGTGGTTGCTGTGATTTTAGCTAGCATGTGAGGCATTTTGCGATGCGATGAAAGTAAAATGTGTGAATGATGGAAATGGGGTTGTTGAGAGCAATCCAGTGCTCAATATACTATACCTAGTGTCGGTTGTGGAGGAGTCCAGTCAAAACGGAACCGTTTTTGAGTACGGACAATCCTCATGTTTTGGAAGAGAAGAGCTTGTGTAATTCGATTTGTGTTATGAGCTGGAGAGCGTGATTTGATAAAGAAGTGTTCATCCGATAAAGGACGATGAAATGAATGATAGATATTGTGAGTCTCATAGTAAAGGGCGTTAGCGAATGGGCAGATGGTCACGTTGAGAGCAAATCAGGCTCAAGATACAAGTACCAGCCAAGGCAATTGACGGAAGTTGCGAACCAAAGTGTTCAATAGATTTCGTTTCAACCAGACATGAAAGCATGAAGGGCTTTGTGATGCGGAATGTTTATGAATGACTGAGGACTGTTTGTAAGATGAGAAGTGATAATGAAGAGATCACATCGAGATAATGGAATGCAGCCAATCTGGTCGATTGGAACGTATCGGTGAATGATTAAATCATGAACGAGAGCAACTACATCGTGGTCAAGGACAGCGGCATCGTCATCGTGTTCAAGTGCGACGGCATCGTCATCGTGTTCGAGTGCAACGGCAATTCGTCCAAGAATTTCGAGCCCACGAAATAAGTGGAGAACGACAAGAAGAATATATCTCGTGAGGACACTCGTTTAAGAGGACGGGGGCGAGTAGAGGATGTGCCATTCCCTCTATATTCCTACCCTATTCCCCTAATTTGATGCTTGTTTAATGCTAATTATTGTCAATTAATTAATGTTAATTAATTAATTTCATTTTAAACATTAATTGTTAATTATTAGAATATTCGAATTATAATAGTTGACACATTAAACCGTTCCGCGCCCCACCGAACCATTCCTACTTTACATCCTGTATTTACCCTGCAGGATCGTAATTAATCGTTCCGCTTTGTCTGACGTGTATTTTCTGGGTATTTTCGTCAGTTCTCGTGCGGCGTTAGATCGTTGCCGCCGGTTCTCGTCGTTATCTCTTCTGTTATTGATGCTACAAGCTTATAAAGCAATTATTACGACTTCTCCGCTCGTATTCTCTGCATGGCATCGGGTGATGGTTGAGTTGTGGAGGAGAGGGTCTAATAATAAAGTGAGTTTACTTGTTCTTCTTGTTTTCCTTGTCTTCCTTTTTGATGTTTCGCGTGGATTGGAGGCTAGTGCATAGTGGGCACGGTGCTTCGGTCGATTGGAGACTAGTGCATAGTGGGCACGGTGTCTCGGCGGATTACAAGCTAGTGCATAGTGGGCACGGAGCTTCGGAGTAGCCAACCGGGCGTGGTGTATTGCTGCAGATCGGCCGGAGGTTCTCTCCGATTGGTGATTTGAGCAAGACGTTACGTCTGGAAGGTTGCAAAGGAAAGAGTCCCTCCCATTGCGTTACTTTGAGTTGAACCGCCGTTGGAAGTGGTAAAACGGTATCGTTTTGGGAGAGGATATCTTAACAAAATGGAATAATCGGGTAATCGTTGCGTAAAATGAAAAGCGCGCGAAAACGCGAAGCACTAAGCGCGAAGCGCGTAGCACTAAGCGCGAAGCGCGAAGGCAATTTTAAATAATCAAAATGCACGAAATTCCAAACTACCGTACCACACGACGAAAATTTACACCACCATCGATTACGGGTGCAGTATCGATTACGGTAGTTTCCGAAATTTTTCTCGACTTCTCTTATATTGTGCCCTGTGGGCATTCGTCAGAAACCCTTAAGTTCCAAATTTCAGCCGGATTGGTGCAAAATGCACGAAATGACAGACTTTCGCACTTTTATGCAGAAAAACTGCATTTTTCTGCATCTTGGAGCAAAAAAGTCCGTTTGTACGGTACTGGACTAAGCATGGATGAATGTACCTTGGGTGGACTGTACTGTAAACTGCGTGTGGAGTGGAATGGAAGAGTCGATAGGCGTTTACCGGTCGTAGGTAGAGGGAGTCGTAGTCGAAAAGTGGATGGGCATCTGTAATAAATAGGAATAAATGGGTGGTATAATTAATGACTGGAATTACAATGAATATTGGAATCCTGGGGGGGGAGAGAGGAGGAGGAAGGAAGGAAGTGGTTATAGAGAGTGTTGAATGGTTTGGGACCTTGTCCTCATTGGATGATGGTTGGATGGACTGCTGGGAAATGCCAGTGATTGACAACTACTGCGAGGTGTCGGTAGGCCAAGTGAGGCTGCTACCAGTGCTTGGCAACCACCAGCCGATAGCGCGCGGTGTCGGTAGTTTGGGTGGGGAAAGGATGTACCAGTGCTTGGCACTATGGAGTGGATTGCACGGTGTCGGTAGGCCAAGTGAGGCTGCTACCAGTGCTTGGCAACCACCAGCCGATAGTGCGCGGTGTCGGCACATAATGAAAGATGGAATGATTAGATGAGTAAGCGAACATTGGGATGGGGTGTTGGAATGAATGGTTGTGATGGATAGTTGTGATCGACGGGTTCTACTAATTGGTATTAGTGGATGTATTGAATGGGTTGGGAGAATGTTGCTCACAAAGAGACTTGTGATGCTTCTCAGAACAGTTAGTGCACTTCTTGCTGCAGTCTGCAGAAGAATGCTTGCTAGAGAAGCAGCAGAAGCATAGTGATTTACTTCGTAGAATGGTCTTCCTGTCCTTGACTGACTTAACTGTAGAACAGTCTGCGCTGTAAGCATGGGATCCGCAGAACACACAGGTAGGTTCGTTGGATTGCTTCTTAGATGGATTTGGATGGTTAGCGCTGCCCATATTTGCGTGTGGCAGTTGGAACCTCGGGTCAGAACTGCCGTAGTGAATGGGCAATGTTGCCTGGTGACTGGATTTGGATATAGCACGAGTAATCGTTGCTTCCTCTTGTTCATTACGAAGCGACTCTTCTATGAACTCGAGAGCGGCCAACAATGTTGCTGGTCTCTGCTTCCAAATGACTGCGATGAAACGTGGATGGATTCTATCGACAAGTTGCTGTTGGGTCAATAGACCGTTGATCCCGCAACTCTCGTCAATAGTCTGTGCTAAGTTAATCATGGATCGAACAGCATCTAGTTGATCCTCTAATCTAGTTGACTTAGAATGGATCTTTAGAAGAGATTGGAGGAGGGTAGCCTGAGTCAGATTTGACCTGCTGAACTCAAGCTCTAACCTCTCAATGATCTTAGCGAGGAAGTTCTGATTGGTTGGAATGGAAGACACTAGTGAAAGGGCTGCGCCCTTTAGACTACTTCTAATATGATATGCCTTTTCTACTTCATTGAGGCTCGAGTTGTTCAGGATTAGCTGGTCTAACTGGTATTTATAGGCTGGCCACTTGGTGATATCATGACCGTCAAAGCATTCTAGTTTGATGGGTGGAAGAGATAGATTTGGTTTATTGTTGGAGTTACTTTCAATGATACTGATTCTATCGATTATTGACTTGAAAGCGGCAGTGGAATCAATATATGGAGTGTTGTCATTAGTGGAATGGATGGAATTGGATGGATGGACCGCAGTGGATAGGTTTGGTTTAGTAATACGCTCTATCGCTGCTACCCTCATGGAGGCAGTGTTCAAACACCGGGTAAATCTAGTTTCAATTTTGGACATTTTGGAACTCAGACATACCGGGTTCATTGGTAATCCGCTGCTTCCGTCTGTGCTCCTCATCTTGCCGTCGAACTGTTCGAGTTCTTCCGTCTTCATTGCGTCGTCGTCCATTGCCTCGATGAAGTCCTTGATCGACGATGTGATTTCCCTGTAATCAATAATAATGGAATGGATCTGGTCGACGCCTTTGGCTACTGAGGCGGATAGAGTGGCAATTTCGTCACTAGTGGGTGCACTCAATAGTTTGGTGATTTCGTCATCGATAGAGTTGAGTTGAGGTTTGATAGTATCTAGGTGGGATTGAAGGTCTGAATACATAGATTCATATTTACTACGCATTGTGGGTGGACGCCTGCGACTGGTTACGAAACGTGAATCTGGTAGTGGTAGAATGCTCGCCTGCCACGCGGGCGGCCCGGGTTCGATTCCCGGCCGATGCACCATATACCGAAATCTTTGCCTTATTACAGAGAATGACGGTTGGGTGCGTTCGCGGTGTGTTGAGCAAATGAGCAATTAATAAAGAGAATTCATTAACTACTCACAAGTGTACAAATAATAGCGAACTAAATGACGAAAGTTGGGACGACGTAATGGGTTGGATTAGGTAGAATGGAATGGATGGAAACTAGGAATACCTTGATGGAGATACACTGGGTGGATGGTGGTGAATATTCCCCGTTGTTGAGCGACCTCAAACTTGGGTAATTAAACCCGATTGTAATGATATAGTATCGCGATAATAGTGGAAGAAACAATGATAAATGTGAATAATAATAATAATCATAGAAACAACCGTCGTGGACGGATTAATGGAAGAAAAAAGGAAGAGAATTTAGGCCAGAAATTGGAAATAGTGGATGACAATGGTACGGTAGGTTTTCCCGGTGAGAACCACGGGAAATTCAAATGGAAAATGGACGAGTGTGATTGTGTTGATTACGGTAGTTGATGGAATCATTAACTGATTGAATAAATGGAATTTGAGTATATTTAATATTATTATTGGTATTTGGGTATCAAATTGATAGAATTTGGTACAGCATAACTCCTTCTTCAAGAAGAAGTTGAGCACCCGTTGGACCTGGGAATCGCCTGGAGGAGAGACCCGACTGGAGATCGACCACGTTCTGGTGAGATGACAGTTCTGGGATGACTCAGCTAGCTCAGGTCATGCACACTCCGACATTTCTGTTTAGCTCAGCACCAGCTTGAGGGTGGTTCAAAAGTTCAAAGTAATGTGAGATGACAGTTCTGGGATGACTCAGCTAGCTCAGGTCATGCACACTCCGACATTCCTGTTTAGATCAGCACCAGCTTGAGGGTATAAAAGGAACGGTTTGGCAGTGAGAGACACCCTGTGGGATACGCAGGGTGAGCAATGCGCCTTTAGAGAGTAGGGAAAGGAAAGTGAAAGTGAAAGGAAAGACATGCATACGTTATGGTTGAAAGGAACAGATATTTACTGGATGAGTGCAGGTTGTTTGATTTTGGATAATCTCATGCGATTGAAAATGAAATATTCATGGCGTGAATAATTTGTAAATTGAAAAAATTTTGGCAATGAAAAGTTGGCAATGGGGCCAGAAAAATGGTAGGGAAAACTTTTTTGCGAATTGAAGAAATGTTGGCGATGAGGTCTGAAAAAGTGGTAGGGTCTAATTTGCATGAAACATGAAACATGCAAATTGAACCCTACTATAACTACTAGTATCGAATGTTCTCATTTATCGGTTGACTAGTCGATCGATAGACTCTCTTCGTCTGACGAAATCTTTCGCTTCCTTCAATAGACTTATTCTCTCCTCTCTTCTCTACAATAACTCGATGCAAACTATGCAGATCCTCAGAGTAGCTGGAGATGGCCCTGCCGCACAACGCCTTGTCCTCTGTATCCGTTGACTTTTCAATAGAACCGAGTAGACGGCCCAGCCGCACTTTCCCTGTGTCCTATTCCTGAGACGGCCCGGCCGTACTCAATACTATTCGATCCTTCACACAAGCTTATTCGGCCCCCATGTGTGGGTCCTCTTTCTTTGTGTGTATGGAATGTGAATAGCAAGAGGCAACGGATTCAATCAAAAGAAATCTTATTCGCTTACAATCGATAATTTACAATTTAGAACTCCCGAAATATCGCGAGGTGAGGGAACGAGACAAGGCAACGGGCCACAATCAAAGATGCACCTAGGCAAAAAGGATAAACACGAAAAATCTAGTCACACAAAACAAATATTCCTGACGAGAGAGTGACGATAAAAAACCCACTCGGAAAACGAGAGGGAAAAAGTGGTGTAATAAGGCGACAAATAATAACAGGCACAATCTTACGGTAAGACACTAAATATTCTATCGATGAGTGATTATTTCAACTTTCTCTTCTTATTCATTCTTCTTTCTCCTTTACTGTTCTCTTCTTCTCTAATTATATCATGATGTGGATGCTCTATAGGCTTCATAACAGTCGAACAGAAGCTCGCAGGCAGGTCGGCTCTCTCGGTCGCCCAAAGGAAGGGAGGATTTGCTGTGATCCAACTGGAGCAGGTATATAGGGCGCTTCCCTCCCTTACGGACCTGTATTCTCTCTCTTTCTATGATGGGATGCTGAATCCGATGCGCTCCCATGACCCGGAGGGTAACATTCTGCGTCGCGCCGGATGGGTTGAGAGGGACAGAGATCCGATGATGATCGTTGAGTTGATGGGTACTGAGGTAGACAGGGATTCGTCGAAGTCGCTCCGTAACGAGACTGAGGCCAAACTTGCTCTACAGGCTGTGCAGCGTTTGAACAGATTAGGCTACAATGAGGATGACATCTTAGTGATCTGTTTCTATGCCCACCAGCAAGCCTGCGTGCGCTCGCTATTTTCAGCTCGACGCCAGAAGGTGGACGTCCTCACCGTCGAGACAGCGCAGGGCAGGGAGAAGCGGATCATTCTCCTCTTAACTACACGTGTGAAGGGTGGCAAGTTGACGTTTTTCGACGATCCCAGAAGAGTCAATGTAGCAATTTCACGTCAATCCGATGCCCTCATCGTCTTCGGTGCCACGAATGTCTCCAAGAGCCTCGCGTCCTGGAAGACTCTCGTGCATCAGATGGAAGTCAGCGGCACGATCCGCCGGGATCTCGATTCGTGAGTCTCTTTCCCCGCTATCCGACACTTTGCCCGAGGGTGCTTGCCCTTGTCAGAGCGGTTGTGGTAGCGGGGGGTTGTTATCCATTTCATTTTCTTCTTCTCCTTCATTCCATTAGCACATTCCTTTTAGGCTGTGTTTCTTCCATGTTTTTCTTTCTTTTTACGTCCGAGGACAGAGGCAAAAAAAATTTCGGCCGGCCAAAAAATGAAAGAAGAATACCACCCCAGTTATCAAAAAATCGGGCTCCGTCAAAGTTTTTAAAATCTCGTAAGGATTCCAAAAATAATGCTGGGTATGGGGTTTCTATCGGCTGGTTCCTAGATATGGATTATGCTTAAACACTAAAGTTGCGAAATGATTTTCAAAAAAACAGTTATGTTTTAATTAAATACTAAGAGAAAAAATGTCCTGAAACAAGACTTTTCGTTTCATTTTTTATGTTTCACTGGAAAGTCAATATTCTTTCTCCCCTCTACCCCTAACTAATTTTTGAGAATTGCAACACCGCTCCGTGGAGACAGAAATGAGATGACAGAAATGAGTGGAAATAGGATTAGTGAGTGAGGGTGAAAAATGGACTCCGCCATGCAAATGAACTTTTTGATCCTCAATAGCACGCTGTGCTGCCATATTGAACATATTGAATATTTATCAGTTGCTATTTATGCGGAACCCCGAACTTCGAGATCATTACTGCAACTGGTCTTGCAAGCTTCTCGTTTTTTCTCGCTCAGTATATCTTCCTCGGTAAGTATTACTTGTGAGTTGGATGGTGTCATCAGACCTGTAATGAAATATATTTCAATGCCGCCTATTTCAATAAACACGGAAGATTAGAACTAGTGATAATCAATTCCACCTCTTCCTCCGTCGACCATCAGTAAATGACCCGTGGTAAACGAAGAATTCTCTCCGGCAAGAAAAAGGATCGCTTTAACTACCTGAATAAATAAGCAAAATACCCTAATCTCGG
Organism: Pristionchus exspectatus; assembly: GCA_911812115.1. Lineage (NCBI taxonomy): Eukaryota > Metazoa > Nematoda > Chromadorea > Rhabditida > Neodiplogasteridae > Pristionchus > Pristionchus exspectatus. The sequence continues at coordinate 1,625,213 of OU461588.1, read as the reverse complement.
AAGACAAAAATAAAATGTCAGTAACCGAAGTGCATTCAGTGTGAGAGTTGTTGAAATTATTTCCTGGTACTCCTTATCTAATTTAATTTTGAAATACTTTTCAAATTACCTCTTCGACTGTTCCTGCTCGACCCAAAGCGTGTGTGATACTGCATTTCTTCAAGAACTGGAAATTATCAAATGTGGAGATGCTGCAACTGATATCGTCAATATGTACTTGCTGGTATTGTTGCTCGTTGGGCGCATTATGTTGCTGCATACCGGTGATAATGACTCCTGGGCTAAAGAAGCGTTTTTCTTCCATATTTTTGGTTTCCCGTTAAAACTTCACTCTCTTGTTTCTCAAAAAAAATTTGTACGCTGTTGAGCATAACCCTGTGTAAAGCTCGAACTTACCAGACGGCGTTCACTCTGACTCCATGAGGTGCCATTTCTAGCGCTAGGCATTTAGTGAACTGGTCAACAGCTGCCTTGGATATGCAGTAGTACGCGAGTCCGGGAAACTAAAAATCGCTTTTTCATATCAAGTCTTTGACTTACCGGACACGGGCCTGCGATGCTGCTCACATTTACTACTGTTCCTTTAGTTTTGATGAGGTGAGGAAGGGCAAGTTTGGTAAGCTGGATCATGCTGAGTGAGCTTAGTGCTTGTACATTATTGTAATCTATTTTAGTATTCTTGAATTTCAAATTCAGGCAATTTTTTAAATGCATATTTTTTTATATTATTTTGGTCCCAATATTCGCTAACCATTTGTTTATGAGACCTTTCACGAGATTTTGATAATTTAGATTGTGTCTGGCGTTATGACCCTTTTTATTGGGTGAAATATCAGCCCTTGGTATAAGAATATCACCCGTGTGGCATAGGTTGAAAAAAAGGCGTCCGTAGACTCCTCTCAATATGCGTCGTGAAAGAGAAATAGAAAAAATATTTAAACCAAATATTCAAGAAAAACGAATTTTTTTACCGATTTTCCATAATTATGCTACAGATAAATTTAATAATATATCTCTACAAAACTTGTTTAGTAAAATAAAATATATTTACCTTCTAACATTCACGTCCATTACTCGATCGTAAGCATCTAGCGGGCACTTCAACACTGGATCGCCAACAAGAACGCCCGCGCTATTCACCTGCACATAAGTATAGCATTAAAAACAATTGTATACTTCATAAGAAAATATTTCGCTGGGAAATCTATAATCTATTGAGATCATATCGGTACTATATGTTCGAATCTTCATCTTTATCGCGCTACTTTAATTCTTAGGTTGTGCCAAAACTCTGTATACTCAGCCGATGTGGAATGCTTTTCGTTATCTGATTATATATGCACCAATACGATTTTGAATACTCGCCAGAACATCGATTCTTCCGAAATTCTCTATCGACCGTTTCACAATTCGTTTGGCTGTCGATTCCGATTGAAGGTCTCCATCGATAATTAGTATCTAAAATATGCTTATTAAAGGTGTAAAATAGGGATGGCATTTTGTGTCACACAAGTGTATCCCAAACTTTCGGACACAATTGTGTCCCCGATTGACCTCCACAGTCCCCAGTAGAAACGTATTTGGGGTGTGACCTCTCCCACATGGTCTAACCTTCCGGACCTTTTGTAAGAGGTTACCTATCAATCAAAAAAAAGGAGAGGGCTATCATAATTTTGCTCACAAGTTGGATCCAAGCAAAATTCTCAGTTGGAACGAAGAAAATTTCGTTGCCCTCAATCCGGTCGCAATTTGGAAATTTTCTTGATTCGAAAGCGGATCCGTGCACCAGAACATAAACGGCAAGAAGTTCAACTTTTTTTCCAAAAATTGAGGATAGAGGTTCTCGGCTCTGTACGAGTTGAAAGGTCCCAAAAAAATTGAAATGTCCCAAAAAATTGAAAGGTCCCTAAAAAATTGAAAGGTCCCCAAAAAATTGAAAGGTCCCTAAAAAATATGGGAAAAAATTGAAAGGTCCCAAAAAATTGAAAGGTCCCTAAAAAAATGAAAGGTCCCTAAAAAATTGAAAGGTCACAAAATTATCCGGAAAAATTGAAAGGTCCCCAAAAAATTGAAAGGTCCCTAAAAAATTAAAAAGTCCCACAATTATCCGTAAAAATTGAAAAGTCCCTAAAAAATCCAAAAAGAAATGAAAGGTTCTAAAAATATTTGAGAAGAGTGGCAGCCCTTATTATCATGTTTTTTGTGTTTATTTCGTGTCATCTGTTGATATTTAAAACGCGTTCTCCGTAAGAACGCGGGTGAAAGTGTACAACTCCGTCGAATTCATCGCCCAAGGCTCAAATTTCACCAACATGACCCTAGGGCCGGTATAGGCGGTTTTTAACTTTGGTCCCGAAATATTGATCTTTGATCTTTGATATCGCGAAAATTCAAATTGAGATTTCGGAATCGTGTAATAGCTCATTCGAAAGAGCATGAAAATTTATGTAAAAATTTCAATTTTCAGGCTTTTTCATCCATATTGGTTCGAGTTATGACTCATTATGTGAAAATATTTGTCCATTTCGGCCTATATCAACTTGGCTACACATGAAAATGTCATTTGCCATGTCCTATTTTTGGATATATAATGTATTTTATTCATTCCCATTTCTGTTAGTCGTCGCGAGCGGTTCCCTCTCCATTCTCTCTGATGGAGAGTGGTTTCTTCTAATTCCCCTCGTCTCTGCCAACGACTCAACAAGATCGGAATCCCCATCCAAGCCGGACTGGTCGCCGTGTGATGGGTATGACCGCCTAAGATGTTTGGTCCCTCAGAATCCAGGCTCGTATCTCTCGCTCAAAGATGGATTTTCGAGTTTGGAGGACTCGAGCACACAGAAGACTCCAGCACACGCCAGGCTTCGTATTTGACCTACAGTGGGACTCAATCTGCGCGCAACTCCGTCAACAGACCTATCGGGAACCAAGGGAGCAGGACTCTTTCTCCAGCCATTGCGACTGTGACAAGGAAAGAAGACCAATCCACTGGCCCGAGACCCCTCAAAATGAAATCTTGAAAGAAGAACGGCCTTCTGATACCTCATCTTGATCAGCGCCCAGAAAGCGACACTGATAAATTCATTCATTCATTCAATGTATTTTATATATATACAAATTGTAAAAAAACTTTGCGGTGCATATTTTCACGGCCATTGTATTGAAAATTTCACTCAACCGTGGCCAACCACGCCAATTTTCATTATACGGACTATTCAAATATGAGGCACAATGTCGAATCAAGTAGTTTCTAGTCCCAAAATGACGTTTTCTCATCAATTTGAATCTTTTTTACGATATTTTGTCAACTTTTCGATCTCCATTTTTGAAATTTTTCACCACGACTTTTTTTAACATAAGGTCCCCCCTTATGTGAAATATTGAGGTTGGGGTCTTTTTGAAATATGACTTCTGATTCCAGAAAAAGTGTGTCAGAGGATCCAAAAAGTTGTTTTATGTTATTTAAAGTGCAGTCAAATAATTTTGAGTGGTGGTTATCGACATGACTCCAACCTCGATATTTCACATAACGGGGGAACCTTATGTGAAAAAAGTCGTTGTGAAAAATTTCAAAAATTGAGATCGAAAAGTTGACAAAATATCGTAAAAAGGTTCAAATTGATGAAAAAACGTCATTTTGGGACTAGAAACGACTTGATTCGACATTGTGCCTCATATTTGAATAGTCCGTATAATGAAAAATGGCGTGGTTGGCCACGGTTGAGTGAAATTTTCAATACAATACAATCTTCATGTGTAGCCAAGTTGATATAGGCCGTAATGGGCAAAAATTTTCACATAATGACAGAGGTCTTCTGAGAGAATGTATGAATTCCAGACCCCCCATTGACAAACTGTTCAAAGTGCTTCGATTTGGTCCAAATTTTCAGGGTTGATGCATCTATGGACCAAGAATGTTCGGCTAACTGGAATAGGCCGCAAACTCATTTACGCCCAAAATCCTGTTCCGGAGCGGTCGGATTTTCAAAAAATCATAACTACCTTCAAAATTGAGATAGCGACTTTTTGAAAAAAAGTGAAAAATGCGTCTCACCGAATACAATAACTTCACAACTATGTGCAAGTTGAAAGGAAAATAGACCTCTTTGCAAAACTTGAAAAACCAATTTTTGAACACAAAAATGGCTGTCCTGAAAAAAAACATTTCCCGTTTCCGCGAGATTTTTTCAAAATTGAAATCTACACAAAATTTCACTACGGCCACCAATTTTTCTCGAATTTTGGAGGTGGAATATTTTCTTTTTTTCAGGCTCGAATAGAGATTTTCGCGTATTTTTGATCACGTGTCTTGTGAGAAAAGCGGAAAAGCGTTCAAGCGGAAAAGTTTGAGCTATTTCCATGAGAGAATTATTCTAGAGTAATATTTACATAACTTTTCATGCTCTTTCGAATGAGCTATTACACGATACCGAAATCTCAATTTGAATTTTCGCGAGATCAAAGATCAAAGTTCAATATTTCGGGATCAAAGTTCAAAAATCGCTTATACCGGCCCTAGGGTCATGTTGGTGACGTTTGAGCCCATTCTGAAATTTTTTCCAAAGTTGTACACTTTGAGGCCACTTTTCCTGCGTTCTTACGGAGAACGCTTTTTAAATGTGGACAGTTGGGCATATCACCAGAACTTCTTTATTCAAAAATCACTGCTTCATTCTACCACCAACGGCCTTATTTCCTCCCTTTTTTGTCGTGCTACGAGGGGGCTTGGTGGTAGTGGTGCGTGGGGGCCTCGACGACCTCGACGACTCCGAAGGCCACTCAGCCCTCCAGAAGCCCGACCACTCAGCCCCTCGAACCACTACCACAAAGCCACCCTCACAACTACCACCAAGCCCCCTAGGACCACAAGAACAACTACCAGAAGGAGGAGATTCACGACAAAAAAAGGGAGGAAATAAGGCCGTTGGTGGTAGAATGAAGCAGTGATTTTTGAATAAAGAAGTTCCGGTGATATGCCCAACTGTCCACATTCAAATATCAACAAATGACGCGAAATAAACAAACATGATAATACGGGCTATCACTGTTCTCAAATATTTTTGGGACCTTTCAATTTTTTAGGGACCCTTCAACTCGTACAGAGCCGAGGTTCTCGAGGGTGATGATCATCGCGGCAAACCCCTTTTTCCGCGTCTCGAACTCTGCCAATCGATTCGCCCGATCGGTAATCGAAACATTTCGAGACAAAGAACTTTCCCGAATTCCGAACTTGTTTAACGTCAGAGGAGTGGGCAAAAGTCAATGGAGGTTGATGGAATCGAACCAACGACCTTCCGAACACGTGACGGGTGCTCTAACCACTGAGCTAAACCCCCGATGGGTGCATTTCCTCGGGACTTGCGCTATGGTCTTCGGGCGTCGGCCATGCATTTCCCTTACATGCCGCCCCTCTCATAAGCCAAGTTCCACCGACGGCTCAGAGGCCCCCAATCGAGTACCGGCTGCCTCCGCGGGCCTTACGCTCTTTGTACACATTGCTTTCGACACTCATGACGGGTTGTGGGAACAGCGTGAAGGGAGCGTGTGCAACCCACCGTACTCGCCAATGCACCACTGTGCGCGAATTCCGGCCGCCTGTCCCCGGCTCAGCACCCATGTTTAACGTCAGAGGAGTGGGCAAAAGTCAATGGAGGTTGATGGAATCGAACCAACGACCGTGACGGGTGCTCTAACCACTGAGCTAAACCCCTGATGGGTGCATGTCCTCGGGACTTGCGCTATGGTCTTCGGGCGTCGGCCATGCATTTCCCTTACAGAAACTAACATTTCACGAACACTAATACAAACATATGTACATACATATACACGTACATACGATACAACTACATTCAAACAAGAATAAAATATTTTCGAGATAATATTTAATACTTGGTCTCCTTTTCCTCCTCGATTTATGACTGTTTGCTTCACTGTAGCGAGGGATTCGGTGTTCCTGAAAATTCTAAACATTATCAAAAGTTTACAAAATATCAAGAAATTGAACAATCCATATCATTTATGCCATGTCTGCTGTCTAAATATCGAAAATGAATAACCTGCCGGTCAAGCAGACATTATATCCTCTCTCTGCGAATAAAAGTGCCGCACCCTTGCCAATGCCAGAAGAGGCTCCTAATAAACACATACGATTTCCGTTTTTCGAAATTAACTGTACATTTACTAATAAAAATACGAGAAAATACAAGGCTCACCAGTCACTATAGCGACGAGCATATTGTTAAATCTGTAATGAAAATTGAGTGAACTTCTCTATTGATTGTTTGCACATTTGAGCACACGAAAAAAAATTTTACTTATGATTCTTGTTCTGTTGGCAAATAACGAAAGCACGCTTTTGAATTTCAAGCGCTCCTTATTTGCCGGGAAATGGTTAACGGATCTTTGTTGCTGTAGGTTCATTCACATGAACCAAACACACGAAACCAATATGGAGTGCTGAGTCGTTCTGCTAGGTTAAGGTCCGGGGACGGATCGAAATGGTAAAATTTACGGACACGATATATTAAGAAGTGTAATCATTTCACCGGATCTCCGATATTCATTATTACGCTTTGCCAATATCTTCCAAAAATCGCAAATACTCAGTCACATTATAAAATCGAAAATTCGAGAGTCTCGTTGGGTGTGCTCAAGTCAAGTCGTCATCCTTGATCATAGGGTTCCGCAAGTGAGATATTTGGAGAGACATCAAACAAAGTACATGTTCGTGTTTTCGCCGTCTGACGAGGAGAAGGAAATAGATAGCTCGCCACATCTCCCCGGCGCTCTTTTGCTTGACGGCTATGTCGAAGAAGGTCCTCGAGTACACGTCCACCGCCAGCAACAGATACGCGTAATTATCATTTTCTTTACGTAAAGTTTGGAAATCGGCCAGATCCATTTGTACGGTCTGACCCAACCCGAGGCCTACGGTCTTTAGCCTAGGGTAGCGTTTGCGAAACTTTTTAAATAGCGTATGCGAGGGTTTGTCCTCGAGGTACTCATCGACCTCTGCCGTGGGCACTCGCGCCCGCTTGGCCACGCGTGCAGCCGATGTAAACGCAGTGGGCTCATTTAAATCAAAATATAATTTATGTATACGACGTGCTTTCGCCATGAAAGGAAAACAACACAAATGAAATCAAGATCTCCAGACTGGCTTCGCCACCTTTGCCGCAGGTGTGGTCGTGGGAGCCCAAGAGTTCCTCGGTTGTAGCGGGCGGTTCGGGGTTAGCGATGAGCGCTGGAAGTTCTGACCCGTTCGCGTGGAGGACGGTGTAAGGGTTTGCCGTGGTGTAACGTCGGGTCCCTTGCGCTTCTTTCGCTCCTTCTTCTTTTCACTTTTAGGCGTGACCGTAGTGAACGGCCCTAGACCATCATCATCACCAGCGTCACCTTCTTTGGCCGTGTGAACGCTCCCATCTACCGAGGCAGGAGGAGGCGGCGGTGGAGTGGCTGCTGTTTTATCAGTGTGAATTTCTGAAATGTTATCAACAGGAAACTCTGAATGAAGAGGAGGAGGAGGAGGAGGTGCTATGTGATGAGAGGGTTGTGATAGGCGAAGGGTACGCTGCTGATCTCCGTGGTGCTGTTGTTCCTCTTTGAAACGGTTGATACGGTGCATGAGATCCTCGTACAGCGCTCTCTTCAACGTCGGATCGATGCTCTTGTCGAGCAGGAGCTTGGTGAGCTCCTCCTGCATCAGCTCGAGTGTGGCGTCATCTTTTGAGAGAACGAGGTAGGGCACGAGTTTGTACTTGTTCATTTCTGCTGTCTGGTTAGTAGAGTGGTGAGAAGGGCGAGAGCTGCGGGGTTAACGGCACCGAGAAACGCGCCGCCGTGCTGGACAAGTCCTGCGCGGGCCTTGCGTTCACGTGAGCACTTGGCAATCTGGCGTATAACACCCAACTGCAGTGAGACGGTGCTCTTCTCCTGTTTCGTGAAGGGGATGTGTCCCAAGTTAAATAAGATCTCTATCACACAGCTCAGTTCAGCGAGTGACGCGGTGGAAATAATATCGGGGTTTTTAGAGAGACGTTCGAGAAACGACCGGTGCTTACGAAGTTTATTCATTGAATAACTGATAATTGTGGGCGTGGCGTAACCAGGTAGCAACGACGGTATCATCGTTGCTAATCTGTTTAAAGAAAGTTTACAATCGAACCAAAACTATGACCCCTACACTGCATGTGAATGTGAAATATGGCGTAAGCACCACAGGTGATCGCGGTCGCTCGCTGATGCTTGATTCCATTGAAGCACACTCGACGGAAGCGTGTACAGAACGCACGGATCAACCCTTGCGGTTCGCGACCGAAGCTGTCAAAGTAGCAGCACGTGCCGTCCGCCCGAACGAATATCGATATCCAATGTTCGCCAGCAGAGTCGCTGTGATCAGTGTTCGCTACGAGTGCAAATGGAGGCGTCAACAGCGCTGGGTCTGGTAGCGTGTCACACGCGTACGTACCAATGTAGTATCGACCCGCCACCGGGTCACTACGCAGAATAGCGTCAATTTCTAATGTGTTCATTGATTGTTTCTCGGGAGAGAGCGGTCCGACGATGCAACTGTTATCTCGGAATGTAAAAGTTATGAATGAGTTTATCAGTAGAACACGTGTACATATAGTTGTTAATCAAAGCGATGGGCTCTGTTGATTGTGATGCAATCCATACACAAGTGTATCACAAGAGTTTGACCCTCGTTCGAGCTTAGAAGTCTGGCTTCCTCTTCACGGATTCATAACTTTTACATTTTTATTACATGGTGTACAGGTGAGCAGGGTTATGCCTCGAACTCCCGAAGTCCACTGTCCCCGTGTCTATAAACGGGCCACGAAGTGGCCTCATCCCATCTTTTTTCGGATTGCACTCGGCCTCACGAGCCTTCCGACAGCCCGGCGACACCTAGCCAGCGTAGCTGGCTAGTTAACCACTCTATCAACTGTTCACATCCGGTGACAGTGATTGCCAAACTATTTCTCTCAACAGTTTCATTACTGTTATACTTCCTGTGAAACATGTAAATGCTCACTTTGTTCCCTTATTACACACCTCGTGCAATAGTTGTATACTTCCACTTGATCAGTAGTTAACAGTACACCCGCTGTCAACTACTCATGCTTCTCAATTTTGTGTTATTTTCCCAATAAAATCATTATTTCTGCAATTCGGACGATCTTATATCCAATTACACCGAATTTCATCATAATGACGTCGTGCACCTCGCACTCTGATATTCCTCCACGGAAACAGCTAGACTACACCTCGCAATCAGCCTGAGTGAACGACAATATCACTCAAATATCAGACAATCATTAATCACTCGTGACTACTCTTCCTCATTCTCAAAATCTGATGATACCACTTGGAAATGCACAAAAAGTATCCACTTTCCTTCAAAAAATGGCACAACATGGTGTCCTTTGACTACCAGTTGTATCAGTCACGCTGATTACTCCTCGTTACACCAGGGCACTCGTGCCTCTTTAACTGCGCCGGGGCGTCTTACGTTATCCACTGGCAATTACTGATTTCATCACTCCCTTGAAATTCACTCGAACCGCAGCCTAGCCATGCACGAAATGAAAATTTCGGCATTGCCTTCGGCGCACCGTATGAAAATAAGGTACCCAAATAGTTCGCAAACAACTCCGAAAAGGCTTAGCGGTTCGCAAACCCCTCACTGCCTCACCGCGGTTCTCAAACCACTAACTCAACTTTAAAAACAAAGGAGCAAAATGAGGTCGTTACCGGAACGAACGTGATTGAGCTTACTGAATCCGAAGCGAGTAGAGAGTTGCATTGAATCAGACGGAAGAATGAAATTACTACCTGGGGTGGTATTCTTTCTTCAAATTCGGCAGTGCCGAATTTTTCGGAATGCCGAAAAATTTCGCGACTTTCCGAATTTTTTTATTTTTTCCGAAAAATCGCTCACCATTTTTGGCAAAAGACAAGATAGAGTAATTGAAATTCGAACCAGCGACCTTTCGTTCAATAAGCAATCTCTCAACCACTCGGCCATTCGGATACATTTCATTCGCCCTCATTAATCTTCCTAGTCGCAGTCGCCCCATTCGTTTCGGCCGCGTTACCTACCGTAATCCTATGTATTGTAATGTTTCAGTAACATTATCGTGGTATTAACTATACCCTATCGTGACATTAGCGTAGTGAAAACGAGGGTTTCACTTCTTTCATCACATGTGCAGTGTCGTAGTCCGAATACTGTGATCTACAGTGCCCCAAGTACCGTAATATCACCGCAACTTCAGTAACCTTGCCATAGTCACATATCCAACTGCAATATATGTAGCCGGTACTACCCCGAGTTGTAAATTTTTTTTCGGAAATTCGATTTCGGAAATCACTTTTTCATAAAAAAAATTGGGAAAAAAATTTGCGGAAAAATATATTTGGGAAAACTTTTATGGTAAAAATTGCTTGGGAAATGCGCAATGGGAAGTCATTTTTGGGAAATCTCTTTTCGTAAATATTTTAGCGTAAATAAGTTGCGAGTATGCGCGCACCTTTAGAAGCTATTTTCCGATTTGTTTTTGCTATAATCGGGTTCCCCGTATTTTATTATAATTACTTTAATATAAAAATGATACAAAAATTTAGTGTAAACATGAGAAAATTACTTCCAAACCGATGTGCGCGCTCGTGCTGCGTTGCGGTCGCGTCGCGGTTTACTTCCGTAAAAATATTTACGAAAAAAGACTTCCCAAAAAATATTTGTCAATAGTTATTTACGGAACGGTATTTTCTGAAATGAGTTTTACGTTTTTAAACTTCCGGTTTTAGATTTCCATAATAATATTTTTGAGAATTTTTTTTTCAAAAATGTATTTACGAAAAAAAATTTACAACTCGGGGTAGTACCTATGTAGCCTACATAACCCCAACTTTACTATTATGTCTGTGACATAAGAAGCTTAGCCTTACCGTACTACCTTATATCAGCCCCACTACCGTATATCTATCATGACATTACTCTAACACCAAAGTCCCAGTTACTGTAGCGTCAACTGCAATATCACTAGCTCCGTAAACTACTATAGTTTCGCAACCCCGTAAACTACTGTATGTCTACCGTAACCTAATAGAAATCGATGTTCAAACCCCAACAACAAAAACTTCAAAATATTTTTCGGAATTGCCGAAATCTCTCGCCGAATTTCCGAAATCGAGCCGAATTCCCTTTGTTTCCCCTCCAATATTTCGTCATTCCGAATAGTGTGCCGAATTATTCTCCCAGCGAATTTCGCGCTCGCTCGGTCGGTTGCCGAATTTCGGCAACCTCATTCTCATTTTCGGCAGACCGCTCTATCCTTCAACGTGCGCGCGAAATGTTTTTCGGAATGCCGAATTTTATTTCGGCATTTGCCGAAATTTGAAAAAGAATACCACCCCAGGAAGTAAATTAGGACACGGAATATAACGAAATAAACTAAGAAAAAAAACACAAACTACGCAAAACATTCAGATTGCGCGAGCTAGTGAAACAGCCTGAACGCCAATGTTATGTATGAAGGCCGGTTTAGGACTGACCTCCATACATTGTGGTGTGTATAAATAAGCGTGGAAGTAAGGAATAGAAATAGTTAGAGTTTATTACATACGGAACAATGATAAGAGAGAATGGCTAGTGGAAAGGTAATGGGGAGTGAGGTGGTAAGGATACGCGCCCTACATTGGGACCTATACGGGCCAGCGTGTATCCTCTAAACTACCAACCATCACGGTTACATGGGAACCAACTCGTAAGCTAGGCGAGAGAGCACAAACACGTTAGAACAGGAAAGTTCTAGAGCAACGTGATACGCAGCCTGCGTGGCTGCGCAGGTTGACGATACTACTTACAGTAATACTTCAAAGGGCTGTTGAGCTAGGTCAGACACATGACTAATGCTATTACACAGCAATTACTCTTGATTCATTTATATTTGCAGGTTCTGACGCCGCTGAGAAGAAGAAGGCCGAGAATCCTCTCTTCGAGAGACGTCCTCGCGACTTCACCATCGGTAAGCCTTTTTTGTTTGCCCGGCTTGACTGACTTCTTCTATATCGTTTCCAAGCTTCTTTTTATTTCCGGTTGAAGCAACTTATTTCAACGTTTAGGCCAGGATGTGCTCCCCAAGCGCGACCTCGCTCGTTTCGTGAGATGACCCAAGTACATCCGCATCAAGAGACATAAGGCCGTTCTTCTCAGGCGTCTGAAGATCCCGCCCCCGGTCAATCAGTTCCGCACTGCGTTTGGCAAGCAGACTTAACTATTGAATTGTATTTTCCCTGTTTTGTTAGAAAATATTTTTTCTTCAAACGATTTATTTATCACAACAAAGGGAACACGGGGTAAAATCATTAACGATTAAACGGGCGGGAGCCGACGAAGTTGGTCGGGTCGAAATCAGAGTCATATCCAGTTCTACGAATCGAACTCTGCTCATTAGGATCGTAGATCGTTGCAAGCCTCATAGGAAGAGACTGCCTGAGGGGTCCTCCTGATTGAGGATTGTTGATTCGACCTCGAGATTGAGGATTCGAAGGAGTACTCGCGAAACGAGAGTATGAGGGGGTACGAAACTGAGAGGAAGGAGTGCTGGATACAGCAGTGTCTCGGTCACGTTGATCGACTACTCTAGTGGAGGAGATGAGAGTAGGAGGCGTATACGAGGATTGTCCTATTCTCATATTGGGGTCGAGCATTCTTTCGTAAAATGCCTTATTTTCCTCCCTCTTAGCATTAACATTGATTCGCTGCAGGATTGCCGTTCTCCAATATTTTACTTCTTTCTTCACAGAATGACGTCGTCTATGAAGAACAACCTGAAGTGCACAAATGTATGTTATAGAGTGAAGTCTGATTTTCTCACTTCCACTAGCCAATCGACCATATCTTGATCCCTCTCCTGATGGGGTAGCGCTGATTTTTCGAATAAGACACGATCGATTTTTCCGGAGAAAGCGAGAATATTGTCTTCTTCATTGTCCAACTTGGCTACCGCCTCCTCGGTCAGATCTTTATATATTCCATAGAGGGGACCTAGAAAGAGTATAGCGTTCACCTATTTAAAATCATGTGAAATGACCAGTGGGAGGTGGAGGCAGCTGATCCTTCAACTTCTGCACGACAGAAGTGAGTCCTTCGAGTTTGACTACAGTTTGCTGAGTGGTATCAACAATATTTTGCTCTTAATGATGTGGTTGGGGTGAGTATCAGAATTTTTTTACCTCAAGTCTGATTCCAGCTACATCGTTATTGATTTCCCTGATTTTGTTATCAATTCTGTCCGTTCGAGTAACAAGAGTCGTTACATCGGCCTGGATGCTGTCCAATCTTGACATGATGAGTTGAAGCATGGTGGCAGTAGAGGGAGTGCCAGAAGCTAGGAGAGTTGTGCAAATTACTGATAAACAATGGATTTACCTGATTGGTCATTACGGTCAATGCCAATGTGACCCCACACAGATTTTTCACATAAGGGCCTTATGTGAAAAAAGTCAAGACGAGTCATGTCCACAAATACGGTCAAAATGTTGACGAAAATTCGTAAACAGGTTCATAATGACAGAAAAACATCATTAGAGGCATAAACAAGTGTTGGACAATCATTCTGAGCCTTCTCGGTATGAGCCATTTTGTGAAAAAAAGCGTTATTGGTCATGGTTGGGTGAATATTTCGATATTTTTACACTCGAAATTGACCCCGCGACTTATTCTATGTTTTTTCTAATCATAAAATACATAATATATCTCGAATTGGTGTCCCGGAAATCATAGCATAGTGGTGTGCCACATCGATTTTCATCAAAATTGGCAAAATCGTCATACTTTTAGTCATACCTGGAACCAATATTGATGAAAATGCTTGAAAATCGAATTTTTACATAATTTTTTATGCTCCTTCGAATGAGCTATCACATGATAGGGATATCTGAAATTTATTTTTCGAAAGATCAAAGATCAAAGATCAAAAATTTGGGGATCAAAGTTCAAAAATCGCAAATACCGTCCCTAGGGGTCATGTTGGTGAAGTTTGAGCCCCGTGCGATGTTTTGAAATTTTTGTACACTCTCACCTGCGTTCTTACAGAGAACGCGTTTTAACGCGTTCTCTGTAAGAACGCAGTGATTAGGGTAGGAAAGTGTACAAAAATTTCAAACACTTCGCCCGGGCTCAAACTTCACAAACATGATCCATAGGACGGTATTTACGATTTTTGAACTTTGATCCCAAAAATTTTGATCTTTGATCTTTGATCTTGACAAAAATAAATTTCAGATATCCCTATCATGTGAAAGCTCATTCGAAAGAGCATGAAAAGTTATGCAAAAATTTAAAATTTCAAGCATTTTCATCAATGCTGGCTCCAGTTATGACTAAAAGTCTGACGATTTTAGCCAATTCTGATGAATATCGAGGTGGTAACCCACTATAATATGATTTGCACGTCACCATTTCGAGATATTTTACGTATTTTATGAGATGAAAAAACATAAGAAACTCTGCGGGGCATATTTTCACGGAGATTGTGCTCAAATTTTGGCCCAACCATGGTCAACTACGCCTATTTTCACAAAATGGTCCATACGAAGAGGGCTCAGAATGTTTGGCCAACACTTGTTTATGCCTCTAATGATGTTTTTTCCGTCATTATGAACCAGTTTACGAATTTTCATCACAATTTTGACCATATTTGTGGTCATGACTCACCTCGACTTTTTCACATAGGTGTGTCCCTTATGTGAAAATCAGGTTACGGTCATGTCAAAATAGAACCTCCGACCCAACAAAAAGTATGTTAGGGTGCTTAAAAATTGGTTTTATGTTACTTTTAGTGCAATCATACGTGTTATTATGGCCAATTCCAACATGACCGTAACCTGATTTTTCACATAAGGGGGGACCCTTATGTGAAAAAAGTCGAGATGAGTCATGACCACAAATATGGTCAAAATTGTGATGAAAATTCGTAACTGGTTCATAATGACGGAAAAAACATCATTAGAGGCTTAAACAAGTGTTGGCCAAACATTCTGAGCCCTCTTCGTATGGACCATTTTGTGAAAATAGGCGTAGTTGACCATGGTTGGGCCAAAATTTGAACACAATCTCCGTGAAAATGTGCCCCGCAAAGTTTCTTATGTTTTTTCATCTCATAAAATACGTAAAATATCTCGAAATGGTGACGTGCAAATCATATCATAGTGGGTTGCCACCTCGATATTCATCAGAATTGGCTAAAATCGTCTTACTTTAAGTCATAACTGGAGCCAGCATTGATGAAAATGCTTGAAATTTCAAATTTCTGCATAACTTTTCATGCTCTTTCGAATGAGCTATCACATGATAGGGATATGTGAAATTTATTTTTGTCGAGATCAAAGATCAAAGATCAAAATTTTTGGGATCAAAGTTCAAAAATCGTAAATACCGTCCCTATGGATCATGTTTGTGAAGTTTGAGCCCCAGGCGATGTTTTTGAAATTTTTGTACACTTTCCTATCCAAATCACTGCGTTCTTACAGAGAACGCGTTTTAAGCTACCAAACTTTTTGGGTGTTTTAATCTGTGCTGAAAGTGCTTATAATACAAATACCCTTATGAGGCACATCTAGTTGCGGCGCTAGAGCCATCGCATTCATACCGCCATATATCATTCTCACGAAAAACTTAGCATTCAAACGTCGATGCAGGTTCGATTCCCGCCGACGGCTAATCTTTTGCCGGATTTGATATAAAGCCTTACATAATTAGCGTGTTCTCTGTACATTTCATGATAAATGAAATGAAACAACTAAAATTCTCATACGAGACGAGTGTGTGGAACATTTCCATGTATGTAATTGGGACTCCTTCCGCTAGGACGTAAGTTCTTGTAATTAAAACCATGCGATGCGAATGGTTTATGAACAAAGAAAAAATATCGATAATTTTTATTTCGGACTTTTCCTTCAAATACTATCAATAAGCAGCCTAATTCAAATATATGGCTATAGTCCTTGTATTCATACCTCGTTCCTGGTCATGCAAGAACAATAAATTCGAAATGCGGCGTGAACAAATTATTGCATCAGCGTAATAATAATAATTACGCACAACACAGCGAACAACGTAGCTAGTTCAGTTAAATATCATCGTAAGATGCTTGACAATTCAAATGAATGAAAGAGCATGTGGATAAATGCGATGAAATAGAAATTACGTTCACCATAATTAATAACATCAAATTCGCCGTGGCATGTCTGAAAGCTCTCAAAAAACAAGGCTAATTTGAATAAATAATTGCTCACGTTTTTAGTCACGTCTGTGTCTTGAATGATTATTAACAATTACTGATACAATTGCGATAAAAACATCAATTTATCCGAATATAGGTCGGGCATACTGAAAATGATTAAATTCAACAAAATACTTGAAAGGCAATAAAATTGTGAGCAAGAAAAATAGTCGAGGGAGAAATTTAACGAATTGCTTAGTGCATCGTTCTTGCTTGGTACCGGAGATCCGTTCAGAGATTATTAGGAAAATCTGATCGATCTGTATAAGGAGTAATCGGGTATATATTTTTCTTTTTATTTTTCGGGTATTGATATGATAATACTGATATCGTGATGAACGATCTTCGAGATTCGAGAAGCCTCTCACCTAAGCATCGACCTAAATCTGTCAGCGAGCAAATTTTCGAAGTTGAGGTTTTGACTGATTTGGGATCTACTGATCCCTTCGTGACTCCCTACGAACGGAATAGTGTCAAAGATCGCTGAGTTGCTGCACCGGTCGGGTGCATCTTGGTAATTATATACCCTTCAACGTCGTCGCTCTGATAACTTTTCTGAACGAGTTATTGCTATTTTTCGATCTCTGTCGACCTGTGTCAACGGCTTATCGATAACTGCTATGCGCGGCGAATCATAGGAAAATATTTTTTAAAAACCAAAAATCCCTTTGAAGTTGCCAAGCTGCACCCGACCGGTGCATCAACTCAGCCTGGAAAGATCTTTGACACTATTCCGTTCATCTGACACTATTCCGTATCACGAGGGGATCAGTAAGGCCCAAATTATAGCGACTTTCACACAAATCGCTATCTCTTTTCCACTCATCACAATCATTCAATAACCACATCAATCAAATCAGTCCCCAATACCCCATGGGTAGTTACTGTACTGTGATGTTTGTCGTTGTCGTCCAACGCACTCATTTGCATGTGCACTTTCACCAATCCCGTCTGATCTCCCCAATTACCATGTCCTTGTAACTCGCCAGCAATTTCATTTGCATATTGGCTCTCTCACTCTCCCTTCACTCTCAGTTCAACCTCACTTTACATAATTACTTTTCTCGCCCTATAAAAGGACGGCCATCCCTCCAATCATCAGAGTCACACTGAACCTCTCTTCGTTTCACTTGCGAGTCATTTCCACTGTGCAGGGCCAAGACCCTCACAGCCAATCATAGATCCCCAGGATCTCAGTCATTCCAATACCCTTCGCGGGTATCACTACAGTCACTACAGTATCCCTCGCGGATCTCACCTCAGTACCCTCATCACGTCCCCTTCCCCGTCCTATCCCCTTCCTATAATAACTTATTGTAAAAATTCCTATAATAACTTATTGTTGTTACTGCACTGAGCAATCACACCGTACCGTACATCATCTACCGTACATCTCAGTACAATCAGTCAGCGTCAACTCGTGCTAAGCTTGTCCCTGCTCCACTGACAACTATCGAGTATCGACGATACCATAGTTTCAGTCTGAGTATCGTGGAAAGATAGTGCGAGTTCGCATACAAATAAGTCAAAATCAGAACTTCGAATACACTCGCTGACAAACGCTGCCATTCTGAATCGATTCTTAGGTGAGTGGCGTGTGTGTTCATTATGTGTGAAAAAGGAATATTGTTTTGTATCATATTTCCGCTTAATTCGCCGAAACTAGGTCGCGTCAGTAAACGTGAAATCGAGTCATAATTCTGAGTACGTAATATTTTGGCACGTTTTTAGTATGTAGCATAAATTGGCTGGATCTTGCAAATTTATAGGCTCCCCCATTTTATACGAAATCTCAAATCGGATCTCCGGTTACAATCAAGAACAAAACACTAGATACTATTTAGTGATACAGCAATACATAAATAACTACCTCGACTTCACATTTATTCATTCTTCTAATGCAGTATTTCTCTGCATTCTCTGGTGTGCGAATCCAACTTGGATCCAAGTAAAAAGGGGTTTCCAACTTGGATCCAAGTACAGTATCCCGGCCTCGGGAACCCAACTTGGATCCAAGCAGGAATCCAACTTGGATCCAAGCAGTTCTTGCCCCGTCGCGTCTAACACACACCAAGCCTATAAGGTCCTTTTTCGCAGCTCTGTTTTGACTGCCCTCGGCACGAGTGTGATTGACCGTCTACGGTCCCCAGTAGGACCGTATTTTGGATGTGACCGGCCCGACATGGTCTAACCGTGCGGAGCCTTTGGTTACTGTATGAGATTACTGTATCTCATATTATCAATCAATAGAAAAAGAAGGCTACCGTAACCCCTTTCCAAGTTGGATCCAAGCAGATTTCCAAGTTGGGTCCAAGCAAAAATCCAAGTTGCCCCCAGGCCTGGTCGCAACTTGGATTTTGCTTGGACCCAAGTTGGATTCGCACACCAGAGTTTAAATGATTTTGCTGAACATTTTAAATTTCAGAATGTCCTATCTATATTCGGACAAATAGAGCTGACGGATCCTCAGTGGATAGTTCGCGATACACCGGTGCTAATTTCGGTGTGGTCTCGAAACAATTTCATGCCGATGACCATGAACGTGCGTGAATTTAAATAAGTTTTGTACAGACATTGTGATGATTACAGAAGCCATGACGAGATGTGTTTGCACGTTCGTATTCGCATCTAGCAAGTCCACTTGGCATCAGAATACAAAGATTCCTTTATCGGAACGGAAGAATGTTTGAAAAGATGACCGGAGAAGGGTATTCAAGATTAGAAATCTCCCAAAAATATAGTCCATATCCATTTTTCTGAATGATAACGAAATAGAACTTATATATTACTGTAAAAAAATTTTTTTGTGTCTATCGATAAATATATAAAATATTGTGTTTTGTGTCTATCGATAAATAAGTGATGAAAGCGCGAGAGTATAGACAAGGATCATTTGAAAAGAAGCATTTGAAAATTAGGTTTACTGTGGCTCTCGCTTTAGAGACTGTTCTAGAAATGTAGTCCTTAAACTTAGGAGAGGATTGCATAACATCGCTGAGGTCTTTGATAGGATGTGAAACAGAAAGGGTTTAGCTCGAGGAGAGAGGGAACGGCTCTGTACTGATTAGGTTGCCCCTTGAGATTTTTTTCCATAATGAGCGCCGCACGGATTTCGTGGACCCTTGAAATGTTGGTGGCGTCTACAAAATTTTTTTGGCCCTTAAACCAATTATAGATTTCAAATCCTCTCGCCCGTGCGGTACGAACCATGTATAAATTTCAGCCCTGGTATCATAGAGTTAAATATCGATTTGTAAATCTATTATACAAAATTTTGAAAAATGAGTTAGATAGGCGTGATTGCCATGAAATTCTGGTACAGATACCTTACTTGCGTAAAGTTAACATTTTTTGGAGCCGAGAATATGGCAAAAACCGATATCGACGTGACGTCGTCTGGAGCCAACGGAGGTTCGACGACAAAAATTTTCTTACACGAACGGGCTCTTATGGAGTGGCCACCAAATATGAAGAGGCCACAAAAATCTGGAGGGCCACAAACAATCTCAAGGGGTCCCGTACAGAGCCGAGGGGCCCATAATGCACACCGATACATTTCGTCTCATTGTGGGATAGGTTCCACTCATAGGTTTATTTGTGTAGAAGGAAAATAAAAGATATTGATTATTGCGAGATGCTCACTGCTGCTGCTGCCCATTGGTTTGTAACCAATCAAGATACCTGAAACCATAGGTGTCCTAGCCGCCGGCTGACCCCATGACCCCGGGTACGTGGTTGCGCAACGTTGACGTGTCGTAGGTAAAGGTAAAGGTGTATCCACGTCAAGCGATTTTACAGTCATAAGACAACGCTAGGTGGGACCCACTGGTAAGGCCAGCTGTCGTAGGGGTCATGGGGAAAATTTTATTGGTGATCGATCGATAATTGGTACTATACCCATTCACATCTACAGTAACCACAATTACCGTATATGGCTACCGTATCCCAGTAGCATCGCGAACTGACTTTTTATTTGTTTTTAAAATAGCCTGTCCGACAACGTTGCGCAACCGCAACGTTCATGGTCCAAAATGTGGTCATGGTGGAACTTGTCTCTGAAACATATCCCAATGTCTTCTACAGTATACCATTATCTATTTTTTGTTACAGTAACCCTACCGTACCCCTGTTCGGTGGGTAAATCATTTTAGCATTGGGTCAAACTTTTGCTAAAGTGTCTGATATCGATTGGAACATTATCCTACCGTAATCTACCGTAACCCTACCGTACCCCGGTTCGGTGGGTCAATCATTTTAGCCTTGCTAAAGAGGGTCACATTTTTGCAAAAGAGAATCGATCGGAAAAATATTCTACCGTAATCTACAGTATCCTACCGTATCCCTGACTACGGTATCGCGGTGGGGCATCGCGAACTGATTTTTTTATGTTTTTCGCTCTAAAAATCCGTTCTTGTGCCTACATCCTTAGTTCGTCGAGGAAATTATATTTTGAGTATCGTACCGAAATCTTTTGTACCCTACCGTAATCAAACCGTACCCAGCCGTGCCCTGGTGAATAAAACGTCAATTACGGAGGTTGTTTATTAGTAAAGAGCGCACCCTAGGATCACCGGGTTAGAGAAAACATCGATTACGGAGGTTGCTTATTAGTAAAGAGCGCACCCTAGGATCACCGGGTTAGAGAAAACATCGATTACGAAGGTTGTTTACTAGTAAAGAGCGCACCCTAGTACCACCGGGTTGGATGAAACGACGAATACGGAGGTTGTTTACTAATAAAGAGTGCGTCCTAGAATCTCCGGGTTAGACAAAATTAGAAAAACTCAGAAAAATTTGTGTTATTTAACCCGGTGGTACTAGGATGCGCTCTTTACTAATAAGCAACCTCCGTAATCGAAGTGTTATTTAACCCGGTGATCCTAGGGTGCGCTCTTTACTAATAAGCAACCTCCGTAATCGAAGTGTTATTTAACCCGGTGATCCTAGGGTGCGCTCTTTACTAATAAACAACATGCGTCATCGAAGTTTCATTCACCAGTGCACGGCTGGAAACGGTTTGATTACGGTAGGGGGTACGAAAGATTTCGGTACGATACTCAAAAAATAATTTCCTCGACGAACTATGCATGTAGGCACAAAGAACGGATTTTTAGAGCGAAAAACAAAAAAATCAGTTCGCGATGCCCAGCCGCGATACCGTAGTCAGGGATACGGTAGATTACTGTAGAATACGGTAGAATAATTTTCTGATCGATTTCAGGCAAATTGGCAAAAGTTTGACCCAAGGCTAAAATGGTTGACACACCGAAGCGGGTTACGGTAGGGTTACGGTAGCCAAAAATCGATAAAGGTATACTGTAGAACCCATTGGGATTTGTTTCAGAGACAAGTTCCACCATGACCTACTAACTCATTTTGGACCATGAACGCCGGGTCATGGTTGCGCAACGTTGTCGGACAGGCTATTTTTAAATACAAATAAAAAGTCAGTTTGCGATGCTACTGGGATACGGTAGCCATATACGGTAATTGTGGTTACTGTAGATGTGAATGGGTATAGTACCAATTATCGATCGATCACCAATAAAATTTTCCCCATGACCCCTACGACACGTCAACGTTGCGCAACCACGTACCCGGGTCATGGGGTCAGCCGCCAGCTCTGTACAGCTATGGTCACAGCCGTTTGGGGCTAACTTTTCATACGCCTTGGTGGACTCCACACACGCTCCTATTAATCCCCCCATAGGAGAAATGAATCTGGAGATATCGTTACGAATTAAAATTCCGACGCGAGTGACAAGAACGTCAAATTGTGACAAATTTTTGTCACTTTTTTCAAATACGCTCAAAATACATTTAAGAGAGCGGATCGGTAATTTTCGACCATTTTGACCTACCCCCCGGACACGTGCCCCCCAAAATGAGAACCAGGGCCCCATACTGTGTACATATATACCCCATGGCTGCATGTGAAACATGGCACCAATAGAATCCTCATTTGACATTGCCATCGTACGATATTAGGTCACAAAGTTGAAAATCGAAAAGTCATATCTTTTGAACGCGACAAGCTAGACTCAAAAACTCTCTTGCAATGTATTAGGTATGACCAATATCCAAAAATTAGTCACCCCGATCAAATTATTTCACTCTGCTACTATGATTTTTTGGTCGAATTTTCATATTTTAGTGAATATCCTGAAAATGACGAAAAACCAGGAGCTAATTTTTTCTTAAAAGTTACTTTAGTGGTCCCTTATTACAATCCACATCAAGAGGAGTTCTGGTTTTTCTGCGTTTTTGCGCTTCTTAGACTTGAAAGTGCCTCATGCCGGGTCTCAGGTGATGTTTTCGTCATTCCCGCTTTCTCTGTATGAGATTCCCCCATAAAATGGCGCAAATAGAAAAGTTAGGGCATTTTGTGAATAATTATCGCCATATGAGTCGAATCCGCGACAATGATTTTTTCGGACCATGACCCGGGGTTCATGCTTCCGAAATGGCCCACCACCATGAACCCGGGGTCATGGTCCAAAATTGACCCAAAATTTCATGATCGAGAAACTTCAAGTACTATGCGTCAATACATACTACAGTACCCCAACAATATACCGTAACCCGAATTACTGTAATCTCCCATTCCTGGAATCGTGAACTGGCTTTTCAATACACATTTGGAAAAAAGTTACTTTGCGATTATCGGAATACGGTAATTCGGGTTACGGTATATTGTTGGGGTACTGTAGTATGTATTGACGTATAGTACTTGAAGTTTCTCGATCATGAATTTTTGGCTCAATTTTGGACCATGACCCCGGGTTCATGGTGGTGGGCCATTTCGGAGGCATGAACCCCGGGTCATAGTACGAAAAATTCGAAAAAAAAATTGTTTTTTAAATTGACTTCTATGGTGATGATTATTCACAAAATGCCCTAACTTTTCTATTTGCACCATTTTATGGGTGAATCTCATACAGAGCAAGCGGTAAGGACGGAAACATCACCTGAGACCCCTCATGAGGCACTTTCACTTCGAAGAAGCGCAAAAACGCAGAAAAACCAGAACTCCTCTCGATGTGGATTGTAATAAGGGTCCACTAAAGTAATTTTTAAGAAAAAATTTAGCTCCTGGAATTTCGTCAATTTCAGGATATTCACCAAAATATGAAAAATTCGACCAAAAAATCATAGTAGCAGAGTGAAATATTTTGATCGGAGTGACTCATTTTTGGTTATTGGTCATACCTAATACATTGCAAAAGAGTTTTTGAGTCTAGCTTGTCGCGTTCGAAAGATATGACTTTTCGATTTTTCAACTTTGTGACCTAATATTGTACGATGGCAAAGCCAAATGAGGATTCTATTAGTGCCATGTTTCACATGCAGCCATGGGGTATACATGTACACAGTATGGGGCCCTGGTTCTCATTTCGGGGGCACGTGTCCGGGGGTGGTCGAAAATTACCGATCCGGTCTCTTAACGAAATCTTTATTGATATGACCCCCCCCCCCCCCGTATGTCCTAATTTTATTTTTTTTCATGTTATACGAATTTTTAAATTTTTATATGGTTCTAGTCACTTTTTCAACAGCATCTTTTTTGGCTTCATGTTTATCGATTTTTTGTCTCGAAGTGAAAGTAGTTTGTTTTTCGATTGCGCACATTTTGAGTCCAATTCCAGACCTCCAGCACATCTGGGAGGTGAGACATGGCAGAGCCGGTATCCGGACCGGAAATTACTGAAAGCCGGTTCTGGGACGAATGATCTGTATTTTTCGAAATTTCTCGTTGGCCATATTCTACAAATATATGAGGCCGTTCGCGTAAGGATCAACAAGTGTCTGGAACAGGTAAAAAATCAATATCGCTCAAAATTTGCCCCTAGGGGTAACTTTTAATTTTAAAAACAATTGTGGATTCAGTTTTTCGATTTGGCCCTTCCTAACGAAGTTATTGACCCTGCGACTTTGGGCCAAAATTTTGTTTTTCGCCAATTTTTCCTTAAAAATGCGCCCAAACGGCTTGATTTCTCGCGTCCTATATCAGTTTTTCGAGCTCTTTCGAATGGGTATATTGCCGAATGATGATATTTTTTCGATCTCGAGATAAAAAAATCGATTTTTGTCTATCAAAGAAGTGATCGCTGTCGCTTCTCCAGATGATAGAGCTTGTTTCGCTGATCATTTTGGTGCCTCAGATGAAGAGATTTGAGGTGCCAAAACCAGTTTCCGATCAGTTTTAGTGAGACGCACTCGCATTGGGCGCGTGTAGGGACGATGTCGCGTGCACGTGGGAAACAACGAAGGCGTTACGACTACGGCGCAAAAGTAGCGGGTTCGAATCCCGTCCTGTGCAAATGTCTTTTGCTATTTTTGCATCAATTTTATTTGTTGTCTATCGATTGTTGAAGTGTTTTACATAAAATTCCACGTAATATATCCTTCCAAATCACTCATTAATATTTGCAGTACGGATATTATCAAACTATTTTATCAAATTTCCGCATATTCATCGTCTTCACAAATTCTAGTCTTTTCTTCAGTGAGCAATATTTTTTTCGCAACAGATAGATTGTGTTTACTCTTCTCCTAAAAATGAACTATGGTAGACTTAATGTGGATTGATCATACCGCCGAAGCCTTGACTTCTCCTCCTTTTTTCACAGATTTTCTCTATCGTTTATTTTTCAATTGAGGAGTATCATCTTCGCTGCTCTGAAAGATTATTTCATCACGCTGTATCCGATATGCGCAAACCTCATTTTCGTCATTTGCTCTTCTCTTACGATTTGTTTTCTTAGCCGAACTGCCAGATGCTCTTTCTCGAAGAAGGGATGAGATTAACGATTGACACTGACTCTCCTTAGGACTATCTATCAGGTCAAATCGATAATGCCCATTCGGTTTTGTCATTTCTCTGACAGAAATAGCGATTTCCCTCGCTACTGCTCTTCTATCATTATTTCTTCGTTCATTTAAATACTCAGTAATTGTATCTCTCATTTCTTCTTTCATAGCAGGCGCCTTTTCCGGTTTCTGCATTCCCCATCCTTGTTCCGGCAGTCCCCGCATATTCGGTTCAAATGGCACGAGTGAGTCAGTTTTGACAGATTGAGCAGCAGCTGTATCAGTCTGGACTGCTTCCGCGAAGTATCGAACAGCTTAAAATATTTTCTTTATTCGGACAACCCCAATCAAGCCAGACTAAAAAATATTTTAAAAAAACTATGAACATTAGAAGTATACCTGTATCAACAATTGATTCAGAATTTTTTCTTCTTCTGTGGACTCCTCTGAACTCATGTTTCATCAATCCTTCGAGCTCAAGAAATTCATAATGGAATTCCATACAAAGTTGGCGCGTACCTGGGGAAGATCATCTGCTGAATGGGCAAAGGAATGATGATGCAGTTCATTGTTGAAATTGGCCACACAATAGCCCATGTGGTAGGCGATGCCAGCCTTTGCATACCACTGCGACTGGACTTCGCTACAATAAATTATTTGAAGAACATGGATAACTAGTCTTTAAACTAACACCGAAGTAGTAGGGAGTATTTTTAATGCGAAGTCGAGGACGATCAGTGACGATCAGTGTTCACTGAAGCCATCTCGATGGCATTGACGCCAACAATAAGCTCATCCTCTTCATCGTCTTGATCCGACTCAATCTTCATCTCAATCATCCTGGCAACTGCGATAATGTCATTGAATGAGTCAGGAAATAGTCGTAGACTTTCCATCCTTTGTGCAATCGAAGAGTTGACTCCTTTCATGAACACAGACATGAGAGTTTCTTCGCAGTATTGACCTTTGAATCCAGGAAATGACCGTTCATAATGATAACGGATCTTGGAAGCATATTGATCGACATCAAGATTGTTTTGGACGATAGACATCATTTCTTGGTACGCGATAACGCTCTCTTTGTTCGTTATTAGAGCGTGGCACAATGCATCGCAGAAGAAATCGAGGTGCGTGTCGTTACCAATCCGTACAGATTCGGGAATTTCTTCGGCTTTGATGCGATCGGAATCATTGAGCTTGCTTACGAAAATCTGCTTCGATTGAGCGACATAAAGGTGATTTTGGCATTATCCTCGCTAAGGGCGGGCTAGCCACCCCAACGCCGATTAGCAACTTGAGCCTATCCCGGGACGACCAGTGGCTGGTTGCGAGGCTTTACCGCCCGTGTTGTGTGCACGTGGTAGGGGATTTATTTGCTGTGGCTTTCACCACTCCCAACATTTCTTAACCCCCTTGGTTTTGGGTGGATCTGAGGGCGGGCGGGGTCGAACTCGTGACCTTTCGAATCGCATTCCTGGCACACAACCACTGCGCCTCCACAAATTGGCAATTCTACTTGAATTCGACGGCAGAAGGCTTGCGGTGATTCTTGATTACAATCATACGTCGCGAGAGAAGGAACGATTAATGCCAACAATTTGGGATCGAAGGTCGGAGGAGAAATCACTCGAGGGACGGTAGATAAAGTAGATCGAGATGGCACTTGGCCATTTGGCTGGTCACTAAGGCACTGTCCCATCTTAAGGCTGAACGTAAAAGATTGTGTTCTTTGTTCAACAGAGTTATATGAAATAAGCTAAAAAAAAATTCTCTGTATCCCCATTGGCAAGCCTGAAGATGGAGCATAGGTACAATCTCTTGCATCATTGCCACAGGGTGTAAAATAAATTCTCTACAAATCAACGTGAATCAGGAAAAAAATAGGTTGTAAAAGAGAATAATTGAAAAAAAGGACTTAAAAAATGCTATATTCCAATCAGGAACCGTGTTATATCAATGCGAAAAATCAGCAAAAGATGTATGCAAGGGAAGGGATTCGAACCCGCCACTTTTGCGCCGTAGTCGTAACGCCTTCGTTGTTTCCCACGTGCACGCGACATCGTCCCTACACGCGCCCAATGCGAGTGCGTCTCACTAAAACTGATCGGAAACTGGTTTTGGCACCTCAAATCTCTTCATCTGAGGCACCAAAATGATCAGCGAAACAAGCTCTATCATCTGGAGAAGCGACAGCGATCACTTCTTTGATAGACAAAAATCGATTTTTTTATCTCGAGATCGAAAAAATATCATCATTCGGCAATATACCCATTCGAAAGAGCTCGAAAAACTGATATAGGACGCGAGAAATCAAGCCGTTTGGGCGCATTTTTAAGGAAAAATTGGCGAAAAACAAAATTTTGGCCCAAAGTCGCAGGGTCAATAACTTCGTTAGGAAGGGCCAAATCGAAAAACTGAATCCACAATTGTTTTTAAAATTAAAAGTTACCCCTAGGGGCAAATTTTGAGCGATATTGATTTTTTACCTGTTCCAGACACTTGTTGATCCTTACGCGAACGGCCTCATATATTTGTAGAATATGGCCAACGAGAAATTTCGAAAAATACAGATCATTCGTCCCAGAACCGGCTTTCAGTAATTTCCGGTCCGGATACCGGCTCTGCCATGTCTCACCTCCCAGATGTGCTGGAGGTCTGGAATTGGACTCAAAATGTGCGCAATCGAAAAACAAACTACTTTCACTTCGAGACAAAAAATCGATAAACATGAAGCCAAAAAAGATGCTGTTGAAAAAGTGACTAGAACCATATAAAAATTTAAAAATTCGTATAACATGAAAAAAAATAAAATTAGGACATACGGGGGGGGGGGGGTCATATCAATAAAGATTTCGTTAAGAGACCGGATCGGTAATTTTCGACCACCCCCGGACACGTGCCCCCGAAATGAGAACCAGGGCCCCATACTGTGTACATGTATACCCCATGGCTGCATGTGAAACATGGCACTAATAGAATCCTCATTTGGCTTTGCCATCGTACAATATTAGGTCACAAAGTTGAAAAATCGAAAAGTCATATCTTTCGAACGCGACAAGCTAGACTCAAAAACTCTTTTGCAATGTATTAGGTATGACCAATAACCAAAAATGAGTCACTCCGATCAAAATATTTCACTCTGCTACTATGATTTTTTGGTCGAATTTTTCATATTTTGGTGAATATCCTGAAATTGACGAAATTCCAGGAGCTAAATTTTTTCTTAAAAATTACTTTAGTGGACCCTTATTACAATCCACATCGAGAGGAGTTCTGGTTTTTCTGCGTTTTTGCGCTTCTTCGAAGTGAAAGTGCCTCATGAGGGGTCTCAGGTGATGTTTCCGTCCTTACCGCTTGCTCTGTATGAGATTCACCCATAAAATGGTGCAAATAGAAAAGTTAGGGCATTTTGTGAATAATCATCACCATAGAAGTCAATTTAAAAAACAATTTTTTTTTCGAATTTTTCGTACTATGACCCGGGGTTCATGCCTCCGAAATGGCCCACCACCATGAACCCGGGGTCATGGTCCAAAATTGAGCCAAAAATTCATGATCGAGAAACTTCAAGTACTATACGTCAATACATACTACAGTACCCCAACAATATACCGTAACCCGAATTACCGTATTCCGATAATCGCAAAGTAACTTTTTTCCAAATGTGTATTGAAAAGCCAGTTCACGATTCCAGGAATGGGAGATTACAGTAATTCGGGTTACGGTATATTGTTGGGGTACTGTAGTATGTATTGACGCATAGTACTTGAAGTTTCTCGATCATGAAATTTTGGGTCAATTTTGGACCATGACCCCGGGTTCATGGTGGTGGGCCATTTCGGAAGCATGAACCCCGGGTCATGGTCCGAAAAAATCATTGTCGCGGATTCGACTCATATGGCGATAATTATTCACAAAATGCCCTAACTTTTCTATTTGCGCCATTTTATGGGGGAATCTCATACAGAGAAAGCGGGAATGACGAAAACATCACCTGAGACCCGGCATGAGGCACTTTCAAGTCTAAGAAGCGCAAAAACGCAGAAAAACCAGAACTCCTCTTGATGTGGATTGTAATAAGGGACCACTAAAGTAACTTTTAAGAAAAAAATTAGCTCCTGGTTTTTCGTCATTTTCAGGATATTCACTAAAATATGAAAAATTCGACCAAAAAATCATAGTAGCAGAGTGAAATAATTTGATCGGGGTGACTAATTTTTGGATATTGGTCATACCTAATACATTGCAAGAGAGTTTTTGAGTCTAGCTTGTCGCGTTCAAAAGATATGACTTTTCGATTTTTCAACTTTGTGACCTAATATCGTACGATGGCAATGTCAAATGAGGATTCTATTGGTGCCATGTTTCACATGCAGCCATGGGGTATATATGTACACAGTATGGGGCCCTGGTTCTCATTTTGGGGGGCACGTGTCCGGGGGGTAGGTCAAAATGGTCGAAAATTACCGATCCGCTCTCTTAATAATCACACAAGTTATTAGTGTGACCTGCCAAACTACTACTATCGTATCTATTCAAATATAGTTTGGCTCCCACCACGATTTGCCTTTACCTACCGTAATCTATTTCTCATCATTTCGACTGGCCTACTTTTTACCAGTCGACTCTCTCTCTCTCGCGATTGCTACACGTCGTTCTTCTGTTATTTATTGGACTTCAACTTCCACGATAAACAAGTATCAAGAGTGTTACGACAAGAGGCTTATTGGCACAAGGACAAGGACATAACAATAAGGAGGCAGGGTGATCAGATCCCCAGGTTATTGAGTCTTGAGGGAAAACAGCCCGAGGCCAGGTAGTCTGAGAGAAGCGTCGAGCAGGCGCGTTTGATAAAGCAATGATGTGATTCATCTCGTGTTTGTTATTTCCACATGGTCGCGATTGAT
Organism: Pristionchus exspectatus; assembly: GCA_911812115.1. Taxonomy (NCBI): domain Eukaryota; kingdom Metazoa; phylum Nematoda; class Chromadorea; order Rhabditida; family Neodiplogasteridae; genus Pristionchus; species Pristionchus exspectatus. The sequence continues at coordinate 1,595,206 of OU461588.1, read as the reverse complement.
CGGATGGAGAAATGCTCACTGCTCATGAACTACATGTTCTGCTGCGACAGAACAATCAATAATTCGCCACGAGGACCTCCATATCGGAGTAAAAGTGTTTGCCCTGTTTTCAAGATACTAACTAATTAGTAGTGAATGACAGAAAAGGGGTCTGAGATCGGAGATGGCCAATCTCCCGCGGAATGTAGGAATGAGGAATAAGAGTAAGTCGATAAGACAGGCAAACCACCGTTCCCGACTCCCTATCCGAACAATCATCGCATGTGGATATAACTAGTGAAGGGAGGGAAGGTCAGATCCTCTACCGTTACTCAACGGACAGCTACACGTGGAATGGAAAGTAATCTAACGATGCCTGACTTGACGATTGGTCAGTACATGGGAAATGTCTTTTCAACCCTTTTTTCTTTTTTCCATTTTCCATTCCATCTTGACTTCCTTTGACATTCATCCCCGTTTTTTATGCTACCAAAAACTGCGTGGGACCAGTTAATTCTTTCAAGATAGATTATCGGAGATCCGGTTCAAGATAAAGTGACCTAAAACTGATGCATTTATAGTACTCTGCTACTCACAGTAACAATACAGAGGGCAGCACCAATGATTTTTCATCTTTTAAACATAATGCATATGCAGAAACGTGTAATCCAATTGTTTGGGTCGTTTGCACCTCTCCTTTCACGGTCAGCATTCCAGCCGGATTCCAGCCGGATGCCGGTTCAGCATCAGCATTCCAGCCGGATTCAATCCGGCTGGAATGCTTGGGGAAAGTTAAGCGAACTCCTTCGACATCATCTTGTGAGCACAGAAGCAACTCCTTCGACATCATCTTGTGAGCACAGAAGCAACTCCTTCGACATCATCTTGTGAGCACAGAAGCAACTCCTTCGACATCATCTTGTGAGCACAGAAGCAACTCCTTCGACATCATCTTGTGAGCACAGAAGCAACTCCTTCGACATCATCTTGTGAGCACAGAAGCAACTCCTTCGACATCATCTTGTGAGCACAGAAGCAACTCCTTCGACATCATCTTGTGAGCACAGAAGCAACTCCTTCGACATCATCTTGTGAGCACAGAAGCAACTCCTTCGACATCATCTTGTGAGCACAGAAGCAACTCCTTCGACATCATCTTGTGAGCACAGAAGCAACTCCTTCGACATCATCTTGTGAGCACAGAAGCAACTCCTTCGACATCATCTTGTGAGCACAGAAGCAACTCCTTCGACATCATCTTGTGAGCACAGAAGCAACTCCTTCGACATCATCTTGTGAGCACAGAAGCAACTCCTTCGACATCATCTTGTGAGCACAGAAGCAACTCCTTCGACATCATCTTGTGAGCACAGAAGCAACTCCTTCGACATCATCTTGTGAGCACAGAAGCAACTCCTTCGACATCATCTTGTGAGCACAGAAGCAACTCCTTCGACATCATCTTGTGAGCACAGAAGCAACTCCTTCGACATCATCTTGTGAGCACAGAAGCAACTCCTTCGACATCATCTTGTGAGCACAGAAGCAACTCCTTCGACATCATCTTGTGAGCACAGAAGCAACTCCTTCGACATCATCTTGTGAGCACAGAAGCAACTCCTTCGACATCATCTTGTGAGCACAGAAGCAACTCCTTCGACATCATCTTGTGAGCACAGAAGCAACTCCTTCGACATCATCTTGTGAGCACAGAAGCAACTCCTTCGACATCATCTTGTGAGCACAGAAGCAACTCCTTCGACATCATCTTGTGAGCACAGAAGCAACTCCTTCGACATCATCTTGTGAGCACAGAAGCAACTCCTTCGACATCATCTTGTGAGCACAGAAGCAACTCCTTCGACATCATCTTGTGAGCACAGAAGCAACTCCTTCGACATCATCTTGTGAGCACAGAAGCAACTCCTTCGACATCATCTTGTGAGCACAGAAGCAACTCCTTCGACATCATCTTGTGAGCACAGAAGCAACTCCTTCGACATCATCTTGTGAGCACAGAAGCAACTCCTTCGACATCATCTTGTGAGCACAGAAGCAACTCCTTCGACATCATCTTGTGAGCACAGAAGCAACTCCTTCGACATCATCTTGTGAGCACAGAAGCAACTCCTTCGACATCATCTTGTGAGCACAGAAGCAACTCCTTCGACATCATCTTGTGAGCACAGAAGCAACTCCTTCGACATCATCTTGTGAGCACAGAAGCAACTCCTTCGACATCATCTTGTGAGCACAGAAGCAACTCCTTCGACATCATCTTGTGAGCACAGAAGCAACTCCTTCGACATCATCTTGTGAGCACAGAAGCAACTCCTTCGACATCATCTTGTGAGCACAGAAGCAACTCCTTCGACATCATCTTGTGAGCACAGAAGCAACTCCTTCGACATCATCTTGTGAGCACAGAAGCAACTCCTTCGACATCATCTTGTGAGCACAGAAGCAACTCCTTCGACATCATCTTGTGAGCACAGAAGCAACTCCTTCGACATCATCTTGTGAGCACAGAAGCAAAAAGGAAAGCGTTTGATGCATGTATAACCCATGTGTTCTCTATGGTTGTGAAGCGTGGACTTTGAGAGTAACCGATAGAGAATTACTGGCTGTAACTCAGAGGAAAATGGAGAGGCGAATGCTAAAATTACGATGGCAAGACCGTTGGGCTAACGAACGAGTGAGACAAGCAACAGGTGTGAAAGATTGGGTGATGGAGGCCGAAAGAAGAAAATTGGCTTGAGCGAATAAAATTCGAAAGATGGACGATGCGAAATGGGCGCGGAAAATGACAACATGGATCCCTTATGACTCTGCAAATAAACGTGGACAAGGAAGACCTAAAGAAAGATGGCGAAACGATCTCAAACGGAAGATAGGTTCTGACTGGTGGAGTATTGATGACGAAGAATGGCTCTCCCGCCTATCCTGATCAGCGCCCAGAAAGCGATACTGATAAACTCATTACTCATTCACGGTCTGTCAATTCCGAGCGAGCAATTGAAACAGAAAATGGATGAAGGGATACATGTGTTGCCTGTTGAAAAATGCATTTCTTCAAAATCTCTGGATAAAATCGAATATCATTTTATACAATCCTAATCATACAATAAGTAAATTAAGAATGGACTCTTCGTAAATTAGAGGACCACAAGGGATCGATGAGTTACATGTTAGGCCAAGTAACGACCGTAAAGCGAATGATATTAGACGGATCACAAACCAGACCTAACATCGGAAAGTTCAAATTCGCTGATTTAAAGTCCTCGCGTTTTCTGTTCTTCCTTCTTCACGCGTATATTCAACTTCTGCAACAGATATGGACTTAGGTTTTTAACGAATATGTTTTCTCCACGAAAGATTGATAATTTTGAAACATCATAATTGATTAAATTTTGCAAAGGATTTATGTTGAAAAATCCTTACCATCGGGGTGATATTTCCACATTGTTCTTTCGTATTACATGAACATCATTGAAAGTAGAGTGCGTAGGACTCTGTTAAAATAAATATCAAGAGAATTACAAACAAAAATATGACAAAGTTAAAAAAAACAAGAAAGTTTTGAAGTGGCTCTAAATCGCGCTGCATCGCGTTTGGATGGTCAGAACTAATGCATCCCCTGACCCCTGATCTTCTCCCATCTCATTTTTTCTTGATGAGATCTTAAGATAAGATTTGGTGAAATTTTCTAAGACTCGGAAGTGATACAGATACAGATTTATCCTGATATCAAGGCAATGGGCCTGCAGGAAGAAACATCGTTAGGGAGGGGATTGGAATCTTCGTACTCAGTATCAAAGGGTCAAGGGATGGTATCTTCTTAGCTTTGTGTTGTCGGCGGCCCGTCGCGTTTAGTCGATGGCTTGAGTCCAGAAGTAGGTCATCCAGCCGCCGAAGTCCTGACTTGCGTGGTTAAGAGTAAACTCACGAAGTAGTCTTCTTGAATGGGGCTTTTCTTGACCGTAGATAACTGGGGACGATGAGAATCCGTCCTTGGTCCTCCTCTTGATGATCCCAAGATGATCGGAAGTGATATCATGATATAAAAACTGGAAACATGAAATCCGAGATCTACATGAAATTATACAATCTAAAAATCTTGAGCTATTTCGTTTGCAACTACAGAAAACAAATTCTCAGTTATTCGAGATGTTCATGAATGCTTCTTTGAGGATACTTTTTTCCGATCGACGTGTAAGAGACACTATCTGAGAAAACCGAGCAATTTGACCCATGATCCGTACAAGGAAAAATGAAAAATCACTAAAAAATCTCCTAGGAGTAACTTTTTACGTAGAATCCGAAAATCGACCTTAGAAAACCGTATCTTCAAAACTGAATTTTTTACAGGGTGCTTCACCTTGTGAGAGGGCATAAGTAATTTTTGAAACGGAGCATCCATGCCCCAATTTCGATAGTAATTCTTGTATATTTCAAGTGAATAAACATTTTGTGAAAAAGTGGAAAAATATCTCGACTCTGAAAATAAGTTACACTCGCTTTTTACCCAAAAAGTGTAAAAAAAAAATGAGATGCGGGGTTTCTTTGAAATTATTTTTAAACGATTCCTCGTGAAAAACTACACTAGAGTGATTTTTTGGTCCGAAATTTCTTTCCCCAACCGTGTCATTCGAGCTGCCGAAGAGCAAATAACGCACTTTTTCGATATACGATTTTTGTCTAATAATAATTTATTCATATCAGGCGTTAACGCTCAGATGAGGATAGGTCGGAATTCTTCATATGTTGCATTCCACCAGTGGGCGCCAATAGCTCGCGTTAGGTCGTCCCGCCAGCGCGTTCGAGGGTGGCCAGTTGGGCGTTTCCTGTTGTAAGGGGTCCAAACGGTTGTGGCACGGCTCCATTGCTCCATATCCATTTGCCTGATCTTCAGAGGCCAGCGCGCTTTTCGTTTCAGCCCTTCCTGTATCCAGTCCCGTAGCTTCGTACAGTCCCTCACGCGCTCGTTTGTCCATCGGTCCCGTAGAGAGATTCCAAGCATCTTGCGCTCCATCTTCCGTTGGGTCACACTAAGTCGCTCCTTGTCGCTGGCCCGCAGTGCCCAGACTTCCGATCCGTAGAGTACTGTAGCAGTAACACAGCTCTCGAAGAGTCGCTTCCTTGTCTTCATTGGAAGAAGGCGGGAGGTGAGGAGGGAGGAGAGACGAGACCATGCGAACCATCCCAGTCGAATGCGGTGCTCGAGCTCGTCCGTGTGATCCAGGGGTAGGGAAATCCTTCCTCCAAGATAGGTGGCTGAGGTGACGAAATCGAACTGCATTCCGTTGATGATGATGGGGGTTCGAGTGGTAGTGCACGAAGTGAGGAGATTGGTCTTTGAAGCATTGATCTCCAGACCAACTCTGCTGCATGCCTCCATTAACTTCTTCAGCATCCTTTCCAGTTCCGGTCGAGTTTTGGCGATGAGTGCGATGTCATCCGCGTACTCCAAATGACAAAGATTCCTCCCGTCGATTCGAATCCCATCCATTTCCCAGTCGATGTTGTCCATTGCAGCTCTCAGTACCACGTTGAAGAGGCGAGGGGAAAGAGTATCCCCTTGGCGGACTCCTCTCTTCACGGTGGCAGGGACGAGGTCTTCATTCACTCTGATGAGAGTAGAAGAGGACTCGTAGAGAGTGCGGAGCAGGGAGATGAGGGTGGGGTGAGCTCCGTAGGTTTCGAGCGATTGCCAGCAGGCGTTCCATTCCACGGTGTCGAATGCCTTGCGGAAGTCCACGAACGCGAAGTAGACCGGGATACCGTACTCCGATGCTTTTTCTGCGACCTGCTTGATGGAGTGCAGGTTGTCGAGTGTGCTGTGCCCTCGCCGGAAACCGGTTTGGGTGGACGACTCAGTCTCTTCTAGCACTGCCTCGAATCTTTTCAGAATGCATCGGGTCATCACCTTGAGGGTTACGGTAAGTAGGGAGATGGGCCGGAAGTTCCCGATGTTGGTGGGGTCTCCTTTCTTGTGCAGTAGGGAGACTACGGCTTCCGTCAACTCACTAGGTACCAGGTCACCGGCTACCAGGCGGTTCAGGAGTAGGGCGATGATGGGCGCGAGGTGGTCACGGGAGTGAAAGAGCATCTCGGGGAGGATTCCATCGGATCCGGGGGAGTGTCCGCACTTGAGGAGGTACATCGCATGCCTTATTTCATCCGGTAGGAAGGGAGGAAACGGGTCGGGAACTCTCGATGGAACTCCGAGGGGAATATGCACTGCCGGGGTGTAGAGATCCTCGTAGAAGCGCTGAACCGCCGCCTTAGTGACTTCTTGCGATAGTTCACCAGTGGCAGGGTCGGGGACGAGAAGGCGCTTCTTTGATGACTGTAGATTCTGCATCACCCGTGTTACGCTCCTTCCCATCGTTGCAGCATGCCGTGCTTGTGCCTCCTTTCGATTCTTGATGTCGGTGACGAGACTCGATCGGGCAGCTTTGCAGGTAATGGTGTACTGAACGGCTGCTTGAGGGTTGGATTGCAATTGGCTTCGTGCTTGCAGGAGGTTCCGTGTTGCAGGGGAGATCCAGGGTGGTGTTCGGCGCATTCTCCAACAGTCTTCTGCCGCGGTCTCAGTGAAGGCCCGGATGGTGCAGTAGGCGTCGGCGGCAGTGTTGGGGCGAGCAAGGGGCACTGACGCTAGGAGATTAGCGTTGACAGTAAAAGCGGATCGGTCGAGATCTCTCCGCTCCCTGCATCTTTTGTGCTTCACCTTGTCGGGGAGAGAAAGACACATTCGGACGAGGCGATGGTCCGAGTTGAAGTCGAATCGGCCCACGACACCACAGTTGACTACTCGTGCTGATGGAGGGGCAGCGAGAAAGTCCATCTGGTGGTAGGTAGAGCCGTTTGGGGATCGCCAAGTCCAAATTCTCCCGTGTCTTCTCTTGGGGAACGTGTTCCAGATGCGCAGTCTGTTCCTCACGCAGACTTCAGTGAAGGTCCGTCCACGTGAGTTCGGAGTGGGAGAAGCGGATTCACCGACAAATCTTTCATTGCCAGGTTCCCTCGCGACTCTGCAGTTGAAGTCCCCGACCAGAACTGGCGTGTGGCCTCTCGGGGCACTCCTCAACGCGGCCTCAAATTGGTCCATTAAGTCATCGTACTCCTTGTCATCGTAAGAGGACGTGGGAGCGTAGGCGCAGACCAGGAAGATCCGTTGGTTGGAGAGGAGGAGGGTTGCGAGACGAGGAGAGAGGCCACGAAACACAGCTCCGCCTGCCAGGTGTGGCCGGAGCAGGAAGGCCACGCCATGGGTCGCAGTGGGGCCGCCCGAGTGGAAGACTAGAGTGCCTGAGGATATAAGGTTGAATGAGGCACAACCCACAATCCTGGCTTCCTGCACTGCTAGCACGTCACACTTGATTCGGTCGAGAGCGAGCTCCAGTTCGATCTGCTTGTCCCGTGAGGCGAGCGTCCTGGCGTTGATGGTGCCGAAGTAGAGATGGCGACTCATCGTGGTGGCGATGCAACTCCCGCGGGCCAACGCTTCTGGGAGAGGGACGCCGGGCGTAGGGAAAACGGCGGGACAAAATCGCACCCAACCGCTCGCCACTAACTTGAGAACCCGGACTGACGATTTTTGTCAGATTGCCACATTTATTTTTGCCTTTCTTCTACCCATTGTAGTTTCTTACATATTTTATCATTATTTGGAATGATTTCTATTGTTTGTCGCCAGTCATTTGTCCCGGAACCGGTTTTTTATGAACTTTCCGGCTCTGGGCCCGGCTCAAACGTATCTCAGCTCCCAGATAGAAGCTCCCAGATAGAGATAGAAACTTCGGTCCGGGCTTTCTTCGATTTGAAAAAAAATACTTGCGATAAAGAAAAAGAAAATGTACTCTGCAGGAACAACTTAGCAAGAATATGGCGAACGAGATATTTCGAAAAATACAGATCATTCGTCCCAGAACCGGCTTTCAGTAATTTCCGGTCCGGATACCGGCTCTGCCATGTCTCACCGCCCCATGTAACCAAAAAAGATCAAAACTTTAAAATTTGGTATAAAATAGGCTGTCAGGTGTCTTTAAGAGAGCGGATCGGTAATTTTCGACCATTTTGACCTACCCCCGGACACGTGCCCCCCAAAATGAGAACCAGGGCCCCATACTGTGTACATATATACCCCATGGCTGCATGTGAAACATGGCACCAATAGAATCCTCATTTGACATTGCCATCGTACGATATTAGGTCACAAAGTTGAAAAATCGAAAAGTCATATCTTTTGAACGCGACAAGCTAGACTCAAAAACTCTTTTGCAATGTATTAGGTATGACCAATAACCAAAATGAGTCACTCCGATCAAAATATTTCACTCTGCTACTATGATTTTTGGTCGAATTTTTCATATTTTGGTGAATATCTTGAAATTGACGAAATTCCAGGAGCTAAATTTTTTCTTAAAAATTACTTTAGTGGACCCTTATTACAATCCACATCGAGAGGAGTTCTGGTTTTTCTGCGTTTTCTATCGGAATACGGTAATTCGGGTTACGGTATATTGTTGGGGTACTGTAGTATGTATTGACGTATAGTACTTGAAGTTTCTCGATCATGAATTTTTGGCTCAATTTTGGACCATGACCCCGGGTTCATGGTGGTGGGCCATTTCGGAGGCATGAACCCGGGTCATAGTACGAAAAATTCGAAAAAAAAATTGTTTTTTAAATTGACTTCTATGGTGATGATTATTCACAAAATGCCCTAACTTTTCTATTTGCACCATTTTATGGGTGAATCTCATACAGAGCAAGCGGTAAGGACGGAAACATCACCTGAGACCCCTCATGAGGCACTTTCACTTCGAAGAAGCGCAAAAACGCAGAAAAACCAGAACTCCTCTCGATGTGGATTGTAATAAGGGTCCACTAAAGTAATTTTTAAGAAAAAATTTAGCTCCTGGAATTTCGTCAATTTCAGGATATTCACCAAAATATGAAAAATTCGACCAAAAAATCATAGTAGCAGAGTGAAATATTTTGATCGGAGTGACTCATTTTGGTTATTGGTCATACCTAATACATTGCAAAAGAGTTTTTGAGTCTAGCTTGTCGCGTTCGAAAGATATGACTTTTCGATTTTTCAACTTTGTGACCTAATATTGTACGATGGCAAAGCCAAATGAGGATTCTATTAGTGCCATGTTTCACATGCAGCCATGGGGTATACATGTACACAGTATGGGGCCCTGGTTCTCATTTCGGGGGGCACGTGTCCGGGGGGTGGTCGAAAATTACCGATCCGGTCTCTTAATTATTTACATATTGTGTATATCATAAATATGACTATACAACACTTATCATCTTATCTTCTCTAACCCGCTTCCTCTCTAACACATTCCAGACAATTTCTTCAATTCCCCCTTACTAGTTTTCCCTTCAATTCTCTCCTTACTAATTTTCCATTCACTTTTTTGAACTTTTATGTCTCGTGGTTCCAGAGTAGGGATGGCGGCTGAAGAAAAAAAGGAAATGAAGAAATGCCATTTCCTCCCTCTCTTTTTGCTCTTCATGAAGAATTCATGTTTTTGCTCTCTTCATGTTTCACCTCTTCATTAGAGGTCGAGAAATGGTACAAACCGATACCACGGGGCCCCGAGAGTGAAGAATGAAATGGAGAAAAAAACCGATACCGACTCGTCAATGTCGTCTAAACCGATACCAGAGGAGAAAAGATCCTTGTAGCAACTTTCACAAATTGCTACCCTTTTCCATTACAATTTCATCAATTCCATGACCTTCCTGTGCAACTACTGTAACACAACGTGTTAGTGGTCGTCCCACGTCACGATTACGTGCATACAGTTGTGTACATGCCCTTTTTGTTCTAAATACCGAATTACATCATAATTCGTAACCCAACTATCAATCAATACACCAAATAATCATTTAAATAATGATTTCTACTTAAATCACACATGTCCAATATTCCCCCCTGGCATCATGCCAGAATTCAAACACCATCAGGGTGTCGCGCAAAGGAAAGAACGAGCGGTCCCTTGCTCGTCTCCAATGGCGATTACCGTTGCTTCCCTTGCACCCTTGGTCCACTGGTGCATTATGAATGACCTTTATCGACGCTCTGATCCGGAGGGGTTAAAGATTAAGGATGAATGAAAGGAATCAGAGGAAAGGGAGAGACGAGAACTAGATGTGGTGACTCTCACTCTAACTGCACTGCTGTTGGTTCTCGGCTCCGCCCTGGGAGGCGGAGCCGTGTGGGCGAGGAAGTGAATAGGCATGAGGGGTGAAGAGGCATGAGGGATTGCATGGACCCCCGGAATGGAGCAGAAGATCAAAGGAATCTTCAATAAGGAGCAGAGGACCATCGGAAGGAACGGCTCAAGTGAGTAATTGATTGCGGTCATCGCTCTATGGAATTGGAGCCCCTCATCATTTCTTCCCCACCATGCCAGTAGTACCTGCCCACAACCCCTACAATCGACAGTCGACGTTCATTCCATCTACTCTTCATCTCGTCTCGTGGACTACTCAAGGAGCGGTATCAAGTGTGTTTCACCCGATTCTTCTCTTCTCAAATCTATTTTCATACAATTATTCTATTCGTTTTGCTTAATCGGAAGAGAAGCATAATCGTGGTCAGACAGACAGCATTCTCTCTTTTCCTATCTCAGTCTCATCTTTTTCTCGTCTTGTCTTCGTCCAAAGTGTCTATCGAGAGGAGAATAACCCCCAGAGAGAGCGAAAGGGCGCGAGCCAATCCATCACCCGATGGGCGCGAGCGTCATTCACCATTCCCGTCTCTCTCATTCTCATTTTCTCTACTTGCTAGAGATTGTTTTCTCTAATCTTTCTTGTGTCTTGTCTATCCCGTCTTCCCGACTCTAGAACTGAGAAAGAGTTATGAGTGAAGGAAACTCAGTCGAAAGCTGAGGAAAGAGATGGAAATTTCAATACTGTAACGAGGGAAGAGTACTCTTACTTATGAGGTATGATAAAAGTGTCAAAAGAATAATAAAAGTGTGAATGATCTTAGGTTCCAAGTTCTAGGTGTTTTAGCGGTATAAAGGCGAGTACCATTTCCTCGTCAACGAGTGAATGTTATCTCGAGTTCGAGGCTTCGGATGTGAGAATTAAGTCTGGATAGAACAATGTGAAACTATTGATTTATATTGTTTCGCCCACAAAGACGAATAAGTTTATTAACTGATAATTACAACATAAAGGTCAGATAGGGCATGACTGTGAGGAATCTAGTGTGAGCAAAAGCCTATAGATGAAACGCGCATAAATATAATGAAAGTAAAGAGGCGGCGGCGCCATGAGGCGAGTGGCGAGGGGAGAACCCCTGAGGGTAGGCGGAGCTGTAGTGATTGGTGTGAAGATGAGGTGGAAGATCTGATGATCTTAGAAGATCTAGACCTCTGGCTCGAGGCCCTTTTATACTAACTCAGAAAGATTGCGAAATCGTAAAGTACTTTGTACTTGACAGTTGTTTCGTTACTATGAATAGCAACTATTGCGAAATGTCGTACTTATAGTTCAATGTACTTTGGATGACTCATAGTTGGATTGCGAAATCCAGTCTTTTAACGACTTTGTACTTTGACCTATCAAGTGCAAATTGCGAAATCGCGATGAGTCATTGAATGACCTTTGAGTGGTCAAAGTATTATTCTCCTCTGCACCGACTGATCTAAGTGCATCTAACCTATACTTGCTTAGCTCCAAATACTAGACTCCTAATGTACATGACATGCCCTTATTCACAAGCTGACGACCCGGCAGCTACAATTAAATTGGTCGTTCTAGATAATCTACTGCCACTTGAAGATTATTGATGTGGCTTCCATCTTCTAGTTAGTTGATTGCTTCGTCTCGTTGATTGATGAATAGTAGACGCAGTATTGCGTAGGGTGGATGAAGTTGAGAGATAAATAGCGATTGAATATCATCTGCATTGGATTTTTTCTGATTTTTGGTTAATATTTTTACAATACAATTTGGGAATATTGATAACTAGTACAAAATTGGTTAATCTGTTAATTATTTACTGGATTGGAGCAATTATATTCAAAATGAAAATAAAAATGTTTTTTTTTTAATTAGTTAGTTTCTCGTTTTACAATACAAATTGGGTGATAATAGCTATACAATTCAGGTCAGTATCTAAATAATCATGCAATTAGTTTCATTAGTTGGTGTTCTTGATTTTTTCCACAAAATAAATTGGGCAATAAAAGTTATACAATTCAATCTGGTTATTACATAGATTATGGGATTATGGTTAAATGAGAGAAAAAAATGTAGTGTAATATTAACTTAGAAAAAATAGCATAATAGTTTCCTATCTCCTATTATCAGTGATGTAGTATCGTTTCATTTTTTTTTCCATGCTGCTAAATTCATATAAAGTTGGTTTTTTTCAGTTCTACTCCATTGGATATTACCTTTCAAAATGTGCTAAAATTGATCTACTAAAATTTTGAAGATATTAATCCTACATTCATAAGTTATGAGCTTTCGATCAAATTTCTTAATCAATTTGGATGTATCTATCTTCTTCTTGTCTTACCTCAGTCCGTTGTCTAGTCTCAGTACGACGTCCGAATAACTCCCGTTCTTTCTTCCATTCCGCCCATGATGTCGGTTCCTGTCGAGGACTTCCATTCGTTGGTTCCTGGCGCGATCTTCCTTCCGTCGATTCACGTGGTCTTCTTTCCGTCGCTTCACGAGGTCTTCCTTCTGTCGATTCCCGAGGTCTTCCTTGCGTTGGCTCTTGACGTGATCTTTCTTCTGCTCTTCTGTCCTTGACGACTTCGTCCATTCTTCTAACCATCTCGACTTCCCTTTCCCAGTTGTGACAGATCCTTTTCAGATTGGGGAAGATGCGAGGTTGTTGATTGAATATTCTTCTTATTTCTTGTTTGAAGATCGGTCCATGTTCTTCTTCCTCATCGACTCCTTCTAACCAAAGTACTGCGTGAACAGTTTCGTGCACAAGCGTGCTGAAAGTGTCCGACTTGGGTCTCAAAGAAAGAAGACGACTGTTCATCCAGATGACTGAGTCATAGGTGCTGAAGTTTCCTTCATCCTTATAGAGTGGTCTCATTACTCCTGACGTCTCGGTCATGTCATTCGCCCAGTAAGCAGAAATCTTCTTATCTGACAAATCGATCTTTCTATTGGGGAAGAATTTCCTAATAATGAACTCAAGATGTCCATTTAGATCAAACTCCTCTGGTACAGTGATTTGCTTCTGTACTGAGAGTCCCAACCATTCCATAGTTTGTACTCCTTGTACTCTGCAAACGGTTCTGACCGGAACGAGTGTCTCTTCTCAGCATGGTTTCTCTTGAATCCTCTTCCTCGAGATCCTCGTCTGGCCATGATTACTGCTTGTTGTAGTTGTAGATGAATGAATGTGTTGTTGAGTTGACTAAGGGTGTAATGTTCCACCTAGTGCTGAAATTGTAATATTTCAGTTCTTGCCTTTCCTCCACCAAGCCAATATTTGCCCAACCTGGACGCGCCGTGATTTACTATTCAATAACTACGCGTGAATAATGTGTGAAAATTGACTATGCGTGAATAATATACGAAAATAACTAAGCGTGAATAATGTATGGAAGATGAGATAAAATTGCGTGTGGTCCATTGAGTGCGAGAATGCTCAAGAGAATTCAAGAATACTTCTTCGATGATGTGCCTCAACATGTCAAATGAAAATAAGAATAGATTGATGATGGAGTAAATAAAGCGAATGCGATATAAGATAATTGCGAAAATTGAAGTGATTGTCGTGTTGAATAATAAGATAAACATCTTCAATGCTTCATGATTCTCACTGTACTTGGTAAGATTCTCTCTTCATTCTCATTTCTTGTTGTCTTTTGAGCTCTTGCACAAGTGGCTCTGTTTTGTGATAACATTGCGACTCTAAGCAACGTTTTATTCTCTATTTTTCAAGAAGGGGGAAAGAGATGGTCTGTCAGATGTTATTAAAACCCTACTTCTCCATGGAATGTCATTTTTCTACTCTAAAAAATATGTGTGACAACAAATTTCTGGAATGACGATGATTAGAATAGAAAAGGTTAGTTGAGCCAAATAAATCTACTTATTGATTACTTATAAATCTATTACCACAAAATTACTTAATGTTCATGTCTTATTATTTTTTTTCTACTATCTACTCTACTCTACTTCTTTCCTTCTCCTTCTTCTTCTCTCTTCCTCTTCCTTTGTGAACGATTTATGTACCGATGTACAATTCCTGCCTCATCCCTCTCGTAGCGCGCACTCTGTTGGTGGGTAACCTGTCCTCTTGATGTTCTCGTACGTCCTCCCTCTGCACCAACCGTGATTCCCGATCCTCCTTCCATTATTTGATGCTCTTGGCTCCAATGCTCCTGCTCCACCTCAAGTAAGGCATCCCCCAAGAAGATAGAGACGATAGAGTATGAAGACGCTCCCTGAAGACGAACTCCTCTGGTAGTCCACCCTGAGAGGATTCTTCCATGGGGAGAGTGTTGTAAGGGTGATATCCAGAGAAGGATGGATTGTACTTGTCTTCTCCCAATACCTCCTCCAATATCTCCTTGATATCGTCTGGTGACAAGACAGGAAGCTCCGGCACTGCTGCTGGTGTTGCTTGATAGCTTTTCTCTACTCGAAGTACTGCTTTACAGCTGAAGATAATCTGGGCCCTCTCTTCTTCTGCCTTCACTTGGATTGTAGTATGAGAGTTCAACTGCGTAAGTTTGTGGAATGTCCATCGCCGACACTTTCGAATTTCCTCTTGATCCCACGGATTGACCTGCATCCTTACGTTGAACACCGGGGGTTTCCTCGGGTCCCTCGGAGGCTCGTTCATCTGTAAATAATTTTTCCACATTTCCATTTCTTCCTATTCTTTGATTAAGATTTACAGCTTTTTATAATATTAATATTATTAACCTATTACGGTTAATCTTTTTTTTTTTTTAGAATTTCCTATTTCACTATCACTCCGCAAACACTTGAAAAACCAAGCGGCTAAATATTTAAATATTTGCCTTTCACTATCACTCGGTACACTTTACTCTTGCGAAGCTAGAAAATTCCTCTACCTACATTCAGATTAGTTCACAAATACACGTCTGTCTGCTTCTTCTCCGTGTGGTAGGGCTGCGCTGTTGACGAGAATTAGTTAATGCATGCTTATTAATTCACATATAATAAATTAGTTTCTTCGTTAATTCTTCTCCTTTCCGATCGGTTATCGCTGAGTTGTCCCTGTACTGAATGCTGTGTCGTTCCTGCCCTAAATAAATAAAAATACATAAATAAATGATGATCATCTTCTTCAAAGTGCGCAGCTTTGGGCTTAAATAAGGAACTTCTGAAATGTTAGGGACATGTACTCGTCTTGTTAAATTGTTTTAAGTATTAGTATTTTATCACATCCAGTACATAGCTGTTTTCTTAATTTAGATGGAATAATAGATGGAAGAATTTTTAGATCTAATCCCTTCAGTTGTGGCTGTTTATCACACTCCCGATGATTTGTGGAACGGGAATGGCGGCGGAAAGAGATCTAAACCGTAGGGAGAGGGTCGTTGATTAATTGTCTCCTGACGATAAGAGTCGCCAGTTGTCACAATTTGTCGCCTCTCGAGAGCAATCGGTGAGAGACTCGAGAATTTACGACGATTCTCTACGCAACTGTTGAGGGGTGGAAATAAGAAGAAAACCTGATGATGATACGGTACTTCCTTGTTCTTTAGATGGTTTAGATGAAAATGAAATAATGATCGGACTGTTCTAATTTCTCGTTATTCTCTCCCGCTGTCTGATGTTCGAAAGATAACGCGAAAATGAGAGAGGATGGGATGGGTGGACATGAAGAGTACTGGTGTCTTTTCCGATTTATTCTCCCGAGTTCGTAAGAAGATACGCATACAATTCAATAAGTGTTGGATTCTCCATGACTTCCGAATATAAGAAAGTATGACATGGCATAGAGGAGAGTTCAAGAGAGTAAGAGAAATGTGAATAATTATCGTTACTTATCGCCAATCATGAAGAATGTGCAAGTTATGAGTTGACAAAGTATAAAAATGCTTGTGATTAGGATGATTATAGCGCTAAATGAATATTACTGCTTGTAATCTATTGCGTGATATTCTTTTTCAAGAATTCAACATAAAGTGCTTCTATATTTCGGAAATAGTGTGATCATGAGAAAGCTCTAATAATTTTTGTCTATCTTATGCGCGTAGATTATTCCCAAAAGGTGAGTTGAAATTCTCAAAAATTTGAGTCTTCCTGAATCGATGTCTTGATTCGCATACCAATTGAATTATCGACACAGAATGTGCTCCCTAGGAATCTCCGTAATCTTGAAAACTCCAGACTGTGATCTCAGTCCTTTGGATTGCCACAAGCGGTCGATAGTAAATGAATAATCATGAAAGTTATGATAAATATGAGTGAAATGAGGATAGATTTAAGAATGGAAAAAACGTTCATGAAGAAAGGAATGCTGAGATTGTGCTGCGATATGAAATTATGATAGCGAACGGCTAAATGGAATGTTTGGTGACGCTTTTAAGTGAAGCAATGTAAATAAGGAATGCTTGAAATATTGATGCTAAAGGAAAAGTTCCTAAATAGATTTATGTACAAGATTACGCTTGAGTTTCGCTATTATTGCATTGAAAATTGGTATTTGGAATGACCTATGCTTATTGTTTTTGATTATTTACATTCATGCCATTAGTGCTTACTATTCTTCTCCTGCTAAAACCATCACTGACATGCGTAAGTTTTACTAACTTATAGTAATCTTGTGAACTCACGATTCACTGAGTAGATCCGATTGTAGGTACACACGAGTATGAGTTGAGTTGAAGGTGATGGTTTAATTTACCTCAAACTTGGGTAATTAAACCATCGCATTTCTACTTTTAAAAATCAATTACTTCGCTTCTACTCCGCATTGTTCTTTTGAAATGATCGCTCGAACAAATAACGGAATGTAAAACCGATTAAAGCAATTTGATTCTATTATGACAGAATACTCCTAGTATGATCGTAAAGTTGGGAACTGATCGAATAGGTCCTATTGTAAAACAGGCTGGTAGGACTGTGGTCGTAAATGATTATGGGTGAGTGATTGTAAATAAAAGAATGCTTTTTGGTCGAATATCCGCTACAGAACAGATGATGGCACGTGTTATGGAGATTAAATACAATATAATGGGGTTCCTACCGTATCCAGACTTTATTCTACCTATCCAAAGATCGTAGAACCTCCATGTAACGAGGGAAGAGTACTCTTACTTATGAGGTATGATAAAAGTGTCAAAAGAATAATAAAAGTGTGAATGATCTTAGGTTCCAAGTTCTAGGTGTTTTAGCGGTATAAAGGCGAGTACCATTTCCTCGTCAACGAGTGAATGTTATCTCGAGTTCGAGGCTTCGGATGTGAGAATTAAGTCTGGATAGAACAATGTGAAACTATTGATTTATATTGTTTCGCCACAAAGACGAATAAGTTTATTAACTGATAATTACAACATAAAGGTCAGATAGGCATGACTGTGAGGAATCTAGTGTGAGCAAAAGCCTATAGATGAAACGCGCATAAATATAATGAAAGTAAAGAGGCGGCGGCGCCATGAGGCGAGTGGCGAGGGAGAGAACCCCTGAGGGTAGGCGGAGCTGTAGTGATTGGTGTGAAGATGAGGTGGAAGATCTGATGATCTTAGAAGATCTAGACCTCTGGCTCGAGGCCCTTTTATACTAACTCAGAAAGATTGCGAAATCGTAAAGTACTTTGTACTTGACAGTTGTTTCGTTACTATGAATAGCAACTATTGCGAAATGTCGTACTTATAGTTCAATGTACTTTGGATGACTCATAGTTGGATTGCGAAATCCAGTCTTTTAACGACTTTGTACTTTGACCTATCAAGTGCAAATTGCGAAATCGCGATGAGTCATTGAATGACCTTTGAGTGGTCAAAGTATTATTCTCCTCTGCACCGACTGATCTAAGTGCATCTAACCTATACTTGCTTAGCTCCAAATACTAGACTCCTAATGTACATGACAATACCAACTTTCGAAATTCCCCTACCCTCGTCATTTGAAGTGAATTGTAAGAACCAAATACACCCCCATTCTATTGTAAGTTCCGCTACACCCAAATCTACAAGAATCTCTCACCATCTCGACGAAACTACATCTCTTTCGACATCATCTTCTCCCTTCGACTCATCAAAGAAAAAAATTCGGCGCCACTCGACACTCCCAATCCCCTCTTTCCCCAGTTTCTCTTTCCCTTAGATATGGTTTCAGATCCACAAGCAAAACCCTAACTATTTCTTATAGCACGAAAATCTTGATTCATAGTAGCACCAAATGGCCCGTTTCTCTTGTATTTGCTGTAAATCGACATACTCACGTAGCTATTCTGTCAACAATTTAGCCCTCGGAGGGGCCTCAATTGTATTCAATTACATATATTCCACATCCTTTTTCTCGTTTCCACCGCTACCAATCAGAGCCACTTGACCCATGCCCCCAATACTTCCTTCCCTTACTTCTTCCATTGTACCACCAGTTGATTCATTTCCCTGCAGTCGCGCTCGTATTTAAAGAAGGAGAGCACGAATCGCGTCGATATGCAAAGTGAGGCGGAGCGCTCTCCTCATTTTGCATGCTCTCTCGCTCGTTGCCTGCGCTTCAGGGTGACTTGGCAATCAGCCAATCGAGTATATCTCGGTTTAAACGAAAATTTAAAACATGGGAGTTTCGAATGCGTTATGGGTGCTCATGCCACACCGTCTGACATCGAGAACTCAGCTAGCCAGATATTCGTGCCACTCCTTCTTTAAAGAAGGCGTAAACTCCAAATTCGGGGAAGTACTTCCCTGTGCAATCAGGGGGAAGTACTGTAAGAGGGTGAGAGTGACAGACGCGAGAGTTTTCGCTCCTCTCCCGTCTCTTCCCATCTCTCTGCGTCTTGACCTAGACCCCTTCCCTTTGCACCGCGCATCTTGATTTTGCCTGTGCCCTGTAGAACTTTGCGCGCGTGTAACTCAGTTCAAAGTTGAGCTAGAGAGTTCTAATTTTCAATTCGGAGTGTGGTTTACGGAAACTATCGACCTATGACATCAGATACCCCCCGAAAATATTGAGTTTACTCCTTCTTTAAGTCGACTATCCTCGTTTAATGCCATTGAGCAATTTCATTGTCCTATCAACCGTACCTCAATAGAAGGCCAAGGGACTGGCCTTAATGGGAATCCGTGGATGTCATGTCCCCCTCTGCCCTGTAGCATCTCTCCTCTTTGAACCCTACTCCGTCTAGTCAGACTCTCTCCCTTCTTCCCTTTCCGGACTCCGCCCCCGGAGTCCGGCAGTTCAAGTCTTCTCCTCTCTCGCGGCATGTAGCCTTCGACTAACCTCCTAGTAGTTCCCCTCCGAGACACAGAGTCACTGTCGATAAAGCCATCCAAGAACTACTGGGGAAGACGTACATTGCATGGGTTCGGGAATGGAATGAGATCCCACGTCAAGCGTGCCCTACCCGCTTGTTCGTAGGTGACACATTCTTGCTGATATATCAACTAAATTAATCTGCTAATACTAGTAAACTGACATCTTTGTAAAGAGGATTATTCGCCTTCAACCATCGTAAAGCTCTCAGCACCATCGGCATTCGTACGAGCTTCAACTTGATCGTCTGCGCACTCACCAAATGGTAAGCCCAGCTGCAGAGGGGAGGTCTCGGCAACATGAGTCACCGTACCCTCGGTGGGCACTGGTAGAATCACCATGGCACCTGCAATTACTAAATGATATCCTATTTGCATGTAGCTAACATTATGACGTCAAAATGGACCACAACATTTTACTTACCGCTCGTTCCCAGCATGGACGTTTTGCGTCCGCCAATGTTAGTGAGGCAAAAAATCGATCGAATGGGTCGATTCTGCTGTATAATACTTTTCTCGATCCAATTCAATCCCTTCAGCTCGTTTGGAACCTGAACGAAATCAAAAATTTCATAAAAATTCTACTCGAAAAATTAATCATTTTACGTCAATCAAGTGTGTAAACAAGATTTGCCTCATCAAAATCCACCAAATTCAGAGCCGAATATCGTGGAAGCTTCGGGTCAGCTTGTCTCGCAGATATCGAGCCGCCTCCAGCCCTAGCGTCACTCATGCAGACCGTGCAAATGGCAACCTCGCCCGCACTATCTCCTTCATTCTCATGAGCTTCTTCGTCGTCATCAGTAGCGATTTTGTTGTAGTGCAAGATTTAGTCTTTCGTCGTATGAATTTATCCATCTAAACCAATCAAAGGTCATTAAATCTCAATATAACCTTGTAGAACCAATCACCTTGAAGCTCGTCGTTCGAATCGAGCACGCGTACAAACATCGCAAATATATTCTCTGTCTCTTGCACTTTTTGCTTAACCGCTTCCATCTCTTTTCCGAAGTTTGCGTATGCCACTGACTGAAAGATTCCCAGATTTATGTTTCCTCGGCCACGAATAGTTTCAAAAAATAAATATTTCAGTGCCTGTGTGTGTGAACGAGTATGTCCTTCGTCAACAAAAGACGCTTCGACGATGATGCGGACCTCTTTAGGCAACCATTTCCAATCTTTTTGTACGAATGATTCAGCAATCATCTCACTACTATTGCGGAATGCATTCTGTAAAAAAAATTGATTCCCAAAGATCCAATAATAATTAGATGAGTATAAAAAATATTAACCTCACTGAGTAAAAGGGCAGAGATAACAGCACGCAAAGTGTAAAAACGAGCAAGTATCGATCGAATTCCACTGTAGCACTTACTCTGTTTTTTTTCAGTATTTCGAACGCTGAATTAGTATCTTTACATGGATACTGACAAAGAAACACCTTACATCTTTGCTCAAATTCAATTAATCCTTCATAACGATCCCGAGTAACTTCATCAAGGATGACAAGCAAACGATTTTGAAGATTGACGGCTTCATCGACAGTGATCGATTCACACTTGCTGTCACACCTTTGTGCAAATGTGCATCGTGGTGCATAAACAGTCCGATCGGACCGGCCGCTTCTCGCAACTCCGGATCCTCACAATATATTCTCTGATTTTAAAATGAGCGATATTACCAGTAACGGATGCAAACGCAAGATTCATTTAAAATCTCAGACCTGTTCAAGCAGCTCGGCTCCTTCTCCAATCATTTCGTGGTTCTCATTTCTTGCATCATCAGTGGTACCTCCATCACCATCGTAGCCGTCTTCCTCATCATCATGTTCAATATGTTCGTAAGCGAAAACTGCATTTCCCTCATCACGTGCTTAAAGGATGAAAGACTATAGTACCTTCACAACAACTAAAAAATTATCAATGCACCCACAAAAGATGTATTAATACCCTTGCAATTCACCAGTAATGTATTGTGTGCTCGATAGATCCTCCTGTACCAAGTGCTCAACATTGATCAGTAAGTGCTCGATTACGAGTTGCACATTTACTTGTTGGTCATGAGCCGATTCTTCTGGAACGCTTGATAAGCAAAAGATCTTCACACGCATACATTATACGATATCGTTTTTTTTGTTATTAAGAACAGAAAAGCATTCCAAAAAGACCTTTGTTACGTACCCCACTTTTGATCACTATTATTCTCATTCTCTTCTTCTGACAGTCCCATGAATACTCGATAAAGATGAGGATATAGGATAGAGAGAGGCTGTGCTCCAGGTGTACAATGTGATACTGCACACAACAAACTGTACGATGAGCCTGCAATGTGTGATTAATTGATTATTGCATCCACATAACAAATAAACAAAGACATATAACTAACCTTTTCCCTTCTACTTCTGATCAAATCGGGATGGTGAACACCTGTTGTTAATTGCAGCCTCAGACGCTCGCATGCAATGTCCCTCGCTTCTTTACACGCTGACCGAATTACACGAAGAGTGTCACAATATTCTTGGGTTGCACGTAACTCCTCCTATATCGAATGTGAAAACACATTAAAGACTGCTCATTTATGTGCATATATTGTGGACAAATTCCTTTTTAGAACTATATATCACGGGTTTCCTTTAAGAGTGTAGGAATGCCTTCCACTAGAAAAAAACCTTGGGCCTCCGATTTCCATGAAAGTTGGTTTGTGGGTACCCTTGGGGGTCTAGAGAAGACCCATCTACTTGGTTTGGTCAAATTTGCATATTATCGATTTTTCCGATTTTAAACTTTAAATGACCATAACTTGCTTCATTTTCATCGCACAGTGAGCGGTTTTAGCGCAATGAATTCGTCTTGAAATTCTCTACAAAAATGTCAAAGTAACACAATTTGAAAAAAACTTCATCTTCCGTCTCAAAAATCGATAAAACCTATTTTCTGGCCATAAAACTATGTTTTTCTCGAAATTTTTCTCCTGACCCAAAAGTTTTTATTTTTTCAATCGATTCTAGGGACCCATTTTAGGGTACCCCTGTGTCTCGTTCTGGATATCTCTGGCCTTGGGACCCTGCAATAGTACAGTACTCCGGGACAGCCGATTTTTTCGTGAAAAACAAATTTCGTCATAACCCGCTTCAACGTGATCCAATCAAAAAGTCATCAAATGAAAAATGTAGCTATCGATAAGACAAAAAGAAAAGGTTTAATCTAAAAAGTTCGTAAGAGTCACGGTTAATGAGTTATTGTCGAAAACAGCTTCAAAAGTGGAATATTTGTCATGCCATATGCATACTTTCCCCACATTCATTTGCCCTACCCACGTTTTCCCCCATCCTCGCTCCATAACCGTTAGTAGTGTATATTGTACTCAGCTACATCTTCCAAAATCGATATTTGGAAAAATGTGGCTGAGTACAATATCAGTGGAGGGGGGGGGAAATCTCAAACTCACCTGATTTTTAACAAATTTTTTTAATTAGCCGGATCACTTTCAGTGGTCATTTTTTTTCGTTTTTTTGAAAAATCACGGGAAAATGAGGGAAAAGCGAGGATTAATTAAAAAAAGGGAAAATCAAAATAAATCAGTGCAAGTGCGCTGTAGCCCCGCCCCTTACGTCTCTGCACTACCCACAAGGAAAGGAGAATTCACGGGGAGGGGTAAGAATTGAGGGACCAACATGATAATAAATAGAAATTAATCGAGAGCTATAGAGCGACACGACCGCACGCGCAAGCAACTTACCATCCGAATGAAGTGGTGAGGGGGAGGAGTGCCTGTTGGAGGCCCCGCCCCTACCCGCTCTCCCTACGCACGCTGACGCGCACACGCACGCGCGTACTTTTTTCATTTATATGATGATTGGGTCCCACCACGAAGATCCTGAAAATCATCCCATTGGCGGTTAATTCAAAATACATTTCACGATCTCATCTGTTCCCTCACAACTTCACTAAGAAGTGATAAAGTGATAAGGTGATAAGAAGTGATAAGAAGTGATTAGTGATAAAAGTGATCGGGAGTGATAAGCAGTGATTGGAAGTGATAAGAAGTGATAAAGTGATCAGTGATAAAAGTGATCGGTAGTGATATGCAGTGATTTGAAGTGATAAAAATGATAAGGTGATAAGAAGTGATAAGAAATGATTAGTGATAAAGTGACCGGTAGTGATAAGTAGTGATTGGAAGTGATAAAAGTGATAGGGTGATAAGAAGTGATAAGAAGTGATAAGAAGTGATAAGAAGTGATTAGTGATAAAAATGATCGGGAGTGATAAGCAGTGATTGGAAGTGATAAGAAGTGATTGGAAGTGATTAGTGATAAAAGTGATCGGGAGTGATAAGTAGTGATTGGAAGTGATAAGAAGTGATAAAAGTGATCGGTAGTGATAAGCAGTGATTGGAAGTGATAAGAAGTGATTAGTGATAAAGGTGACCGGAGTGATAAGCAGTGATAAGAAGTGATGAAAAGTGATCAGCGGTGATAAGAGGTAATCGGTACCAGGTGTACCAAGCAGCACCCCGACCCCTCGCCGGTCTCTGGGGACCCTCGGGTTCATTAGCGGGGATGAGTGTCAGGCGTACCAGGCAGCACCCCGGCCCCTCGCCAACCCACACATCTCGCGGGTGCATAGTGAGTGCATGTGCCAGGCGTACCAGGCAGCACCCCGGCCCCTCGCCAACCCACACATCTCACGGGTGCATAGTGAGTGCATGTGTCAGGCGTACCAGGCAGCACCCCGGCCCCTCGCCTACCCACACATCTCACGGGTGCATAGTGGGTGCATGTGCCAGGCGTACCAGGCGTCACGCCTAGCTCCTCCCCTTCCTAACCGTCTGTACCCTCTTGATTCTCCTAAGACTCTAGCCAAGATCTTCCTCAAACCATCCCGTTCGTGGTAGGCGCACCGCTCCTTTCACATCAAGCTCTCATCGTTTCAACGTTATCTCTTTACTTCAGGTATGTACAATCTTGAAATGATATACTATAATTAGTAAGATCTTATCACACTCTATTATTGTTAATTTTGCAGCTACTCTATCACTCTTCTACATTATTCTACTTGGAATCGTACTCTAAATCACTCCGTATCATCTCTACCGACGTTTCAACTTCTCACCTTCTCCAGGTATTCCTAATATGTTCATGGTACTTATTATCATTGTTATCATTGTTATCATCGATATTATTGTTATTTTCTGTGGTAATTATCACCTCCCATTGTATTTTCACTCTAGGGAGATCATTATTGAAGTAGATTCATAACTCCTGTATCATTATCAATCAGATTTGAGTTATAGTATACCTAAGAATCACTTGATTAGGGATTAACCTTAGATAAAATGTTAAATCTAGACTACCGTCCTGTGGTTCACTGGGTCAGGGTTAACCTTGGGTCAGATTTTTGACTACCGTATACCCGGAGGTTCATTGGGTCAGGGGTTAACCTTGGGTCAGATTTTTGACTACCGTATACCCGGAGGTTCATTGGGTCAGGGGTTAACCTTGGGTCAGATTTTTGACTACCGTATACCCGGAGGTTCATTGGGTCAGGGGTTAACCTTGGGTCAGATTTTGACTACCGTATACCCGGAGGTTCATTGGGCCAGGGGTTAACCTTGGGTCAGATTTTTGACTACCGTATACCCGGAGGTACATTGGGTCAGGGGTTAACCTTGGGTCAGATTTTTGACTACCGTATACCCGGAGGTTCATTGGGTCAGGGGTTAACCTTGGGTCAGATTTTTGACTACCGTATACCCGGAGGTTCATTGGGTCAGGGGTTAACCTTGGGTCAGTTTATTGACTACCGTATACCCGGAGGTTCATTGGGTCAGGGGTTAACCTTGGGTCAGATTTTTGACTACCGTATACCCGGAGGTTCATTGGGTCAGGGGTTAACCTTGGGTCAGATTTTTGACTACCGTATACCCGGAGGTTCATTGGGTCAGGGGTTAACCTTGGGTCAGATTTTGACTACCGTATACCCAGAGGTTCATTGGGTCAGGGTTAACCTTGGGTCAGATTTTGACTACCGTATACCCAGAGGTTCATTGGGTCAGGGTTAACCTTGGGTCAGATTTTTGACTATCGTATTCCCCGATTGGGTTTTAGTTTGCTCTAGATTTTGTGAAACAAGTATATATTTTCAGGTTTTAGCTTTCGCTCTACATTATGTCAGGAATACGTAAGAACAAGTCAATTTTCAAGGGTATCGAAGGTTTCCCTACCATCACACAGGTATTATATTTTATCATTTATACAGTTGTATAGTAACACTCTTAGGATGCACTCGTTCTTCGTCGCTGCATCCTCATAGGCGCCATGCTAGCTGATCGCGAGGCGTATCGAGTACAAAGATATGGGATGGGTGTCGAGGACTACCACCGCATCGATGATGAAAGTGAAAGAGAAGAATATAAAAAAGTCGTGAAAGCGCTGGCAAATGTATGTATTTATTAGTAATGACTGTCTCAATATTATTTTGGTAGATTCTTCGAACACCTACAACACAAATCAAGAAAATAGAAGATTTCTGGAAAAAATTCGATATCGATCAAGCTCTAGCTACTAAGAACGACCTGGAGGCTATCCAAGAGTGCCTCAAAGATCACTACCGGATTATTCTATTCAATTACGTGAGCGTGTCAATGTGCGCTTTACATAATGATATCCATTACAGCATAGTAAATCTCAATTGTGTACCGTGGAGAGAGCATTCCGAGCCGTCTCAGCGAAAAACATCTTCTTGATAACCGATGGTGAAAAGTGGGATGTTGCAAGTAAAACGAGCGGAATCTTCGAAGGCCAATACTTCTGCCGTGATTGTCTCAAGACCACTCACATAATCACTAACCACAGGTATCTTAATTTGAACACATGCAATAAAGTTTTCAAATAGATGCGAGTACAAATGTCCATCTTGCAA
Organism: Pristionchus exspectatus; assembly: GCA_911812115.1. Lineage (NCBI taxonomy): Eukaryota > Metazoa > Nematoda > Chromadorea > Rhabditida > Neodiplogasteridae > Pristionchus > Pristionchus exspectatus. Next base: position 1,568,829 of record OU461588.1, on the reverse strand, counting down.
CGCCATGAAATCAGCCGGGAATTGCATCGGTACTCTGAATCGGAAATGCGAGGATTGTAACTTCCTTTTCCAAAATGAGGTATTTATTCATCTATCAAACATTCAAATAAAAAACTCATCTAGTCATGCTATGCGAGGCACAAACACGAGCACCGACGTGGATACGGGTCGAAGTGTGACATAGAGAAATATTGCGAAAAGTAAGATTTTACAATAATGATTTTAAAAATTTTGTTTTATTGAGAGTTAAACAAGTTTATGTGATTATCAACCCCCCCCCCCCTTCAGATGTCGAAGGAACTATCAAGCACGTCGCGGACCGCACGATTGCGATGATATCAATGTCTACTGCCGACTTTGTCATCAACATGTGCCTAACCAACACGAGTGCACATGGGCTCCGGTAACTGATAAGCAACGAGCTCAGTTAATTAGACGTCAAACGGAATGGAGCTTCGGATTCTATGATATCGAAACTAGTCAATGTGATGAGAATGAAGATGGCTCATTTACCTACAGGAGACACTATTGCACTACCATTGTACTTATCAAGGTGAGCCTTAGTATGCCCAAATCCAATCAAATTTCTTTTATTGATTTCTTCAGGTGTGCCATCTATGTTACGATAAGCCGGTTTCTGATTACTGCGTGAAGTGTCACACTCGTGAGGTCGTCTTCAGCTACACTCTCGAGGATCAGGATGTATACAAGTATGTTATGAAATTAGGAAAATGTTTATTTAATATTCCCAGGTTGTCAAGGATTTCTGCAATCATCTCGTTACTGATAGCACAATACCAGGACGCGATCTATACGCACATAACGGAGGTTCCCTTATCCTTAAGCATGAATGTTAAGCCTTTTTACCAGGTCGTTTTGACACACATCTCATCATCGAAGGCATGCTTCTACTAGGAATACCCCCTCATTCAATGCTGAACAAAGGGACCACAGTGATCAAGGCAGAGTTCAAGTTGAGAGGTCGAAAGCGGATCATTCTTAAGGTATGATAACTTATTCATCCGGTTTAACCATATTCTTTCATAGGACTCCTACTGTATCATCCCAATGGGCCTCGGAAATCTCAATAGTGCGTTCGATCTCAATTGTGAAGAAAAAGGTGACGAGTATTCATTAGTTTATAAAATACGTATTGAACATAGGTATCTTCCCACATCTGGCCAATTCAAGAGCGAATTGGGGCAAGAAATGGCCTTCACTGCCTGACCGTAGATACTACGGTTACAACAACAAGACACCCGCTGATCAGAAGAAATTCGATCAGTGGTATGAAGCTGAAGTTCTGAAGGGAGAGTGGGATCAGGACAAGTGTCTGGTGGAGTACTGCCGGGCAGACGTTGTGATCCTGATGCACGGCTGTCTCAAGTACAACAAGATCATGACGGAGTTAACCGGGTGGTCACCTTTCATCGCAGCAAATACCGTGGCCGGATTTGTTCAGTTCGTTCTCAGAGCGAACTACCTGAACCACAAAGACTTCCCGTACCTACCCGAGGCGGGGTATGGAGCGCTTAATCAATCTGATCTTGCGATGCGTTACTTCAAATGGCTAGAGCATTCGCACCCAGAGAGGACGTATCAGCACGCGCGTTCACCCTACGGGGAAAAGGTGAGTAGGCTCCTACACTTGCCATCTATCTCACTATTGTTAAGGTGGTAAGCGTTCACGGGAAGCGTTATTCTGTCGACTGCATTGAGGATGATAAGAAGATTATCGAAATTCATGGATGCTAGTAAGAATGTTTTCAAATGGTTTCTTTATCTCAATACGCAATTCCCAGTTACCATGGGTGCCCTACTTGCTACTTGCCGGGACAAGTTCTATCGGGAGGTGAGACTGCAGCGACTCTTTATCAACGAGCGAAGGATCGTGTGGGTCATCTGCGAACTAAATACAAAGTGAAGGTGAAATGGGAGTGCAAGATCAGAAAGAAGATTATGGGTGATCCCGTTATGAAGAAGTTTTTCAAAGATGTAAAGGTAAGAGTAATACGAATTTTCATCGAATTAACATGATATCTAGATCTATGCTCGTCTCAAACCTCGCGATGCTCTCTTTGGTGGACGTGTCGAGGTGTTTCGTCCGTACCTCAAAGCAAGCGCGGATATGGAGATCAAATACTATGATGTAACTTGAACAACTTATTCGATTAAACATACATCATTTTCAGATCGTGAGCATGTATCCGTACGTCCAATCTTCAATGTAAGTGAACTGTTGATTTTAAATGAATCGTATGACGTGTACAATGATCTGTTCTTTAGGTCGTTCCCTCTCGGTCATCCTACTGTTATCGTGAAGGACTTCCTGCCAATCGTCGGCTGCAAACTACCGTACAAAGGGCTCATCATGCTCCGAGTTCTTGCGCCTCGCCATCTCTCCCTTCCACTTCTTCCGATGAAACATGCAGACTGTCTCTACTTTGGAAACTGTGCGCAGTGCATCTATGACGAGTGAGCTTAACAGTGTATACGCTGCTTCAGCAATTCTTGCAGGGTGCAGCACTGTACACACGAGAACGAGCTTGATCGAGCATGGGTCGATACCTATTGCACGGTTGAGATTGAGAAGGCTCTCGGACTCGGATATCGTATCTTAGAGTAAGATTGCTACGCAGCAAATAAGCACACACAGTCACAAATTATTCCAACAGGATCATCGAGGTGTGGACATGGGATCGATTTTGCGACAAGGTCTACAAAGACTACATTTCCAATTTCATGAAATTAAAGGTATGTCTATACTATTGGACTGGTTACGATGAATTTGCAGTATGCTGCGAGCGAGTATCCTTCTCACGTGAAGAGCTACGATGACAAGGTGGAGTATCTGAAGATGGTCTCGGAAGACATCGGAGTCACGCTCACACCAGAAGACATCTTCGTCTCTGCGCCAGGACGCACTGTGGCCAAGCTCGGCGCCAATTCTGGATGGGGAAAGCATGCAGAGGTTTGACAGTGTAATAATAATACATAAATTCATCAACAAGTATGTTTAAGTCTCCGCTACACTCTAAAACCGAGTACCTCCCTCTTGCGGAATACTTCAAGCTGCGATTGGATGCTTCTCGTGAGATAACCGGGCTGAAGGCGACTTCTTTGGACGGCCTAGTAATTGTCACCCATCGACCGATCAAGGAGACCGTTCGAGCAAACAGGTAACGAAGTGTGTGTATGTAGAGTAAGCTTACACTCTCATCTGCAGATTCTCAAGTGTCGTACACGCTGCATTTGTCACCTCGTACGCTCGCTGCCTGCTCTACGACGTGCTCAGCGCTGCGGGAAGCGGCTTGGCGTATTGCGACACTGATTCGGTGGTATTCGAGATGCCGCGTGGTGGAGCGGACCCGCTCGCTCATATGCTTAACGGCCGGTTCGGGAAGCTCAGTGACGAAGTGAAGGCGGGATGGGAGATCAGGGAGGTCGCTGTTGCAGGATGTGAGTTATACTATGCGAAAAGTGAGTGTGAAGGATGTGTGTGTGCATTACAGGCAAGGCTTATTCGATGCGTATGGAGAACACGGCTACCGGCGAGGAAGGATACAAGCTGGCGTCTCGAGGCTTCACAAAGGACGCGAACGCGATCGACATCCTCGAACACGCGACCATTGTGAGCATGGTGACGCGTAAGGATGAGCCTGGTGTGCCGAAGCACCTCGACATCACTCGGGTGGAGATAAAGAGAAAGATGGGCGAGATCACTAGTGCGCCGCAGACCAAGCGGTTCAAGGTGGTGTCCCGGAAGCGTGCCACCCGAGGCGAGGGAGCGGAGGAGTGCAAAGTGCCCTTTGGCTATATCAGCGACTAGTCCATTATTCAATTGTCAACTCCCACAAGCATGTTGTACGCTATTTTCCTCTCATTATTCTGTAATTACTATGTGCTTATTGATAAACCGGATAACTCTGGAAATCACACGCTCACCAATGACTCCTCGTCGTTCATCTCGTATTGCCAAGATCGCAGCGGGGTGGTCTACTTCAATCACACGCCCATAGACGCGCTCGACTTTCCGGCTGACGAGTTGGAGGTGGTTTCGGAACAGGAGTACTACTATACGCGTAATGGTAGCATGTTCCATCGGTTGGTGGGTGATACGGCGGCGGGCTCGAGTGATTATCTGGTAGCATCCGGTGAGTGCACTGCGTGTCCTTTGATCACTATCACCGCAACCTGCACTGGGCCCAGGACGGCGATGGTCGGGTGTGCTCGTACAACGGGTGTGAGCGTAGCGGCGTCAGGTGCCACCGAATGCAGGTGACGAACGGCGTACGCGCGGTGCTAACCACGGACGGTCGATTGCTGATTGATGGTGTGCAGTACGGCACACATTTCCACTCAATTCCGTTTATTCCAATCATGCACGAGTGCCCGCTCTGGCCACTCGTTGCCCCTACGATCGTGGCGGCCGGCCTCTGTGCTCTGTTCATGGTAGCGGTCCTGTGCACGCCCGCATCGTTTCTCAACAAACTTAACCGATCAGAGGAAGCAAGCAGCGGCAAGAGCTCGCTGAAAGGATCTCAAGATTCGATAGCTAGCAGAGTGCTAGCGTCCCGAGCCGAATCATCATCACAAGGCGACGGCACTCAGTGTTACAATAGTGCGCTTACTTCACAAACACACACATAACACGTGTGTGTCTCTCTTTACTCCCCAGCGATGTAATATTTGCAAGTTAATATGTTGTATGTACAATGTAACATGTAATAAAACTGTTTTATCTCGTTATCTTTGGCATGTAACACTTGGGCACACCGAGCAAATCGGTAGTGAGACGAAAATGTTCGTGTTCTTCGCGTGGGTGCGCCGTGATCACGATGTACCCGTACTTTCTATTGGTTGAATCGGCCACGGCCCGCTGGAAGAAGTCGCTCTCGCCCGGGAACAGCTGACGACCGAGCAGCGTCACGCTGAGTCTATCGGTTAGCGACTTGAACAGGATCATGTAATGGCTGTTATTGCGAATGATTCGCGGGATCTCGAAAAGGGATTGCGAGAGTAGTATGAGCGAGATGTTCATGTGATGGCTCACACGAGTCCACAGTTGTGTGAGCAGCTCCTTGTTCGCCAGTGATTCGGTGAGCAGATCGTCAATGACCACGATCTTGTGCTGTCGGTCACCACCGCACAAGTGCTGGATCATATCCAAATCGGGCAGGCCGGCGATCGTTTGGAAGCGGGGCCCGGTGGGTAGGTGCTCGGTGGCGATGCCGTAGAACCAGAGGATCCGGTCGGTGGGCTGCTCGAACAGACTCGCACGATTCAACAGGTCCAGAACCAGGGTCGTTTTACCGCTCTGGCTCTGACCGACAACTAGGTAATTTCCACATTTGAACTGAAACGGACCACTCTCTATGGGCGTAGACATTGTAAATGATTTGTTTATCTCTATCAACCAGACATTTTAAAGTGAAGTACAACGCAAACGTAGCCGGTGATGGCGACCTCGCGACCTAGCACATCGCGAATCTGATGCGAATAGAGTCCACAATCTCCGAGCGCACGCCTACATATCTAATATTCTGGAAATTTTGCGATGTACTCTTGGGGAAGGGCACGACGCGTAGCAGGTTGGTCTTCTGGCCGCCCACAAGGTTAAACTCCACGACGTCCGAGTAGATCATCAGAAGGCTCTTGCCGTTCGTGCAATCGGGCGCGTTAACGGCGAGCGTGCTGTTGGTGAGCGTGGTGGACGAGAGCCCGCACATGTACCGCAGGTCGGGGTCAAGCTCGATCGAGCGTACGCCCGACCCCAGATTGACCATGACCCGACCCATCTGTGCGTTGTACACAAAGTCCACGGCGTACGGCTGTCGCTGCGGGCCGGCTGAGGGCACAAACGACGCACCTGCCTCTTCGCCTGGTTCAAGGTTAAGCACCGGTACCTGTGCGCCCGCTTCCAAGGCTTTTAGAATGGCATCGTACGCGAGCGCCTCCTGCTCCGCTTTCTCCTTCTGCCGCCGCAACTCTTGTGGTGGTGCCTTCGGACGGCGGCAGCGTGGGCCGCACATCCATACCCGCTACCTCTTCATCATCGACCGCAAGTCCAGTGGTAGTAGTAGTAGTGGTTGTGGCTGGTGGTTGTGGTAGTGTGGGCTGCACGTTCATACCCGCCAACTCGACATCATCGACCTCAATAGGAGCGCCGGTTGTAGCGGTAATAACTGAAGGAGGTGTGGGTGTGGTGGCGGGCGCTGGAGTAGTGGTGGGCACTGGGGTAGTTGCGGGAGCTGGGGTAGTGGTAGAGGTAGTTGTGGGCACTGGGGTAGTTGTGGGCACTGGGGTAGTTGTGGTGGGTGCTGGGGTAGTGGTGGTGGGTGCTAGTGTAGTGGCGGGTGCTGGGGTAGTAACTGGAGCTGGAGTAGTGGCGGGTGCTGGGGTAGTGGTGGGTGGTGCGGGAGTAGTGGTGGTGGGCGCTGGCAGCGTGGGTTGTACGTTCAGACCCTCCAGCTCATCCTCATCAACCGGGAGGGGTGTGGAGTTGGTGGCAGGTGTAGCGGGTGTAGCAGAGGTAGCTGGTGGTGGTTGGGTTGGTTGTACGTTCAGACCCTCCAACTCGTCCTCTTCAACCTGGAGGGCGCCGCCTGAGGGTGGTGGTGGCGCTGGGGTAGTGGTCGTGTCGTCTGTGGTGGCTCTTCGGACCCGTTTCACGGACGGTTCCGTGAGGACCGCCTCGTTTAGCGCGTAAACAAGCGCCTGCGGCGTGTGGTACGAGCCCTTGGGCAGCGCACACTCGAGCGCCACCCCATCATCGTGGGTTACGGTGAATTTGAGAGGCGTAGGCACGGTGAGTATTTCGCCGGCCACCAGCACCTCGTGCAACCCCACGGTCCACTTGTTGCGAAAGACGAACGGTTCAGGCAGGCGGGTTGTGTAATCCGAGTTGGTCGTTGTGCCGACTAGATTACTCGGCAGAGTAACATAAAAATCCGACATGCTCGCGCTAATGATCAAGCACTTAATGACACAAATTGTGCAGGACACTGTGAGGCGGGGGGGGGGTCATCGGCTTTAAGATAAGAGGTCAGAATTGATCATTCATATACTTTATTTTTACAGTGAACGGTTGCGTGTACTAACGCTCTCTCTCTCCGTTCGCTACTGATGACCCGACCAGTGTACGACGCAAGCAAGCAAAACTGGTCTACCCTTTTCACAGCGACTTGCACCAATCAATCAGGCCTCGGTCAGATCCAACACTTTGTTGGCGCTCGACCCCAGCTCGGCTCGGGTGTGGGCGGCATCCTGCGCACGCTGCTCCGTCTGATTCCCTCGTTCTTCAGCAGTCCCGTCGGGCAGAGTCTGATAAACGCGGGCGCCAACGTCGCAAGCGACATTCGGCAGGGCGCCTCGGTGCGCGACTCGCTCAAGACACACGCGCGCGAGGGCGTACGAAACCTCACGGGTGTGGGCAGCAGACGGAGACCGCGCAAGGTTGGCGTGACACGCGGGCGTGCCATCGGCTTCCTGCGCACTCCGCCGGCTCCGATCAAAAGGAAGGCGGGGCCTGGCGCTTCTTCGCTCACTCCTCCTCCCGTGCGCCGGGCATTCATTCGTTAGTTTGCTCTCAAGCCAAGATGTGCGTTACCACTCCTCTCCTCGATTTCATCCATACCCATCACCCGTACTGGCGGTTGCTGACTCGCCGGGAGAAGATGCACGCGCTGCACACCATCCTGCCCACCATCAACGTTGGCGTCGTGGGCGCGTGCCGTCAGCTGCCCGGAGGCGCCCACTCCGATACCCCGCCCGTTCTGTATGATACCCACGTTTCGCTTGATACCCATTTTACCTGTATTCGCACGCGTAACGGCCGCACCACCGTGTACCGCCACGCGTACGACCGCCTCGGTTTCGCGCCCGACACCGAGCTCCCACTTGTGGCGAGTAGGGGCGGAGCTTTGCACGTCTGTGAATCTCTTGTTGTTCTCTGACAGATAAACGATTCATTCTTTCAAACTGTGTTCATACAGAGTACCCGCACCTTCAATATTATTATTATCATGTTCAAGAGTGAAGTTGAGAAATCTGCTCCGACTCTTCATCCAAGTCTCGACATTTTCAATACAAATAGCACAACTACTGGCGTCGAGACTGCGCGATATACAGAAGTTTCGCTGACCTCCGGACCGGACATTCGTCCGTTCGAGTTCCGCGTCCAGAACAGCAAGGCATTCCTCGACCTGCAGCGCAGTTACATTGTGACCAAGTACAAGATTGTCGACGAGAATGGCGCTGACATCGTCATGGAGGACGAGACAAAGTACCTGTACGCGCCGGTCAACCTGTTCGGCTGCTCCCAGTTCAAGGAGATACAGGTGTACCTGAACGGCAAGCTGTGCTACGACATTGACAACTACCCGTACCGCTGCTACCTCACGGCCATGCTCTCGTACAGCAAGGAGTACAAGGAGACGTTCCTGCGCGTCACCGGCTTCACGAACGAGAGCTCGCCCGGCAGCAAGTCGGACGCAGAGTACATGAAGCGCGTGAAGGCGTGCGCAAAGTCCAAGGAGATGGAGGCCGTTACACCGCTATGGTTCGAACCGGCCACGCAGAGCAAGGCGCTCCTGCCGTACGTGGACCTGCGCATCGTGTGCTACCCGTCTTCCAACGAATTCTGCATCGACAGGAGGATGGGCGCTGAGAAGTATAAGATCAAGATCTTGGGAATGAGTCTGATGCTTCGCGAGCTGCACTGTCCCGATGCTACGGTGGTCGCGTTTGACAGTCTGCTCAAGCAGCGCGGCGCCATCACGTACAGCTCGCTCGCAACCAACGTTCGCACCTTCTTCATTCCACCCTCGGTGCGCACGTTCCCCGCGTTCAAGGTGTTCGCCAACAACATTCCCCGCCGCATCTTCTTTACGCTCGTGGACGCCGCAGCGTACAACGGCAACTACACCAATCCCTTCTATTTCAAGCCGAACGCGTTGCAAAACGTACGTGTGGACGCGGGCGGTGAGATACTGCCCTTCTCCGAGTGGAACCTCGACTACTCGAAGGGGCTGTTCTCGCGGGCGTACCTCGCGCTGATGGAGGGTGTGGCCGTGGCGGGCACAGGCACCAGCAACGGCATCTCGCCCACGGCCTTTAGCTCATACATGTGTGTGTACTGCTTCGACACGTCCGGCGCCACGGCCGATACGTTTGCGCTTCAGCGCGTCGGCGAGACGACCATCTCGCTAACCTTTGCTCAGGATACACCCGCCAACGGACTCTATGCCATCTGTCTCGGCGAGGCTGTTACCAACCTGGTTGTGGACAGTGACCGTAACGCAACAGTGTATTAATTATTATTATTTATCGATAAAGAGTATTTACAATTTTACATAATCACTTGCGGGCACCCATGAGTTGAAGGTTGACGGATAACCTAGCCATTTGACCAGAATCTGACCCTTTCGCCGCTGTAGCACACGCTCAATCTTGCGAATGCCAGTGTCGCGAACTTTTTGCACCTCTTCATAGTAGAACACACCCTCGATGTCCTCGCCGTTTCGATCTTTTAATCGTACAAACGGCGGTCGTGCGTTTGGCCACACACTTTTTACGATAAAAATTTCAATCGTCCAAGATCCGGTGTACCCTTTCGCGAATGCACCTCTCGCCTTGCTGATACGCACCTCGTCTCCTACCTCAAATTTGGGCTTCTTCTTCTGTTCCTCGTTGTCGTGTAGCACAACAATGCCCTCATCGACGTCACCCTCGCGCACACTGCTCGGCGCTAGTCCGGTGGTGCGACAGACCGTTCGATTGATTCCCGCGATTATACGGGGTGCAGCCTCGAGCCAGCGTCGCGAGTCCGTGTGGTCTAGGTACTTGAACAGTCGTCGCTTGAACGTTTGAATGCCACGCTCGGCAACCGACGCCTTTACATCCGATTGCGGGATGTGGTGTGCAATGTGCTTCGACTTGAGCAGATCTTGCACCTGCTTGTTCCGGAACTCGAGACCGGCGTCACTGATCAACCGGGAGCAGTAGTGGCCGAAGCGTGTGTACACCTGCTCGAGCAGCTCGGCCACCGCTCGCCGCATCTCCCCGGCGCTCTTTTGCTTGACGGCTATGCCGAAGAAGGTCCTCGAGTACACGTCCACCGCCAGCAACAGATACGCGTAATTATCATTTTCTTTCCGTAAAGTTTGGAAATCAGCCAGATCCATTTGTACGGTCTGACCCAGCCCGAGGCCTACGGTCTTTAGCCTGGGGTAGCGTTTGCGAAACTTTTTAAATAGCGTATGCGAGGGTTTGTCCTCGAGGTACTCATCGACCTCTGCCGTGGGCACTCGCGCCCGCTTGGCCACGCGTGCAGCCGATGTAAACGCAGTGGGTTCATTTAAATCAAAATATAATTTATGTATACGACGTGCTTTCGCCATGAAAGGAAAACAACACAAATGAAATCAAGATCTCCAGACTGGTTTCGACACCTTTGCCGCAGGCGCTGTTGTCGTGGGAGCCCAAGAGTTCCTCGGTTGTAGCGGGCGGTTCGGGGTTAGCGATGAGCGCTGGAAGTTCTGACCCGTTCGCGTGGAGGACGGCGTAAGGGTTTGCCGTGGTGTAACGTCGGGTCCCTTGCGCTTCTTTCGCTCCTTCTTCTTTTCACTTTTAGGCGTGACCGTAGTGAACGGCCCTAGACCATCATCATCACCAGCGTCACCTTCTTTGGCCGTGTGAACGCTCCCATCTACCGAGGCAGGCGGAGGCGGCGGTAGAGTGGCTGCTGTTTTATCAGTGTGAATTTCTGAAATGTCATCAACAGGAAACTCTGAATGAAGAGGAGGAGGCGGAGGAGGTGCTATGTGATGAGAGGGTTGTGATAGACGAAGGGTACGCTGCTGATCTCCGTGGTGCTGTTGTTCCTCTTTGAAGCGGTTGATACGGTGCATGAGATCCTCGTACAGCGCTCTCTTCAACGTCGGATCGATGCTCTTGTCGAGCAGGAGCTTGGTGAGCTCCTCCTGCATCAGCTCGAGTGTGGCGTCATCTTTTGAGAGAACGAGGTAGGGCACGAGTTTGTACTTGTTCATTTCTGTTGTCTGGTTAGTAGAGTGGTGAGAAGGGCGAGAGCTGCGGGGATAACGGCACCGAGAAACGCGCCTCCGTGCTGGACAAGTCCTGCGCGGGCCTTGCGTTCACGTGAGCACTTGGCAATCTGGCGTATAACACCCAACTGTCGTGAGACGGTGCTCTTCTCCTGTTTCGTGAAGGGGATGTGTCCCAAGTTAAATAAGATCTCTATCACACAGCTCAGTTCAGCGAGTGACGCGGTGGAAATAATATCGGGGTTTTTAGAGAGACGTTCGAGAAACGACCGGTGCTTACGAAGTTTATTCATTGAATAACTGATAATTGTGGGCGTGGCGTAACCAGGTAGCAACGACGGTATCATCGTTGCTAATCTGTTTAAAGAAGTTTACAATCGAACCAAAACTATGACCCCTACACTGCATGTGAATGTGAAATATGGCGTAAGCACCACAGGTGATCGCGGTCGCTCGCTGATGCTTGATTCGATTGAAGCACACTCGACGGAAGCGTGTACAGAACGCACGGATCAACCCTTGCGGTTCGCGACCGAAGCTGTCAAAGTAGCAGCACGTGCCGTCTGCCCGAACGAATATCGATATCCAATGTTCACCAAACGAGTCGCTGTGATCAGTGTTCGCTACGAGTGCAAATGGAGGCGTCAACAGCGCTGGGTCTGGTAGCGTGTCACACGCGTACGTACCAATGTAGTATCGACCCGCCACCGGGTCACTACGTAGAATAGCGTCAATTTCTAATGTGTTCATTGATTGTTTCTCGGGAGAGAGAGCGGTCCGACGATGCAACTGTTATCTCGGAATGTAAAAGTTATGAATGAATTTATCAGTAGAACATGTGTACATATAGTTGTTAATCAAAGCGATGGGCTCTGTTGATTGTGATGCAATCCATGCACAAGTGTATCACAAGAGTTTGACCCTCGTTTGAGCTTAGAAGTCTGGCTTCCTCTTCACGGAAACGCTTATTACACGGTGTACAGGTGAGCAGGGTTATACCTCGAACTCCCGAAGTCCACTGTCTCCGTGTCTATAAACGTCATGATCAGAATCAGAATCTATAATCAATGATTTCTACTGCAAGGGTCCGCTTGAGTACACATACCAATCCGTGGATCTTGTACTTTGGAGCTCGGGTAGCGATGTCTGGGTCGATAATTCCGATGTTCTTAATCTCTTTGGCGAAATTCGTGAAATTAGTGGGAGCATTAGGTGCTATGTTCTCTTTGTTAGAGGCCATATCAGGAAAAGAAGCGGCTTGCGATGATGAAGGCATTTGAATGAATGAGAGTGGGGCGGAGCATATTGTGAATGAGAGGGTATGGAGAATTAGAGATAGAAAGTTGGGGCAAACCACGCCCTTAGCATATAGCATATAAAAGGAAAGACTACACCTAGAGGAGCGCATTCAACGTAAGCTTACAACAACAGCAACCACCGCAACGCTATGGTCCGTACCAAGCCTGTCCCCCAGAAGAATAAGAAGATGTTCACGTCTCAGCAGTTCAAATCTAAGAAGAGTCGAGGAGATTCGTCTGAAGTCCCCGGGAGTGAGATGGTGAATATATTTCAATTGCACATTTCTCTCACTCTGTGATCCCAACTCATACTCTTTTTATCAGTTGGAGAAGTGGCCGTACACCAAACCGAAGAAGGGTGATGAAGCCGCGGAGTTCAACCAATACTACCTCTCACAGCTGCAACGAGCTCTTATCGTTTATCAGTGTAACATGTGCCAGTCGAAGGGGGCCCAATTTGAGGGTATCAAAACTGTTAATGGAGTTAGATCTCTGATTGTACCCCTTTGCCCTAGTTGTGTTCTGACCAATAGGCGTGCTAGTCAGAGTGTGTTTTTCAATATCGCAATTAAGAATATTCATGATAAGGTTCAAGAGCTAAAGGAAAATCAAGATGATGATGATGTTGAGGATGAAGAGGAAGTATTAGTAGAAGATCAAGAAGAAAATGAATAGTTTCGATTGTAGTTATATCCGTTAGGGTAAATATTATTTTATCACTTCTATGTATTATTTTATTTATTATTCTGATAAATATTATTTCATCACTTCTTATTTGTTAACACAAGAGGATAGTAGGAAGCTTCTCGTACGACATGTCTCTTGCAACGATGAATAGTCAGATAGAGATATTGCGAAATGTATTTTCGAATTAACCGCTAATGGGTGCGAAATGTATTTTGAATTAACCGCCAATGGGATGATTTTCAGGATCTTCGTGGTGGGACCCAATCATCATATAAATGAAAAAAGTACGCGCGTGCGTGTGCGCGTCAGCGTGCGTAGGGAGAGCGGGTAGGGGCGGGGCCTCCAACAGGCACTCCTCCCCCTCACCACTTCATTCGGATGGTAAGTTGCTTGCGCGTGCGGTCGTGTCGCTCTATAGCTCTCGATTAATTTCTATTTATTATCATGTTGGTCCCTCAATTCTTACCCCTCCCCGTGAATTCTCCTTTCCTTGTGGGTAGTGCAGAGACGTAAGGGGCGGGGCTACAGCGCACTTGCACTGATTTATTTTGATTTTTCCCTTTTTTAATTAATCCTCGCTTTTCCCTCATTTTCCCGTGATTTTTCAAAAAAACGAAAAAAATGACCACTGAAAGTGATCCGGCTAATTAAAAAAATTTGTTAAAAATCAGGTGAGTTTGAGATTTCCCCCCCCCTCCACTGATATTGTACTCAGCCACATTTTTCCAAATATCGATTTTGGAAGATGTAGCTGAGTACAATATACACTACTACCGTTCTATCTCTCTCCCTTCATTCCCCATTCGTCAGTCCAGTAGCCCCGCCTTCAGACTCCACCCTCCCTCGGGTGGAGTCTCGATTCAGTCTTTAGTGAAGTCTCATCTCATCTTCCTCTCTTCTCTTGTTCTCACCATCCCCCCTCCGTAGTATCAGTCGATAAAAAGGGTCAACAGTATCTGGTCGGACCAAGGGCGCACATCTCAAGGGTAATCGGGTAATCGCTACGGGAGCTGGCCATGGGACCGGCCACCGCTCTTGCCGTACGCGACATGGAGTAGTCCCGCGTAGTATAGTCGTTGGCCCGTACAACCACGTCTATCTACAATAGTCGACACTGGCACTGAGGTATTTCTTTATTTCTTTTATTTTTTTTAGTTCTGGTGGCATAGGGGAACCATATCTCTTTAACCTCCCATTATTGAATGCGCCTCATTATTGCACACTCTGAGAAGTGAGAATGACTAATTGATTGCATAACTATTGATCGACGGAGATATGTTGCCACCAGGGAGGTTTTAAGTCGCATTAATTCATAATAAGTAATAAGTAATAATAAACATTGAGAAAGTAATACGATGTCAGGGGCGCCCCACTTGAGAGCTATTCTAGGAAATCATTTAGTATTTTTGTCTATTTCTAAGCGCGCAACAGACGTAGGCATAATACTATATTTGATATCCGTAGAATAGTACTCTTCCTGCTCGAAATATTAAGGACACGTAAGTAAGTCCCATACTACACATTTTCTTTTCAAAACCAAGTTATCTGCATTGTTTCGCCGCAGTTTTCACTCAGTAGGAGTTTCTCCATAGATTTTTGTATTTGTTTTTGGCGCGATTCGTTAGCAGGCGAATCTAATTAATAATGAATAGCCACAGTTCTGCAGGAAATCAGGCTGATTTTACCTAGGCCCCGCAGATAGGCTCTAGGAAGTTCCCCCCTCAGTGCCCAGTGTCGAACCCCGATTATGTCCCTTCCCCCTTCAGTCAAACCAAAGAGCCCTTGGTCCCATCAGTCCCCCTTTCCCCTTCACCCGAAATCGACAGACAATACCTGCACTGCGGATCAGAGTCGAGGAGAACGGTGAACGTATTCTTACACTTTATTCAATTTATCTATTCATTTTCATTTCCATTCATTCATCACTCTTACGTTTTACTTGCTCTTGATTGTCTATACTTCGTAAACTCTCCCACTGTAAATACCCTTCACATTATTACATTGCTCGTCTCTCCATTCTTTCCATGCTCTAATTGTCCGAAAATAGCGCTTTGGCTGCGCACGCGTTCTCTCTCCCCTCTTTTCCTATTCAATTTTGGTTACTTTTCCACACAATGATGCTCGGTATCGCTCGCATAGAATCAAGCCTTCGCCTCAAGAGTCTTCTCAGTACTATTCAGAATCCTTATTGTCAGGCGTATTTTCTTCACATCGCCTGAGGGCGCAATTTCCACTTCGCCAGACACAATTTGCTAGCTCTAGATTCCCTTCCCGAGAGAAGGAAAGAACCCAGCGTACTGAAAGCGACAAATCCAAACGAATCTCGGCGAGCCTTCTTCCCATCTTTGCATATTTGATTAGTCTCTTTTTCCTCGCTCAGACACTTGCATTGCAAGAAATTAGCGCTCTTGCTAAGCCCTCCACTCTCTCTCTTCTAGCTCTTCTTGTTTTTAGTACTCGGAGCCTACGGTAGTCTAAGTTTAGAAAGAGACGACCGAGTCTGACCAACGACCACTCTGCCGCGAGTGGAAAACAGCGCTCACGAACGAAAGCGAGGGACTGACGAACCCATTTTCTCCCTCCGCTTTCCGCGAAAAGATGCAGCCGAATACGGTAGAATATAATTAGGCCAGCTGATCCTAGTACTCTCTCGAAAATGTACGATCTCTCACTTTCTCTAACTCTCTCCTATTCTCACATTCACTCTCATATTTGCTAGCACCCTCCTCAGCTGTAATGTTCCTTCGCTTCTCTCATTGCCTCGCCGCTAGAGTCTACACGACTTCCTCCTCTCCCCTGTGTGTACACACTCTTGTTTACTCTGACTGTCTCTTCTGCTGACTATTATCTCTCTTCCTTTCGGTGTCTCGCCTATGACTCAGCCTCAGGCATGCAGTGAAACACTCTCTCTTCTCGCAGCGCTCTCTAGTTTTCTCTGACGAGTCCCCCTCTTCTTCGCCATGTAAAGAGAGATCGCGCGAAAGCGCGCAGCCAAGTTTTTCAAGTTTCTATCCCATTTTGCTTCTAATTGTAATCGCATTTTATCCTCATGCTATTTCTTATTAATTTCTCTCACTCTTTTACAATTCTTGGCCCGTTATTAGTACTCCCCCATTGTGTATTGTCCGATGCGCGACGAATAAGCGGGCACTCGTCGTGCATTCGGTTAGGGGAAGTTGTTTCATTACAGGATTAAACCAACCGAAGCAACAACCCGAGAGGTGTCTACAGCCAGTGAAGAAGATCAACAGACCACGGACTGAAGACATCAACTACTGAATTCAACAACAATCATCACCGCCGATCACAATCATCACAATCATCACCATCAATCGATAAATCAACATCATCCCATCATTCCTCCACCGAGACCATCCCCGCCGAAGGCCCCCAAACCATCCCCGCCGAGAGCAGCAACCACCCCCATCAACAAGCAGACAACTCCGATCCACCCGCTGCCCCTGCGTAAGAGACCGAATACCGATACAGCTGCAATGTCGAAGTCGTCCGCTACTCTGGCAGTAGAACAAATGAGCGATTCATGTAGGATGCTTGCACGTTCCATCGACAAATATCCGAAGTATGAAGGGAAAAGTTCATTCGAACAGTACCTCGTCACGCTGCGACAATACCTCGAGGATAAGGAAATCCCCGAAGAGGAGGCCATCAAACTACTCGAAGCTTGCTTGGAACCGGAACTCTCCCTACTTTACCGGAATATGCCCAAAACAAAGAATGTTAACGGAGACAAATATCCGAAGTATGAAGGGAAAAGTTCATTCGAACAGTACCTCGTCACGCTGCGACAATACCTCGAGGATAAGGAAATCCCCGAAGAGGAGGCCATCAAACTACTCGAAGCTTGCTTGGAACCGGAACTCTCCCTACTTTACCGGAATATGCCCAAAACAAAGAATGTTAACGTAGTCCGGTCGCCATGAGTAGTATTACTATACTTCAATTGCGCCTAAGAGGAGCATTTGAAGTATATTTTCCAAAAAAATTCAAATCTCATAATTTGCGAATTTTCAAAGCCAATCAATTTCCCAGGAAGAATTTACAAAGCCAATCTGTTTGCCATTCGGGCAGATTTTCATCCATTCGAGAATCGGGAAAAAATATTCTCATACCCGTAATTGAAGTCCAAAAAAATCCATATTTTGAAGAATTTCTTTACCAGCCAAGCAATCGGCCAATCCCATCGCCATTTCAAAAAAATCTGTTATGGCTAAATTTTACGTTAAATTTCAACGGCAAGTCTTTAGGATAGAACCAATTTATCAAGGTTTTATTTTCTCAACATAATAAACAATCGAATCATCAAAAATATTGGTACACAGCCGTCTATCGTCCCTTGTCGTTGGATGGAGATCGACCATCAAATATCCCCAGGGTTGAGATTTGACCGCATCTTCGTAAGCCTCCAAGAAATAGTTTGATTTACCGGGGAAAATCTGCCTGGCAAAGTTTTGGATCTGAAGGTTATCTCCAGTTGACTTAGTGAGGCAAATATAGGTGCTATTAGCCCTAGCCGTCCTCTCTTGAGCAAATAGGGATTGAACAATATTGATTATAGAGCAATTACAATGATGACCCACACGAGTAAACAAATTGTTTAGTTCACTCTTATGCTTGGCATAGTATGACATGAGATCATCTAATATCCAGAGCTTATGTCCATTTCCT
Source organism: Pristionchus exspectatus (assembly GCA_911812115.1). Taxonomy (NCBI): domain Eukaryota; kingdom Metazoa; phylum Nematoda; class Chromadorea; order Rhabditida; family Neodiplogasteridae; genus Pristionchus; species Pristionchus exspectatus. The sequence goes on along the minus strand of OU461588.1, from coordinate 1,551,092 downwards.
TCCAACATTTGCATGTCTGGTGGTCCAGAATGAAGTTCAATCTTTTCATGCTTTGGAAAGTCTCCTGTATCGATTCCATAACACCAGATTATTCGATCAATCGGCTTATCAAACATGTTAGCCTCATTTTCCAATATCTTTCGCAATAACGTCGTCTTTCCAGTTTGAGTGGCGCCCGAGCAATATAGCAGGCATGGAGTCTTTATAATAAACTTATCGTCTGACATGGCGATCAAATGATTCAAGTAACTCGAACCAAGCAGTCTTCCCTATTTATTATTTTCCAACTGGTCGTTGTTTCAGTCTGTATAATAACAGCGTTAATCAATATCACGCTACTTTCAAACAGCGATAATCGTCCTTTCTGGCTTGGTCTACTTTCTAGATGTCTAGCCTTAATTATCCCTTTTCCAATTGGTCATGGCCGAATTTTTCATAACTCTGCCGTCGAACGTTCCGGACCACCCCGAGAACTCCAGCTCGTCATTTCTAGTTCGCCTCCCGGAACCAATCAAGCTGAAAACTGAAAAATGGAAATGTGGTCTCGCAGAAATTATTTACACAAATAGTTTTGAAAATGTCCCTGAACCGCTCAAGCTTACAGCAATTAACAAAAATGGAACTAGAACTGATTATTTTCTTCCACCTGGAAATTATCGAGACGCGTTAGCGCTTGTTGATTCGATGTCTTCTGTCACTTCAAATAGGCGTAAACGTGAGGCAGAGAAAGATGACAAACCAAAGACAGAGGAAGAGGAAAAGAAGGAAATGCAAGAAAAGGTTCATACCGGAAATGTTCGCCCTGCCACTGCCGAGGAAATTGAACAATTTCTGGCTCGAAAAAAGGCCAGAATTGATGGGAAAGCAGCGGGACTAGTAGTAACTTCAGCTTTAGCCACAGATCTTTCCACTCCCATTCCTCCTCCTTCTCAACCTTCTCAACCTCCTTCTCAACCTCCTATGCCATCAGAACAACCTCCTGTTATAACACCACAACCGCCTACGTCAACTACAACAAGCCAGCCCTCCACTAATGTCACACCCAAGCCCGATAAAATCGAGCCAAAATTCGGAGACATGTTTGATGGATGGTTCGACAAGTTTGTCAAGCATTCAGATTCTTCTAATGCAAAAGTAATCAAGAGCGCTAAACAGATGACTGATAGTTTGATTGAGGAGAACAAAAAACTTCAAGCACTTATGCAAAATTCCATTCATTCAGCTAAAGAAAATACCTCAACCGCTGTCAAAGAGGAGAAGAATAATTCAGTGAAAATCGTAGACGGATTGAAGAAGAATACGGATGCTCTTGTAGAAGAAAACCAGAAAATTCAAGCGCTTATCAAAGAGAGCATTGCTATTCAAAAGGCGAATGCTGCCGATTCCAAAAGAATTGCCAATTCAGCAAACGTTCGTGGATTTTCGCTTGGTAGTGCCCAAGAGCAATATTCAAAGTTTGGATTTTCTTTTGATTTTGATCCTCTTTTACATAGGATAATTATCTATGTTAACAAGAACGTACTCCAGGGCGTGGAGCTCTCTCAAGAACTAGCCTATCTTTGTGGATTTTCTTCACAGCCCGATCAAGAAGTGCTTATGCTTGACACATACAAGAACATTGCCACATATTCAATCGATTTCAACAACAACTTGTCGACAATCTTTGTATATGCAGATTGCATTCAACCTTCAATAGTAGGGAATTGCAAATCTCAACTTCTTCGCATTATTCCCACGTCGGACCAGTTGTCAACAATTTCTACAGTTTTCAATCCTATTCAACATTTACCCATCAATAAGGAAATTATTGATACGATTAGAATTAACATTCTGGATGGATTTGGAAAACCTATAAAGTTCAATTTCGGTACGACCATCTGTACTTTACATTTTGTCAAAATCAAGTCGTAATGTCAGCCCAAAATTGTTCAGAAGTCTTTGACTATGATAAAGTTGATTTTATTAATCTATTAAAAAATAGCAAACAGATTGGAGGTAGGTTCGTTGGCTTTCGAAACCAAAGAGGTCGAGGGATTGCAGGAGTTGTTAAACGACTTCGAATTGCAATTCCCTCGTTCCTGGAATCGCCAGTCGGCAAACAAGTCACGCAAGCAGCGACAAGTATAGCTAGCGATATGATTCATGGTGCGGCAGCCTCAGATGCATTTAAGCGGGCAGGTAGACGGACCATTCGCAATCTAACTGGTCTTGGCAGTCGTAAAAGACCCATTACTTCCTCAATTCCTACTGAGAAACGGTCGTATTTCATTCCTGCTCCATAATGCAAAAAATATTCAATTCTAAATCTAAAAAATCAACCGTTCCCGAGCTTGACCTCTTTAGCATTCCCGCCACGTCAGTTGGTGTAGTAAATAGTCGATATATTGAATGCCCTTTATCGAATTCAATTTCTACGGGTACCACACAAGGCCCTATTGAGTGGAGATACAATCTTCAAAAAAATTTCCTCAATCTTCAACGCAGTTATGTTCAGTTTACCATTGGTATTAGAGATAAGGATGGCAAAAAGATCAAAGTGGACGCAGGCCAGACTCTTCCACTTGCATTTTGTCAAATGATCGGCAAGACCCTCTTCAAAGAATTCCAAATCTATCTGAATGGAATTTTGGTTGAAAGCTCTTCACCGCTGTACGCATGGAGAAGTATCATCGAGACTGAGCTCAACTTTGACAAGGAGACAAAGAATAGCACTCTTTCCCTTGCTGGATATGCATCAGATGATAAGATTAATGATCCAACTTCGTCTGGTTATAAACGAAGATCACAATGGGTTCAAAAGGATGGAGAGGCACAATTCGCTGCGACTCTTAATCTTAATCTTTTCAATCAGCCTCGCCTTCTCCTGAATTATGTCGACTTTAAGCTCATTGCCTATTTGAATGAGCCTAAATTTGTCATCGATTCTCTCGAGTTGGACACAGACAAAAAAAAGCCTAACGATCAACTCTATACCTATGAAATTCTGGATATGAAGTTACTTCTTCACGAGTACGAATTGCACGACTCGGCATCCCTAGCTATTGAGCAACTTCTCAAACAAGAAAAGATGATCACCTATCCTCTTACAAACATTACCATGCGCAGTTTCTACGTGGCTCCAGGACGATTCGACACTCCAGAATGCCGTCTGCTCACCTCGTCACTTCCTAAAAGGATCGTAATGTGCATGGTCGATGCACAGTCATATCTCGGCTCCCATGCCAAGACGCCATTCAACTTTAGACATTTTGATGTCAAGGAAGCGTTCATCGAATGTGGTGGAAGAACCATTCCTGCTCGTCCTCTCAATCTTGATTTTGAAAAGGATCGATACATGCCCGCGTATCTCAACATGTTGGAAGGAACGGGAATGGCTAGATCTGTCGATAACAACGGAATAACCAGGGAAATGTACAAGAACGGTAGTGCCTTCTTTGTTTTTGAATTGTCTTCGAGTCTGGATTCGGAAACTTTTGACCTAATCAACCTGGGAACCACTAGTTTCAATATCAAATTTAATAAGGCAGTTCCCGATCAAGGCTTGTATTGTATCCTCCATTGTGAATATGACTCTCTGCTCACCATTGACGATAATCGTGTACCCCATGTAGATGCACTCATGTAAATAAAGATTTTTATTGAAAAGTTCTAGTTATTACAATATAAATACAAATATTATGCAGCTCTGACGAGCTCTTGTTGATAGACAATTCCCGATATTTCCTCTCCAAATTTGTCAACTAGTCGATAGGTGGGCGGAGAACCAGCCAAAGCTTGAATGATTTGGAAGACTTCATCTGTCCAACCCGATTCGTAACCACGACGGAATGCCTTATTCTGATGACTCATTCGAACCATTTCTCCTACTCTATACTTTGGTTCCTTCGAAGCTGATGGTGTAATTTCGGCAGGTTCCTTTTCTCCGGAAAATACTTGCTGTGGAGTACACTTGATCATTCTATGATATGAATTATTTATGGCGTTGGTCAATTTGCTAGCAACATTTATCCATTTCTTTGTTTTATTTGCCGTTAGATATTTGAATAAGCGTGTCTCCCACGTTCGATTGAAGCGTTCAACCATTGCACATTTGATGTCTGAATTTGGATGAATGAGAGCAATGTGCCGAGATTTTAAATAATCTTTCACTGACGAGTTGACGAATTCTCTGCCGCGATCTGTCAGTAGGAAAGTTGGATACATTTTTAACCGTTCAAATGTATCTTTCAATGCGCTTGCCACTTGCTCCCCCGTTTTGCGATGAAGAGGAATAGTGAATGCAAATCTTGAATGACAATCAATCATGCTAAGACAGAAACGACATCCTTTGTTCTGTCGAGAGAAGGAACTAAGATCGATCAAGTCTGCTTGAACATGAGAAAATACAAAATCGCCTCTTGTCTGTCGACGAGGAAACTTGTAACGGACTTGTTTATGTCGAGAATATGATGGCTGACTTTCTAGAAAGTGTTCAACTTTGCTGATGGGCTTTTTACTAGCCTTTTGCAAAGGTCCAATAGACGAGAAGGCTGTTGGTTCTTTGAGATTGTAATACAGTCTGTTTAACATACTAGATATTAATGAAATTATTTTAATCAGGCATAACACTACAACTTAAATCCAAGCCCGAATGTAAAGCCTTGATCCTGAACCCTTTTGTCTTCTCGTCGGTTGTCTAGGCAGCATGTAGCTAGGTATTTGCAAATTCTTCAGTTCCCTAGTTTCTTTCGCGTTTGGCTTGTCCACCTTCTTGACTGTTTTTTTGTTCGCACTCCTTACTACTGGATTATTCGTAGGCGAAAATCCCAACGTCTCGTCGTCCCAAACTAGAGATGGAGTGAGTGTTGGTCTTGGAGCTCGAGGAGTGGTAACCTCGACAGGCTTATCGGGAAGAACTTGCGAAGGTTGTTCGTATGACGGCGGTTGATAATTATAATTTTGGATGACTTTAAAATCATCAATGTATGGCTGGCGTGCCGGGGAGTAAAAGTCAATCAGTGGAGGAATTTCGTCAGCTGTAGAATCGGAACGTTCATCCTTTAATTCATTCTCCTTTCTAAAGTTGATAAGACGAGCCAGGCGATCTTGATACAATCTCATTTTTAGATGAGGGTCAAGGTCTTTGCGTTGAATAATGTCATCAACTCTTCTTTCCATCTCAATAGCATTTGCTTCTTTTTGTGTGACAGCAACAAACGGTTGAACTCGGGAAGTATGTTTCATTTCGACGACAATACAGCTTGTACAATGATGCGAATGAAATGATGGGCAAACGTCAGCAATAAATCTCGGGCCTTATCAACGTCTCTACACTTTCCAATGTAACGAATGATTGGCAAAAATTTGACAATATCGTTTCGTTCGGAACGGTTAAATCCAATTTTATGAATGTTAAAAAGTAGTTCTACAAGACAGCCGATTTCTGAATTGTTTGCTAATTTAATGGATTGTCGAGTATGACGAAGTACTTTTAGTAGGAAGTCCGCATGACGGGCAACGCGATTGTTCATGGCGATTTGACTTGGACTGAAATCGCTCCGCTGATTGGGCTTTTGTAGACGTTGAGATTGCAGACTAGAAGGTCTTCGGTCTGTTCCTTTGGATCGACTGAGGGTAGGACGTCGGAAGGAAGATGGACCTTTTGATGACGTTTGCAGGAGAATGTCGACGAGAATATACGATTACAAGCAGTACAGTAGAGTCTTGGATGTTTTTCGCGATAATGACTGGCAAGATCGTCGACTTGAATTTGACAGATTTTACAGAGCGATGGCATAACACAACAGCTCACGACCACTGCAGAGAGGGTAAATGAAATGAGAAGTTCCGTTCTAGGTACTTTCGTACATAACTATCGTCTCTTTTTATACGATGAAATGTTGAGACTACGGAGCGGAAAGATTTTCCCTTGAATAGCATTTCATTAATAATAAAAATGCAGTATGCGCCACAAGTAATTTCCTCTATCTGCTGATGTTTTTCCCGATTGAAATGACAACTTTTGAATTGCTCGCAGAATGACCGAATAGATTTCACCTGTGGAAGTCCACCAAACGAGTCAAAATAATAGCAAATACCGTTTTGCACGACAATAGCTAGCCAATGAGTACCATTATTATCTGAGGAATCAGTATTCACAACTAGGCCAAAGTTTTTTGATTTATCAATTATCAAGGGCAGGCAATCTGCTGGAAAGACTCCCAAGAAATTGGGAACATGAGATAGTAATGAACTAATGTCAAGAGAATCCATAATAATAAGTTATTTATCGGTTATTATACTTTCATTTAACGATTCCGTCGATAACAATAAATGAAATACTACGACAATTCTTTTGAATAAATGTCGTAATATCCTTATGCTGGATAGTTTCGTTGATATCGCTTAGAAGCTCAGTCAGACAGCCGATTGACATTGGTCCTTGACGAAGGAAAATAATAAGTTCGATAAGTCTTGCCAAGCCAGAAGATTCATCGGGATGAAATGTCTTGTAAACGGCAGTGTACGCAGGGGAAGAGATCGAAGGAGAAGTCCAATCACTCATTGCCAAGTTTGATTCACTGACTGAACTCACTAGTAAACCGTGGAACTTATAGTCCCTTCCAGCTTTCGACTTATGCTAACCGATTCAAGATTTCTATGAAGAATAAAGCAATACGCCAACAAAGCGAGATTTGCGAGAGTATTGACAAAAGTGAATACTTGGAAGAATATGTTTGATTGAAATCTCACAGGTAAGTTATCATACGAAGAGTAGACTTTGCCCCCATGTTTGAAAAATATTACTTTGGTGACATTATCGAAAAGATATCCTTGAATATTCTCGAGAAGTCTTATTTGATTCTCTTTATTGATATGGAATAGAGTGTCATGCTCAAATACAAACGATTCTTCATCGTTTATCCATTCTTCGCTTGCTTTCGCAAGGCAACAGCCTGCTAGTAGAAGAACAATGATCATTACTGATTGTTGAAAGGCTGAATTGAAAATTTATAGTATTAAATTATAGCGGCGATAAATTGCTTGTCAAAGTAATCAAATTGATGACCTGTACAGGCAAAATGTTGAGAAAAATCAATTATGGAATATTTAATCAGATTTCAATCGACTCATGACCACTAGTCATTGCTGGCCGTACTCACATTGATGAGAGGAGAAGATTGATACCCATATCGTGATATTTCATCGAACTTTTCATCGTTGAGAAGATTCTAGGATTCAGAATCCAATTTTTCACATTATACCTAGATTGTCGTCTTCCCCTTCGCTAACGAAGTGGAACGATACCCATATCGGACTAATTCATAATAACTCACATCGTTGTGGAGAATTAAGGAATCAGAATCCACTGTCGTCGTTCATCTGATGGATGGTTGTCTTCCTCTTGGCGAGAGCAGTCGAATGATATCTATATCGGGGTAGTTAATCGATGTTTGAATTGTTGAAATGATTCATGGATTCAGAATCCGACATCATCGTTCATCAGTCAGATAGCTGTTCCCCCCTTACCGTGCGGAGTAGAATGATATCCATATTGACGTTGTCTGAACAGTTCGAGGAAAACCGATCTGGCATGATTCGGGAAGAGCCTTGAGGTAATGAGGAATGGAGGGGATGGATGAAGGTTGTTCTGATTTCTCCTCCAGATCAGTGCCTATTTGTACTCCTCTGAAAACTGATAATGGAGGGAACATTCCACGGAGAACTGCTTAGGTGAAGTAAAACTGAAAATAAAACTTGGTAAGAAAGCTTAAACTAGAAATATCGCAAGGAAAACTGTTTAAGAGAAGTAAACAGAAAATAAAACTGCGTTCGCGAGCTAAAATGGGAACATTCTGATCATTCCAATCATTCCATCAAAACTTACCTGCCGGTATAAAAGGAAGGGAGGAAAGCGAGGACGGGTGTTAGCCAAGGCAATTTCTCTGGGAGGAGGGAAGGGGAAAAGGTGAGAAGTGAAAGGGCTGGCGGGCGAAAGGAAAAGTGCGAGGGAAAGAATGAGTGAAAGGAGTCAAGGAAGTGATCCTCACTAGGAGAAGATCGTGGAATATCCTTCTGGAATATTGGCTTTTGCGAGTGTGTAGTATGCTGACCAAGAGTCCATCGTTCAATTGCGGTAATATTTTTTGAAATGGCCATTGGCCTGGCCGATTTTCTTGGCAGGCAAAGAAATTCTTCAAAATATGGTTTTTTTTTGGACTTCAATTGCGGGTATGAGAATATTTTTTCCCGATTCTCGAATGGATGAAAATCTGCCCGAATGGCAAACAGATTGGCTTTGAAAATTCTTCCTGGGAAATTGATTGGCTTTGAAAATTCGCAAATTATGAGATTTGAATTTTTTTGGAAAATATACTTCAAATGCTCCTCTTAGGCGCAATTGAAGTATAGTAATACTACTAATCCCCGAAGAGGAGGCCATCAAACTACTCGAAGCTTGCTTGGAACCGGAACTCTCCCTACTTTACCGGAATATGCCCAAAACAAAGAATGTTAACGGAGTCCCGGTCGCCATGAATATGGCGGAAGTTGCCAGAGCGTTCTCCAGGATTCTCGGAACGACCGAACGGACACTCACCTACCGGACTCAACTAAATCATCTTCGCCAGGGGAGTCTGATTCGTTACGGCCAAGAAGTGAATCGACTAGCAGGACTAGCCTATCCAGAACTTGAGCGAATAGATGTTAAAAATGAACTGGCCAAAGAATGTTATCTACGAGGACTGAACACCAAAATCCGCGCTGCGGTGCGTCGTTCCAAACCATCATTACTGGAAGCGGCAATCCAAGCTGCAATACTGGAAGAAGCGCTCCTGAATGAGGGTCCTGCAGACTCCACCGGTTCTGATCTCATTCGAGCGATCAACTACCTCTCAGTGCAAGATCGTGGAAGAGAGGATCGACCACGAGGAGAATTCGAAGAAGGATCGCGTGAATTCCGAGGCGGATATCAGCAGCAAGGATACCAAGATAATCGAGGAGGCTTCAGAGGAGGATTTCGCTCGCAGCCTCAAAGTGGATTCAGAGGTGGTGGATTTGGATATCGAGGAGGAAGAGGAGGATATGGAGCTAATCGTGGAGGATACAACAATTCGTACAGAGGAAATCGTGGAGGACAACACCTTGAGAGCACGCCAGCACAGCATAGTGCGAGTACTGCGAACAGGAGGATTCGGATTTGCCGATATCATCGACCAGGCAAAGGATGCATTCGGAGAAGTTGCCACCGGAGTCTGGGCCAGCGTGAAGGACGCCATTATTCAAGGTCTTCTGACTATCGGAGCCCCGGTCATCGGAGTGCTACTACTAATTCCTCTTTTCTTCTTGGGGAAATTCCTCTTCTTTCGATATGCAGCGAGCAGAATTCTTGGTCTATGGACGACCCGACCAAGAATAAACGTTGTACGAGCGAGTGCACGAGAAGAATCACCGATGATGCCACGACGCCCTCCAAGGCCACCCAGACCATCAGCACCACTCATCATGGAAGAGCCGTTGCACGAGGAGGAGTATCCGATGAGAAGATGGAAGCCCTACCCAATTCTTCCTCAAGATGTCAGGATTTCACATGTCCGAGTGATGGCTATCGGAGGAAGAAGCGATGACCTGCCGTATATCCCAGTCAGTATGAATGGGGTAGCCTTCGTCGCGCTGCTCGATTCAGGCGCGAATCGGAGCTACGTCCCTTTCTCAACTGCTAAGAGAATTGATGCGAAAGTGAAGTATCACCGGACAAGAGGAACGGCCGCCAATGGAGGAGATGTGGATTTTGTAGGAAAGATCAAGGACTGTGTTTGGAAAGTCGGGAACATCTGTTTGAGCCAAGACCTACTTGTCAGTAGAGAAGAACACTGTCCCGATCAAGCATTAATCGGATATGATATCATCAAGTTCTTGAAGGATAAGGGCTATCCTCTCGTCATAGCAGACAACTATGTGGAGATCGGAGGTAAACGTCTTCCCCTTCGACACAGCGTCTACACAGCTAGCGTCTACGGAGTCTACGTCCCCACTGAACGGAAGGAGTTGCTAACTTCGGCAGACGAAGTCTACATTAGACCAGGAGGGAGCATCAATGCCCTCGCAGTGACTGGAGACTCTCCACAGCACGGAGAAGATGATGAGGACTGCTACTCTGATCAGTTTACAATTAGTAATGCAATGATCCCCAGTATTCATCTCCCCTCCATTCACTTGTTACATGGAATATGAATTGCAAAGAACAAAATTAGATTAGCCTTTAAGAAAAGACAGGGTCTGAATTTTTTTTTCAACTTCATACGTCTCAGGTCGAACAGTGGAAGAAAATTGGAAGTTTTCAAGCAGAATCAGATACGACTCCACAAGTATATTCTTGAATTGTCGTTGAAATGAGAAAGAATAAATTATTCCGACGGCTCTAAAAATCTCAAAATGAACCTAAAAGCTTCTTGAAATATATTTTTCAACAAGGAAACATCAATGGACATAAATTTTTGAATGTAATCAATTGCCGCTGGCGCGCATTTCAGAGGATGAAAGAACATCCGAAGAAAAATGAGATACATGAAACCGACAATAATTTTGTGTATAATATCGTTCAGTTATTAATAATAATCTGCGAAAAGTTAAAATATACACGTTTGGGGCCAACATCTTATCAAATAGAGCAAAACTGGAAAAGTCTCGAAGACGTTTCCTGCAGTTGGGACTATTCGGCTCAATGGATGAAGGTTGGCGTATTTTTTTATTTCGCTCAAAAATTCACCGTAGGAGTAACTTTTAACGTAGAATCGAATAAAATCACTTAAAAGTGCATCGGAGAAAGATGAAAATTTATAAACATACTTTTAAACATTCAAAGAGGCATAACTTTTTTCGCAGGTGAGTTAGACTTTCACTTTCTTCATGGAAAATGCTTATATTTTCGAGATCTACAAGAATTACTATCATTTGTAAAGGTTTGAAGAGCGATTCGCGAAATCGCTTATCACCCCTTACAAGGTGAACCATCCTGTAGGAAATTGGGCGTTCGAAATACGGCTTTCTAAGGTCGATTTTCGAGTTCTACGCGAAAAGTTACTCCTATGTGAATTTTTTGGGCATATGTAAAATTTTCCTTGTACGGCCGTATGTGAATTATCTCAGATAGTCTCTCATAATTGTTTTTTTTTCGTTCAGATTAAAGTCGGTGAAAATCTTATCTACGGAGCACACCGTCTGCCGAATACAAACCTCGATCTAGAGAGTTAGTTAAACGCCAAAGTGAAGATTGATCTGATACGTTTTAGACTTCTACGATGGTCTCTCTCGTGCCAGTTGTTGGTGTGATCCCACAGAAGCGACCGTTAATGGGCACGTCCCATCTCCGCCTGGTGAATCATACGAAAAATACTAAACATTAACTTTAGATAAGCTCTTCAGGATAAAGAGTGAGCGGAGTATCATTTATTGTGCATTTCAGCGGATCAAAAATGCATCGAACACCACGTATTCAATGAGACGACACAACAATGCGAATGTAAGATATTTGAAAACCAAAAACATAGTTTACTTTTAAAAACATAGTTTATCAATAACATAGTTTAGGGGTTCATGACAACAAGTTCTGCGCTGAAATAATCACCACAGACAATCGAAGAATGCAACTTGAGATGCCCGGTTAAACACCGCATAAATATCCTGAAATTCATCGATATCCCAGGTTGGCCGGAAAAGAAGAAATACGATGTAAATCACTATGCGACAAAGTATAATGATAATTTCCATATAACGGTGAGGGTGCATAAATTTCTCAGGAACCCGACTATTTTAAGGTTTTAAATATTATCGTTCGTCAACATTGCGTGGCAACTCTTATCCGATGGCATTTTCATGAAGTGAGCTGCAAAAAATATCAAATCGTTCGCACAGTTTTCACAGTTTTGCTGTTTGTTTTTAAAAAAATATAAAATTCTTATTATCAGTGATATCAAACAAGGGAATCAAATTAGTTTCAAAAACTGTATTTCAGGACAGGATGTTGCCTACAAGTGGCTATGGATATCACGATGTTGTTCATTATCCCAAGTTGACAAAGAGAGTTGGCCAAGGAACAGGAAGATTCACTTGCGAATGCATAAAATAAATTGATTCATGAAGAAAAATAAATGCCTGATAAACATGTTTTTGATCTTGTCGAAAAATAATTGGAGTTATGTTTTTCTTTTTTTCTTGATACGTTGTCCGCAAACTTCTCCTGAAGAGCTATTTCGGTAGCTTTAATTCGCCAGTCTAGACTCTCTTCCCTCTGGATCATGTATTACTTCTTTTCAGACAAACTGTTCAAAATACGCTAATAAGAGCATGTACGAGTTTATTTTGACATGATACTCCTCCACAACAAATTGTCTGAAAAAATGGTAGTAGTGTAGGGTTTACTCAGCTACATTTTCCAAAATCGATATTTTGGAAATAATGTGGCTGAGTAAACCTTCCAGCTGTGATTTTAAACTCACCTGATTTTTTAAGAAATTTTTTTAATTAGCTGGATCACTTTCAGTGGTCATTTTTTCGTTTTATTTATTTTTTTTTCGTTTTTTGAAAAATCACTGGAAATTGAGGGAAAAGCGAGGATTAATTCAAATAAAGGAAAAATCAAAAAAAAAATCAGTGCAAGTCCCCACCCCTCCGATTCTATACTATCCAGGAGAGGAGGGGAAAATAATTCATTGGAGGGGTAAGAATTGAGGGACCAACATGATAATAAATTATAATAAATAAATCGAGAGCTCAAGAATACACGGCAGCATGCGCAAGCAACTTTCCATCAAAATGAAGTGTCCAGTCGGAGGAGTTGCTATTAGCCCCGCCCCTTACTCCCTACCGTCTGTACTCTCTCACTTTCACATACTATCACGTCCCTTCTCTACTGCGTGCCAGTCGTACCAGACGGTACAGAACTCTCTCATTTCACCCACTCTTTTAAAATCACTACACCGTCTGCGCTCTCTCTATTCCACACACTATCTCGCACACTATAAGTATGATCGGAAGTAGTACCGGTAATATTGGAACCACCCAGAGATAACCGGTAGTACCGGAAGTAGACCAAAATAAATGAAGTATGGGTGCATACTGAGTGCACTCCCTCACTATCCCTGGAGATCAACACAGACGCAAAGTGAGGAACGTACCATGCGCGTCAGATCGCACCACACCCTCTGAACATTTATCATGGAGACATACTGTTAATCAGTGCGCAGTCCTGTCAGGCAACACCACACCCGCACCAAAAAAAAACCTCAGCCTGATTTCACTAAATCAGATATTTTCAAAGAAAGTTGTCATTTTATCAAATTGATTGGATTTATCAGAGTTTAGTTGTTTTCGTATGTTCTCTGAATATAGTAATATTTTCAATATTATTCGTACCAACCGCGCCCTTCGACACCACTCTCTCATTCATACAGCACCACTATCTCACTAGTTCCTGGGTTGATAAATGGTTGTTTGTACTAGGCATACTAGTCGGTACTAATCTTTTTTGTTTCTAGGAACATCCACGGTGATTCACGGGATGTGTGCCCCCCCACCCCCCCCCCTCACCAATCCACGTGTCAGGCACCAAACTTCACCAAGCTTGGACCCTAACATGGATGCAAACTCTTGATCAACTCGCACCAGCGTGTCAGGCAGAACCACTCCATTACTAAACATGGATCCTACCACGAGTGCTTACCATCCAGCACGGCTTCCTCACCGGTCCCAGGGACCCTTCCGGTTCATTAGTGAGGCGAGGCGTCAGGCGTACCAGCCAGCACCGCTCCCTCACCAGTCCCTGGGGACCCCTACGGTTCATTAGTGAGGCGAGGTGTCAGGCGTACCAGCCAACACCGCTCCCTCACCAGTCCCTGGGGACCCCTACGGTTCATTAGTGAGGCGAGGTGTCAGGCGTACCAGCCAGCACGGCTTCCTCACCAGTCCCAGGGACCCTTCCGGTTCATTAGTGAGGCGAGGTGTCAGGCGTACCAGCCAGCACGGCTTCCTCACCAGTCCCAGGGACCCTTCCGGTTCATTAGTGAGGCAAGATGCCAGGCGTACCAGCCAGCACCGCTCCCTCACCAGTCCCTGGGGACCCCTACAGTTCATTAGTGAGGCGAGGTGTCAGGCGTGAAATCAGAACCACAGCGTGATTACACCAAATCGGGAAGAGAGAGATAAGGAAGAGCGAAAAAACGTGAAATTCATTGTTTTGTCGAGAATATAAAGAGAGAAAAAGAGGAATTGAAGGAAGAAGTGAGCTTCTGAAAGTGAATAAGACAAGATAATCGAATCTCTCGTCGATTGTATCATTGGAAAGTTGAATTGTGAAGTGCCTAAAGATAAGTGAAGAGGAATTATGTTCAACGAGGAACTGATGGATACGTCTAAGCAAGAAGAGCCATTATCCGATAAGGTGAATAGAATAAGGATAGTGTTGTCTGTGATGAGAGATGATGTTAATACGGCAGCTAGTAAGAGGTCACGATAGGGAGACCTGCAATAAATGAGATAAATAATCACATCGATAAGGCAACTTTGGCGGTGACGGAAACATTAGACGAGATTGAGAGACACGGAAATGATGAGCTCAGTTTGGAATTGTTGAGATTGAGAAAGAAAGCATCGGAAGTGTTAGGAGAAGAGGAAATAAGTTAGACGATATGATAGATTTGTATGCAGATAAGGTCATGAAAATTGAAGAGATTGGTGCATATTGGGCTGAAGTAAGAGGAAGGATATCGGAGTGAGAGGAAATGACAGATGATGAGGTTTTGTCAAAATTAGAGAAGAGAATGAAAGAAAAGGAGGAATTGCACACTTTATGTGAGACTTTGTTGACGACAGTAGAGATGCCATCCATGTCTGAGTTAGGAACGGAATGGTGGAAGAGGGTGGAACAGATGAGAAAGATAGAGGGGACAGTTAACGAAGTGATTGGAGATGAGAGGGAGAATGAAGGATCATTGCAGGATATTGCGGAGAAGAGGATGGTGAAGATAAGAGAACAGTCACAAACGATTCAATCGTTGATCACGGAGAGAGACGATTTGAGAATCAAGATAGTGGAGGGTGAAAATCGAGTGAAAGAAGCAGGAAGGCAGGCCGACGAGCTTCTCCTCGAAAGTGATCGACTAAGGGAGAAAGAGATGATGTACAATAAGACGGGCTGCAGATGACCCGACGCGTTTTCCAGTTTTTAAGATCAATTCCCATTTTTTCAGAAACCGTTAATCTCGGGCGCACGCCCGAGAATAACCGTTACTCTCAAGCGTCGCCTGAGAATAAAAAATGAACAATCCAATTGCAGTCGCAAGCCTGAACATGGACGTTAATATCGGGCGTACGCCTGTTTATTAACATTAAAAATAGGCGGAGCATGAGAATAACAAACGATGATTCCTAAACTCAGGCACATGCCTGAGAATAACGGTTATTCTCAGGCGCACGCCCGAGAATAACCGTTTTTTTCAGGCGCCTTCCTGAAAATAGAAAATGAACTATCCAAGCTCAGGCGACGCTTGAGATTAACAGTTATTCTCGGGCGCACGCCTCAGAATAACAGTTATTCTCGGGCATGCGCCTGAGTATAGAAAATGAATTATCCAAGCTCAGGCGACGCCTGAGATTAATAGTTATTCTCGGGCCCACGCCTCAGAATAACTATTAATCTCAGGCGTCGCCTGAGCTTGGATAATTCATTTTCTATACTCAGGCGCATGCCCGAGAATAACTGTTATTCTGAGGCGTGCGCCCGAGAATAACTGTTAATCTCAAGCGTCGCCTGAGCTTGGATAGTTCATTTTCTATTTTCAGGCAGGCGCCTGAAAAAAAACGGTTATTCTCGGGCGTGCGCCTGAGAATACCCGTTAATGGGAAAAATCTTGTAAAGGTGAAAAAGGTGAAGGTGATTTTGGCATTATCCTCGCTAAGGGCGTGGTGGGGATTTATTTGCTGTGGCTTTCACCACTCCCAACATTTCTTAACCCCCTTGGTTTTGGGTGGATCTGAGGGAGGGCGGGGTCGAACTCGTGACCTTTCGAATCGCATTCCTGGCACACAACCACTGCGCCACGGCGCCCTAAAACATTAATAAAACATTAATAAATCTAACAACTTAAATATCGAATATATTACGTATTAAAAGTCAAGTTAGACGACAGAAGAGACAAGTTGGAGGTTATACAAAATGGAGTAAAGTGTTAGGGGTTAAGGCAAGGTGTCAAGCTAAACAATCAAGTAGGGTTAACAAGATACGTTGTGCTGCTGGGGTGACAAGAGAGAGTCTAAAAAAAGAGCATCGACACGTTAGACGCCTTGTACGTCGGGATGGAACTTCGACCTACGACGACGCTTGGGCGCGTTGATCTCCTTGGGCGGGGGCGCGATGGTCTCACCATGCTTGGTTCGCGCTTCCTGCGCCGCCACGAGATCTTCTTCGAGGGCCTCGCCCGTCAGCGAGCAAGCGATACTGTTCAGCGCCAAGTTCGCCACGACCTCTGCAAATCGTAGTGACTTGAGAGCTTACGCGGAGCATTGTGCTTACCGATCACGTTAGGCGTCCCTGAGTGCACGTGCACGATATTGTACTTGTTCTCATCGGCAGTCTGTTCGCGTGTCTCCGGCGCGTCATACATCAAGCGACGCATCTGCTGCAATATATCCGGATGCGCCCCCATTGTTTGAATGTGTGAATGCGCGTGAAAGGATACCACATTGTTGATGCTGCTCCGGATGTAGAAACGATTCATGTGCGCGTCCAACGTCGGCTTATGCCACGCTGACTTCACACATCCCGCGATCATGATAGCGTTGTGCGCGCTATTCTGTCTCGTCCATCCTGATAGTTCTTTGCAATTTATTTTATAATGTTGAAAAAAAGATACCTTCGCTCGATCCTGGTGATTTCTCGACGTAGTGTTGCACTTGTAGCGAGTAGCACGCTGCTCCAGAGTTCACGATATGATTCACGCTGGCGACCATGCTCTGGATGTTGCTGGTTTCGCCTTCTTTCTCACGAGCGATCACGATAAAGAATATCGCGAACGTTCTTTCCGCGATTGCTTCGAAGAATCTGTCCTTCCCGTCCGCCAAGAAATCCTGAATTTGAACATTATTGTGTGATGATTAATTAAAGGAGGAGTAACATGAATATTTTGGTGACTAATCTGTCAACGTCACATTGTAGCAATCCATAACCATATTAGAATTCCGGAACTCCCATGTTTTCACGACATCAATGAACAGAGTTATCACGAGTTGGCATAGTGCCAGTATTCCCCTGAGTCCAGGCAAAGGCGGAGGGTTTGAACAGCGGATTTGATGGGAAGAGAGTGCGCCTTGATCTACCCCTGTCTCCCCCTAGCCTCTTTCCATCGATCGCACTAATCTCTCTCTCAATCGAGGGACGGGAGATGGGAATAGGGACTTTGGCAAGGAGCCAGCAGATAACTACTGTAATTGCAAGTCCCGGGATTTCGTTGCGGGAGTCTCTGACATTCATTCCTGTTACTCCTCCTTTAAAATAAAAGGACTCACCGCTCCGTCGATAAAGTGTAGCAAGCAACGGTCGGAGTTTTGTGTGTCACATGCTGCGGTCGATCGCTCGATTATTGTAGGCCTCGTGAACCCAACAGCGTACGGCGTCCTCGATCTTTCGATTTCCTTAATGGGGCAGTTATTGCGTGATAGCTATTCCTTGATAAGTCACATCTCTTAGTGTCTGTCTGTCTGTTTGTCTGTCTGTCTGTCTGTCTGTCTGTCTGTCTGTCTGTCTGTGTGTAACGTCTGTCACGCTTTCGTTTTTTACCCATAACTCGGCTCAAACTGATCGTACACGTCTATCTCCGGTACCATTGGACTCCTCATGGACAGGCAAACTTTTTGCAAAAAAATTTCGAAATCATTACGTAATATGACGAAATTCACCTCTGCACCGTTTTTTGCGTTTTTTTCGCTGGGTACTCAACCAATGCGGGCGTGCAATACACCAAACGACTTGTCATGAAGTGCACTTTCACTTTTCACATGAATTTCGTCATCATTACGTAATATGACGCAATCCTTAGGCAATAACTCGTTTTTCGCGTGTAACTCAGCGCAAAAGCGTCCAATCGAGGCGAACTTAGGCTCAAACGAACCAGCAAGTGTAGCGCCACTAAATTTAGAATGAATTTCATCATCATTACGTAATATGACGCAATCCTTAGGCAATAACTCGTTTTTCGCGTGTAACTCAGCGCAACAGCGTCCAATCGAGGCGAACTTAGGCTCAAACGAACCAGCAAGTGTATCGCCACTAAATTTAGAATGAATTTCGTCATCATTACGTAATATGACGCAATCCTTAGGCAATAACTCGTTTTTCGCGTGTAACTCAGCGCAACAGCGTCCAATCGAGGCGAACTTAGGCTCAAACGAACCAGCAAGTGTATCGCCACTAAATTTAGAATGAATTTCGTCATCATTACGTAATATGACGCAATCCTTAGGCAATAACTCGTTTTTCGCGTGTAACTCAGCGCAACAGCGTCCAATCGAGGCGAACTTAGGCTCAAACGAACCAGCAAGTGTATCGCCACTAAATTTAGAATGAATTTCGTCATCATTACGTAATATGACGCAATCCTTAGGCAATAACTCGTTTTTCGCGTGTAACTCAGCGCAACAGCGTCCAATCGAGGCGAACTTAGGCTCAAACGAACCAGCAAGTGTATCGCCACTAAATTTAGAATGAATTTCGTCATCATTACGTAATATGACGCAATCCTTAGGCAATAACTCGTTTTTCGCGTGTAACTCAGCGCAAAAGCGTCCAATCGAGGCGAACTTAGGCTCAAACGAACCAGCAAGTGTAGCGCCACTAAATTTAGAATGAATTTCATCATCATTACGTAATATGACGCAATCCTTAGGCAATAACTCGTTTTTCGCGTGTAACTCAGCGCAACAGCGTCCAATCGAGGCGAACTTAGGCTCAAACGAACCAGCAAGTGTATCGCCACTAAATTTAGAATGAATTTCGTCATCATTACGTAATATGACGCAATCCTTAGGCAATAACTCGTTTTTCGCGTGTAACTCAGCGCAACAGCGTCCAATCGAGGCGAACTTAGGCTCAAACGAACCAGCAAGTGTATCGCCACTAAATTTAGAATGAATTTCGTCATCATTACGTAATATGACGCAATCCTTAGGCAATAACTCGTTTTTCGCGTGTAACTCAGCGCAACAGCGTCCAATCGAGGCGAACTTAGGCTCAAACGAACCAGCAAGTGTATCGCCACTAAATTTAGAATGAATTTCGTCATCATTACGTAATATGACGCAATCCTTAGGCAATAACTCGTTTTTCGCGTGTAACTCAGCGCAACAGCGTCCAATCGAGGCGAACTTAGGCTCAAACGAACCAGCAAGTGTATCGCCACTAAATTTAGAATGAATTTCATCATCATTACGTAATATGACGCAATCCTTAGGCAATAACTCGTTTTCGCGTGTAACTCAGCGCAACAGCGTCCAATCGAGGCGAACTTAGGCTCAAACGAACCAGCAAGTGTATCGCCACTAAATTTAGAATGAATTTCGTCATCATTACGTAATATGACGCAATCCTTAGGCAATAACTCGTTTTCGCGTGTAACTCAGCGCAAAAGCGTCCAATCGAGGCGAACTTAGGCTCAAACGAACCGGAAAGTGTAGCGCCACTAAATTTTGAATGAATTTCATCATCCTTACGAAATATGACGCAATCCTTAGGCAATAACTCGTTTTTCGCGTGTAACTCAGCGCAAAAGCGACCAATCGAGGCGAACTTAGGCTCAAACGAACCAGCAAGTGTATCGCCACTAAATTTAGAATGAATTTCGTCATCATTACGTAATATGACGCAATCCTTAGGCAATAACTCGTTTTTCGCGTGTAACTCAGCGCAAAAGCGACCAATCGAGGCGAACTTAGGCTCAAACGAACCGGAAAGTGTAGCGCCACTATATTTTGAATGAATTTCATCATCCTTACGAAATATGACGCAATCCTTAGGCAATAACTCGTTTTTCGCGTGTAACTCAGCGCAAAAGCGACCAATCGAGGCGAACTTAGGCTCAAACGAACCAGCAAGTGTATCGCCACTAAATTTTGAATGAATTTCATCATCCTTACGAAATATGACGCAATCCTTAGGCAATAACTCGTTTTTCGCGTGTAACTCAGCGCAAAAGCGACCAATCGAGGCGAACTTAGGCTCAAACGAACCAGCAAGTGTATCGCCACTAAATTTAGAATGAATTTCGTCATCATTACGTAATATGACGCAATCCTTAGGCAATAACTCGTTTTTCGCGTGTAACTCAGCGCAAAAGCGACCAATCGAGGCGAACTTAGGCTCAAACGAACCAGCAAGTGTATCGCCACTAAATTTTGAATGAATTTCGTCATCATTACGTAATATGACGCAATCCTTAGGCAATAACTCGTTTTTCGCGTGTAACTCAGCGCAAAAGCGACCAATCGAGGCGAACTTAGGCTCAAACGAACCGGAAAGTGTAGCGCCACTAAATTTTGAATGAATTTCATCATCCTTACGAAATATGACGTTATTCTTAGGCAATAACTCGTTTTTCGGAATGATGTTTTCCTTAATGTTTTTTTTTGTTTTTCAGAATATTCTATACTATTCTATATCAATGTTTTAAATACGTAACCCGGCGACGCGAAGCACTCGCAGACGACTATCACAACCCGGCGACGCACTTTCCTGCGAGCGAAGCGAGCCTGCGAGTCCCTGGCGGAAGGCTCGTGGGGCCGAGGGCGATCCGACAAAAAGATGGGATGGGGCGGAGCCCCATCCCATCTTTTTTCGGATCGCCCGAGGCCCCACGAGCCTTTCGCGAAGGACGATGCCAACTCGGTCCGCGACTGTGAATATTCTATACTATTCTATATCAATGTTTTAAATGCATAACCCGGCGACGCGAAGCACTCGCAGACGACTATCACAACCCGGCGACACACGCTCCTACGAGCGAAGCGAGTCTGCGAGTCGCTGTCGGAAGGCTCGTGGGGCCGAGGGCAAGCCGAAAAAAGATGGGATGGGGCCACGAAGTTTTTTTCGGATTGCCCTCGGCCTCATGAGCCTTCCGACAGCGACGATGCCAACTGGGTCGGACCCGGCGACACCTAGCCAGCGTAGCTGGCTAGTTTCCTATTCCTTTTTAGATAACGACGTCAAAATTTACCAGTAACATGAGTTCAGGGTCATAACGTTTCGCGACCATAGCGTCATGTCTCAAGCGATTCTTATCCTGTGCGAGGGTGCTGGAAATGGTCGTTCGGTAAGGTTTTGTTGAGGACACGATTTACCTTGTGCTGAAATGCGCATATTTCTGATAATCAAGGAAAATAGGGACACACCTGAAGCATCGACTGTATGCGGTACTCGATAGTCTCCGTCAATCCCCTGAGCGCGCTCACATGCTCCTCGGTGCACTTTATGCCGCACGCTTTTAGCATCTCCATGTGCGCCACCACGGTTCGCCCGTGCACCGCCATGTCGAGATCGAACCGCTTTGCAAGCGTACGAAGGAGAATGGCTCGCTCGATAGCCGACAGCGTCTCCGCGCATGGCCGATTACTCGCCACGTGAAGCGCCGCGAACTCCGTACCGATCAAGTCGGGCGCCCACTCAACGACGTCTGCGAGGATCTGCAAACGAGTTTTTAGCTATATGCATGGTATGAGAAATCATTCGTTTACTGCTCTCTCACTCACCCAGCTGTACGGGTTCTGCTTCCTCGCTGGCACTGGCTGCGATTGAACGACACGCGGATCGCTCAATTCGAGATCACGCGAATTCGAGTCGCACTGAGTGGCAAGCGTTCGCGCCTCCACGTCATCCTTGTCCGATCCGAACTCGTCGCCACACTTCTCGCTGAGGACATCAGCAAGCTCTCTCATTGCGGACACGCGACGGACTCCGTCGACAATCACGTATCTTAATAGTCATAATGTTGCAAGTTTTCGGGGGGGGGCAGCTTACCCGTATCCGACTTTGGCCGCGGTAACCACCAAGTCCTTCGCAGTTATCTTGCGTTCAAGAACTGCCGCTTGGATATCAAGCACAGCTGATTGGTTGATTGCCCTGCACGCGTGCGAGAATGTACACTTGTGCACGTTGATCTGCACAAAAAAAGTTAGCGGTGAACTACAGTAACTGTCAGCTTACCAATTTCATGTTCGTCCTGATCTTCGTGATCATCTCCTGTTTCGCCTTTATCACATCTTCCACCAATACTTGCTGCGCTCGTGACAGTCTCTCCTGAATTCGACCAATCGGGTAAGGGGTGTAAGGCAAAACAGCGCATACAAATGGCAGCGTACCTTTCCTCCCTTCCAGGTCTCCCTTTCTCTATATTATCCACTTCGTCGTAGCGCATTTGTGCTGCATTGATCTTCGCATTTGCACGCGCGCTTTCTTCCGCAGCTTCGAGTGCTGACTCATCGCCCTTTCTCGCGTTAACCGCAATGATCAGGTCTGCACCGCGCTCAAGCTCCAGACCAGCGTTCTTGATGCGCTTCTCCGCCAATGCCAAGATCGCATTTCGCTTGTCGACGATTTCACGCTCATCGGCAGCCGCTGACGATACGCGTTTGGATGACTTCTTCGACGACGTCTTTGTCGATGCACGCGACATAGACTTCATCGCGATAGACTGGCTCATCTTTTCCATCTCTTCCTGCGACGTGATGCCGGGGTTCTTCGCAGCCTATGATAAATCGGACATGATTCAGTTTCTATGAGGAGATAGCAAGAACAAGTACCTCTTCACGCTGCATTCTTTTCCACTCACGCCGGCCGGCCGTTCTGCCCGAGTGTGCGTGGTCATCGTCATCAATCTCATTGAAATCGAACACGGAAGGAATCTGCAATGTAATCATAATCACCAGTTTCCATTGTAAATGTGCTTTAGTTCCATGTGTTCCCGTATACTGACCTCGCTCTCATCGCGCTGGTTTCGACGCTGCAGGGACTCTTCACGCAGCAGCCTATCGTAGCCCTCGATTTCATCGTTTGCGGGCACGTGCGCGTTGGCCTCTACTTCCGTCATGCTTTCTTCTACGAAAGAAGCATCAAGATGACCGTCGGCGTTATGGGCGTGCGCACGCTGGAAGATTTAGTTTCTTATTTGTAATTTTTCCAACCCCCTCCCCCCCTATACCCTGAGATAACGCGGCTAGTGGAGATATAGCTCTGTTGGTGGGATACTAACCGGCAATGTTCCATCGTCAGACACGTGATTCTCTTCTCGCTCTTCCGCTTCATACGGGAATACGGGTGGGGGAGTTGCGTCCATCAAGCTCTCTCTCGGCTCAGCGTCTTCCCCTGCTACTTCTCCTTCTTGATCTTCTTCAAGCGAGGGGCGGTCCTATAATGTTTTACCCGTCAACTCTACTACCATAATTACCGCTCGGAACTAAATGGCACCTACTAAATGCCAAAAAATAAAACGTAAAAACCGACTCCACCTCAACTGCGCGCTCCTCCGATTCCATTATGTCGAGGTCATCAGCGAAGTCGTCGTCGTCTTCAAGTAGCGTGTCCATCGTCTGAGTCGATCTCTTGCGGGCTTTTACCAGACGGCCCAGTTCTTGCGGATTGCTCCTCTTTCTTCCAAGTGCAAGCAGAGTCGACGTGACAGTCACGCGTCTGTCGAACTCGTTCTTGTTCGGTGTCGGCTGCTCCTGAAGCGCAATACTAAATCAGCATCAGCGCGTCACGACGTTTTAACCGCCTTAACCCCGTAAGGAAGGAATATGGGGATAGTACTCACTAGGGTTGCAAATTCAATACCGGTATCAATAGTATTGCACCCTTTTTCCCCTCCGCGTTTTGAGTGCAATAGTATTGCAAAAGTGCAATACTATTGCAATACTAGCCCTCTTATCGCTTCCCTTGGTTCCCCAACGAGAGACTATGGGATGGGAAGAGAGCGCAGACAGGGCAGAGGAGACACTCTCTCACTTTCACACGCTCTCTCACCCTCCTCCCACGGGAAGAGGGAGGGGAGACAGTGCAATAGTATTGCATCCTTGCAATACTACAGGGTGTCCCAAAAATATGGTGACAAACTTGTTCGTACCAAATCTCACGCGCGCGAGGCTTCTGATGAAACCGGTCATGACACGTTTCAAGTAAACAACAAGAGGTGTTTACCTCATTAGGTCATTAGTATCCCTGCACAATGGTCGCTCCCCATAAGTACCGACAAGCAATCATTGTCCTCTGGTCACTCGGTGATACCCCCGCTCAGATCACCAACAAACTCAGTATCCCCCGTCAGACTGTGCATCGAACCATTGCTCGCTACAAGCAGCTAGGCACTTATATGGACCGCCCAGGAAAGGGAAGACCGAGGACGGTTCTCACCCAGCAGTTGAAAGATACTGTCAAGAAGAAGGTGAAGAGGAATCCCAAGCGTTCCATCAGAAAGATGGCCAAACAGCTCAAGATCTCGAAGACATCGATGTCTCGTATGGTCCATGAGGGGCTCAAGGGCTACCCCTACAAGATGCGTAAACGGCATGGGCTCACTGATGTCCACAAGGAAAAGCGCCTCAAAAGATGCAAATTGCTTCTGAAACGCGCCGTTCGTGGGGACCACCTCATGACCCTTTACTCCGACGAAAAGGTATTCACTCTTGAGGAAACCTACAATCCTCAGAATACCAGAATTATTGCTAGGACTGCCAAAGAAGCTGATGACATGGGCCGATCCATTTCCCGTGTTGCCCATCCCAATCAATCATGGTTTGGGCTGGGGTATGTGCGACCGGAAAGACCCCTCTTGTTTTCGTGAAGCCCGGTGCCAAGATCAATAAGGAGTATTACATCAAAGAGATCTTGGTGAAGCACCTTCTCCCCTGGTCTCGTTCTCACTTCAAAGGGGCCCGATGGACCTTCCAGCAAGACTCGGCCCCGGCTCACATGGCAAAAATGACCCAGAAGTGGTGCGAGACCCACCTTCCTGACTTCATCCGCACCGAGGAATGGCCCTCCAATTCCCCTGATTTAAATCCCCTTGACTTCAGTGTGTGGGCTGTGCTGGAGAAGGAGGCCTGTAGTGTCCGCCACCCCACTCTCGATTCACTCCGTGCAGCTATCAAGAAAGCCTGGGACAAAATCGACACAGACTATCTGCGGCGTGTGATCGAGTCGGTCCCCACTAGACTTCGCAAAGTTATTGCCGCCAAGGGAGGGCAAATCGAATGAATGTTATTATATTATGTTGCTATAATATCTGATAAACTATCGTTGAAGTTTCAATGGCTAGTCTTTCCTGTGAGACTTGTTACGTGGTTGAAACCATGTCACCATATTTTTGGGACACCCTGTATTGCAATAGTTCTCCTCTCTCGCAATACTATTGAGGGGAGAGGCGGAGAAGGGAAGAGGGTGCAATACTATTGATATCGAACTTGCAACCCTAGTACTCACCAGTAGTTCCGATGCGAGCACGTTTGTTATGCCGTCGGCAGTTGCCATGCTCGGCTCGACGGTGTCGGAGGCTGACAAGTTAAGCTGAAATGAACATTAACTCAGGCGTTAAATATGGTGCGCTACAATAACCTCTTCCATCTCCATCGCGGTCTCATCACTCTGCACCTCACGCTTTGGGGGGCGACGTTTAGTTAGCATATTAGCAGCGATGCCTTTTTTCTGCAAACAATGATATCGGCATCATATCACCAAACATCGCTATAAAAAAATAGAAGAGAAAAAAAAGATACGAAAATGGGTACTACCCCGAGTTGTAAATTTTATTTCGGAAATTCGGTTTCGGAAATCACTTTTTCATAAAAAAAATTTGGGAAAAATTTTTGTGGAAAACTGTATTTGGGAAAATTTTTGTGGTAAAAATTGCTTGGGAAATGCGCAATGGGAAGTCATTTTGGGAAATCTTTTTTCGTAAATATTTTAGCGTAAATATGTCGTGAGTATGCGCGCACCTTTAGAAGCTCTTTTCCGATTTGTTTTTGCTGTAATCGGGTTCCCCGCATTTTATTGTGATTAGTTTAATATAAAAATGATACAAAAAATTAGTGTAAACATGAGAAAATTACTTCCAAACCGATGTGCGCGCTCGTGCTGCGTTGCGGTCGCGTCGCGGTTTACTTCCGTAAAAATATTTACGAAAAAAGACTTCCCAAAAATATTTGTCAATAGTTATTTACGGAACGGTAATTTCTGAAATGAGTTTTACGTTTTTAAGCTTCCGATTTTAGATTTCCATAATAAAATTTATGAGAATTTTTTTTCAAAAATGTATTTACGAAAAAAAATTTACAACCCGGGGTAGTACCAGCCACATCGGTACTACCCCGAGTTGTAAATTTTATTTCGGAAATTCGGTTTCGGAAATCACTTTTTCATAAAAAAAAATTGGGAAAAAATTTTGTGGAAAACTGTATTTGGGAAAACTTTTGTGGTAAAAATTGCTTGGGAAATGCGCAATGGGAAGTCATTTTTGGGAAATCTTTTTTCGTAAATATTTTAGCGTAAATATGTCGTGAGTATGCGCGCACCTTTAGAAGCTCTTTTCCGATTTGTTTTTGCTGTAATCGGGTTCCCCGCATTTTATTGTGATTAGTTTAATATAAAATGATACAAAAAATTAGTGTAAACATGAGAAAATTACTTCCAAACCGATGTGCGCGCTCGTGCTGCGTTGCGGTCGCGTCGCGGTTTACTTCCGTAAAAATATTTACGAAAAAAGACTTCCCAAAAAATATTTGTCAATAGTTATTTACGGAACGGTAATTTCTGAAATGAGTTTTACGTTTTTAAGCTTCCGATTTTAGATTTCCATAATAAAATTTATGAGAATTTTTTTTCAAAAATGTATTTACGAAAAAAAATTTACAACCCGGGGTAGTACCAGCCACATCGGTACTACCCCGAGTTGTAAATTTTATTTCGGAAATTCGGTTTCGGAAATCACTTTTTCATAAAAAAAAATTGGGAAAAAATTTTGTGGAAAACTGTATTTGGGAAAACTTTTGTGGTAAAAATTGCTTGGGAAATGCGCAATGGGAAGTCATTTTTGGGAAATCTTTTTTCGTAAATATTTTAGCGTAAATATGTCGTGAGTATGCGCGCACCTTTAGAAGCTCTTTTCCGATTTGTTTTTGCTGTAATCGGGTTCCCCGCATTTTATTGTGATTAGTTTAATATAAAAATGATACAAAAAATTAGTGTAAACATGAGAAAATTACTTCCAAACCGATGTGCGCGCTCGTGCTGCGTTGCGGTCGCGTCGCGGTTTACTTCCGTAAAATATTTACGAAAAAAGACTTCCCAAAAAATATTTGTCAATAGTTATTTACGGAACGGTAATTTCTGAAATGAGTTTTACGTTTTTAAGCTTCCGATTTTAGATTTCCATAATAAAATTTATGAGAATTTTTTTTTCAAAAATGTATTTACGAAAAAAAATTTACAACCCGGGGTAGTACCCGAAAATGGGGTTGGGTGCTTACCATTTCTGGCAAGCTCAACGTCGCCGTGCCTTGAGGCGCGCTTTCGGGACTCGTTGTGGTCGCGGAGCAGTCAATTTCGTGCATTCTAAGGTACAGAGCCTGTAATAGTATAATTTACACGGAAAAAAATATTAAAAAATAAACAAATAAATCAAAGAAATATAAAAAATAAACGAGAAAATCGGTAGAAATAGAAATAATTTTTTCGTTCCGCCGATGCGCATAATTCCGATTTTGCGTTCCTCCTAGTTCCTACCATCGATTTTCTTTTTCGGCAGTTGTGTTGCATCACTTTTTTTCTTGTGTTTTCTTCTTTAAATTTCTGCTTGATTCCCTTATTGTGATTAGTTGTGCATTTTATTTTGCAAAAAAAAAGACTTTTTCCAGCCGCTCGTGAACTTCCCCGTGCTGTTCACGTGGACTCAATAATGTAAGTTTTCCCTTTGTATTTTTATCTCTTTCCCTCTAAATTCTCCACCTTTTTTCCTCGTAACTTTTTGTTGTGTACGTGTCTTCTGTGCGGAAAGACCCCTCACGTGTGGTGGCAGCGGTTTATCGAAGCGATGGGATAACAGAAGAAATAAGACGAAAACTCCTGGGAAGAAACTAGAAACGAGAAACCGACACAAGCGCGAGTCAATTTAGGCCAGGGCAATAATTGCACAACACGGGATTACGGTATATTGCTAATCAGGGAATTCCGTGCGGGACTCTATGCATTTGAAATAACGTTAGAGCTGTGTCATACTCATTACTCGAATATTCTATTCTAGTATACAACACCTCCCTTCTAAGATACGAACTCGGGAGTATCTGATAAAACAGAAACGAAGAAAAGAATATGAGATGGGCCATGATATCAACAAAATGTGGGCAATAGGACTGGCATTGCGCGACAGTGAACTGGCTTTGCGCGACAGTTATATCTTCTTCTCTTGCACTCGCTCGATCGGCATCATTGCCGGGCACGTCTCCGTTGGTGATAAGTTGTAGTCGGCGGGCTCATCTCCGCACGAAGGGTTACGGTAGTCGGTTCTCAACGCGTCGCAGCTTGACGAAGTCGGCCATCCGTGTTCCTTCTTCACTTCCATCTGGTCATGACCCCGAAGTCCTGAGTCTGAACCGGTCAGAACTCTATCTTTCAGCTCGTACGCGAGCAGACTTTCAGTCATTGACTCAGATGTGAGAATCTCGCGATCCTTCTTCACTGCACAGTAAGCAACTGCGGCTTCCTCGATAGCAATCGAGTGAATTTCGTCATCTTTCAGACTTGATCTCCTTGGAGAAGACCCCGATCTCTCCAGAATAGCAATTCCAGGAGACAGATCGTCATTTCCAGTCAATGGGTCTTTCACCACTGCTGTGCCCTCGATAGCAATCGAGTAATTCCTGGATTCGTTCGTGACTAGTCCAGTAACAGAGTGAAATATTTCATCCACATCTGTGCCTTTTCCAGAAAATGGGTCTTTCACCTTTTCTGTACCCTCGATGGCAATCGAGTAATCCCTGGAGTGATCATTCACACCTCCAGTACCAGAGGGGAGTCTTTCATCCGTCTCTGTAACCTCGATACTTCTGATCGAGTGATTGAGTTGAGCCTCCGCCCCTTGGGGATCAGTGTGAAGAAGAACTGCATGTAATCTTTTCCCAGCACGTTCACATCTTCAGTGATGTATACCTGACCGAAAGTAATGACACCATTCATCTCCAAATGAACATCGCATTTTCCAGTCACAAGGAAAATCGATCCATTCGGGCACTCGGGAGTGACGTTGGTACACCTTGCTCTCGGTGATCCAACCAATTTCCACGTGTGCTTCGAGATGAATGTCAGATCGGAACCTGAGTCAACACTCATTTCCACCTTCATTCCATTCACTTTCATTGTAACATCGAACTCTGATGAGTTTCCTGATCGCTCGCTCCTGATCTTGTTGAACTTGGGTTTCGCTCCCTTGTTCCTCCCTGGACACTTCACTCTTATGTGACCAGTCTCTTTGCATTTGTGACAGATCGCACTCACAAATGGACACCTCCCCTCGTCGTGATCTCGACCACATCTTTCACATCCATCATTATCAGAGTCTGTGGAATAGCTTCGATCTCGGCGGGATCTCTCCTTCCCCTTCCCATAATGCTGCCTCACAGCATTAACTTGAGATCGATTCTGGCCAGTCACTGTCTGAGAGTCTAGCTGAGCCTCCTTGAAGCTATCAGCTATCTCGAGTAACTTCTCGAGAGTGGGATTCTCTTCCTTCTTCATGCCATTGATGATGTGGAACATGGCACCAGTGTGTCTCGGTAGATCAACACCTGCCAAGAAGATCATCGTCTTGATCTTATCCGGAGTCAGCTGGGTGACATCAGCATCCTCGACCACTCGGTTAACTCTCGTTGCGAATTCTCTTAGATCGTCAATGTGCACTTTTGACATCTTGAGATTGAACATCTCGAGTCTCTTTTCGAAAATGGTCTTCTTGTCTCCAAACAATTTCGTCATGACCCCTTGAACTTCAGAGAATGACATCTCTTCCAGTTTCTTTGGTCTAATGTGGTCACGAAACTGTCTGTCCACAGAATCATCCACGTGTCTCAATAGCATGAGATTCTTCTCTTTATCCTCCACTTTCACAGAATTGAACAGGCCCTCATGGCGAGTCCACCATGCCTCATATGTCCATCCCTCATCAGCATTGTAACTGAACAATCTGATTTGCTTCTCCAGGGAGTCCACTGAGGGTCCGCGACTCTTGTTCGAGTCATCTGCACTGCTCGTTGCACTCTGTGCCTGATGGTCTCTCAATGCTTTCAACTCAGCCTGTTGTGCTGCCATCATCTGTTGCATTGCCAGCAACACTTCTGCCATTTTCTCAGTTGCTTCTTCCATTTTTCAGGCGAGACAGACAACTCTTGAGAAAATGTCGTGCAAATGATGAAATTCGAGCCTCGACGGATTTACTTTGAATCACAACCGGCGAGATATCGGGCTATTTCGCTGTTCTCTCACTCTGTAACTGTGTACTCGTGCACAGTAACTCAGTGTCTCAGTAACTTTCGATCGTTACAAACACTCACTAAGTCTCAGCAATCTCGACGATCACAAACTTAGTCAAATCCCAGCGAATATCCCGTATTTTCTAGTTGAAAAGTAGAGTTTTCTACTCACAAACGAAAATTGGGCATAGGCTCCCGCGCACAAAGGGAAATTCCAGCACAGGAAAATAAGGAAAAACGAAGGTAAAATTTGCTAAATTTAACTCACGTAAGTCCGGGAACTCCTGAACGCCAATTATGTTGTGTACGTGTCTTCTGTGCGGAAAGACCCCTCACGTGTGGTGGCAGCGGTTTATCGAAGCGATGGGACAACAGAAGAAATAAGACGAAAACTCCTGGGAAGAAACTAGAAACGAGAAACCGACACAAGCGCGAGTCAATTTAGGCCAGGGCAATAATTGCACAACACGGGATTACGGTATATTGCTAATCAGGGAATTCCGTGCGGGACTCTATGCATTTGAAATAACGTTAGAGCTGTGTCATACTCATTACTCGAATATTCTATTCTAGTATACAACACTTTTAATCAATTATTAAAGGAATCACACGATCGAGGAGCTGCGTAACTACGCGAACGCGTACCAGTCAATCCTGAGACCTGATGGTGGAGGGGGCGTGAAAAGTAACGCGCAGCTTCGCACGGAGAAGTGTGGGCGGGGCTGCGAGCGAGCGTGCCACACTGTGCTTTCCGAGTAAGTTAAAGCCCCTCCTTTCTGTCTTTAGCTGGTTCCATTGTGGTTATTTCAGAGCCGACATCATTCTCTTTCGTGGGACAATCGTGCAGAGCATCCCCGGTGTCGTGACTTCTCCGCTGATCAAGGCTGCCAGGCGAGCGTTCATGAGCGGAAGGTGCGTTATACTAAGCCGTAATTTTATAAATGACCTATTGTAGAATTGATTTGACCGGGCTCGCGCGCATGGACGATCAGAACTTCGCAGAGGTCGACAATCGTGTTGGTGGCAGAATAATTTGTCGTGACAAGTTCCTTGATTTGCTTGGAATGGATAGCGTTCGGTGAGCCCCCCCCCCTCCCCCTTCCTCGAGTAACCGGTGGGCATATGCAGGTTCAATACCATGGTATCCGACATTGTCAAAGTGTTATGTAGTTGGTCTGTTCTCACTCAAGGAATAAAGAAAGAGAGCTTTATCTACAAGCAACCAGTCACGAAGACTCCACAGACAAGAAGGACGAGCAAGCGCTCGAGAGGAGAGAGAGAGATGGTAATTATGTAAAGTGCGTATGCTAATGAAATTACCAGACAGTTGCTAGACAGGGGAGTGGGGAGACGGCTGAATCGCACGTCGTCGATATGGTAATTGACTAGAGGGGAGAGGGAGCGTCCCTCGATACAACACCTCCCTCCAAGATTCGAACTTGGGGAGAATCTGAGCAATAATACAGTCAATTACTGTGAATCAAATAACAATGGGGCCACGATCGAAGCACTTTGGTCGGGGAATTATTCTTCGTCGTATGTCTTATTCTTGAAGTTGACATTGAGTCGCTTCGGTTGTGCACGCACTCTCGTTGATCTTCTCGGGGCGACGTTGTCATCATTGGCGATGTCGTTGATCGATTGAGTCTCCACGGCAGTAGTCGCATCCATCTCGTCGTCGACGTCGTCGCTCAGCAGATTTGGTTCCTCTTGAACCAACGAATTTCTGACCTCAGAACCCGTGATCTCAATCACTGGTTCATTCAGATATTCGATTTCCCGATCAGATGACATTCTCTGTCTCAACTGATTAGCATGAGCTCGCACAGTGCGATCTTCCAACTTCACTTCATACATGGTCTTTCCGATTCGACCTTCCACGGTGCCCATGGTCCACATTCTACCATTAGGGGCCACTTGCATATCATACAAGACCTGATCTCCTATCTTGAACGATCTTGCCCTCGTTCCGTGTTTCTTATCGAATTGATCTTTCATTCGATTAATTCGATCATCTTTCCCATCGAACACCTTGATCGGAGCCATTAGATCAATCTCAGATCGAATATTCCTTCCGAACATTATCTCACTCGGTGTCTTCCCATCACACTGAGGGTTCGGAGTCTTTCTGTAATTGTACAGAAACAGTTGCAGTGCCTCCTCGAGGGACCATTCTCCCTTCTGCTTCAGTAGACTTCTCTTCACTGAGTCCACAAATCTTTCCGCTTGCCCATTGCTCTGGGGATGGTAAGTCGGTGTGTTCACATGAGAAATACCTCTTCCCCGACAGTACCGATTGAATGCATCAGAATTGAACTGAGTGCCATTGTCAGTTACAATCATTCTTGGCAGCCCATTTCTGGCAATTGACTCATTCAAAATTCGAATGGTTGCACCTGCTGTCATCGACGGTGTAACAACAATCTCAGGCCACTTCGATAGTGAATCCACAATCACCAGGAGGTACTTTCCTTCCACCGGCCCACAATAATCCATATGGATTCTTTCCCATGGTTCCTCAGCTTTAGGCCATGGTTCGAGCGGAAATTGATCGGTCTCTTGAGCGCCTGTGCGCACTGATCACAAGTGAGCACCACTTTCTCGATGTCTTGATCCATGCGATACCAGTAGCACGCCTGCCTGGCTATCGACTTCATTCTCACGATACCTGGATGTCCAGAATGAAGCATCCGAAGTACTTTCTCTCTGATTGAGTGGGGAACAACCACTCGATTGTTCACCATAAGACAGTCATCAACGACTGATATCACTTTTCTCATCTGGAAGAACGACTTGATCTTCTCGTAATCACGATCCTTTCGCATTTTGCTCTCATCAGGCCATCTTGTGAGATGGAAATCTCTCACTCGACACAACAGAGGATCTCCCGAAAGAGCCTCTCTGATATCCTTTGCCGTCACTGGCAACTTCTCAATGCTTGCACTGATCATTCTAACAACCATAGTTTCCACTTCCTCAAGCACTTTTTCCTCATCTCGATCATCTCTGGAATCAGAAATCAAACGAGACAACGCATCCGCATACGCGAAACTGTCCGTATTGATATATTCCATCGAGAAATTATATCCGAGTAATATTGTAGCCCAATGAAACAGCCTTCTTGCTGTATGCACAGGAATTCCATCCTTCGATCCGAAATCGACAACAGTGGTTTGTGATCCGTTTGCATCACGAATCTCCTTCCAAATAGGTATCTATGGAATTTGGTCACTCCAAAAATGAGGGCGAGCCCTTCTTTCTCGATCTGAGCATACTTTATCTCCGCATCCTTGAGCGATCTTGAAGCATGGGCAATCGGCATCAATTTCCCATTAATACGATGCGCAATCACTGCTCCGATGCCCTTCTCACTCGCATCAGCTGCGAGCACCAATTCCTTCTGAGGATCGTAATGAATCAGATTGAGATCAGATGCCAGAATTGATCTTATTTCCTTGAATGATCTCTCACATTCACTCGACCATATCCACTCAACATCATCTTTCAGGAGGTTATCAAGGGGAGCTCGTATCCTGTGCATTCCGTCAATGAATGGACCATAATAGGACACCATACCCAAGAAACTCCGCAATGATCCTTGATCTTGTGGCTGGGGCATTTCTCTCACAGCCTTCACTTTCGCAGGATCGGGTCTTCTTCCCGCCTGATCAATTACAAATCCAAGATATTTGATCTTGCTCATTCCGAATGAGCACTTCTCAGGACGGATACGAAAACCGTAATCTTTGATTCTTTCCAGTACTTTCTTCAGATTTCTGTCATGAATCTCCTTCGTTTTCCCTCCAATCACCACATCATCCAGGTATGCTTGGGAATTCTCACATCCGGCCAGCATCGTATCCATTGTTTTCTGGAATATTCCGGGAGCTACACTCACTCCGAATGGCAATCTCTTGAATCGGAATAATCCTCGATGAGTGCTCACTCCGAGCAAATTTCTACACTGCTCATCCACCGGAATCTGCAGATACGCGTCACTCAGATCGATCTGGCTGAATAGGGTACACCCTTCCAGTCGAGTGAAAATCTCAGCCATCAGTGGCAACGGATGGTTATTCGGTTCGAGACTAGCATTCAGTCCCGTCGAAAAATCGACACATACTCTCAGCTTTCCGTTCGGCTTGGGAACTACCAAAATGGTGCTGCCCACTCGAGATAATCCACTGGCTCGATAGCTTCCATAGCGAGCAATCTATCGATCTCTTCATCGACCTTGGGGAGGAGTGCCAAAGGAACTTCTCTTCTTCTGCAGAATATAGGCTTCGATCCTTCTTTCAAACAGAAGTAAAGGTCTGATGCTCCGGGATAGTTATAGCATGTATATGAGACGATAACGCATAGAAATAACACTGTATCATAGAACACGACAATAGTAACAACATAAGAACAATAGTAAATGTTAATGTAGGATCCTTGATGTGGTGGTCGGGTCCCGTGTATCAGCAGCAGTCGCTTAAGTAGTCGCAGTAGCTGACGTCAATGGAGTGATGATTCATAACTCAATCCGGAATGGAACACCCCATTCATACCATAATGGAACATACCGTTTGCAGAAGTTGCATGGGATGAGTCATCGCACAAAGATCAACTTGCCGTCTTATAATGTAGAGACTCTCATACCCTTACACCTCACAAACCCAAGAAGACCGTCCCGGTCTTATAGCTCTCCTCGGTAATACTCCGCGTGATATTGATGTTATGACCGAAAATAGAGTTGGATACCTCACATGTTCTTTTGTCTTCAGTCGTATCACGTCTTAGCGTACGTCTTAGCCGTGTGGATCACAGTAATCCATGTGATTATACCGCCTGAGCATGTTGACCAAGGTGGTAGATCGCGAGTAGAATAGTCGATCGGGATTTTCTTCGCTCATCGTGTGTAGTATATCAGATCAGCAGTCATCTGTGCCTGTCTTCTTCAGCATCCAGCCGAGGTTCATTTAGATAAGGGATTTGACAATTGACCGGAGTAATCAGCGGAGCTTGAGCGAAATGACTGACCTCGTTTGCCAGTCGGTTTAATCTTTGTATATTATCCGGAAATGAGTGACTCGATGTCGGATGACGGCTCCTTGTCGGATGATGGAGCTAAGTGCAGCTGGAGTCTCCTACGAGTCTGCCATAATCGAGCGAGCCGAGGCCGAATGCGATAGAACCAACACGAGTATTTCCATGGTGCCTATCAATGTCATTTGATCGAAAACCAAAAATATTCTAAATTATATAAGTCGGGTGATGATCAATTCCTGGAAATGATGATGTTGGCATCCTATGCCGGTCCCTTGACAAATGATCTGTTTAAACTGAAATGATCTTGGTCCGTCTATGAGTCTCTAGATGTCAAAAAACTCATACAATTAGGCTGGGTAGATTTCAGTTCAGCATCCCATCTGAACTTCTACTTGAAAAAGTATGTGATCATTGCACAGTTATAATTGTTTGGCAGACTGACCACGCCAAACTGAAATTTTTAACTAGTTGAATACTTGAGAGTTGGCCCCCATGGCCCACAAGATCGAATGGAGTTGGCCTACGTGGCCTTAATTATAAGATTTAGTTGGCTGACATAGCCTGCCTAAAATTTATATACTGTTAGAAGACTCACCAGAAGTTTGCTCTGCGAACTCGGCCACGATAGGCCTTGCTTCCTCTATCTTCTGAGACGCCACGAAAGAAATTGTCCTCATCAAGATGTCTCTCAGATCGTGGACTATCCAACTCTAATTCATTATTCGAGTGCATCTCGCCTGATCTTTCGAGCGCGCTTATCGATGACTTAGTCGGATTCGCATTTCCCATTTCCGACATCAGATTTTCAACCAAAACGCTCCTATCCACTGCCTCTTTGAAAGTCTTCGGCTGATTCAACCTAGTATAATATCTTATGTCTTTTCTCAGTCCATTCAACAGTGTATCCAACTGTCTCTCCTAGCCTCCTGACTATTCACATTGTCATACGCCTGCTTGATGAGCTCTCTGATCCTAAATGCGAATTTTGAACATGACTCACCTGGTTCCTGCTTCAGAGAGTTGAGTTCCTGCCTAGCGAAGTATTTCTGCGAATCCGAAGCGAAGTGCAGCTTGAGATGGCTGACCAGTTGCGCATAGTCCTTCTGTTGATCTGCTGTAAGTTCCTCGATAACTTCTCTAGCCATCCCATCGAGACTCGCTCTAAGATGTCTAGCCTTTGTTTCATCATTCATCGCAACCGTTGCGGTTTCAATGAAATCTTCAAATTTCCTAATCCAGTTCACAAAACTTTCTTCACTAGAATCTCCAGTGAAGAAAGCCAATTTGAGTTTCGAGCTAGGAATCCTAAGCATTGCAATCATAGGCGTTGCCTCATCAATGTGATCGATGTCCGACATCTCTGTGAAGCCTCCTCGTCTATTTGTGGGAGTGGAAGTCGTTCGGCGATCTAGTTTTGCATTGTTTGCGCAACCTTTGTTGTTCACGAGCTCAGCGTGCTTCGGTGATTCACGAATATTCCGAAAATCTTGATAAGAGCAATTGGGTTTCCTTCGAGAGTCAGATAATCTCGAGGTAAACGATGGTCATTCGTATGGAAATCTTCACCGAAGTGCCGATTACTCGGAATATCATACCAAAAACCCGGCTTATCAGATTTGAGTTGCCTACCATCGAATTTTCTTCTCGGCATTGTGTCGATGATGGCGTGATGAAGTCCTTGAGAAGAGTAATCTTGGCGTAGGCTTCGATTTGGAGGGCGTGGAGTGGATGGTTGTTGAGTGGGCATTGTATGTGATGTGTGTGATTGAATGATGACAATCTGAAACGCGTCTCTGTTTATATACCGTGGTACCTAATGACGTCGTCCTTACTTCACCCAAATTTGGATCAAAATTCTCTACCCTTTCCGGTGAAATTCATCCATTTACTCCAATCTCTGCAAGGTTCTACCTTTGCAATATTCATCCACTTTGGATACGGTCTCCGCCTATTCCATTCGAAGCCAAATTCTTCCATTTTCTCACAAACTTATCCCATTCTCGAAGCACCTCATTCAAATATTCGACACCAACTATTACTAAATGAGGAAAGCTGGTGAAATGATTGACCGGTCAAGGAACTTCCTTGAACTATACCAATGTCTCTTACCTCATTAATTCATCTTCTATTTACACAGTTTAATCTTGAGACATATTCCTATACCGTCATGTTAACAAATTATCAAATGAAGAATTCTTCGATCCGGCTTATAGTTTCCTAAACGGAACACTGAATTTCCACGGAGAAAGTTTCAAATGGAGGACAATCACATATTAATTACTGCAAACTTACAAACTGACTTGACCAATGACTACGGTGCGTTTCCCATCTCACAATTAGAGATGCACCCTAAAACTGTAATACACCTACAAATTGGCATCCACTGCCTCAGCTGCGGATTGGCGAGAACACATCAGAGTCCTGCATTTGTTGGATATCAGCAGTGTCAGTTATTTCAGAACAGATTTGACCAAGATCTCAATGATTTTCCACTATGAATCGTTATCTCCTTCACTGGGATATTTTCAAAAATGAAGTATGAACACAAGTCTTGCATGTTCTTAGATTAACTAACCTCTACTTGAGTACGATTCCTTTGCCGAAGGAGGGAGTTTGCAGCGAGGAGGATGTTGAGTGTTGCTTTACTGTTGTCGCAAATCGCAGTTCCACATTTGTGGTGCGTGCAAAAGGTTTCGCTGATCCTATCAACTAATGATTCATCCTCATCGATTTCTTATTATCCTCTGCAGGCATCCTCTGCAAAGCCTTTATTACAATTAGAAAGAAACTTAAACTTGAGTTGTAGATTGGTCATCTGCTAATTATTATAATAATAAATTTGGTACCTGCGCATCCTTTCCAATACGATCGTATTCCAGTCATCCATCCGGTCCGCATGAAGTGCATTTCCGCACCTGCTACGTGGTAGTATTGGTGATTCAGTCGCCTGCGTCTTTTTCAGCATCCAGTTGTGCTCTTCTTGGCGTGGTGATCATAAGGATCTTTACTCTGCTTCCTGCTCCCGATGAGGTTAACCGAACTCCTCTCTCTCATACTGTTCGTCTCCCCAGCAGTATGCCTTTGTGACCCAGCTCAATCAACGCTCCACTGTCAATTCCTGTATCTTGAAATATATGTGGAATATTAGACCAATGCCGTTATGAAATTAGACTTATCCGTACTTCCTTCCTGATTGAACATTCCGATTGATTGATTTAACTTCATGGGATCGACAAAGATGATTCGGCCAAGTAGTGTATTGTAGGTGGAGAGCCTTGATTCCTTCCACAGCAAGCAACTACGCTTATTGTGTCACATAATTCTTCCTGTACCTACCCCATAATCACTAAATCTAACTTTGTATACAATTATGGGAGATAAGCGAAACATGCCCCGCAGGGAAACAAAAAAAAACATTCAGAAGAAGTCGAAGAGAAGAGAAGACGAGAACGAGTATTACATCTTTGTGAGAAAACTGATCCACATATATCAGATGATCCAATGGTACCGTCTTCTGCAGATGCGTCATCCTCTCTCGATACTCTCATGCGCCTTCTGGTAATGTTTGTGAATTACATCACCTGTGAACGAACTCAACAAATGCTTCCAAAGCACACATTAATTAATTCTGTCCTGCTATACTTTCCCACGTCATAACACAATAATAAATGTATATTAAAAAAAAACTTGCCAAACTGCTGTGCTGCTTCCTCTCATTTTGAGTGTAGAACTTTGCATCCTGATTAATCCTGCGTTTGACAGCCTTGACTCGCTCCCAGTCCGCAAATAGTAGTGTCTTTCCGAGTAGGTTAAGCCGAGAGTTCTCCACTGCCGTGGTAATAATCGATGTTCATTCAAGGTTATGGATAATCGTAATCGACATCTGTCAAAACGAGGAGAAAAAACTCTCCCAGAGTGAAATGATAAGCAAAAAAAGACTAACTCACGAAAACTTGTACATGAAAATGCCAAGTTTCCTCTGTAATACTGAGAATC
This sequence comes from Pristionchus exspectatus, assembly GCA_911812115.1. NCBI lineage: Eukaryota > Metazoa > Nematoda > Chromadorea > Rhabditida > Neodiplogasteridae > Pristionchus > Pristionchus exspectatus. The sequence continues at coordinate 1,511,537 of OU461588.1, read as the reverse complement.
AATATAAAACCTGTAAGAAGTTGCCCAACACGGGCTCTATTTAGGAAAGTTGCCAAAAGAAAGTTAAAAAGAAAAGTTGCCCTACTAGGGCGATAATACCAAATTGGCTAACATGGTGCTATCCTAAACCACCATCGCAACGTTTCATATGCGCATGTGCAGCCTCTAAACAACCTTCCGAAATAAAAGTACGGTGAACATATCAAAGTTCAATATCATGAGCAGTTGCCCAAACACGGGCTCATATTAACAAAGAGTTGCCCTACTAGGGCGATTACACCAGAATACCAACTCGACTCCACTTGTATAAGACCGTTCTCTCTCAACATTGGTCTTAACTCTATACAGGCCTTTCTAGAAAGTCGACAATTATGGCCACTTGTAACACGTCATCCTTCTCAACCAATCTCGAAATTATATTAAATATCAACCCACGACTTTCAGAGTACTCTACTTACGCGACCGAACAATTTACTCCACTTACGCGACCAAACAAAATCAATTGTGCACAAGAAAAAAACTACTCGGATGAGTCAAAATCAAACTCAAAATAACACAAAATAACATCAACATAGTATCAAACCTCAATTTCACGCCAGCAAGATTCAGAAGACAGAACAAGACCTGAACCAGACAAAATATCCAAAACAGCAACCTGAGAAGTAATCAGAAACTAACTTGCGTTAGTTCCGGCCGGAATCCGACTACTCTCATCTAATTTCATATACTTGCGCTACTTCTCTGATTCGCCATGAGGGTGATCAAGCCCCACTTTAAATCAGATCACCGGAATGCATCAGAAGCTAGATCTATTCCTGAAAAAAATCAGGAACCACTCGCTTCTACCAGTAAAGGTCTGATGCTCCGGGATAGTTATAGCATGTATATGAGACGATAACGCATAGAAATAACACTGTATCATAGAACACGACAATAGTAACAACATAAGAACAATAGTAAATGTTAATGTAGGATCCTTGATGTGGTGGTCGGGTCCCGTGTATCAGCAGCAGTCGCTTAAGTAGTCGCAGTAGCTGACGTCAATGGAGTGATGATTCATAACTCAATCCGGAATGGAACACCCCATTCATACCATAATGGAACATACCGTTTGCAGAAGTTGCATGGGATGAGTCATCGCACAAAGATCAACTTGCCGTCTTATAATGTAGAGACTCTCATACCCTTACACAGAAAATAGCCTTTGCCTTTTCGCACATTCCCAATCCTTCTCTACAGATTTCACTATATTCTCCTTTGATCCAATTCACATATGAATCATCACTCTTTACCATGTTGACCTTCACAACTTTCGGGATCAATCGGAAGAAAGTCGTAATGAAGTCTCTTCCATCAGATTTTCTGACTCATCAGATGTGTACACACTGCTTGAGCTACACTTCCATTCAAAACGAGTGTGAGATGACATTTTCCCGATAGGCTCAGGGGTGTGCCATTTGCACATCTGGGAACGCATCCTGTTCCTTTCTCTCGGGTGCACCAATTTCTCTCCAAGTGGAATCAGAGATCAGAGTGATATCGGACCCAGTGTCGACGGTCATTCTGATCACTTTGCCATTCATGATCACGTCCGTTTCAAATCTCTCCAGATCTTCCGGTAAATCACCCTGTACGAGGTTCACTCGATTTTCTCTTCTCACAGGGGAACTCTTCGGTTTCTTGCACACAGGTGCAATATGTCCGCCTTCCAGGCAATTGAAACACGTGCTGTTCACATGAGGACATTCTCTACCCCCGTGGTCCCTTCCACATCGGATGCATCCACCCTCTTCTGGTCTTTTCGGAGGGAACTTCTTGTATGAATACTTTCTTGGCTCTGACTCCGATTACCAGTGATAGCATTCACCTGCAGGTCATTCTGCTTTGAAACCGCAAGTGAATCTGAGTACACTTCTTTGTACGTATTCACCACACTGAGAATCGATTCAATAGTAGGAGAATCGTTTCCTTTCATACCATTCATGACATGGAACATCGTCGCAGCGTGTCTGGGCAGATCCATACCAGCCAGCATTACAATCGCCTTGAACTGATCTATAGGCATCTCATTGATATTTGCCTCTTCTACAACTCTATTCACGATTCCAGAAAATACTTTGATGTCGTCACACTTCAATTTCGACATCTTGAGACTGAACACATCCAGTCTCTTCTCGAATACAGACTTTTTATCTCCAAACAAGTCCTGCATAATCGTGATTATCTCCTCAAAAGTGAGGTCAGATGTCTTCTTCGGTCTGATGTGATCTACTAACTGCTTGTACACTCTGTCATCCACATGACGCAGTAGTAATCTTCCCTTATCACCATCAGCCATATCTTTCAGATCATTCTCGAATATTCTCTGTGACGATCGATCCACGTGTCAAACGTCACCCATCCTCTGGGTTATACGAGAAATTCCTGATCTGCTTCTCGAGAGCATCTATACTTGGTCCTCTGTGTCTCAAACTCTCGGACAGCTCCGACCTCGTATCCGATCTCTCTGTTCGCTCAGACAGCAGTGCCTGAATGGCCTCATTCTGCTGTTTCATCGCTTCCTTCTGGGATTCAATCAGTCCCTGTTGGCTCTCCATCCTCGCTTCAATCAATTCATTCTGTTTTCTCTGTGCTTCCATCATCTGTGCCATCATTTGCATGAAGCCAGCAGTCTCATTTCCACCAGTCTCAATCATCTTTATGACACGTGTACTTGAGATCGGTCACGAATTTCCAATCTCCAACCGTATTCACCTGTTATCCTGAGTTATTGCCAAACAACTCTTCCCAGCGGTTCTCAAACTGCTGTCTTCCAGTGCACAAGTTGATTCTCAAACCAACTTGTGACGTGATTCCCAAACCACGATTTCCTCAGACAACACGCGATGGAACACAAAGAAACACGAGAAAAGGACAGACACTAAACGTGAGTACTGAACGCCACTGTTATGTAGTTGGTCTGTTCTCACTCAAGGAATAAAGAAAGAGAGCTTTATCTACAAGCAACCAGTCACGAAGACTCCACAGACAAGAAGGACGAGCAAGCGCTCGAGAGGAGAGAGAGAGATGGTAATTATGTAAAGTGCGTATGCTAATGAAATTACCAGACAGTTGCTAGACAGGGGAGTGGGGAGACGGCTGAATCGCACGTCGTCGATATGGTAATTGAATAGAGGGGAGAGGGAGCGTCCTCGATACAACACAAAGGGGAGCCGTGCCTTCACAACAGGAGCGGGGCCACCGGATATCTTGCGACAATACGATGCGCGCGCTTGCTCGGATCGCCGTTTACGCTTCCGTTCATGGCCAGTTCAGTCCGCTTGAGGGCGGAGTCCTCATGCTTGACCAAGCGGACAGCAAGAAGTGGGTTTTCACCTATTTAGCGTTGTTTCTTGCGGTTCATGTAAAAATATTCACGTCGCACCTATTTCAGGCACTTCTGAGAACGACCGCTTCTGGCGCTACACTGCATGAATCACTTCTACAAGAGTATCTGGGATTCCGAGTGAAGAGGAAGGGCGTGAGTTTTTATTTATTTCTTTATTTTCGCATGACGCGTTAGCCAGCTTGGTTTCGGTAGAGCCGTTTTCTGATGTTCCGTATTGCAGGCGGACACGTTCATGAGGTGCGACACGTGCAAGACGCTCATGCAAGATTGGGTACGCTTGCGTAAGCTACTCGTGCTTGCTGCGAAGCACAAGCCTATGCGTGCGAGAATGACAGCGACTGCGCGTGGATTCACTGCTCAAGCTCACAGACAGCGCGTCAAGAACAAGCGCAAGTTGATCCTCTTCACCCAGCGTGCAAGCTTCTACAAGTCACAAGCACTGCGTGCGCCCGATCAAGTACCCGATGAAGATGTGGAACTGACGCGATACTGCTTCCTTCTGAACGAGCGAGACGATGCGGACAAGTCTCTCAGGCCGCCTATGCAGCTCACACCATCACCGCGAGGGAGGTGATGGACAGTGAGCTTGCGGACCTCGATGAGGACTCGCTTGACGCGTTCTTGTCGGGCGATCTCAACGAGGAGGACTTGGCAGCCGAGCCTCGCATGTACGATGATGACCTGAACGACGAGCGTGAGGTGGACTGGATTCCTCCTCAGCGTGGTGCCGGAATGGAAGAAGATCACGACTCCGACTGCGAAGATGGTGATATGGATCGTGCGTATTCCGCACTTCGAGACGCGGCAATGCGCTTGCGCTTGGGCGACCCGCATAGGCGCCGCATGCTTGGCCTTCTGACTGCTGCTGAACGGACCATGGACTTGCGAAGATTCCACATTCAGCATTTCACTGCCGAGCGGCTGATATGCTACTCCGCGTTCGAGACGAGTGCAACGTGCCCCACTTCATGTCTCACGCTTGTAATCGATGGCATGTCAAAGGACAAGACGAAACTGCCGAAGCCCAAGCATCTTGGCAAGGAAGATGCCACAGCGGGTCGAGTGACTGCTTCCTCACTTGCATCCAACGCGCAGTGCCTAGCGTGGCGGCGGAGAACACTCAGCGTGACCTGAACGGTATTAGGAAAGTGCTTGAGCTCCGAAAAAACAAGAATGCGAAGAGAAAATCTTCCGGAGGCGTCGCCATGGATCCGGCTACGGAGGAGAGAATTGCGCGCGAGGAGCGGGAAATAGCCGAGAGTGATGCTGCGGCTGGTTCCGGATTTTCGTTTGAGAATCACGACTACTTGTTCCCGTTTGGAGGCGGTGACGTGTCCCCCGCTGATTCGCTTGTCTCTACGGTGCTCCATCTGCTTCACTCTGATCATATTGCCATCGTGCCTCCCGTCATCGCCATTATTCTTGACAACGCCACCTCGAACAAGAGCATTCACGCGCTACGAGCATTCGCTCTAATCTTGGAGCTGATACCCGGACTGCGCGAGGTCCATCTCATGTTCAGCACAGTTGGGCACACTCACAATAGCGTGGATGCTCATTTTGGAAACGTGTGCGACATGATGGCTGAACGTGAAATCGGAACTCCGACAGGTGTGTTTGGGTGTGGGTTATGGGCTGGCTAACTATGTTATGCTATTTATTCTTAGATCTCGTGGAATTCCTGGGCGAGATGAAATCCACGCATGGCCACTCGGGTTCGACTTGTACGAGTTCTCGCACGAGCTCGAAGACGTGGATGGTGCTATGAACTACAAGTGGATTCTGGATCAGCATCATTTCTGCTGTTCAAGGACCTCGGAGGAGGTTAGTTATGTGTGCGCCTGATCGGCGTCTGATCGTCTTTTTTCCAGACATCAAGATGGACTGCAAGTCTTTCTTGAGATTTGCGGAGCCTCTTGGGAATCGTGTTACACACATGGCTGCTTCGTGTCGCAAGCTTCTGCCTCTTGACAAGAAGGAGCTCTTGCGAAACGGCATCCCGGTTTTCGTGCCGGTAAGTCGTAATCGTTTTATGCTTCATTCATTTATCTCTCTTTTTCTTCGCAGAGCGACGAGGGACGCGCGGTGCGAGCGGAATTCGCAAAGCGTGTCATGCCGTATGTTGGAGATGAAGATGAGCGCGAGTATGTGACCAAGTGCAAGAAGAGCTTGCTGGAGATGATGGATCACTCCAAGATGCTGACGCCGGCACGCGAGGCTCACGTGGAAGCCATTCCCAATCCGGAGCGTGCATCTGGTAAGTGATTAATTCCAATTTACCAATGATCCTATGGGGTTTTGTAGGGCCATCTCTGTTTGACTTGTGCGCTGCGATCAGCGAGAAGATGCGCGCGGAGTCTGCTGACGAAATGGTGCTTGGCACTCGGCAAGAGATTGCTGTTCACCAGCGCTTGAGACTCGCTAATAGATCGTTCAAGTTCAACCCCAATCAAGTGGCTATTTCGGTGAACTTGAATAGCGCGCAGATCACTCTCGCTCGTGAGCTGTTCGCGATGCTCAGACAGGATCCATCTTGTAAGCCTGTGATGAAACTGTTGCTGGATAAGATAAGGCAATCTGGGAGGACGCGAATCGTGAATCGGCTGCGAACTGTGCTCAATGAAGTATCGCGTGAGCTGGACGAGGATCAGTTGGACGCGGTACGCTCTTTTACGATCCTATTTTCATTTTTTTTGCTAATGTTCAGGGCGTGGACGACGAGGCGGGCGTGGGCAATCGACGCGTTCGTGCTCAGCGTGCTGCTGTCGATGCGGCAATGGGAGACGATGAGCAGTTTGAAGTGAGTTCGGCATGGAGTTTCGGCGTGGTGGTAACATGGTGTTTTTAGAGCATGACAACGCCTCCTCGACGCGGTTCGCGGAACAGGGTGCGGCCTAAGCGCTTGGGCGTGGCGGACGATGACGATGAGGAAGAAGAGAACGTAGAGGACGTGAAACAGGTTATCTTTAAAAAAATGTGTGGTGATATTTCCCATTTGCTCAGACTCGGCGAGCGAAGAAGATGCGCGATGATGATTGGGAGAGCGCGATGCTTGGAGGCGGAAGATCTCGTGAGAGCGAATCTCGTGATAGGAGCATGCTAAAAAGAAGATCTCGTGATAGCGAATCTCGCGATATGAGCGATGAGGGTGACCACAATCAGCGTGGTCGCGGTCGCAGATCAAGGATTCCTAAGCATCCATACACCCCTGAGTAGCTTTTTTGATCGTGTTTTACCTTTGTTTTCGGGCTAAATCTTGTTATCAGATTGTTGTATGCTTTATCGTGATAAAAGTTCCGACGTTTCCATGGTTCGAATGCTTCCCATATGGTCACTTTTTGTCCATAACTGTGCGTTTACTTCGACTATTCATGGGGTGCGCTCATCCCTCCCGATTCCGCCCCCTTTTGCACTTTGCATAGGGAGAGCATCCAAAGTCCGCCCCCCCCCCCTTTGCACTTTGCATAGGGAGAGCATCCAAACTCCGCCCCCTTTTGCACTTTGATGGTAGGAGAGCGGGAGTAGGGGAGCGCGGTAGGGGAGCTTATTGGATACGGCGCAAGTGCTGCGCGAATGGCGTCATTGGAGCTGCCTCTCGCGCTGCCTCTCGCAAGTAACAAGATGAAATACAGGATGGACGGCGACTCGATCGTGCCCGATGAGAGCGAGGAGAGCGGGCTTCCCATCGCGCCTCGTGCAATGAGAAGGGCAAGGAGACGCTTCCAAGTTCCAGAGAAAGTGAGCTGTTTCATTTTTAACCTCACCCGATCAATCATATTCTAGGCGCGTGCTCATCCGATCAACAGCAACACTGGATGCGGGCGCGTGGCCATGTTTGGAGGCCAGGTGTGTTGGCTTCCACGATTTTTGCCATTTAGTTGTTTACATGTACAGCTGACTTTTAATGCAGGTCGGAATCATCGTGGAGTGGAGAGGAGAGCGCGGGCTGATGTCGTACATTTACTCGCCTGTCTCCGGTTTCGTGCGCATTCCTCGCATGAGGGCATTCACTCGTCCCGCGGGCCTCGCGCTTGACTACACCTTTCTGCCCCCGAATGATCAGGACATTGTGTGGTGGCAGCCACCCTGCGAGTGGCTGTGCACCGGTTCAATCGTGAAATACGACTGCCTGAGTTTCGGCGAGGGCCTGTGGTACGCGGTCCGCTTGGAGAAGTACACGGGAGAGGTGATGTTACTATTTCAATTCACTCCTAATTGTTTGATACTTTTAGACTCGCGGGCTCGTCTCGATAGCGTGACCTCGCGCCTCTGGAGATTTGTGTGCGGGGGGTCGCCCTATCGAGCGGCCTCTATCGTGGAAAGCCGTACGTGCTGCTCTGGAATGACACTCTCGGTTCGTGACTTGTTTACTGACTTGCCTAATGGCCGCTCATATAGGCCGAATCAGCATGTTCGATGGCGCCTATGTGGACATGGACCCGTTCACTGTGGTTGAGTGCGTGATCTCCTATGTCGCGGATGTGTCGATGCGTCGCAGAAAGGTTTTACTGCGTTGTCTCCGTTTTTTCATACAAAGTTTTGATGCTCAGGACGTCCCGTGGGAAGCGTCCGATGCGAGATATGAGGCTCCCGTGGAGGTGCAGGCGCGGCACTCGCGTGCAAGACACTCCGTACTACGGACGGATGGAAAGTTGGTGAATTATTAAAGGGGGGGGGGGGGTGACGTTATTGATTTCGCAATTTCAGATGCTTGATAAGTCTGACCCGACGAGCGTGCTGTTGAGAGGCGATGATGGCCAATTGCTGTACGCTTGTCTCGACGACTTCCAGAACGAATGTGGGTCCACGTGCAGCTGTGATTGGTTCGAGCGTGATGCTGGGTGGACTTTCCGTGCTACTTGGGTGGAGCAGCGTGGCGATGGGTGAGTACCCCTGTATACCCTTGTTCGATTCCGTATGACAGCCGAACAACAACGTATACCTTCTACTCAGGATCCCGTACAATCTTGGACTCTTGCTGACTCCGATGAGCCAGTGTGGCGCCACGCGCATGCACCACCCTATCTATGACAAGGGCTTGTTCATTGAGGACTCCTACACCGGGTGCAACTCGTGAATCTTTCTTTAGTTTGTTTGAGATCTCATGCAAATGTTGGTTTTCCCTCCCTTTTGTTTTGTTAACACCAATGATTGTTGTAGCTTGCTAATCGTTTCTTATTTCACATTCTTACTCCAAAATTAATACTAAATCTTATCTAATAAACCGTTTTACTTCGTACTTGTCCAGCTTGAAGCTTCTCTAGGATTTCCGATTCTCATTGTTGTACTGTCTCATGGGGTCTCGATCTTACATCAAAGCGTGAATCCGGTTTCCATTGCTATACACACTCAAAACTACATCTAAACCACTCCCCATGGCTATGGGAACACCCCTGCCAAGTTTGGGCCCGATCCGATGACTTTGAATTTCACCCTTTTTAAACCCTTTCCTTTTATTTCGTCGCCCCTCGATCCGGAGATTTTGTTCCCTCGCACGAGAGAGTGCCAGACGAGAGAGGGGAGACGAGAGAGCGCGCGTGGGCGAGAGAGCGCAGACGATTGAGAGAGCAGAGAAAGAGAGGGGAGGTGAGAGTGTGTGAGGAAGAGAGACGTGGAGAGGCAGAGAAGGAAGGTTCGAGAAAGTGGGCGGGGCTTAGGAGAGAGCGGTATTTAAGGGATTCCTCTCACATGTCTCGTTGATCGTTCGAATCTTCCACTTTTGGAAAAAAAAACACAAATTATGAGATGCAATAACAGGGACACTGTTGGGAGTTTTAGTTTTTAAAAGTTTTAGTTTCCCGAAATTCGATTTTGAAGCCGAGATCTAGACCCCAAAGGTCCCCGTATCCCAACTTTGGAGGTGCACCCTGGGCCCCGGGGTTCGAAATTTATAAAAAAAAGTATCAGGGAACACTTGGGGCACCCCCGGGCACCTCCCTGCCAACTTTGGGCCCGATCGGAGACCATGAGTTTCAGGGCATTTTTGGCTCATGTCAGACCATCCGCTCATCTCCGAGACAAAAGTGGGCGGAGTCTTGGAAAATTTCAAAGATATCCGATCGGCGCCAAACTTTGCAGGCGAGTAGGGGACACTGTGGGGAATTGTGATCCGATGACCTATCCTTTATCCCTATCCTTTTATTTCGTCACCCCTCGATCCAGCGATTTTTTTCCCTCGCGCGAGAGAGTGCCAGACGAGAGGGGAGACGAGAGAGCGCGCGTGGGCGAGAGAGCGCAGAGTGGAAAGTTCCAGAAAGGGGGCGGAGCTTATCGGTATTCAGTTGTGGATTTGTCCTGACCATTTGTTCCACGAAGACAGCCGTTTTATGAATTATAAAAAATAATCATAGGCTCGTGGCTGGTCGACTCGTGACTCATCATCATGGACCACCTGAGACCGGGTTCGATCCGATAGCGCGGGTTGTTCAAGGCGAGTTGTTTGTTGTATTGTGGAATTGGATGGGCGGGGCTTTGGGGGGGGGGGTATTTAAGGTTAAGTTCAGAGTGTTTTTAGTTGAGATTCGATTCTTGATCGATATGATTTAAAAAAAAAAAATCATAGGTCTCTCCTACGGCGATGATGCGTGACCCTCTCTCCTTTCTCTCGTTTCTCTTGTGGTGAAGATTGCAGCGACGCGTGGCCTCCCCGAATTGAGTAAATCGTCCTAGCCTAGCCTAGAGAACATTGCTCTTTACACAGTTCATTTTCTTTGTTAGCTTTTCCCAATTGATACGCACTCCAGTTAGAATTACTTGCAAATTACTCCCCATGGCTATGGGAACACCCTTGCCAAGTTGGGCCCGATCCGATGCTTTTGAATTTTCACCCTTTTCCAACCCTTTCCTTTTATTTCGTCACCCCTCGATCCGGAGATTTGTTTCCTCGCGCGAGAGAGTGCCAGACGAGAGAGCGCGCGTGGGAAAGTTCCAGAAAGGGGGCGGAGCTTTGGGAGGGGGGGGGTATATAAGGCGCGGATGCGTTCTGATCATTTGTTCGTAACTCCACATTATGTAAAAAAAATATTCATAGGCTCGTGCCGATTGCTATTCATCCATTGGTCGACGACGCGTGACGCGGCCTTCTCGTGTAGCGTGTACTCTCGACCTCCATCGAAAGAACCGGAGCGATCTCACCGACCGATTGCCATCGCATGGACACTACACTATAGCCCACACCAGGTATTTTGACGGTGTGTGTGTATTAAGTAATACAATTAGTGGTACCTTCTCACAACTTGCCGCTAAACGGAAGCGGCCAATCCTTTGTAAACCACCCTTTTCCAACCCTTTCCTTATATTTCGTCACCCTCGATCCAGCGATTTTGTTCCCTCGCGCGAGAGAGTGCCAGACGAGATCTTGGGATGGAGGGGTATCTATGGCGCGATAACAATGGATCCAACAGCATTTCGCACTCTTCAAGTCGTGTATTAAAAAATTAAGGGTCGCCTCACTTGGCTCACCTGCCGCACTGGACTGGTCACGAAAGCGGACGGGATTCGCGGCGATGCAGCTCGCCACCAGCGTGAGGGTCAGTCATTTTTTTTTGGTGGAAGGGAGTATTTCGTCACTCGAATAACAGCTTAACTTCAGACGTCGCGTGCCGTGTGCAACAGGGACTATGCGTGCCGATAGCCAACGCGGAAGCGGGATTGGACGTCTAGCGTGAATCAAGGCTAAATCTCTATGAGCTTGTGCTCGATACTCGTGCAGTCGCGCGTTTATCGTGCCGAGCACTCGTGAGATTTAGCCTTGAGTTCAGCTGCTCATCATAGAATGTCATTGCATTTGTTGTTTTGTTTGATAAACTTGTTTTTCGGTTGTCTCTCCTGTCGCACTTGTTTTAACATGTCGGGTTTGAACGGTCCCATTTGCTTTATCTTTTCACATACTGCTGGCACTCGTAAAAAAAACGCTATTGCATCAGTATGAGCGATGCATCTGCACGCGGGATTTTCGATAGACTACAGAGGCAGCCAGCTCGGAGGCTCGCGTGGGGATTCAGAAGGAGCTTGTAACTCCGCGCATTCGCGAGATACTCGAGTATGAGAAGATCGACTATATCGCTGAAAAGGCGATTGGCGCGAGATTCATTGTGATCCTGCATCGTGAAGGATCTCGAATGGACCTCTTGGTAGGCTAGCGGAGACATTGGTGTAGATAAAACTTGTGACATGCTATTGCAGTCGCCTCTCGTGTCAATCGCTCTGAGCAAGGCTGAGCGGGACAAGAAACCGCCCGGGAAGCGTGAACATCCTGAGGTCACGATGAAATCCGCGCTGGTCAAACCGATCGTGACTGGACCGTTCGGTTCGTTCGACGCGTGGAATGAAATAGAGGAGGTGTGTGTCCGGATTTTAGAGTTTCGCTATGTATTTTTTCCATTTCGAGGGATATCGTGCTATTCGAGCAAATGTGACACACGTGACACAAGACCGTGTCCCCTCGCTCGTGTCTGCAGCGGTGCCTGATTCTACGGTGCTTACGCAACCAAACCGACTTCTTGGTAACCACATACTCCCTCCTTCGACGCCTATCTTTCGCCAAATTAGACACTATTTTCATATCTGTTCCGCTAGAGACACATTTCCACCACTTCAAATCAATGTTGTTTGACGTTCAATTTTCGCTTGAACTTGACCTCGTTCCTAGATATATCGTGCTGTGTCCTCTTGCCCCCGGTAAGGACCCTAGAAGCGTGGTTCAGTCCCTCATCACTCGTGACCTCACGTCCCCCATTCGTGTAGTGGTTGTCTGATCAGTTGCGTGATCGCGGTATAAAGGCGTTAGCGTGGATGTTCCTTGCTCTATGAAACAGTTGAAACGCGTTGGGCGCTAGGCGCTCCCCTGCCTCAAAGTGCAACTAGGGGCGTGGCCTAGACGCTCCCCTGCCTCAAAGTGCAACTAGGGGCGTGGCCTAGGCGCTCCCCTGCCTCAAAGTGCAACTAGGGGCGTGGCCTAGGCGCTCCCCTGCCTCAAAGTGCAACTAGGGGCGTGGCCTAGGGAAGCGAGAGGGAAGAGAGAAAGAGAGGGTTGGGTAGATCATTATATTGTTGATAGTTTGTCGTGAGCTGCTGTTTTTTATTATTATTTTTTTTATTATTTTTTTTTGCAGGCAATGCTCTCGAGTGCCATCATGGTGAGCCTGCAGCGCAAGCGTTCGCGTGAATACGCACTACGCATGGCATCAAGTGGACTCGGCAAGGCGCGCCCGCGTGATGTTCTCAAGGCCCTCACTGGTGACATCCAGGACTCGGACAACGAGAGTGCCGATTATCTCGCGACAATCGACTGGCTGGTGGGTTCCCCCCCCTTCCTTTCCGCTAATCTATTAAGATGATTGCAGAAGCGTGATGCTCCAGGAGAGGTTCCTCTCGAAGTCTTCGCTTGCGCTGCAAGGGCTAGCGAGCGCTTGATGGAGAAGGAGAGGATGCACGCGCAGGCGGTTGACGCGGAACTCATGAACACTTTCTTCGTCGACCCAACTCGCGAGGAGAATCCCAAAAGGAAGATGGCTCACAGCGTACCCCCATTTCCCAGTGCGCACCCACTTCCCATTGTGCTCCCACTTGGCAGTGCGACACCGCATCCCAGCGTGTCCCCGCTTCCCAATGTGTCCCCACTTGGCAGTCTGACACCGCGTCATACCAGCGTGACACCGATACCTCCGGAACCCCTTCCTTCATGGACATTCCTGCGGGATTGGATACGAGCATAGAAGAATATGTCGACTTTGACAAGTATCTAGCTGGAATGGATCATCGAGAGATGCGCGAAATCTCTGACTACCAGTTCCTGCTGATACAGAACCCGCTACACAGGGCGCTGTCGATATGCACGTGCCCCTCACTGATTGTGATGTGTCGGCGTTCGGCGAACTGATGCGTGACCGCACTCCATTCGTCCCCCTGCCATCGCTTGCAATTTCCATCCCGCCACCCCTCGTGAATTCGCCGACGTGGACTCGACTCTATCCGGTGGCGTGCCGACTGAGGATTCGTCCCAGCGTGATAAAGTGGCAACTACACTTGTCCGCACCAAGGCACTATCCGATATCCCGTCGGTGCTCAGTGCCTTGTTGGCCGAGCCGGACTCGCTCGCGTTTCCCGACTCCGACGAGGGCGAGCGTGAGCATGCTAAGGCTAAGGACAAAGAAGAGAAGGGCGAGGACGTGGCGGAGCGCATTGTGAGCGAGAATGAGCGCATGGAGAAGCTCGTCGAGGCCAAGGCGGAGGGCAAGAAGAAGGGCGATGAGAAGCGTGTCGAGGTCAAGGCGGATGTGTTCACTCTTGGGTCATCTGACGACGACGATTTCGTGAGTGCTCCTCCCCCGCGCTGCTATGAGCGATGTGAAGAAGCATGTGAGTTGTCTCTGTTTCTAATAGCCACTACTGTTTCTATTAGTTACTACTGGCAATGTTATCGATATCTGCCTTTCTCAGGCCCATCCCAAGCCCAGGCGCGCGAGCAAGGCCCGAGCCAATCAGATCATGCTCCTGGATTCATGTGCTGATACGGACACATCTGAACTTGCCGCCGTTCCGCCTTCGCGTGTCACTTCGACTTCCAGCGAAGACACATCTGTCGCGGATCGGACTCGCAAGACGCAGCCTAAGGTATGTCGCCGCGTGCAGTATGTGCAGCAGTATGTATTTTTATTTTTTTTGGCATTTTTTATTTTTTTATTTTGCTTCAGCGTGGCGCGAAACGCTCTGCACTCGAGCGTGACGAGCAATCCGGCAGCCCCCGCCCTCTTGCAAAGGTATTGTTTTTTTTCTCCGGCATTTGACACTTTGATAATGCCATTTCATTTCTCTCAGAGAGCGGCTGACGACAGCGCTCAAGACTTCTCGAAGAAGATTCTGAAGCATGCGAAGGAAGTGAAGGACGCGAAGGAAGCGCGCGAAGGAAACCTTCAGCGTGGATCACTGGCAGCAGCTCCCGCGGACCCTCAGGTATCGTAATGTATATTGATTTCCTTGTGTATCGAGTCCATGCTTCCAGAAGCCAAGATCGAAGTCCGCGCTTGAGTTGCTCACGCCTCTCTTGAAGTCCACTGAAACCCTGCTCAGTCATCTACAGCTCGGTGACTTCTCCTCCCACACCACGTTTGCGACGCTCGGCAGCCTCAACGAGTCGCTCGAGCGTGCCAATGAGGCTCTCGATCGCGAGAAAAAAGCTCGCAAACACTAGCGAGCGTGCTAGATCCTCACTCGGCTCATAACGTGCTGCACTAACTACTCGAACTCATGTCCCACACACACTTACCATAACCCCCTCACACTTGAAATCCAGAAACCGTAACTAGTTTTACTATTTTTTTTCTAATCTTGTAATTTTTCTGACTCATGAGTAGTTTCGTGTAGCTTCTCATTGTTTTTTTTTCTCACTCGCTTGTTAACTCGTTATTGTTGTTTTGTTGACTCGTGTTGTCCCCCTCCCTCCGTCTCCCCTGTCTCTGATCTAGCTCTCCATGACCACCAGACTAAAAAGAGTGTTGCTTTCAGAAGTGCAGTGCCGCGTGCTACGAGTCGTGCACTGAGATAGACTTCTGCGAGCAGCGAATCGTGAAGTTCATCGGTCCTGCAATCGTAAACCTGGAAGAGACACTTGAGCTGAATCCTCAAGACGCAGCGTACGCGAACTCCACATTCAAATCCAATCTTGCTACGATCGCGAGACACCTCGCATGTATGGACTCGTGTCTGCGCTCGATTGGACAGCAATTCACGAACCGTCAAGAGATCGAGATGTTCAAGTATGGCTTCCCGGTGTCCCGCTTGTGGTCTATCGAGACTGCTAAGCGTGCTTTTCGCATGTACCTCGCCCCCGGTCTCATGATGCTGGCCATGGGCCTCAGGTCGTACGATAGCGCTTTCATCGTAGAAGGAGTAAATCGCATGGGAACCGCCGTGGCCGCCTCGAGCGCGTCGGTGAGTGCCTGGAGCTTGCTGCCGAAGCCGACAAGACGTACTTGCGTACCAGGAGGCTCGCCAGGTCATGAACAAGGCCGACTTCTATAGGACGAACCTCAAAGCCATCACGGAGTGGAAGGAGAAGTTGATGGAGCAGCATGTAGCCCAGGCATAGAAATCATCGCTTGCCTCTTGTTTTTTGTTGTTACTGTTCTCCTCATCCCGATAAATAATGTTCACGATATTGTAATGTTTTTCTCGAAACACCAGTCATTCGATCTGGATAGATACTTTCTGCCCCAGACTTCGCTTAAGGCTCGATGATTTTTTTTTCTTTCAGATCATGGCAAGAGCTCTTATCGACGAAGTCTCGCAAGAGCTGGTCAAGCACTTCGGAAGCGATCCGCTTGATCTCTGGATCAGACTCGCGAGGATGGACGAGGGAAGAGGTGCGCATTAGTTGTGGTTGTCGGGAATATAAATGAAAAGGTTTCCCAGGACTCATGAACGCGCTCGCCCACAGTGCGTCGTTCCCAGGCACGGGTCGGGAGGTTTCGGCTCTGAAATGTCGCGTGTCAAACGCTCTCTATCAATACGCTGAGGAACATGTGAGTTGAATGTCGCGTCTGATACATAGGGAAGGAGAATGATTACAGGAGAAATGCGAGGCGCTCGGCAAGAATCTCGTGCCGTCTCCGCACGATTTCCAAACGTGTCCCTTCAAGGCAGTGACTCTCATGCTGCGCGTGCTCGGAGAGCGCTGGCCTACGATGGTCCCGCATGAGAGCATTACTGCCGACAGATATCGCTTGGAGTACCTTGTACACGGACTCATCGAACACGTCTTCTATGTGGAGGTATGTTATGTAGTCTGTGTGATTGATAGCTGAAGCGTGACATTCCAGGAGCACCTCTTGCCCGTGTACAGCGGTCATCCAGACGCGGTAAAGCTCATCGCGTCGCTTGCCAGCGACTTCGTGGTGTCCGACGTGAGCAAGGTAGTTCCCAATTTTATACGTTTTGCCGCCTCATTAAGGAACTCTCTCGCTGTCGGAAATGGTGTTAGTGCGTGCGCCGTCAGGCCAAAACGGAGGAGGGAGAGATCGGAAGGGTCGTAAAAAAATCCGAGGATGGGAAGAGGGTGGGTAATCCGAGGATGGGAAGAGGGTGCGCGCTCTCTCAAGAGCACGTGCTCGAGGGAGAAGGGAAGGGCCTCCGTGAGCTCGGTTTTACCGAAACCGAACGTGCAACCTTACTGGTTTCTATTATATTTCTATTTCAGAATGCCTTCAACAATCCTGTGATCTTGGACAGCTACAAATCCGTAGTGAAGAAAGTCATGTCCGAGGCCAAGAGTGGTGAAAGCTGGGAGGCGAAGATGGCCAGAGTGCCGAAGGATCTCATGAAAGCCGCATTCGCTACAGCGCCTGAAGCGAGGCAATACTTCGGAGCAATCTTGAGCAAGCTAATGCTCGCTTATCGTGAGCTGCGCCTCATCATTGAGCGAGAACACATGGACGATGACACTCGCCGCGCGAGCTTGCTTGTTATCGAGGCGAGAAGCATGGAAGCTAGCGTGCAATACAGCACCTACTTGAATCACTTCCTAAACATCGTGGGAGAAGAGGACAACAAGGACTCAGCGCTTCGCGCAGTGGGTGCTCACAGGGACGTGCGTCCCTCATCAGGAGATGGGTTCGCTATCATTGTGGGTGCTCTCACGATCAAGGACGACAAGCAGAGGGAGGCAGCGGAGCAGGCTGTGAGGGACGTGAACAGCGCGTTCAACAGGTAACCCCCCCTCTCCTTCTTTTTTTTAATATACTGCCCACTCAGACAAGAGTCGAGCGTGACCCTCAGAGGGATAACCATTGGGCGTGGCGCTCCTTCAAGATGCCACGAGCTAAACTTGGGCGTCGTAGGAGACACGGGAATCGAGTCAATCAAGGCAATCGTGCGAGCTGCCTTCGCGAGGGCAGAACTTGTGAGTGCTAGACAGAGGGCGACGGTCTTATTCCAATTTCCATTTGCAGGGGATTCGCGTGCCCACAAACCTCAATTCACAATCATGAACTTGAACCACAGTGTAGTGGAGCACGCGCCCACCCTCCATAACGCAGTTCGCTCCGTGTGCGTCAATGCGCTCCCGGCTATCCCGAGCATCTCGAATGAGCAGGGATCTATCCCCTTGAGCAAGGTATGTGTGACTAGCGCTCACTGATTAAAAAGAATTCAATCACATTCAGATGAAAGTGACTCTTGTTCCGATCGTGAGAGAAGCCAAGACCAGCTTTTCCTGCTCCGAATGCAATCGTGCTATACTGAAAGAACTGTAAGCAGTTATCGTGCAAACCCCTCCATCTCGTTGTTCTCTGCACTTCATTGTTATTGTTGTTCTCCGCTTGTTATTGGTTGATGTTCCCCACACTTGTTGCTGTTTCTCCGCGCTTGATAAAAAAATGTTGTTGATGTTATCTCTTTTTTTTGTTACCATCACGAAAACAACAAAACAACGGTTGCAGGCTACCGCATACATATTTGAAGTCTGTAGCTCATTATCAGAAATATTTGCGCACGCTAGGTGATGAGCATGCCGTGGGACCGTCGCGCATACCGTCGAGACATCGCCCGTCTCTTGACAGCTTACGATAGATTGGACGCTGTGACCACCTCTCCATATTGCGGATTGATCGTTGTAAGTGTCTGAAACAGCCGCATTCCTACA
Source organism: Pristionchus exspectatus (assembly GCA_911812115.1). Taxonomy (NCBI): domain Eukaryota; kingdom Metazoa; phylum Nematoda; class Chromadorea; order Rhabditida; family Neodiplogasteridae; genus Pristionchus; species Pristionchus exspectatus. Next base: position 1,493,511 of record OU461588.1, on the reverse strand, counting down.
GATCTCTTTTGTCAGCTGCACGCTGAGTACAGCCAAATCGTGAATCGCCTTATCGCCAGTATCGTGAACCCTTTCTCCCGAGATGCGTGCTACCGGCGCATATCCGCGGTTAGAATCGTATCTCTTATGGTATAGATTAGCGGAATGTACCCTTTCCTGTGCAGATGTGCGAGTCAGCCCTGAGTCCGCTTGAAAGAGCTGTTCACTATCGCTTGGAAGACCTCGATGGGTTATACGATGCGCTTATCGACGAAGAGTTTTTTCCTGTCCGTCATGACCAGTACTTGGACTACCACGACGCGCGAGTTCTTGTTCTGGAACTTCGCGTGACGCAAGCTGCCATCGCAAGGTTGCTTCGCGAGGGTAGGCGCATTTCGTAGTCCCCCCTCGATGGTTCATTTTTATTGATGCGCAGGGCTCCCGGAACGACTATTGCACGACTTGAGGGTGAACGTTGACGCTTGTCTCACCCGGGTGAGATCTCATATGTCCCATGGTCCCGAGATGGAAAACTGAATCATTCAGGCTAATCGGATCGTGAGGGAGCATGAAGAGGCGGAGCTCATCTCGTTCTATAGTATCGACGAAAACGGAGCTACAGTGGTATTCTTTGTGCTTTGTTCCTCATACCTAACTACTACTTTGAAGACACAAGGAGCGATTCATCTTGCCATGATGGCCCTGCGTCACTGGATCATAGTCTGCACGCATGCTTTCCGGCGATCATTCGACGCAAACTGCGCACCCATCGCTTGAAAGTGTGACGTTCGTCAATTTGTTATTGTTGTCGATTAGTTACCCGTTACTTGTTGGCCTCACTCACGATCACTCATGTTTTTATGCGGTCTGCTCTAACATGACACATGCGATAAAGTTTGAAGCTTATTGTAAGGTGTCGAGCAAACAATGGTTAGGGTATCATGGCCCTTGACATATCTGTTTATCTTAGTGCGACATGATATTTATGCGATTTGCATATCTTCCGTGAGTAGCCGACGTGTTCTATTTGCAGTCCGATGACAGGCTTGGCCCCGCCCACTCTCCGCATTTCCATATCTCTCCCCTCCCTCTCTCACTCTCTCACTCTCTCTCCCCTCTCATTTGCACCATCTTTCTCGCGCCGCACTCTCTCGCTTCCATCCCCTTGCGTATCTCGCCCCAACCCCAGCTCTCCCTCTTAATGTTTCACTGTACAATTTGGGTTTAGACCTATATCATCTATCTCTTATAGTTCCGTCCGCTGCTCTTGCTCGGTCCCCGCTTCCCTCCGCACTCTAAAGTCGAACATGGTGAGAGTCGAACATGCTATAACCCAGGCAATAACCACGCATTCAGAGCCGCTCCTTCCCTTTCCTGCCCAACTGCACTAACTTGATCGCTAATCCTAACAGCCGTATCATGGAAGGGAGACAGGTACTTTTATCGTATCACTTTGCCCTAACTAGCCACTGAGGATTAGACCGGAGTCATCGTGTCCTGGAACGAGGGAAAGCATGGACAAATCTATTCTCCCGAGTCGGGCTACGCGATCCTTCCACCCATGAAGCCCAGCTACACGCTGTGCAGCGCGGACGAGCAGTGCCTTGATTACGCGAGTCAGCTCGTTGATCCGGAGCTTGCGGGGGTCCTGACCGCATCGTGCGCATGGCTGAAAGTCGGCTCTATCGTGACCTATGAATGCGAGAAGAACAGCCGAGGTCACTGGGTGGCCATCAACGTTCGGAAGTTCGAGGGGCAGGTACGCATCAAATCCGTCCCGACCACTAATACAAAATCATATATCGCTCATTACAGGTCAACGAGATCGTCTGCGATGATTGCCCGCTTGCGTTCAAGGCCGAGGGCATCGTGACGTCGAGAAGCCAGTTCGAGGGCCTCCCGTGCTTGCTCATCTGGAACGATACGCTTGGTAAGCTCGTCCATAGCGCAGTAATCGAAAAAAAAAGGTTGCAGGCAGGATCAGTCTCCATGGATCGGAGTTCGTCAACGCGGAACCATTGGACGTCCTCCAGTTCACCGCTGTTTACAGCTCTCCTGAATATCGCCGTAGCGAGGTAACCGATCGTAACCGATCTCGCCTATATTCTGACGAGGAAACTGATCATCCCAGGATGTCCCTTGGGAGGCGTGCTGTGCCGAGATCATCACAGCTGCAACGGAGAAGTCTCCCGAGCGTGGCCATACAGCGCTTCGCAAGCTGGAGTCCTCCGACAACTGGCGCGTGAGTGTTCCTTTAAAAAGTGTGTTAGCGTTTTCAAAGCGCGCGGTGTTTGTTTGGCCACTCTCTAAGTAGAATGTTACTCGAGCACTAGAATGTTACTCGAGCACTGCAGGTGGACACCTTATCCAGCCAGGACAACACAGTGATGAAGAATGGCAGCTTGTGCTTGTTCATCAACAACGAAGACTTCGACTTCGCTTGTGACTTGTCATGCTTCAAGACGGGAGCGTGCAAGTATCGTGTCTACTACGTTCGTCAGATTGGAGACAGGTGTACCAAATTCTATCAATTTGATACCCAAATACCATCTAAGGCAGCCCTGCCTCCAGTAAGTAAGTCGCGACCCTCTGCAAGAGAGCGCGCACATCACACTCGTCCAATTTCCATTTGAATTTCTCGTGGTTCTTACCGGGAAATAGTACCGTACCATTTTCATCCACTATTTCCAATTTCTGGCCTAAATTCCATTCTTTTCTCTCCATTAAACTATCCACGACAGTTGTTCTGTGATTATATTATTATTCACCCTTATCATTGCTTTTCTTCCACTATTTCGCGTTGCTTACTATCCATACGGTTTAATTACCCAAGTTTGAGGTCGACCCGCGGTAGGGAGCTCAGACCGGGGAAGATACTACGGCTCTGTTACAGTAAAAAGGTCCCATGAAGATAAAAAGGTCCCATGACGATTAAAAGGTCCCATGACGATAAAAAGGTCCCAAAAATAAAAAGGTCCCATCACGATAAAATGAATGAATGAATTTATCAGTGTCGCTTTCTGGGCGCTGATCAAGATGGGGTATCAGAGGGCCGTTCTTCTTTCAAGATTTCATTTTGAGGGGTCTCGGGCCAGTGGATTGGTCTTCTTTCCTTGTCACAGTCGCAATGGCTGGAGAAAGAATCCTGCTCCCTTGGTTCCCGATAGGACTGTTGACGGAGTTGCACGCAGATTGAGTCCCACTGTAGGTCAAATACGAAGCCTTGCGTGTGCTGGAGTCTTCTGTGTGCTCGAGTCCTCCAAACTCGAAAATCCATCTTTGAGCGAGAGATACGAGCCTGGATTCTGAGGGACCAAACATCTTAGGCGGTCATACCCATCACACGGCGACCAGTCCGGCTTGGATGGGGATTCCGATCTTGTTGAGTCGTTGGCAGAGACGAGGGGAATTAGGAGAAACAGCCCTCCATCAGAGAGAATGGAGAGGGAACCGCTCGCGTCGACTAACAGAAATGAGAATGTACGATAAAAAGGTCCCATGATATTCTAACAGAGCCCATGACGATAAAAAGGTCCCATGACGATAAAAAGGTCCCATGACGATTGAAAGGTCCCATGACGATTGAAAGGTCCCATGACGATAAAAGGTCCCATGACGATTGAAAGGTCCCATGACGATTAAAAGGTCCCATGAGTTCAGTAGTTGAATGACAATGCTCACTAGTGTTATTATGGCCGAGTGTCACTCGAGTGAATTCACTCCTCGAGTTCATTTTCCACCGACTCGGTCGGCGCGCTCAGCTCGGAGTGAAATTACGAAATTCACTCCGGAGTGCTAATCCACTCCGGAGTGAATACTCGGAGTGCATTTCGCCCTCTCATTCCTTGTTTGCGACGGCCTATTCTGGGTCTCTTCCGACCAATCCTTTGGCCGCCGAGGCTGAGAAATGACTCCGGAGTTGAACTCCGGAGTGAAAATTTGATCGCGAGTCAAACAAAGGAATTCACTCCGGTGTATCGAGTCACTCGGTCTAGCAAAACTAATGCTCACGTCCGAAATGAGCGAAACACCTCCCTAAGCAACGAGTTTTTTCTAAGCGGCCTAAGCACCCTAAGCTTTTCTCGATAGACGCAAAGTGATCACCAAGCGTGCGAAAATTGTTTTATTTTAAAGCCTAAGCGACTTGATCAATTTTTCGCCAGGACGGGCTCTTATGTTTGCATGTCCGGTGTCAACATGTCTCGCTGCTCGAAGCCTCTTGGACTTGCTTAGAAAATGCATGGAGCTCGTGAGCAAAGCAACGTGCGCTTGTAATTAGGCACCCAATATCCTTGCTCAAACCTTTGGTAAACCATACGCGCATTTTCCAAGCTTTGCGTCTGGAAAAAAGCTTAGGCTGTTTAGGCCGCTTAGGAAAAAACTCGTTGCGAGGCGTTTCGCTCATTTCGGACGTGAGCATTGTCATTCAACTACTGAACTCATGGGACCTTTCAATCGTCATGGGACCTTTCAATCGTAATGGGACCTTTCAATCGTCATGGGACCTTTTTATCGTCATGGGACCTTTTTATCGTCAAGGGCTCTGTTAGAATATCATGGGACCTTTCAATCGTGATGGGACCTTTTTATCTTCATGGGACCTTTTTATCGTCATGGGACCTTTTAATCGTCATGGGACCTTTCAATCGTCATGGGACCTTTCAATCGTCATGGGACCTTTCAATCGTAATGGGACCTTTCAATCGTCATGGGACCTTTTTATCGTCATGGACCTTTTATCGTCAAGGGCTCTGTTAGAATATCATGGGACCTTTCAATCGTGATGGGACCTTTTTATCTTCATGGGACCTTTTTATCGTCATGGGACCTTTTAATCGTCATGGGACCTTTTTATCTTCATGGGACCTTTTTACTGTAACAGAGCCGATACTACTACTACAATCCATCCACTTCCAACCAGGTATCTATTCCATCCACATCACCCTAAGGCAGACCCGCCTACCCCCACGAAACAGCCATCTATCATTTCATCATCCTTGAGGCAGACCTGCCCACACTTCTTCGTCAATTAGTTCACCCATTATTTGTACACTTGTGATTAGTTAATGAATTCTATTTATTAATTGCTCATTTGTCCAACACACCGCGAACGCACGTAGCCGTATTTCTCTGTAATAAGGCAGGGAAATCGGTATATGGTGCATCCAGCCAACTCAAGAACCCAGTAAAGTCCCGCGTGGCACAGAGCATACTCCATTCTCCCTATCATCCCATCCATCAATCTCATCCAGACATCGTACCCATCCATTTCACATCATTTCATCACTCCAGAGAGTGTCCAAACCATCCATTTCACATCATTTCATCACTCTAGGGAGTGCCCAAACCACCCATTTCTCATCATTTCGTCACTCCAGGGAGTGTCAGTTCATCCACCCAAAATGCTTAATAAATACGAATCTATGTATTTATTCCTTCACTCCAACCATACATCCGCTAATACCAATTTGTAGAACCCCTCGATCACAGCTACCATTACAACCATCCATTACAACCCCATTCCAACCTCCAGATTACTCCAATCATTCCATTACAACCATCCATTACATCGTCATTCCAACACCCATTCCAACGTTCCGCTTATCCTCCAATCATTCCATCCCCATTCATGTGCCGACACCGCGCGCTATGAAGGTGATTGCCAAGCACTGGTAGTGATCTACCGACACCGTGCAATCCACTAAGTAGTTGCCATCACTGGTACATCCACCCATCTCCCATCCAGATTACCGACACCGCGCGCTATCGGCTAGTGGTTGCCAAGCACTGGTAGCAGCCTCACTTGGCCTACCGACACCGTGCAATCCACTTGTACCGACTTTCTAGCGAAAGACGCTACCCAAATACCAAATCAATCAATAATCCATTATTAAATTCCATTTCCAAATATAAAACCAGTCCATGATACGATCCTGTCAAATATTGACTTACAGTAATCCCAAAATACCCATTCAAATTCCCGCATCGCTAGAATCAGGGAATTTCGGCGTGGGAGTTTTCCTGCCTACGTGACTTTTTCCATTTCTCGCGATTGCGGATGATTTTTCCTCATTCTTCTGTTCTACCGTTGCGTCGGCCGGTCCGTTAGAGACCGCAGTCCGTTCCCAAGGAGGCCGTTGGATCAAGGAAGGCTATTCTCCTTCCAACCCGCTCAATTCACTCGATGGTCGCCTAGTACACGAGTCAGGTGCCATTTATTTATTATTTCCTATTATTTTCCTTGTTATTCCCAATTAGTTTGTGTCAATTTCCATCACTACCTAGCAAGTAGTTGGAATCGACACGGAACTACTCCATTCCATTCCCTTACCACCTTACTGTTACCATTATAAACTGGTCACTCCATTAGATCCAGTATTTCGTCACCCACTGTAATCCATTACTATTCCTTCCATCCCATCCACTTCTTTCTCGACCTTCAGGAGCAACTTCTTCCCTTAGTAACTAGTGTGTGTAGTTTGTAGTCTGTTACCCGTAATAAACTTTCTTTGTTGCGTAATCAGTTCAGGCTATACACCGTGACCACACACACATTCCTAGTTTCCGTAGCTGTTTTCTACCCGTAAAAGAGGTGGAAATCGGTATATGGTGCATCCACCAACTTAAGAACCAGTGAAACAAGTCGGTTTATGTCCATTTTGTCCATTACCACTCCAGTTTCGCGTCCAACCGACCCGCGTGGCAGCAAAGAGCATTCTCCATTCACTTCCATTGATTATTCTCGTGTTAATACCAGTAAGCGCCATTCAGGGAAGACGATGACTTCCCAGTTTGTGTCCGATTACTCTACTATCCATTCCATTCTTTCCAACCTCCACGGCCATCTTTCCACCCACAATAACGCAATCACCCAATTCCCTCAATTGTCATCATCTGACGAAATTCTCCAACTGTCATCCACTGCGATGACGGCACACCTGGAGGTGTTGTCGCTTATGGACGACTACAAGGAGGCGATTGCGAGTATCGAGGACAAGATCAACGACATGGAGGACGGTGCTAAGAAGGAAGAAGAGCAACGAATCTTCTCATCGATGGAGACTAGCACGGACGGATCGACCCAACTATGCGAACTCGCACTATCTTTCCACGATACCCAGACTGAAACTACGGTATCGACGATACTCGGTAGATGTCAGTGGGGCAGGGACAAGCTTAGTACGAGTGTGACGCTGACTGATTGTTGTGAGATGTACGGTAGATGATGTACGGTACGGTGTGATAGCTCAGTGAAGTAACAATAATAATTTATTATTACAAAGCCGGGGAAGGGGATAGGACGGGGAAGGGGACGTGATGAGGGTGCTGAAGTGAGATCCGCGAGGGATACTGTAGTGACTGTAGTGATACCCGCGAAGGGTATTGGAATGACTGAGATCCTGAGGATCTATGACTGGCTGTGAGGGTCTTGGCCCTGCACAGTGGAATGACTCGTAAGTGAAACGAGGAGAGGTTCAGTGTGACTCTGGTGATTGGAGGAATGGCCGTCCTTTTATAGGGCGAGAAAAGTAATTATGTAAAGTGAGGTTGAACTGAGAGTGAAGGGAGAGTGAGAGAGCCAATATGCAAATGAAATTGCTGGCGAGTTACAAGGACATGGTAATTGGGGAGATCAGACGGGATGGGTGAAAGTGCACATGCAAATGAATGCGTTGGACGACAACGACAAACATCACAGTACAGTAACTACCCATGGGTATCGGGGACTGATTGATTGATGAATCATTGTGATGAATGGAAAAAAGATAGCGAATTATGTGAAAGTCGCTATACTCCCGCCTGAGGGAAATGAATGAAATGAGATTGGTTGTGAGATGAAATGAATTGACTTGAATGAATTGAAGTGGAGTGATATGGAGTGATGATAGGTGGAGTTGAATGTTGAGGGGTAAAATGGTGTTGACGGACGACTAATGGTTTACAATTGAATGGGGAAAACAAAGAAATGTACAAATAAAACGAATCCTTTCGATGTCGTTGTAACGGAGATGACTGACGGAGAAGTGTGAGAATAAATATGATTATTCATCGATGATAGGGAGATGCCCTCCCGCCTGACGCCGAGACTTGGCTCTAGTCGTCATTTGATGATCAATTGATTGATCTTGATCGATTTGGATGGATCGACATCTGAGTCGATTTCGAGAGGAATGAGGAGATTGATAGGACGTTGAATTGTGCGTCCAGTATGAGATTTGAGTGTGGCTTCTGAACCACTGACAGTGATGATTCTGCCCATGTGCCATGAGGAGCGGGGAGTGTTGCCTGATTCGTCAATTATGAGTACGATGGCTCCTGGCTTGGGTGAAATGGACGAGGATCGATATGATTGAAGAGGATCGGGATCCTTTTTGGAATCTCTGATCGTGGTCAGATACTCAGTTTGCCATCTGGACCAGAAATTATTGATGATTTCAATTGTTCGTGACAATTGATGAATGGCAGTGGAAACGACTCATATTCTCTTCCCCAGGAGGTAGATAATCGTTGTCATTGTCGACCCTTGATGAGTGAATATGCATTGATAGAGTTGAATTGGGCATGATGAGATCGATCGGTCTGAGAACCGGATTGGAGTATGATTTGATTTCGTCAGATGCGACGTAAGTGAGTGGTCTCGTGTTGAGCACTGCCTCGATTTCTGATGTGATTGTTGCAAATTCATCGATTGAAAGTTTGCGTTTCCCGATGGATTTTGATAGAAGATTCTTTGAAGATTCTGATGAGTCTTTCATAGACGGCGCCTTTCCATGGAGCATGACTGGTAGTGAACTTCCATTGAATGGATTCTGATTGAAACAAAGTGTTCAGTGAATTTTCACTGTTGTAACCTTTGAGCAATGTGCTTGACAACTTGAGTGTTGTTGCTTGATCGGAGAGAACATTAATGGGTGTTCCTCGTCTGGAAGTGAAACGACGAAATGCATTGATGAATGCTGAAGGGAGAAGTGAAGTGGTCACTTCGATGTGTGATAGTCTCGAACTGAGACATGTGAATATGATCGCATACATCTTTGCATTATCATTGGAATTGAAGGGACCGATGAAATCGATTCCAGTTGATTGGAATGGTCTTGATACTGATACCCGATCAATTGGGAATGGAGGAGTTTGAGTGTATTGATAAGGCAAATTGTTAGCCTTTCTGCATGTGATGCATGAACGAATCTGTGATTTCACGAGCTGACGGCTGCGTGGGATCCAGTACTGTTGTTTCAGTTGATTCAGCACGTTTTCAGTGCCAGCATGATACATGAACTCGTGAGTATCAGCAATGATGAGACGAGCAAGCCTTGAATTCTCATTTGATGGGATAAGGATGGGATGTCGTGTGTCGGCTTGAATGGCTGCATGATCGAGTCGAGTATTGGCTCGCCAGATACCGTAATCATCCTGTGAGATGAGACCATTTCTGATCCAAACCTCATGGGGTTTGATATGACATGATTGGTGATTTCGAATGAGTGATTGAAGTGCTCGAGTTCTTTCGAATGCACTGAGAAGTGAAGTTGAATTGAATGGTGAATCATACTTCTGTTTGAGAGTGATATTCGTTGAATTTTTCAGAGTTCTTTGAACGAATCTGAGAATGAATCCAGTGATTCGGATTGCTTTGTTTAGAGTGGAATATCGTGTGAGATCGATGAGTGGGGATTGAATGAATTCAACCACTCGAGTGTACGGTGGGTCGGCTGTAGGTGGAACGTCTGTGATTAGACTGGTCAGAATATTGTTCTGATACTGAATGGATGAGTTCTGTGAATTGGCTCGACCCGTGATCATTGGACCGAGAATTGATTGAACCAATTTGTAACCACTGGGGAGAATGATAGTGGTGGAATCAGTGAGAAGATCCTGTGTTTCTGTGATGGAAATCAACAGGTCTGGAGATACAATGGTGTTCTCAATGAGATGAGGATGATCACCGCAGTGTGCTTGGAAACTGCGTAATCGTGAACAGAAAGTGGTTTGAGATTCATGGATCTGGTTATTACTGAATCCATAACGAGTGCTTCGATTAAATGAGATCCTTTGAAGTGAGAATGTTCACTTTCACCACGTCGAACACGTCACTACCAGTCGACTCTCCACCCACACCACTGATACACATGGGCTCAGTGCGATGGGATTTGAGATTCAACTCTGTAGCAAGTGAACGAGAGATGATTGACATCATTCCTCCGGTATCGAGGAGAACATGTCTGGTAGTGGATTGAGTGCTCACAGGATTTTGAAGAAGTGCTGAGGTAGTGAATAGTCTGGCTACCCCATTGACTGGCTGAGTGGTAGTGACAATTGCATTGATGCTGGACTGATTCAGCTTTGAATTGTTGGGACTTGAGTCACAGATGGATTTGTGATGCGGTTTCGAGCACTGAGTGCACTTTCGATTACACTGCTGATCGAATGGATGAGGAGAAAGGCACTTGAAACAGACCTTTTTCTCTTTCAGAATTGACTTTCTCTGAGAGATTGAACTGATAGTGGGACAGTCGGAAAACTGGTGTTCGCCACAGTAAATGCATGGTGGAAACTTGACCGATTGTTTCGGCATGAATGATCTGGTATTCGCAGTTTCTGACACTGGATTGGGCCCTCTCTGTTTCTGGTATGACAGATGATCAGATCGGGTTGAACTGAATGTTGACTTGAGTTTGGATATTTCGATGACTTCTCTGAGATCTGATTCAATGAGCTCGAGCGCTTCCATCATGGTAGAAGGCTCTTCTTTGTACATCTTCTCGAGATGTTTCGAGTGAATCGTGCCAGCGATTTGATTAATGAGGGCAAAGTTATCGACAAGTGATTTGTCATCTAACTGATGGATTTTATTGATCAAATCCTGAGTACATTCGAGTTGATGCTCGAAGCTGGATGATTTGGGTCTGATGGCAAATAGCTGATTGATCAAGATGGTGTTTGATCTTTTGCTCTTCCCAAATACTGATTTGAGTCGATCGATAGTCGGCTTGAGGTTCCTGGCCTCAGTTGGAATGCCTTGAACTGCTCTGAGTGCAGATCCCGTGAGAGCATTTCGGAGATGCACGAGTTTTTCGTGATCCGAAATGTGGGATTTCGACTCAATGATACTGGTGAACTGACTGTAAAATGATTCCCACTGAGTGGATTCTCCGTCAAATGGAGTGAGAGTGATGACTGGAGATTGTGGTCCCGACAATCTTGAGAGAATTGTGGGCAAATCATGTGAAATGAAATTCGAAATGGACTGATCAGGCTGAATGACAGCTGAGTGAGTGAATTGATCGTGCTGATTGACAGTTGAATGAGTGGAATGAGAATAGAGAATGGACTCTCTCTGGATGCGAGATTTGACTCGGCAGAGAGCATCGTCAAGGGCATTGGTCATTTGATCTCTCATGGAAGTGAGGAATCGACCCTTGAGGTATACCTGATCATAGTAGAGATCCTCCTCCTCTCCATCCACGAGTTGCTCGAGAAGTCCAACTTCCTTCGTTTTTGCTGTCTTCTGGTCGGCCGTCTCAGTTGCCATTCGATCGACTTGACGTTGTAGTCTGTCCATAGCGTCATCGAAAGACTGGACAATGGTCCGGAGGCCGCTGAAGGCAGTGCGGAGCATGTTGTCCTTTGATTCGTGATCAGTGTGATCTTTGATCTCTGAGCATGATGCAATGATGGAATTGAAATCAGAAGTTGACTGTCTGATTTGTGAATGAAGTGCATGAATGCGCTCGTATTGAGGAGCGAAGAAACTGGTCATTGTGACTGAAGTGATTGAGTTCAGTGGTAGTGAATGAATAGTTGTTGCTGCCACGCGGGACTTGACTGGATGGCTCTTGAATTGGTAGATGCACCATATGCGAACTCGCACTATCTTTCCACGATACCCAGACTGAAACTACGGTATCGACGATACTCGGTAGATGTCAGTGGGGCAGGGACAAGCTTAGTACGAGTGTGACGCTGACTGATTGTTGTGAGATGTACGGTAGATGATGTACGGTACGGTGTGATAGCTCAGTGAAGTAACAATAATAATTTATTATTACAAAGCCGGGGAAGGGGATAGGACGGGGAAGGGGACGTGATGAGGGTGCTGAAGTGAGATCCGCGAGGGATACTGTAGTGACTGTAGTGATACCCGCGAAGGGTATTGGAATGACTGAGATCCTGAGGATCTATGACTGGCTGTGAGGGTCTTGGCCCTGCACAGTGGAAATGACTCGTAAGTGAAACGAGGAGAGGTTCAGTGTGACTCTGGTGATTGGAGGAATGGCCGTCCTTTTATAGGGCGAGAAAAGTAATTATGTAAAGTGAGGTTGAACTGAGAGTGAAGGGAGAGTGAGAGAGCCAATATGCAAATGAAATTGCTGGCGAGTTACAAGGACATGGTAATTGGGGAGATCAGACGGGATGGGTGAAAGTGCACATGCAAATGAATGCGTTGGACGACAACGACAAACATCACAGTACAGTAACTACCCATGGGGTATCGGGGACTGATTTGATTGATGAATCATTGTGATGAATGGAAAAAAAGATAGCGAATTATGTGAAAGTCGCTATACCAACTGCCTGTGAGTTTTCCCCTGCTGGCAAAGCTTACTGCCAAGCAGGGAACTAAGTATGATCGCGCCTTCGAGGCAGCAACCAATAGAGTTTCTATGCTCGCCGTTTGCCTCAGAATCAGCCATCCACTAGTACTCCATCCATTCAACCCGTGCCTGACCATTCAAGTGCACTCACTTACTTACCACAGGCATTCGTTCCACTCCCTCCATTGCGCATTGAACCATTCGATGGTAGCAATATCACATTATGGTCATCGTTCCACTCTCAGTTTCAATCGATTATTGGTTCCAGATCAGAGTTGTCCCCTTTAGAGAAACTGAACTACCTCCGCTCACTACTCAAGGGTGACGCGCTCAAGCTAGTACAGTCCATTCCAATTAGAGACGACCTCTACTCCCATACTCTTGATCGATTGAAAGTAGCTTACGATCGTTCCAACCACTCCACTGCCCTTCTCTACCAGAAACTAATGGGTATGAAACCCAAGTCATCCCGTATAGAGGACCAGTTGAATTGTGTGCGTGATATGATCAACCTTGTTTACCATCTCGATGATTCCAAGAACCTCAACAGTCTCCCGCTGATTGAGCAGCTTGCCAGCCGAGTAAACCCAAGTTTCGTGAGGAAGATTTGGAAACTAAATCCTGAGTCTATGATGGATGCCCTCACCTACATTGACAAAGAACTTCGAGAGGAGTTAGAGTGTCGTGCGGTTGAAAGTGCATTCCATCCCAATCAGATCACATCCATCCATTCCAATCCCGATTCCAATAGTGAACAGTACATCCGCCCTCCCAATGAGAAGTCCCATGATTCCCCAAAGTGTGATTATTGTGGATCTATCCATCAATCTATTAATTGTTCCAAGTACAAATCGAGTGACGAGCGCACCAATAGAATCTCCCATATTAGAGTGTGCAGGAAATGCTTACAGCCCAATCACAATTACAATGAGTGCATAGCTAAGTGTGGTAAGTGCAAAGGCACCCATCACATCTCCATTTGCAAATCCACTTCTCCTCCCACTCATTCCAACAACACACTGATCCAGGCTGCAGCTATCGTTACCAACCCATGGCCACAGACCCGCATGCATACTGCAACCGGAGTCATTCGCAATCCAGTTCACGGTACCGCTCGCGATGCTACCGTATTCCTCGATACAGGATCACAAATATCCATGATTTCCCGCAGTCTCTCCGACAAACTCAAGCTCGAACCAATCGAGATGAGAGTAGTTTCCATTGCCGGGATCACTGGCTATTCAGATCCCCAGGTCGCAGATGTAGTCCAATTCGATCTCATGACCAGTTCAGGTGCTTATAAAGTTGAAGCCATCGTTCAAGACACACTAGGTATACCCTCGATGGCTGTTGATGCCCTTCCATCTTCGGATATCCAATTCATTAAGGATTCATTCCACCATCCAATCTCACTAGTCATACGGTATCTCCTGAGATCCTTCTCGGTCTCGATATCACCCATACTCTCACTAAGAACACTGAATCCATTAGACTTCCCAGTGGACTCGATTTGCTCTACAGTCAGCTTGGACCGATCATTATCGGATCTAAGCCATTCCATTCCATCGAAACTGCCGAGAAGAAGATTGAAAGCACTCCTCTGTATTGTGGTGGAGTCTTTGTTTCCCATCCATTCGAACCAGATGACCAAGCCGAACGAGATGAGAAACTCGATAAGGCGTTCATGTCCATCTTCAGGGCTGAGCCCAATAGTGAGTATGAGGACTCTGATGAAGAGTACGAATACGATGGTGATCACTACCCTTCCCTCCACGACTATCCACCCTAAGTCTACGGACCTCCGCCTTAATAATAATAATATTTATCCGCACATGATGTGGGGGGGGGTGGGAAAGGACTCTGGCGCCTTTTGCCGTTGACGAGTAGGGGACGGGTCAGTTGGGATCTTTGGACTCATCTTTCTTCTTCGGATTCATTTCTTGTCGCTTGCCGCTGTGACACTTCACAATTGGGGGCAAGCTTCGCATGACGTCGGATCGCCTTTCCTCTCATCTTCCCTTAGACTAGTCGCTACCGAGATCCCGGATCCCGGATGGCCAGTCCTCCTTAGAAGTTCATAAAGAGGACACCTTCGATACCTTCATGGCCTTCTTGAAGTGACTCCGTCCATCGACTCGAGATCCGTGGCTTGATACCTCCGAAGACTTGCCAGGGACTGGGGAGGGATTCTTGAGGCGGCAGTAGATGGTAGACTAGAGAGGGGAAAGTCGCCTCTCCATCAGAGCGAAATGGAGAGGGACCGCTCACGACGACTGACCGAGACAAGAATCTTCTTTCTCCCTCCGGGAGGATCATACCACGTATGAGCAATTCAATGTGATATTTTTTTGTTTCGTTCAAATTGTCTATTTCGATTGCCTAGATCATTTTGTGACCCTATTTTCTCTTGTTTGTGCCCAACTTTTTGACTCTTCATCTACAACAACTCTCTTCATCTACATCGACTATGATGCCCATTTTTCTTCATTTCCATCCATCCAACACGTCTTCCCCCTCCCCCAGTGTACCGACTTTCTAGCGAAAGACGCTACCCAAATACCAAATCAATCAATAATCCATTATTAAATTCCATTTCCAAATATAAAACCAGTCCATGATACGATCCTGTCAAATATTGACTTACAGTAATCCAAAATACCCATTCAAATTCCCGCATCGCTAGAATCAGGGAATTTCGGCGTGGGAGTTTTCCTGCCTACGTGACTTTTTCCATTTCTCGCGATTGCGGATGATTTTTCCTCATTCTTCTGTTCTACCGTTGCGTCGGCCGGTCCGTTAGAGACCGCAGTCCGTTCCAAGGAGGCCGTTGGATCAAGGATGGCTATTCTCCTTCCAACCCGCTCAATTCACTCGATGGTCGCCTAGTACACGAGTCAGGTGCCATTTATTTATTATTTCCTATTATTTTCCTTGTTATTCCCAATTAGTTTGTGTCAATTTCCATCACTACCTAGCAAGTAGTTGGAATCGACACGGAACTACTCCATTCCATTCCCTTACCACCTTACTGTTACCATTATAAACTGGTCACTCCATTAGATCCAGTATTTCGTCACCCACTGTAATCCATTACTATTCCTTCCATCCCATCCACTTCTTTCTCGACCTTCAGGAGCAACTTCTTCCTTAGTAACTAGTGTGTGTAGTGTTGTGTATTTGCTCAGTGTGGACGAGTTAGGCGGTCTTGATAATACAGGCTTTATCCTTTAACAACGGAGAGAAGACAGGCGAAGTAGCGCCAGCTACGGAGACGGAAGAAACAAGAATGACGTAAAAGACGTCACAGAAAACGAGGCGCGATACTTGCTGAGTATCACGCGTTACAACACATGGTGTGCCACGCAGTGGCGGGAACATTCAAACAGCGAATATTCTAGGTTACGGTAGTGGTTCAAATAGAGCAGATAATTAACACTGTTTCACAATTACGATTGATGTAATAAATATTGAGTATTATAATAATTAGAGGCTTTTACACAGCACCTCCGTGACAAGATATGAACCAGTGAATATCTGACAATTTATAGTGGGAAAAGACAACGAATTACTGGTAAGACTGGCCCTTAGTATTAGTGATAGTCAGATGACTAGGGGCTTTTCTAACTCGATGGGAACGTCGGAGATTCTCAGTGGGAAGGGAATCTTTGTCGTTCTCCACCACATCCGTGGGCTCGATGTCAATCTTCTTCTGGTCGTTCTCCACATCTTTCGTGGGCACGATCCTGGGTACGGTAGGCGAGGAGATGTTGTCGAACTCGTCGTGAGCTCGAATCGGCGACGGTGGAGGGCTCACGTGGACGAAACGCTTTCGATCCATATCGAAACTCTCGATCAGCACGCTGAGGGGATCACAATCCTCGCTCACACAGCGTCTCTTCAGCTGATTCGCATGGGCAACCACCTTGGTTCCGCTCTCTCTTTCGATCTCATACAGTACTCTACCGATTTTTCTCAGTACTGTAGCCGCCGACCATTTCTCATGATTCGGACCCTCGCGATCTCGGTAGTAGACAGAATCACCAATGGCGAACTCTCGTGTCACCACCATTCCATCACGTTGACGTCTCCCTCTCCCTCCCGAGGAGACATGAGAGTGAGACGAAATCGCATCTTTCGACCAAGAAAGACTTCAGCTGGAGTTCTTCCTTTCAGCTGATTATTCGGAGTACACCTGTACATCATGAGGAACTTCTGGATGTTCTCATCTTCTGGACCTTCTCCTTTCATCTTCAGCAATGATCTCTTGAACGTATCGACAAAGCGTTCCGCTTGTCCATTGCTCTGAGGGTGATACGGAGGGAGAACACTTGGTGAATACCATATTCTGTACAGAATACTCTCATCTTCTCAGACTTGAACTGAGTTCCATTATCAGAAACAATTGTCTCTGGACTTCCGTATCTCGATACGAAGTCTCGCACTGCTCGCACAGTCGCTTCGGCTGTGATTCTTTCCATAGTCGTTACCTCCGGCCATCTACTGTGGACATCTACGATGATCAAGTAGTGCCTTCCATTCATCGGACCGGCGAAATCCATGTGGATTCGCTCCATCGGCTTCTCAGTCACTGGCCACGGCACAGGTTCAACTTTACTTGGTTTCTTTGCAGCACTTGCACATCCATCACAACATCTTACAAGACTTTCGACACACTGGTCAATTCCTGGCCAGTATACATGAGATCGAGCGAGCGACTTCATGCGCACCATTCCTGGGTGTCCTCTGTGCAGTTCCTTCAGAACTACCTCTCTCAGTCTTGGCGGGACGATTACTCGATCTGCCATCATGAGACATCCACTCACAGACGAGATCGAATCTCGTTTACTGTAGTACGGGAGTATCAACTGGTCCTTCGGCGGTTTTGCCGGCCAGCCTTCTCTTAGATACTTCTTGATCAACTGAAGAATCGAATCCTTCTCCGTACACCTTCTGATGTCATCAACAGTGACGGGCGTCGCCCTCACTCCATTATGCAGTATCTCCTCAATGTCATCTTCAATCGCGAGATGTGCGATCACCACATCTTCTTCTTCTCGAGTGTATTCTCTGATCAATCTAGACAGCATATCGGCTTTGCCGAAGCTGTTCGTGTTCACGTACTCGATCTCGAAATTGTAGTTCAACATCAACAATGCCCATCTCTGCAATCGATTGGCTGAATGGACCGGAATTCCATTCTTTCCACCGAAAACCGACAATAAGGGTCGATGATCAGTCTGAAGAAGGAACTTTCTTCCATAGACAAACTTGTGGAACTTCTTGAGAGCGAAAGTCAGCGCAAGCGCCTCCTTCTCAATCTGAGCGTACTTTGTCTCAGCATCATTCAGACGCCTTGACGCATACATCACTGGTCTCTCAGTTCCATCCTTGTAGCGATGACTGATCACAACTCCGATACCGTACTGACTCGCATCAGCTGCCACGACGATCTCTTCTCGAGGATCGTAATGAGCGAGTACAGTATCTGCACTGATTGCATCTCTCATCTTTTTGAATGCATTCTCGCATTCCGCAGTCCAATTCCATTTGACATCCTTCTTGAGTAATCGATCCAACGGAATTCTCATTTCCGTCATGTTCTTGACGAATGCACCGTAGTAATTGGCACCACCCAGAAACGATCTGGTTTGTGCAATATCCTTAGGCACAGGCATCTCCTTGAGTGCTTGCACTTCTTCGGATCAGGGTGACGTCCAGATTCATTCACAATGAATCCAAGGAAGTGGACCTCCTTCAGTCCGAACGCACACTTCTCTGGGCGAATTCTGAAACCAGAATCGCGTATCTTCTCGAGAACTCTCATCAGATTCTCGTCGTGCTCTTCCTTCGTCCTCCCATTCACAATGACATCGTCCAAGTATGCCACTGTCCTTGGCATACCCACCAGCATTTGGTCCATTACTGACTGGAATATACCCGGAGCGGGCTTCACTCCGAACGGTAATCTTTGGTACTGATACAGTCCACGATGCGTATTGATCACGAGAAGCTTCTTTGCTTCCTCGTCGACTTCAACTTGGAGATACGCATCACTAAAATCGATCGTGGAAAAGACTCTTCCTCCATTCAGAGAAGCGAAGATATCCTCCGGCAATTTGAGCGGGTGCGAACTGTCCTCGAGACAGTCATTCAGACCTGTCTTGAAGTCTGCGCACAGTCTCTTCGACCCGTTCTTCTTTGCGACTAGCAAGAACGGCGCTGCCCATTCCGAGTGATCCACCTTTTTGATCACCTCCATCTCACATAATCGATCGATTCAGCATCACACACCTGCTGGCTGGCATACGGCACTGGCCGTTTGTTTCGGAACACCGGCTTCACGCCCGGTTTCACGTACAATCTCGCTGCAGACTTCTTGTACTTGCCCAGTCCAGTCTCACAGATTTCTGGATAATTCTCTCTAATCCAGCCTGTGTAGTCTTCACCCGGAATAGACTTGATGTGTGCGATTACCGTGTCTTCGAACTCCTCGAAGAACGCTCTCCTCAATCCAGTTTGAAGAGCAAATCATTACCGACTAGTCGAATCGGTCTTGGAGTGACGTGGATCCATTCGTCACTTCTCTTTCCACAATACTCCACCGAGCTGCGGAATCTGCCGAGGATCGTCATGCCTTGCCCGTTGGCGCATGTCACCACACTAGAAGAGGAATCCAGCTTTGGACATCCCAATGCTTTCCAATCACTCTCTGATATCAGACTAAGATCAGATCCAGTGTCGAGTTGAAACTCGAATTCTGTGTCCTGTACGAGGATATTTACGTACACCCGATTGCCTTCAATATGATTGCAATCCTTCACTTGAACAGAATAGTTTCTCTTCTTGAAACTCTTTGGCATCTTCTCAGGATGTTTCGTCCAACAATCAGCTTCAGTGTGACATTTCCTGTCACAATAATGACACTTGATAGTGTGTTTTGATCTCTCGGGATTCTTGTTCTTATTCCACTTCTTTCCCGTATCATTCGACTTTACCAACATGGTTGCATTCTTCTGTACCACTGACACATCACGTTCAAGTGCCTTCAGCATTGAATACTTCTCGAGTAATTCTTGAAACGTGCAGGCTGTTTTCTGAGAGACTGCATTGAAAAGTTGATTTCTCATTGACTTTTAATTTTGCAGGTCTAATCCAGCCAAGAAGATCGTGATTTTCATCTGATCTTCAGTAATCTGCTATTCAGATTACCCTTCTGGTACAGTCGATTCACCTCACCGGCGAATTTCATCACATCATTGCAACCCATTGTGGACATTCTCTGGTTGAAAAATCGCACACGGAGCTCAAAATCGGTTTCCTTCTTTCCAAACAGGTGTTTGAGAGTGGTCACCGTCTCATCGAATGTCGATTTCATGACATCTTCGGGTGCCTTATGGTCTCTGTACTGTGTATTGCACTTTACACTAAGGTGTCTCAGCAATACTCGCACTCTCATACACTCATCAAAGTCTTTCATATCGTGTTCAAACACATCTCTGTATCGATCAAACCAGTTCTCGAATGTGCATTCCTCCTCGTCGTATTCGAAATCAACGATTCTCGCCTCGATCGCATCGATCGACGGTCCACTTGGCTTAGCCGTGACCGGTGTCACACTCGCACTCGTATCAACTCTGGTAGTTACACTTTCTGTGAACTTTTCCAGCAGAATTTCATACTTATCATTCTGTCCTTTGGCCATTTCCACCATGCTCCTCTGCATTTCACTCATAGCCGTGAGGAACTGCGTCATGAACGCTGGCAACTGACCCGAATCGGGTGTCGTACTGTTAGGCATTGTCCTCCACAGTTCTACTCATTATCGATTTTTCAGCGGACTTCGGCCACCAAAAATTGAAAAATTTGGCAGAACCTCCGGTGCAACCAGTGAAAATCACTCGCCAGCACCGTGCACTCGCACTAGCCTCAATTCAACCCGAAGCACCGTGTACAACGTACACTAGCCTCTCCTCAGCACCGAAGCTCCGTGTAACACGTACACTAGCCTCTAACTGACTCAAAAGAACAGAAAAAAATAAGAGAAACTAATACGTAAGTAAGAAAACGAACCTGAACGCCAAAATGTTGTGTATTTGCTCAGTGTGGACGAGTTAGGCGGTCTTGATAATACAGGCTTTATCCTTTAACAACGGAAGAGAAGACAGGCGAAGTAGCGCCAGCTACGGAGACGGAAGAAACAGAATGACGTAAAAGACGTCACAGAAAACGAGGCGCGATACTTGGCTGAGTATCACGCGTTACAACACATGGTGTGCCACGCAGTGGCGGAACATTCAAACAGCGAATATTCTAGGTTACGGTAGTGGTTCAAATAGAGCAGATATTAACACTGTTTCACAATTACGATTGATGTAATAAATATTGAGTATTATAATAATTAGAGGCTTTTACACAGCATTAGTTTGTAGTCTGTTACCCGTAATAAACTTTCTTTGTTGCGTAATCAGTTCAGGCTATACACCGTGACCACACACATTCCTAGTTTCCGTAGCTGTTTTCTACCCGTAAAAGAGGTGGAAATCGGTATACCACTCCATAGTGCCAAGCACTGGTACATCCTTTCCCCACCCAAATTACCGACACCGCGCGCTATCGGCTAGTGGTTGCCAAGCACTGGTAGCAGCCACACTTGGCCTACCGACACCGTGCAATCCACTCCATGGTGCCAAGCACTGGTACACCCATCTCCCTCAGTTGCCGACACCGTACACTACAGCTAGTTATTGCCAAGCACTGGTAGTGATCTACCGACACCGTGCAAGTCTCGCAGTAGTTGTCAATCACTGGCATTTTTCCAGCAGTCCATCCAACCATCATCCAAAGAGGACAAGGTCCCAAACCATTCAACACTCTCTATAACCACTTCCTTCCTTCCTCCTCCTCTCCCCCCCCCAGGATTCCAATATCATTGTAATTCCAGTCATTGATTATACCATCCATTTATTTCCATTAATTGCAGATGCCCATCCACTCTTCCACTACGACTTCATCTACCTACAACCTACCAGTCAACATCCACTATACCACCATCTCATTTCACCCATGTTGTTCATTCTTACACACACTTATCGATCCATACGCTCCATCTTCATTTCATTCTATTGAATTACTAGTACACTGGTGACCGCCAACGTATCATTTCGCCAACTTCTGCAATCACTGCTCCCCTCTTTTTTCCCCGTACGATTCGTTCATTGTATTCATTAGAATGTATCGTTCATTGTCTCCCGTTCATCATTCGTTCATTGTCCGTTACCTGCTCACCCATCGCTAGATGGTCATTGCTGTTCATGTTCTCTCATCACTGAATTGTCAGCCCATCATCCATCTCCATTTCCATATCCATCCATCCATCCTCCGCCCTCGGAGTGTACCAAATTCTATCAATTTGATACCCAAATACCATCTAAGGCAGCCCTGCCTCCAGTAAGTAAGTCGCGACCCTCTGCAAGAGAGCGCGCACATCACACTCGTCCAATTTCCATTTGAATTTCTCGTGGTTCTTACCGGAAATCCTACCGTACCATTTTCATCCACTATTTCCAATTTCTGGCCTAAATTCCATTCTTTTTCTCTCCATTAAACTATCCACGACAGTTGTTCTGTGATTATATTATTATTCACCCTTATCATTGCTTTTCTTCACTATTTCGCGTTGCTTACTATCCATACGGTTTAATTACCCAAGTTTGAGGTCGACCCGCGGTAGGGAGCTCAGACCGGGGAAGATACTACCACATCATCCCACCACATCGAACCTTTGGGAAGATACTACTACTACAATCCATCCACTTCCAACCAGGTATCTATTCCATCCACATCACCCTAAGGCAGACCCGCCTACCCCCACGAAACAGCCATCTATCATTTCATGATCCTTGAGGCAGACCTGCCCACACTTCTTCGTCAATTAGTTCACCCATTATTTGTACACTTGTGATTAGTTAATGAATTCTATTTATTAATTGCTCATTTGTCCAACACACCGCGAACGCACGTAGCCGTATTTCTCTGTAATAAGGCAGGGAAATCGGTTATAACAGGTGAATCATTGAAAAAACTCCTTTTCCCGTCAACCCTCGACAACGTTTTGTTTCAGCATGAACTTCACTCGTGGCCTTCACGCGATGAGAACTTCCGAGGGCAAGCACGACGACGGCAGCAAGCATGACGACGGAGTCGATACTCGTGAAGAAAACGAGTCCGCCACCGCTTGCGTCGCCTGAAGTGCCCTGCAGTCACCCTTTTCTCTTGTGCCCATTCGTATTAATATTGTAAATATTGTTCTTGTATGTATAAAGAACATCAATAACCCGAGCAGTAATCTCCTTTGCTATTGCCGTAATAACGGCGAAATCCGTACCTTTGACGAAATTACTGAAAAAAAACCAGTCCGCAATTCAGCTAGCGCACATGATTCTGCTGGCACATATAGATTGTACGCGCTTCGTTATTTCCACACTTCTCGTATTCCTCCTTAGTTTGTCAAATATTGATTTTTGCAATACGAATTAGTATAATTTGCATTAGTTAGATTTACTTATTATGCAAACGCACCTCGCCTCGCCCCACCTCCCTCACCTCGCCCATTTCTCCTCTAACTGTAACCCGCGCGGTTCATTGTAGCATGGCTCTTCAAGCGCAACTTGACAGCATCATCCACGGCGGCGGTAGCGTGGAAGTTATGTGCAATCGTGCTAAACTTACTCGCCTCCTGCTGGAATCAAAGGGAGCCACATCAGACCAAGCGTGGCTGGCCGTCACCGACGCATTCTCTGGTACTGTCGAGACTGAGGCTTTCGTGAGTTTTCGCTACACTTTTTTATTCACTCTTATTTCGTTAAACTAGTAAAACTATCTCACAGACTTTTGCAGGTGGAAAACGAGTTCGCGAAGCATTATGAAGACCCGAGACTGGAAGCGAGCGCGTGGGTTAGCGTGTCCGTCTTCAATGTGGACAACGTTGATCGTGCGCATACTCGAACGACGCTTGCGCCCACCATGAAGTAAGAACTCTCGCTTTCTCACCACTCGCGCTTTCGCAATCCCTTTTCCAAACTTCACCCGCACGCTTTTCAGATGGATCGGTCTCGCTGGATCGAATGCCCGCATTCGAGTGGGTCGAGACTACAATCAGACTCTGGCTATGGTGAGTCATCGACCCCCCCCCCCTGTCACTCCTGTCAAACACGTCACTTTTCTTTGCTTACTCTCAGGCCAACCTCATCCGCTACCACCCGAGATGTCTCCTGTGGGACTACGTGAGCGTGGACGCCCTGAATCAGGTATACATGTGATCTGTAAGCTAGGTGACGCATTGCTCTCTTACAGCTCCGCTTGCAAGTCGAACATGCAATTGTGGCCAGACAGCCCCTCTCGCACGTGATCTTCATTGTCAAGACTTCGCAGCTTGACAATGTGAAGCGGCAACTCGAATCGTGGATAAGCGAAATGCCTTACTTCAAGAAGCTGATCGTGGCACCATGGGCGGACATTCAAAAGCAGCATGCAGTGCACAAATTTATATCCAACTTTTTCAATCGGATAGATTTCCAGATCGCCGCTAGGGGCCCTCCCAATCAGACCCCTCCAGCTGACGAGAACGTGAATCCCCTGCAGCCTCAACTTGCCCAGCTTTCGATTGGAAGCGTGAATCCTGCTACACAGCAGCATGTCAACGTGAATACTGATCCGTCGAGTGACGTATCTACGGCTGCCTCGATCGTGGTGAGCTATTGCTTTGTTCTCTAGAATCGTGGTAATAGTTTGTCGAGTGCGCACATGAATCCGTGTTCTTCCAGGGCAGACCGAGCTCCCCGAGCGTGTCCACCACCTCCAATGGAGCCATCGAGACTCCAATCATGACAGCACAGAGTGACAGCGAGATGGAGATAGATGATAAGGTTAGTTGAAGGACCTCTTTTTTTGTTGTGCCACAGAGCTCATCAGTCAGTCGAGTCAGCTATATGTCTTTCAGAGAGTGGCAAGAGACCGAACGTTTCGCCCTCGTCCTCCTCCTCCGGCAGTGACTCGCGTGGAAGAAGAGCGCAGAGAAAGAACCCGCGCGAGGACCACGACGATGATGACAATATGGGAGGAGCAGCGGCGCCTGGAAACGTGGCTGACCCTTGAGCCACCCAAATCGTGTTCCCTCCCTTCCGCCTCCTCAATCGTGTTTTTTTTGTAGTAGTCGTATCTGGCCCTTTCTAGTATGAAGCGTGCACTTCGCATGCTCAATAAAGTGTAGTTTTCTACTTGTTTCGTGCTTGACACGCCATCGTGTCCCCCACTATCATGTCCCCCCCCTCTCCCCTCGTACATGTCCCATGACTTTTTTTTGCTAACAGCATGTAGTTTGTGCACCTGGGAGTTTGTGCACCTGGGAGTTTGTGCCCCGGCTCCATTTTTCCTTTCATTTGTCCACTCTGCAGTCGTACTGAGCTGTTGTGTCATGTCTTCTCTCTGTAACATTTGTCAAATTCAAGTCGAAGACCTTGCTAAGCATTTAAATGAAAAACATTCAAAAGTTTACTGTCACGACTGCAATCGAGTCTTTGCTTCTTCATTTTCCCGCAGACGTCATCAAAAATCATACACGCAGGACCCGCCATTCCGACATCTGCCAGCCAACAACCAGCTGGTCAAAAGCCAACAACTGAAAATCATCTAATCGGCAGCCTTGACATCTACAAAAGCCCATTCGACGGGGCTATTTCAGTCAAATTTCATTCGATATGATCAGTCGCGTAGAACGTAATTTTGAATTTTTTTTTTCTTCAAAAAGTTCTTCGCCATACCCGTCAAGCTATTAAAGACGCAAACAAATCAGAAATTGGTTGTCTTGTAGAAATTCTTTTCAATATTCATAAATTGCATTAAATCGATCCGAACGTAACATTATTGTCAAATTTCTGCCTGTTATCCGATATATTGGCAAGTGTAGGGACGTTGAAAAGGCCCGAGATCTATTGCTTTCGTTTGCCTCTCTTTTTATTCGCATAATTGTCCAAATTGTCTTGTCTTCAAAATGAAGTATGCTACTCGAGTTCTATAGCGACTTTCACATAATTCGCTATCTTTTTTCCATTCATCACAATAATTCATCAATCAAATCAGTCCCCGATACCCCATGGGTAGTTACTGTACTGTGATGTTTGTCGTTGTCGTCCAACGCACTCATTTGCATGTGCACTTTCACCCATCCCGTCTGATCTCCCCAATTACCATGTCCTTGTAACTCGCCAGCAATTTCATTTGCATATTGGCTCTCTCACTCTCCCTTCACTCTCAGTTCAACCTCACTTTACATAATTACTTTTCTCGCCCTATAAAAGGACGGCCATTCCTCCAATCACCAGAGTCACACTGAACCTCTCCTCGTTTCACTTACGAGTCATTTCCACTGTGCAGGGCCAAGACCCTCACAGCCAGTCATAGATCCTCAGGATCTCAGTCACTCCAGTATCACCTCAACCTCACTACAGTATCCCTCGCGGATCTCACATCAGTACCCTCATCACGTCCCTTCCCCGTCCTATCCCTTCCCCTGGCTTTGTAATAATAAATTATATTGTTACTTCACTGAGCTATCACACCGTACCGTACACCATCTACCGTACACCGCAAACAATCAGTCAGCGTCACACTCGTACTAAGCTTGTCCCTGCCCCTCTGACATCTACCGAGTATCGTCGATACCGTAGTTTTCAGTCTGGGTATCGTGGAAAGATAGTGCGAGTTCGCATATGGTGCATCTACCAATTCAAGAGCCATCCAGTCAAGTCCCGCGTGGCAGCAACAACTATTCATTCACTACCACTGAACTCAATCACTTCAGTCACAATGACCAGTTTCTTCGCTCCTCAATACGAGCGCATTCATGCACTTCATTCACAAATCAGACAGTCAACTTCTGATTTCAATTCCATCATTGCATCATGCTCAGAGATCAAAGATCACACTGATCACGAATCAAAGGACAACATGCTCCGCACTGCCTTCAGCGGCCTCCGGACCATTGTCCAGTCTTTCGATGACGCTATGGACAGACTACAACGTCAAGTCGATCGAATGGCAACTGAGACGGCCGACCAGAAGACAGCAAAAACGAAGGAAGTTGGACTTCTCGAGCAACTCGTGGATGGAGAGGAGGAGGATCTCTACTATGATCAGGTATACCTCAAGGGTCGATTCCTCACTTCCATGAGAGATCAAATGACCAATGCCCTTGACGATGCTCTCTGCCGAGTCAAATCTCGCATCCAGAGAGAGTCCATTCTCTATTCTCATTCCACTCATTCAACTGTCAATCAGCACGATCAATTCACTCACTCAGCTGTCATTCAGCCTGATCAGTCCATTTCGAATTTCATTTCACATGATTTGCCCACAATTCTCTCAAGATTGTCGGGACCACAATCTCCAGTCATCACTCTCACTCCATTTGACGGAGATCCACTCAGTGGGAATCATTTTACAGTCAGTTCACCAGTATCATTGAGTCGAAATCCCACATTTCGGATCACGAAAAACTCGTGCATCTCCGAAATGCTCTCACGGGATCTGCACTCAGAGCAGTTCAAGGCATTCCAACTGAGGCCAGGAACCTCAAGCCGACTATCGATCGACTCAAATCAGTATTTGGGAAGAGCAAAAGATCAAACACCATCTTGATCAATCAGCTATTTGCCATCAGACCCAAATCATCCAGCTTCGAGCATCAACTCGAATGTACTCAGGATTTGATCAATAAAATCCATCAGTTAGATGACAAATCACTTGTCGATAACTTTGCCCTCATTAATCAAATCGCTGGCACGATTCACTCAAAACATCTCGAGAAGATGTACAAAGAAGAGCCTTCTACCATGATGGAAGCGCTCGAGCTCATTGAATCAGATCTCAGAGAAGTCATCGAAATATCCAAACATTCAGTTCAACCCGATCTGATCATCTGTCATACCAGAAACAGAGAGGGCCCAATCCAGTGTCAGAAACTGCGAATACCAGATCATTCATGCCGAAACAATCGGTCAAGTTTCCACCATGCATTTACTGTGGCGAACACCAGTTTTCCGACTGTCCCACTATCAGTTCAATCTCTCAGAGAAAGTCAATTCTGAAAGAGAAAAAGGTCTGTTTCAAGTGCCTTTCTCCTCATCCATTCGATCAGCAGTGTAATCGAAAGTGCACTCAGTGCTCGAAACCGCATCACAAATCCATCTGTGACTCAAGTCCCAACAATTCAAAGCTGAATCAGTCCAGCATCAATGCAATTGTCACTACCACTCAGCCAGTCAATGGGGTAGCCAGACTATTCACTACCTCAGCACTTCTTCAAAATCCTGTGAGCACTCAATCCACTACCAGACATGTTCTCCTCGATACCGGAGGAATGATGTCAATCATCTCTCGTTCACTTGCTACAGAGTTGAATCTCAAATCCCATCGCACTGAGCCCATGTGTATCAGTGGTGTGGGTGGAGAGTCGACTGGTAGTGACGTGTTCGACGTGGTGAAAGTGAACATTCTCACTTCAAAAGGATCTCATTTAATCGAAGCACTCGTTATGGATTCAGTAATAACCAGATCCATGAATCTCAAACCACTTTCTGTTCACGATTACGCAGTTGTCCAAGCACACTGCGGTGATCATCCTCATCTCATTGAGAACACCATTGTATCTCCAGACCTGTTGATTTCCATCACAGAAACACAGGATCTTCTCGCTGATTCCACAACTATCATTCTCCCCAGTGGCTACAAATTGGTTCAATCAATTCTCGGTCCAATGATCACGGGTCGAGCCAATTCACAGAACTCATCCATTCAGTATCAGAACAACATTCTGACCAGTCTAATCACAGACGCTTCATTCGAGGCTAGAGTTTCACAGTTCCTCTCAGTGGACGAAACAGCCCGAGAGTACAGTATCACCGAGGCAGAAGTCCGATCAGATCTCGACCTCAAGTCGAAGAGAATTTTCATAATACCACTCACAAAGTCGGTAATCATTATCAAGTTCACTACTATCTCAAACCAGAAATCACTCAACTTCCTACCAATAAGGAACTCAGTTTCAGTCGACTGAAGTCAACAGTCAATTCACTCATCAAAAATTCGAAAAATCTCGAATTTTATGACTCAATCATCAAAGATCAATTGTCTGCCGGTATGATCGAGGAAACAGATTCACTCATTCCAACTGATCATCAGTGTCATTATCTGGCTCATCAAGCCGTTTTACGTCCAGACAAACCCACAACTCCACTCCGTATCGTCTATGATGCGAGTGCGAAACTCAAGGGTAAATTGTGTCTCAATGACGTCATTGCTCAAGGTCCATGTACCCTCGAACAGATCCCTTCTCTGCTCATCAGAGCACGTTCCAGAAAGACACTCATTGTCGCTGACGTGGAAAAGGCTTTTTTGCAAGTTCGAGTTCATCCTTCACAGAGAGATCTCCTCAGATTCCTCTGGATCAGAGACATCAATAAACCAGTCTCCAATGACAATCTGGTCACATACAGATTCACAGTCACTCCATTTGGTGTCAATCAATCACCATACATTAGTAGTGTAAAGGGGACTCACTACCGGATTTTATACTCCTCCCGCCTGTTG
Source organism: Pristionchus exspectatus (assembly GCA_911812115.1). Classification (NCBI taxonomy): domain Eukaryota; kingdom Metazoa; phylum Nematoda; class Chromadorea; order Rhabditida; family Neodiplogasteridae; genus Pristionchus; species Pristionchus exspectatus. Next base: position 1,464,292 of record OU461588.1, on the reverse strand, counting down.
TTTTGCCCTCCGACCGCCCGAGGGCATTAGGCGGAGGAGGGGCAGTTGTTTTTTAAATGCCCTCTTTCCCTCGATCCCCAATTTCTTTTCCATTCATCTTTTTTGTGTCACCTGTTTTTTTTCGGTCATTATTTGTTTACGCGTCCATTGTTTGAGTGCGCGGGTCACCTGGTGGAGAGGTGGGTGATAAGGAGGTGATAAGTGGGAGGTCAATGAGGGAAGAAGGGTGAGAGAAAGAAATGCGCGTGTAAAATTGAGGGACCATTGCGGCGGGGAAAATAGGCGAAATAATAAAAGAATAGAGAGCTCTAGGGCGCACGACCGTCTACTGCAAGCGCTCACCGTCCAAATGACGTCCATCGGACGGCTCCTCCTCCTCCTCCTCCTCTGCGTACCCGCCCCGCCCCTTCCTCTCGTTTCAGAGTGATCTCTCGCCGGAGCCCTCGTCGTCTGCACCCTCTCAATTCCGTGCGGTCTCTCGAGTGATCTCTTGCCGGAGCACCCTCGTTGTCTGCACTCTCTCAATTCCGTGTGATCTCTCGTCACCCACTCCATGTTCCTAAGAATTGGTGCCATTTGGTACCGGGCGGGATCTTTTTGTGCACTTACATCACAATTTTCATTGTTTTATCAACAAAGAAATAAGATGCTCATATCTACAATAATTTGAGATGACCAGTTAGAGAATCCATAACACCAGACGGTCCAAAGAGGCCTAGTACTGTTTTAGATCCAGGAACAACTTGAGTACGACGGCATCATGAATGATAGTAGGAATCAGACCCAAACCCACTGCTTCTCGAAACAGAGTTGAGAGATGAGTAGTGTCACGTGCGCGAAGCACTATCTTTGGCTCGCCGTTTTGCAACCATTTCGTAATTCCAATTCGTCCCTTTTCAATAGAGATTGCTGATCGATACACGGATAACGTTGCATGACCAACTTGAGCACTAGTCTTTCCGGTAGTCATTTTGAGTGATGTGTTCACAACTATCACCATCTTAATCTTCTCCGGAAAACAAGGGTAAAATCAATGGAGATGAGAGTAGACCCCCCATCTGCTCTATGTGTATTAACTATGACTGCCAATAAATGCTACTTATCGACCAGACAACCTCTCTTCACAGTGAAGTGGTGAGGCTTCTGGTTACCGGTACCACTACGTACCACCCCCCTCTCCCATCCTGCTTTCATGCCCAAGTATTATTCAGAAATTGTCAACCAATATCAATAAAAGGATATATCAAGTGTTATCATATTATACATTAAGAGCATATGGTGGATATAGGTTATATCACTGTAGTATGATACGATTAGTGTGCGTTTGTGTGAATAGTAAGAAGGGAGAGGTCTCCCTACATATAGAAAGGGCTAATAGAGAGAGAGAGAGAGTAATCAATTCAGGTAATACAGAAAAGTACTAATAGTTGTGGGTAAAATCAGGAAACGAGTAGTAATGGAGAATGAAGGGAGAAAAGTGATAAGTGTCAGAAGTGAGAAGAGAAGGTTTTTGGTGTATATATGGTATGTTACATGGAAGGGCAATTGAGAGGTATACGAATAGCGATAGGAAGGATCAAGTGTAGGAGTTGTGGAGAGGAAAGATTAGGAGGAAGGAAAGCCGAAGTAGGAACTCCACGCCCAATACTTGACATGCTCCAAGATCACCCCCAGGATATTCTGACCGCAACGACGGAGAGGAGGATCTTGCGCGTTGTATCCAATTCCGAGCCTGTAATTATACGATTGAAATGATGTATTGAGCAATATAGTAGTGGATCAAGCGTGAAATCAAGAGATGAAAAGTAACTAACTGGTTGTCCCGACACGCATAATCTAGATAGCGAGGAGCGAGATGGGCGAGCGCGTCTCCCAGAGTCGGATGTTGCTGGATCTGAATTATGTTAATCAATATAAATGTGTGGGGAGGTAAGATAATAAAAGAAATATTGATTATGTAAATGTACAATTACTCACTTTCGCGACCGTACCAATGATGATTGCCCTGAGGGTGTTCATCTCTGCATCAGCGATATAATGAGCACCACCTGTAATAATAGCAATAAGACATTGACTTGAATGAGGTAAAATGAAACAGTCAATCAGCATAGTTAAAAGAAAAAACATACCTCCTCGCGGTTCGGCGAATTCTTCAACGTTATCGTAGTAGGTGTTCTCCACGACAATGGGATACTGGCGGTTAATGAGGGTTAGGGGACCCGTACGATTAAGAAGAGCAGACATACTACGGCCTCCATCCCGTGCCGCACCCCTAGCGTGTACTGGAGATCAACTTCTACGGGGTCTTGGTTAAAGACTAGGGTAGCGATTGAATATCTTCTCGGGTTGTTCCACACCTCCGCGACTATATCCCTAATGATATCACGGTTCATGGCATCAAGGGCGATACGGTGATTACTAGAGTAATTGACATAGTTGATGTCAAAAATTCTGGCGCTATCGGGAAGTTGGTTAAGTACGGTAGGACGGATGCGTCCAGGATAGACTGGCGAACTAGCTCTATACCTATACGGAGTAGATGAGATTGGAACGCTATCATATTGCGGAACTGGGGATGTGCTCAATAGAATGTCCGGGGAGACCGAATGGAGGTTGGCAAGAGCACCGTCCTCAATGATATCCCCCGTGTGGGAAGGAGAAGAGTGAGGAGAGGCGGGAGATGAGTTCAATGGAATGGTCGGGGAGAGTGGATAAAGCTCGGTAAGAATAGGGTCCTCAAGAATATCCCCTATGTGAAAAGGAGAAGAGTGAGGAGAGTGAGGAGCTGAGGACTCATAGAGATGGGAGAAGGGAGGGGTCGAGGACATTGGGATGGATGCACACTGAAGTCAGAAGGCTGCCTTCCTTGCCACTTATTGTTAGGGCGGAGCCGACCGTGATCACCAGAAGTTAGCAACAGACGGAATCCGGATAGAATAACCCGCCCCAATACCCCCCCCCCTTGATCTCGAACAAATGGATAGAGGAAATAGTTTTTATCAAAGATGTGTTTAACAGATATACAATTGAATGATCAAAATCATTAAATAAAAAGTGTATAGTATCATCACTCTTCTTCATCGTAATCCGGAAGGCTGCTGTTTTCATCCTCTCCATCACTCTCATTATCCTTACTGTCAATACCAACATCGTTACACTTCTGCTCGTTAGATCTAACTACATTATCGTGAATGTTTTTAAGATTAATGTTAAAGAAAACACTCTGATTCGCGCGTCTATTTGCCAAACAACAACTTGCGCAGAGCGGGACGATTAAAGAGTTCACACCTTCAACAAGTTTAGTTCCCTCAAACTTTGAACCTAGAGAGTGACAGCTATTGCACTGATAAACAATGAGAACTCTTTGCAATTGCGATAGGAAGTATTGATTGAAGGTGGCAGCTTCGTCGCCCTTCTTCGGCTTGGTGTATGGCCATCTGTCCAGCTGTAAATAAGGAAGGTGAACGAGAGGTAGAGAGGTGGAGGGGAGAGGGTTGTTTGCATAGGAAAAAATGAATATAATTTACCAGTTCACTTCCAGGAACCGTGTTCTTCTTGAAATGATCCTTCTTTGCATTCTTGGACTTGAACATCATATGAGTTGACTGCTTCTTCTTCATGGGTTTAGTATTCTTGATGCGAGCCATTAATGAGCGCGGACGATTTTACGAAATCACGCGCTTCAATGAGCGGTTAGAGTTGAAATGCGCTACCTCTCTCTTTTACAACCTTCATTTTACCCGCCCCCTGGGCGTGTCTTCTTTTCTCACCGTCTCAATCCTCTTCTCAATACACACTATTTCTGAATGATCTTTGCATGTCTGTTTCACTACTCTCTACTAGGTAGTAGCGACTCTCCTCCCTCTCATTCGCATAAAATGTCTTCTGCATCGAACACCGCATCCTTCCCAGACGTCGCCTCTAAGAACGAAGGAGGCGGGGCTCTGGCTGCCACAAATTTCGCAAATTTTGCAAAAGAAGTCAAGAGCTCTGGCATTCTTGATCAGATACCCTCGGGTCAAAAACCAAAGTATAAAATCTATGGAATGGTGAGTATAGAATGCGGGAGGGAGTGAGCGAGAGAGAGAGAGAACAAACTCAGCCAGAGGTCTCGTATATGCTAAACAATACAAATATTTAAAGACGAGACGCCAGTGGACATCGAACATCAGAGCAATCGTCCTTTTGATGTGTTCAACTTGTCATAAATCTTTTCGTGAAGAGGAGACTAGACTTCTGAGTTCGGAACTTGGGCAGACTTTTGTGGCACATCTCTGCATGACCTGCCTTGCACTGAACCGTTCTCACCGCTTTGAACAGTAATGCAGCCATTGTAATTATTGCTATGATAACTTTGTAATTCACATGTCTCCGCCCTAATAAATCTTTTTTTTTTTTCCAATTTGTTTGTTCGATACTCATTCACATCGTAGAACAACAGCTGTAAATAGTGGTTGGTTGTTCTTTTTGAAAAGAGAAATTGTATACCTATAAAGAAAGGGAGAGAGGAAGAGGAGGAGGGAATGAATACACTCGAGATAGATTCCATCCTACGGGCTGACCGTGTTGCTTCTATATATTACATTGGAACGTTCGCATGCGATACACTGCCCGATCCGGCCATACTCAAACCGCCCTTTGCATTGATAGCAAACACAGGAAGCAGTAGCACAACGGGAGAGCACTGGGTGTCCATTTTTGTTAGCCCGAACGGCACTTGCTACTATTTTGACAGCTTCGGAGACGCGCCTAGGAGACGGATTCGAGCGTTTTGTATGTATTTCAAACGAGTTTGTTTTAATCGAATTAAGCATCAACGAGTAACGGCGATCACCTGCGGTGCCTACGCTATTTTCCACGTGCACATGCAGAGTAGAGGACATAGTTTTATATCGATTGTAAATTTCTTCTCTCGAATTAAAAACGATGATACGGTAGTTGCCAAGTGGCTAAGCCACGCCCACAATTTTCATTTTATTCAATGAATAAACTTCGGAAGCACACGTCTTTTCTTGAACGTCTCTCAAAAAATCCTAATTTAATTTCCAAAGCATCCCTCGCCGAGTTGTCTTGTGTGATCAATATTCTATATAACTTGGGTAATATTCCCTTCTCAAAACAGGAGAAGAAGACGGTTTCCCGTCAGTTGAGCGTGATACGTCAGATCGCGAGGTGTTCTCGTGAAAAACGTGCTAGAGCCGGGCTGGTTCAATTTGGAAGCGGGTTCTTAGGTGCTGTTATTCCGGCAGCGCTTGCGCTACTATCTGCTACCCTAGAGGCGCGTGCGGGTAGAAAATAATGAACAAATACAAGTTGGTTCCCTATCTAGTTCTCTCTAAGGATGACGCAACACTCGAGCTAATGCAAGAGGAGCTCACAAAACTATTGTTAGACAAAACCATTGACCCGACACTCAAACGGGCCCTGTATGAGGATCTTATGCATCGAATTAACCGCTTCAAAGAGGAACACAATCAACGACCATCCTCTGTTCAAATTCAACCTCCCGCGTCCGCTCCGCCGCCGCCTTCGAACCAACCGCATCAGGCCACACTTGAGAAGAAGAAGAAGGAGGAGGAGACGGGGAGCAAGGACACTATTTCCAAGAAGAAGAGCACACAGCGTTCTCGCTCGAACACTAGCGTAGCTGAAAATGTTGTGAAAAGTACTCCTCCTTCTCAGGCTGACGCTGCTACTGGCGACGGCGCCGAGGACGATGGTGAGCCGTTCATAACCGTTACACCTAAGAGTGCAAAGAAGAAGAGAAGGGCACGAACGTGACCCCGAAAGACGAGCTAAGCCCTTCGGTCACGCGGACGGGACAGAACTTTGTGCGCTCTTCGCTAACTCCGAATCGCCCACTACAACAGCCTAGGCTCGATTGGGCGAAGCAGCAAGCGGCGCCAAGCGGTAGACAGTCGAAAACTCCGGTGAAACCGGCGTGGAGAAGTTAACCTCATTTGAATTGTATGTTTTCATGGCGAATGCTCGTCAAAAGCGCATCCATAAATATTATTTTAATTTAAATGAGCCCACGGCGTATACAACAGCAGAAAATGTAGCTAGGCGCGCCCGGGTTCCCGTCAAAGAGGCGGTTGAGTATCTCGCGGACAAGCCCTCACACACACTCTTTAAAAAATATCGTACAAAGTATCGACGATTAAAAACAGTAGGAGTCTCAATTGGCGACAACCTAATGATCGACCTCGCAGATTTCCAGAATTGGCGTAAAGAAAATTCAGATTATGGCTATCTGCTTCTCGGAGTTGACATATACTCCAGGACGTTCTTTGGGGTGCCTGTAAAACGGAAAAGTTCAGCGGAAATGCGTCGAGCAATGGAAGAGCTGCTTGACCAGGTGTTCAAGCGGTTCGGTCATTACTGCTCGCGAATAACAAGCGATTCGGGCGCCGAGTTCAAGAATAAGCTCGTCAGGGAGCTTCTGGACAGCAGACATATTACACATTTTATTCCTAAATCTGACGTGAAGGCTTCAATTGCCGAACGCGGAATACTCACAACGAAGAGACGCTTATACAAGTATCTTGAGCACGCGAATACACACCGTTGGCTGGAAGTCGTGCCGCGCATAATTTCCGGGATAAATAGGACGCGTAATCGAATCACCGGTCTTGCGCCGAATGATGTGCGCGAGGGCGATGTTGACGAAGGGATTCTCGATACTAATCGTGACAAGAGGAAGCAGCCGAAATTTGTTGTAGGCGATGCGGTGCGCATCAGCAAAGCGAGAGGGATCTTTGCGAAAAGTTATGTTGGCTCGTGGACAGTTGAAATATTATTGTGAAAACAGTTCGGGCAGATGCGCGCCCGCCCTTCCTCAGTTGAAAGATCAAAACGGCGAGGATATCGAGGGCGTGTTTTACTATGAAGAGGTGCAAAAAGTCCGCGACAGCGGCGTTCGAAAGATTGAACGAATTCTTCAACGAAAACGAACCAAAGCAGACGGCGAACAGCTACTAGTGCAATGGGTCGGCTACCCTGCATCGTTCAACTCATGGGTATCAGCGAATGAGATTATTAAATTGTAAAAAAAAAAATTTATCGTATAAAAAAATTACAATTCTTGCGAAATTTTAAAATGTTTAATATACAGTTGGTTACGGTCGCTATCAATGACCAAATTAGTCACGGCCTCGCCCCAACACACCATGTAGAGGCCGCCGGCAGGAGTGTCAGATGCAAAAGTTAGCGAGATATTGGTTTCGCCCACTCTTTGGAGCGCAAACGCGTCGCCCATTGCGCCGGCGATATCGAAACAATAGATGCATGTGCTGGACGCAAAGGCCGCCGGCGATATGCCATTGGAGATTCCCGTTCCAGCGACCGAGAGACCTTCCATCAGAGATAGATAGGCTCTAGCGAATATGTTATTCTTGTAGTCCAGTTGCCATTCGGAGAAGGGCAAGACCTCGCCGCCGGCTTCCACTCGCACATTTTGCAGGGCGTAGGGTTTAAATATGAAGGGATTGCTATAGTCACCGTTAAAGGATCGCGCGTCCACGAGACCCATAAAGAGTCTTCGGGGCAAATTCGAGGAAAAGACTCGGAAAGAGGGGAACGTTCGGATGCTAGGTGGAATGAATACGGTGCGGACATTGGTTGCAAGGGAGCTATACGTTATGGAGCCTCTCGTTTTGAGCAGACTATCGAACGCGACCAGAGTGCTATCGGGACAGTGTAACTCGCGCAGTATCAGACTCATTCCTAGTATTTTGACCTTGTACTTTTGACTCCCCAAACGGCGGTCAATTTTAAATGAATTACTGCTCGGATAAAGGATTATACGGAGATCTGTGTAAGGCAAAAGCGATTTCGATTGGCAAAAAGGTTCCATCCAAAGTGGAGTTATCGCCTCAACTGGTTGTGATTTCGCGCACGCTCGCACTCGTTTGAGATATTCCGCGTCTGAGACGCTACCCGGCGAACTTTCGTTAGAAAATCCGGCGATTCGCAGGAACGACTCCTTGTACTCTTTGCTATACGACATCATAGCCGTCATGAAACAGCGATAAGGAAAGTTATCGATATCATAACAGAGTTTTCCATTTACATAGACCTATAATTTAGTATGAATTAATTAATTAATCTAAAAAAAACTAGGAAAACGTATTAGTAAAAAGCCTTGCCTGTATCTCTTTGAACTGACTGCAGCCGAATAGATTTGTCGGCGCGTACAAATCCTTCGTCTCATCCGATACCACAATGTCGGCGCCATTTTCATCCACGATTTTGAATTTTGTTAGCACATAACTTCGCTAAAATATTGAAAATACACACCGTGGTTAGAATTTACGTATTTTATTTTTTACCTGTAAATCTAAGAACGCGCTATTTCCTACGATGCGAAATTCATGCGGTTCAATCCCGAGTCCAGAGACTAGTGAAACTTCGGTGTACCGAGCCGTCTCGACCCCAGTCGTAGTGCTATTTGTATGAAATAAATCAAGATTCGGGTGAAGAGCCGGAGTGCTCTGCGCCACCTCGCTTTTGAACATGTTAATTTAGATAGGAGAACTCTGTAGGAACACAGTTTGAAAGAATGAACACATTTTATCATATGAATTAGAGTACAACGAGTGATTCACAGCAATAAATAGCCCCGCCCCTCGATGCTATGAGAGGGATGTCCGTATCGGGCGCAGTTCCCAGACGATCGTAAGCATGGCGATAGACAGTAGTACGGCCGTGTCGGGTACGAATACAGGTGAAATGACTATCAAAAGTAACATGAACATCGTATAGAACGGGCGGGGTATCGGAGAAGGCGCCGCCCGGTAGCTGATACCGCGCGCCTCTGACCCCGATATTGATTGTAGGCAGTAGGTTGTGCAGTGCTTGCATTTTCTCACGTCTCGTTAGCAGCCGAAAGTAGGGGTGATGGGTGTGAATGAATTCGAGAAGAGGTATGGGTTCGTGCACCATTCCCGCTCACGAACTGCCTAGCGAATGAACGCCCGGCGAACTGGCGCCGGGATAGTGTTGACGGCGGAGACTGCAGAAAGCCCCGCCTTCCTCTTTGTAGGCGCCGATGGTGTTCGCAGGAAGCCGATAGCAGTTCCAGACGGCCGAGCCACTCCTACTCGCTTGCGCGCCGCTCGTTTTTTGCCCACTCCCGTTAGGTTTCGCACTCCCTCCCTCGCGTGTGTTTTTAAAGTTTCACGAATAGGCGCGCCCTTCTGCAGATCGCTTGCAATATTTGCGCCTGCATTAACCAAACTCTGCCCTACGGGGCTCTTGAGAAAACTGGGTATCATTCGAAATAGAGCACGCAAGATTCCTCCAACTCCCATTCCAAGTTGATTTCTCTGCCAACATAGTGCTGAATCTGTCCGAAACCTGACTGGTTTGAACTTAAAAAAGTGCGCTCCAATTCTCCTTTGTAGCGTCGTAAATTTGACGGGTCATGGTCGCGCGCACACACTGACGCACACAACTGCAAGATACGACCGGTCACTGTAAGATAATTAATTAAGAATGGCCGCTATTCAATAGATCTTCTCTTTGCACTACAGTAACCCGCTCCACAATCTTATAGCTCCTCCTCCTCCGCCTCTTCCTCCTCCTCATTGTTTTTTTCAATCGTGCACTTAATGTCTCATTAAGCGTGAGATCGCCAACGCGGACATGACGTCTGCATCTGACTTCTACGTCACTCTACCCAGTAACCTGACCAGTGCAAACTCAGACTACACTATCCGCCTGCCAGAACCGTTTATATTTCGAAATAGATGGCTTGTTGGGGTGCATGAGTTAATCATTTATGGGCAGATTCTCACAGTACCCGTCCCTTTAAAGTTCACGATTACCCGTGATACGGGCGCAGTGCTAGCCAGCGAGCTGCCGCGAGGCTCGTACGATACCCCAGAGGCGCTTGTATACGCACTGAACCAGGCTGTGGCGCTCGCATACGAGCCGGTGCGAGCGAAACGTTTCCGTAGAGATGACTCGGCGGTTGCAGCGGCAGCTGTGACGCCAGCGCCCGGCTCTGCCCCTCTGCAGGTTGACGATGACGAGCTTGCCGGTATGGACCTTGCACCCACGCTTCCAACACCATCAGGCGGCGATGCTGCAGCAACCACCACCACCACACAAGGCCCTCCCACTCAGGCTGCGACCGCCGCTCCACCTGCAGCCGCTACCCCCGCTCCCACCCCGCTCGCGGTTGACGATGACGAGCTTGCCGGTATGGACCTTGCACCCACGCTTCCGACACCATCAGGCGGCGATGCTGCAGCAACCACCACCACCGCCACCATCACCACCACCACACAAGGCCCTCCCACTCAGACTACGACCGCCGCTCCACCTGCAGCCGCTACCCCCGCTCCCACCCCGCTCGCGGTTGACGATGATGAGTTGGAGGGTTGGCCACTGTGAAACCGCTTGAGGATGACAGCAGCAAGGAGACGGAAACTGCCGCCGCAGCAGCCGCAGCAAAGAAAAAAGAGGAAGAGGAGGCTAAAGCTGTAGCAGCCGCAGCAAAGAAAAAAGAAGAGGAGGAGGCTAAAGCTGCAGCAGCAAAGAAAAAAGAAGAAGAGGCTAAAGCTGCAGCAGCAAAGAAAAAAGAGGAAGAGGCTAAAGCTGCAGCAGCAGCAGCAAAGAAAAAAGAGGAAGAGGCTAAAGCAGCAGCAGCAAAGAAAAAAGAAGAAGAAGAGGCTAAAGCTGCGGCCGCTGCTGCCAAGAAAAAAGAGGAAGAAGAGGCTAAAGCTGCGGCCGCTGCTGCCAAGAAAAAAGAGGAAGAGGATAGGAAGAGACGGGAAGAGGAAGAAGAAGCGGCGGCCAACGCAGCCGAGGAAGCTGCAACCGGGGCGACGGCAACAGCGGTAACGGATGAAGAGATTGAGGGAATGCAGCTGCAGCCGACGCTTGAGCAGATTGAGCAGAAGAGAAAAGTGGAAGATGCGCTGAGGCAACAGAAGGAAAAGGCCGAGCAAGATGTGAAAACGTACGAGTCTATTCTGAAGGCAATACAGATGGGCGCGCAAACTCCCGTGTTGAAACTTACCGACGATGAGTCGGTTGGGGCGTTTATACGGCCGGCCGATTCCGCGAGACAGCCATACGATGTCGATTTTGTCTACAACGATAAGATGGCCCGCATTATGGTGAACTTAGGCTCAGGTGTTGACTCGCTAGAACTAGACACTGATCTACAATATATGTGCGGTTTTGCGTCGGAAAAGCTTACTGACAGCTCAATGGGTATCGAACTGCCCGATTGTACAAACTCTAAACAATTGTTGCTCATTTATTCGGATATTGTAGAATTTAACCTGATGGGTAGCCAAAAGACGAATCTGCTCAGAGTGATCCCGTTCCCCAAGAACAACTCCATGATGTCACAGAACTTTCAAAATGTTAGATATGTAGGCGTGCGATCAGAGCTTGTTAATTCAATACGCATCCAAATTCGAGATATGCTCGGGCGCGATGTTGTGATCACAGGACAAGTTGTTGTTGTATTGCATTTCAAGAAAGAATGATAAACAGTTTACGTCATTTACAATGTGTTCAGTCATCGAAAGCGGTCCGTTCCAATTTAGAAGCGGAAACTTCCTTGTAGTAGGACAGAGTCAAAGTGGGAAGACAACGTTGGTGCTAGAGCTGCTCAATCGGCCGGACCTTTTTGCTCAACCAATAAACACTATTCTCTGGTTTTACGGATTCAAAATGAACGCCTACCGCAAGGACCGCGTTTTCAGTGTATTGCAGGTATGCCAGATATGGATACTATTCATATTTATGCGGCCGCGATAAAGAGCACAAAGTGGTCGTGATTGACGATTTGCTGACAGAGTCATTGGCAAATAAGGCGTTATTAATTCAACTGTGGACAAGAGTCAGCATCACCTCAATCTCTCCATCATACTTCTCTCGCAGACGCTTTTTGAGATTCCTCGTGTTATTCGCAACAACACACACTACATTATAATCTTTAAGTCGCTCAGTGATAAGCTCAGCACAACGTTACTCGGTCGCCAGCTGTTCCCGGGGGAAACGGATTTTTTCGAGAAAGCAGTATTCGATGCTACAAACAGAAGACATGGTTTTGTGGTAATCACATCACATCCACTCGAAGAGCATAATCACTTTCGTTTGACAACGGATACTCTTGGTGTGCCGAAATGTTATTTACCGAAAACTGTATGATAAAATAGTATTTATTAATTGCAATAATGACAAAGTACGTGTGTAGTAGTAATCATACGCTCAGGGGCTTTGAATATGTTTCAGAATGGGAGCGGGGAATCGAAGAGATCGTTCATGGGTAATTTGTGAAAGTTCAGCCTCGCACGCTTTGATCTCTCTTTCCGCACTAGCAATTGTTACCCGAGCTGTGTCGATTCTAGCGAGAATAGCCTCAACCGTCTGCTTGCCCGCCTCATACCCCTGAAAATAGAACTTTTTGCTCTGACAGTTGAGAGAGTGTGCATATTTGAGAGAGCAGAAGTTAGACACTACTCCGTTTGTTTGCCGAGTGCGCTCACTGACAATTATCGCGCTCAACGCTCTTTCCATGGGTCGTTGACTCGGATCTTCCGCTAGACGTTCGTACTCTTTGGGGTAGAGAGTCATCAGAAGCTGACGCGCTCGATCGTATTCCATCGTCGCGAGTGAAGATTTTGCTCAGGGATCGTGAGGGAGGAGAGAGCGCGAGCAGGATTAGGACGATGCACAGAGTGACGACAGCCAGCCAGACACAGGCCAGCACGGGGCCAATTATGTAAGTAACAGACGAGGGTCTTGCTGGCTCAGGCGAGGAATGAAAGGGATCGAGTGGAATTTACTTCCATAATACACACTATTCAAATAGAGGTGTTTGTTCAGAGTTAGCAAGGCAACTACACCGTCGGTAACTTGTAACTGATAGCACTCGTGTGCAAATGGATTACTCTCACATCCGTCAAAGGTGCAGAGCTTGCCCTCGGTCGTGGTCCAATACAGAATACCGTGAAAGCGATCAAAAGAAAGACAGTTCACATTGCCTACTACTAGAGAATCGCCGGCTCCGGCTCCCTCGCCTATCGACCTATGAAACATACTTCCGTTCAGTGTGAAATAGTAATCTCTCTCCGATAATACCTCCAATTCGTCTACCATAGCGATAAGGTTATCGATTGTTTTATTATTATAGTGTACATAGCCATCCCAATCTTGACAAAACGAAATAAACGATTCATTAACGGGGGTTAGAGCATAGTGTCGTCCAAAATGGTCAGGCTTGGCAATAAAAGTGTATTTTACACAGAATAAAGAGAGCGAGATAGAAAGCAACATACTTTGGTGAGGGGGTAAATTTAAAATGAGTGTCTATTCGTCCTCTTCCATACAGCCAAACGGAATCTTTCTCTCGCTTTCACCCTCCCCTCGAGTCGCTCTTTTCTTAGAAATAGGTTTCCATTTTTTGGCCTGGGGCTGACTGGTGATCTGACCCATTTTCCGCTTAATCTCTACTCTCTCAACTTTGATGAATTCCGGCGTATCAGGATCGTTCTTTTTGAGCACCATTTCTTTGATTCGATCGTGAGTGAGAATGGATAGTGTATTTGCATCTCGAGTGATCCCTCTGAGTGCCATCTTTGAAGCCGTCTCGCCTGTCTCACGATTCTTCATACGAATTGTGTAATTTTTACCTAGATTAAAATAGTTAAGTAAAATTCTCTGTTCTACTCCTCGACCCCCCTCAACATGGTTGAGTTGACCTATCCCTCTCGCTCACCAGCCACTCTTCTCTCTCTCTCTCTCTCTCTTGCTTGCGCAACCTCTCACCCACTTGAGACGATTGCATGCCCCCCCCCCCCCCTTCTCAGTTACAAAGTACTAGGGGAAAAAGTTTAAAAATAAGAATTGAAATGATAAAATCACGCACATCCGGCCAGGATCGCCTCACTTATCTCCCATCCCTCTCCCAGTTCATCGCTTAAATTTCCAAATTCCCCATTCAAGAGATGAGCGAGCGGATCCACACCTCCTCGGGGCATTTCGAAAATTATCGAGTCTATAAAATATAAACAAATTTTATTCATGTTTATGATTACATAGAATGCAGTGCAATGGATAGGGGCCGTCCCTAACTATCAACAAATAGAGTTGTAAAACACATGAATCTGCCAGAGGAATTATGACATTAAAAACCTGTGTCGCAGTATCCTGCAGCAGGGCCGACCGCTGCAAGAACATCGTACAGCAGGCATCTCGCATAGCAGGTGACAAAAACGCTGTGAGCTACGGAAGAAAACCTATGATAAGTGCGATTAGATAATATTAGTAAAAGTATTGACTTCTCACAAATTCATGCCTTGAGCATGATAATCTTTGATCCCTCACTCTCTCTCTACCCCCCCCCCCTTCCCTCCATCCCTCCGCCAGCTGGCAGTACAAAGTCCCTCTCGCTCTCTCTCTCTCTCTCACTCTCGCTCTTCTCTAACCTATCTGACCCTCCGAACCCCGGACACGCGGCGCGTCTACAGTATACACGCGACGCGTCACGTTTGGCGCCTAATATTCGAAAATAGACGCAGGTCAATGTTTTCTTCTCTTTTTTATATTATTCTATGTTTTTTATCTATTACCTGTTTGCGCGTATTGTTTCTTTCACTGGTCGATGAGTTGTTAGGATCAGATCGTATTCAATCACTTTCGCATCGATAATCTCACGAGATGCGTTCAACCGCAGCTCCTTGAACCCATCGCAGGATAGATACTCAGTCTGTGAGTGTGTGGGAACCTAGATTTAATTACTTTTATTTCTATCTTATTCTCTCATTAGCCTCTTACCTCACACAGTTTGCCCCAGGCAGAGTTAGCCTGGAAAAAAGGGTAAAAGGTAAGGATAGGCTGGTCTCAGATTATGCATGTACCTGTAATTTCGCTACATTACGATTTGCAGCAGACGGGACGACATCTCGTGGGTGTAGAGTGAATCCCAGTTTAGCTCCAACTCGCTTACAATATTCCGCTTTCTGATCATCATTATCAACTCCAGCGGGGAAGGGGCTCGCGGCAAACTGTAACCGTGTCAATCGTTAATTTAATGCTCTCGTTCGTGCGTAAAAACTTGCCTTGAGTCGCATACACTTTCTAAAATACGATTTGTAGACGTTATCGTCGAATCTATCCCACGCGTAAACTTCGAAGATCCTACAAGTACCAAGAATGACTCGAGAGGAGAGGCGAGCATGCTGCAGCAGCACCCGTGGAGAAGATAATGGAAAAAGTAGGTTCTTAAACATTTTCGCTCACTTCAATATGCGATATCCCTGTTCGAGTGCCTTCTCTAGCTCCACGGTGCAATAAGTACCCACCCAAGCTCTTTCATTCTCGTTCTCATGAGTGCAATGCTCAATCCTGAAAAAATAAATAATCAAATAGAATTTGCGATATATTATTATAATTACTGACGTTACCTTCCACGTATGCATGAAATACAGTTGCCGAACACTAAGAAGTTGTCGTGCCTAACAGGCAAGACGACAAGCTTCAGTGATCTGGGGCAGAGCACTCTACACTTCATTATCCCTCTATATATGAGTTTAGTTCCAGTTACAGGTTGAAATCCACTGGTAATTATACGAGGGTGCCCTAGGGGATAGGGCCTGCAAGAGAGATCAGAGATCATACAGAACACATTGCGAATATTTAGTAGAGGAACTTACATTGTCGCTTGCACAAAGGGATACATACTTACGATCTGAAAAGAAAAATAATATTTCTCTACAAATTATTAAACATTTTCTCTCTCACGTCATAATACTTGATAACAGTATCTTCCGTTGCTTTCAGATAGCTCTTGAAAACTTCCACGCGACCTCCGAAGAGAGCAGATCGAATTGAGAGACGTGTGACGACCTGTCCATCAGCGCATTCGTTATTTTCAAATAGTAAGTAAATATTAAATTGGCTAAAATATCTTTTCTCACCTCTTCGGTCGCAAAGTGGGCTTTGAGCGGGGGCACTGAGGCGATTTTCTGACGGAGTTTGCACTCCCACCAGACCTTTACCTTGTATTTAGTGCGCAATTGACTAATACGATATTCCGAACGAGCGAGCAAATTTTGCGCAGGTTCATTGCCGACGAGAAGCGTGCCCGGCGCGTGACAAGAAGGACATCCGTGGTACTAATTTAATAATCATCTTATCATATATCTAACTTTTTTTTTCACAAACCCAACATCCGTGTACTTCGATCACTTTCTTTCCATCGACCAGACAATCCACGGAGTAGCGTTGATTGTTCACATAAACCACCTCAAAATACGATATTTTGTTAAGGTTATTTAGAATGAAGAGTGCACAGTTGAGAGATCGGATGACTAACCTGCTCTCCATATGGCGAGTGTGCATGTTGATAGGTTCTCTCCGGATGTTTCTTCTCCAAGTAGGTAAAATACAGTATGGCTAATTTACTCTGATTTAGCGCTCCATATCCGGCCTCGGGAATGTATGGAAACTCTTTGTGATTTAGATGATTCGCGCGTAGCACAAATTGAACATAGGAAGCGAGAGTTATGGCGACGGTGAACGGTGACCAGCCATTCTCCTTCATCATTATCTCATTGTATTTCAGGCAACCACGCATCAAAATGATGACATCGTTTCGGCAATAATCTATTAACCGCTCCTCCTGCTTCCACTCCTTACCAACCAGAGGTTCGTACCAACGATCAAACTCTTTCTGCGCATCTACTTTCATGTACTGGTATCCAAAGTAGCGACGATCGGGAATAGAAGGCCATGTTCTTCCTCTATGACGCCTCGAGTTAGAAAAATGAGGAAACTGACCTAAAATATTAAATTATTGATTACTTTTACTATATCCCGCTTTTCTCTCTCGTACCTTTTCCATCGCAGTCTAACTCAAATGCCTTAGTGAACTGTCCGAGTGCCATTGGTATGATAGCGAAGGAATCCTTGAATAGGTATCGTTAATCGCTGAACATATTATTAATACCAATAATCACCTTCAGCACAATCTTTCGTCGGCCTCTTAGTTTGAACTCAGCCCTTAGCACGGTTGTACCCTTAGTCACCATAGAAAAAGGGGGAATTCCCATGCGTAAGAAGCCTCTAATTACGAGATGCGTATCGAAACGACCTGAGAGATTTCGCAAGATTATGAAGACCAACCGTAGATCAAAGAGAGTGAGAAAAAAGAATCACCGCTGTTGTGTGCAAATAGACTTCTACCCTTCATCGTTTCATCGCTCACTAAGAAATCACAGAAGTCGTCCACCACCTGTATTTTAGAGTATATATTATTTCCGAATATATTTACGAAAATACTCACCTTGTAATCGTCTTCATCAGGATCTTGCGGATCGTAGTTGAAAACAACCTCTCTTGTATGGCATATATCACAGTATTCATCGATCGGGTTCTCATGACATAGGTAGCATACCTAGAAGAGAGAGAGAGAGAGTGATCGTAGAGTACACGCGCACGGTGAGATATCATGCAGAATCGATTTTTTTACGTACCTTGATGAGAACGATTGTAGTGCAAAAGTGTTCCGTGAATTCGAAATCTCCGTTATCATCTTCGACGCATTGCTGTGTTTCACTGTCCCAGAACGCCATCTTCCACTCCAATTGTTCTTTTTGCAGTTTTGCTCGTTTCTTATCGCTTAGCGCACTCCAATGGCATTCATGAATACTAGGCGCATACTCATTGCAAAGATTACAATAGACCACATTATCAGCGCAATTATGAGGGGCAACACGCGCACGGTAGACTGATCGACAACTGAAAAAAATATTTATTACATTTTCCTAGCTTGGAGTGATCATTTTACCTATAACAATATTTCAGAGTCTGACAGCGCGAGCCGGCTCCCACTCGAGGCTCGAACTGATGAAGTCGGAAGCATTTCTAGAAATAATTGTGAAAAAGAGATATTGAAAGATAATATAAAGTTATTGTAAACAATGAATACCTCAGTCTGAAAGATGAAATTGCAGTCTACGCATCTCTTGTTCAGATCACCCGTACAGTTTCCGATGGCTAGCAGCGAATCGCATGAAGGGCATGTGTAGGAACAGATAAAAGAAAGGCGTTATTAGTATCTTTTTAGAGTGTACAATCAACAAACCGATGAGCGCTGATCACGTGCGACACCTTAAGGCAACCACCACAGAAATGTTCTTCATGTATTCCGTTCTTCTTGCTCAATACATCCCATTTCACTCCATCCGTTACCAGTATGATCATCTTTGCCCTTACATCCTCTCCGGCCCACTTGAGCGAACACATGCCAGATTTGCTATGCTGAAATTGCGTTGCGATTAGAGAGTACGAGGTCGCTTCCTAACTGCGCCGCAACCTACATAGCTGAAGAGTATGATCCGATAATGGTCTCGAAGTCGCTCTTGAATATCTTCCAAATTCGCCTCACTGGTCCAGTTCAGTTCGAGATTGAAATGACGCCAAAAATCCAGCATATTCTTGGTTTGCGTTGAGGGTGCTCGAAGACACTGTAAAAGGAAACATTCATCTCTTTTCATAATCGCTATGTACAAGTAGCATATGAGCTCACCCTTCTCATTAAATTCACGAGTCGTTTGTAATTCTCACGTTCCGTATCATCCTCGATGCGATTGAAATCTAGAACACCCATACCCGGTCTACCCTCTCGAATTGCGTCCCTATCCGCAACTATTGACCCGATGAAGATGCATCGCTGAAGCGCGAGAAAGTCCTATAAAATCATTGTCCATTTAGTTGTTTGCACCGTTTAGCATTCGATGCTTACCTGCTTGATTGTGGGGAATCCCTCGCACCCTTTGAATGTCGATTTGTTTTTCCGCGCAGTCATGTGTGTGAGAGAGTTTTCACCTGAGTTGAAAGCTCGTGTAATGATCTTCGTGTCCACTTACGAAATACCCTCCCCCTATTGTCCGCTCCCCTTAGTGTCACTCCGTACCAGTTATTGCCAGAGGCTCAACAGACTTCTATTCTAATCTCTTCGAAAGTACCTCCCTCTGGGCCTGCCCTCCTGTTGTCTCCAGCTGTCACTTTCTCCCTCTCTCCTTCTTCTTCTCTCTCCAACTCCTCCTCTCTCGATCTCCCTCTCTCGATCTCCCTCTCCGCCCCTTTCTGCCCATCACTTAGGAAGGAACCATGACGGCGAACGCCGCTCCTTCCGACGCACAGCCTAAGACCCCTGTCCGCGCCAGCATCCCATTCGTTAGACCACCCACTCCACGCCCTCCTCCAGGCGTTAGCGTTGCTGACGTACGCCGTAGTCTGACTGCGGCGGAAGCAGCATTTACTTGGTTAGTACACGGGGGCTATTGATCGAGGGAAGAGAACGCCACCAATGACGTGGATAATCATCAATTTCAGTCCTACGAACGCCCCATACGTTACTAGAGCAAGGGCTCCTTTTGCTAACATCACGAACATCTATCGACATCAGTAAATCTCCGCTCGCTTCTTCATTCAGTCTCAATTATTATTATTATTTCTTAATCTTCTCATTCACGCATCTTATAAATGTACCTTTGACAATAAATCTGCATTATAATAATAACAGTTATTATGATTTATCACAAAAAAAATCAGTCGAGAAGATCATAACGGACCATAGGCGGGGTGGGCTCCGGAATGCGATTCTTGTAGTACCAAACTGCCACAAAGATGAGCACAAGTAGAAGCAGCCCAATCACTAGCACCAAGATGAGAATGTAGATTGAGGTCATATCTCCTGAGAATGACACACACATACATACACAATACATTCATTGGATCCTGCCTTCAAAACTAACCCGCGTTCACATCGGTCGAGAGCGTCTCCACCATGTTATCAATCTCTGTGGTAGTCGCGATCGCGCGAAGGGCTGCCTTCTGTGAAAAAGGAGAATTCATAAAAAGATCAAAGATCACATCAAAGATACCTTTGCCGCGGTAGCTAGCCTCCGTCGTACCAGCGTCTGGTAGTCGTTACCTGATACAACATGTATGAAAGAGGTGATAACTACGATATAGATCAAAGATCACCAACCAGACACACATGCGTCTCCAGCGGTCTTGCGTGTGACGCAATAGTAGAACGGCGGGCACTTGCAAGACATAGTCGACCGAGAGTGGAGAGCACACTTATCGAGAATGAGAAGAAGAGAGAGAGAGAGAGAGGGATTTTGAATATTTTGCAACATGTTTTCAAATTAAAATTAATTTATTATCTTGTAATTAGCATAGTACAATAACATTGAAGATTTGAATGACAATCATAGTGTATATTATATGTAAGTAGATACAAAAAAATAATCAATCAGTCGATACGGATAGTTTCACGCCCTGTGATAGGGTCAGTCTCGATTGTATAGTGAATCTTTTCTTCGTCTTTCTTACTCTGACGGGCGAACTTGTAGTATTCGGTAAGATGAGTTTGCTGTAAAATAATACTGATGTATCACATTTTCCATGATATCCCTTACTCTTGCTCTAAGGCAATGATCCGGTATAGCTCCTTTGTAGTATGCTCTTAGAAGAGTTGGATTTTTTCTATAAAAAAATTGCCGGATTCGTCTTTTTTTTCTCTGACTAAAACACTAACCCTCTGCCGACTATAGTGCTCTTCTCTCTTCCATGGCTTTCCACCCCCTTGACAATTTCAACCTCCGGCTGCGACATTATTGAAGAGAGGGAACTTGAGGGAATGAGGTAATAGTCGAGTGCACGTGCAATGCGTATGCTTTCGAAAAGGATTAATAAGAGGGAGGTAGAGAGAGAAAGAGAGAGAGAAGAGAGGAAGGATGTGGAAGTTGATTGAAGTTCCGCCCCAATATCCTCATTACATGTTCGAATGGTGCCTTTTGAGTCTCTCCCCGTCCACTACAACTCTGATAGTTTTGAAATGAGGGCTGCTCGGCAGAGGGATCTAGCTGGGGGTCTTGAAGAAGTTTCATGCATGTTTCTACTGAAGAGCAATAATAACGACGACTTTCCCGACTCTGTTGACACTGCTGTAACTAAAATGATTGACCTGCTAAAAAACAATTCTCCCAAACTCTGTCTGAGAGTAGTTCACGATTTGCTAAAGTTTAACAATAGCAATGCATTCTTTATCCATTTCGATCCATCTGTTGTCAATGTCGGGGAACTTCTCTTCAAACACTTTTTTAGAATGCAACAGAGTGGAAACGCGATTGCACTTGATGATGTTATGAATTTCGCAATTATCTCTGTACCCTAATCACCCTCAAAATACCATGATAAAATTATTGTCTGATATTCCTTTTTCATCTCCTGACAGTACATACAGTAGGGGACACGATAGGGCTATGTAATTCAATCCATGGCACCGGTTGGTACTCGGTTCTTGTTGAGTGGGTGACGAGAGATCACACGGAATTGAGAGAGTGCAGACGACGAGGGTGTTCCGGCAAGAGATCACTCGAGAGATCACACGGAATTGAGAGAGTGCAGACGACGAGGGGGCTCCGGCGAGAGATCACTCTGAAACGAGAGGAAGGGGCGGGGCGGGTATGCAGAGGAGGAGGAGGAGGAGCCGTCGGACGTCATTTGGACGGTGAGCGCTTGCAGTAGACGGTCGTGCGCCCTAGAGCTCTCTATTCTTTTTTTTATTTTCGCCTATTTTCCCCGCCGCAATGGTCCCTCAATTCTTACACGCGCATTTCTTTCTCTCACCCTTCTTCCCTCATTGACCTCCCACTTATCACCTCCTTATCACCCACCTCTCCACCAGGTGACCCGCGCACTCAAACAATGGACGCGTAAACAAATAATGACCGAAAAAAAACAGGTGACACAAAAAAATGAATGGAAAAAAAATTGGGGATCGAGGGAAAGAGGGCATTTAAAAAACAACTGCCCCTCCTCCGCCTAATGCCCTCGGGCGGTCGGAGGGGCAAAACAACAGGCGGGAGGAGTATAAAATCCGGTAGTGAGTCCCCTTTACACTACTTACATTCTATCCAAAGTTATCGAGACTCATCTCAAGAGTGCATCAAACTCAGATAACCATCATCTCATCAATCAATTGATCAACAATGTATATGTTGACAATATCATCATCAATACTGATCACCCCACTCAAGAGATTTATTCCATTTCAAAATCTCTATTCAATCAGATGCACATGAATCTCCGAGATTACGCATCCAACTCAATTTCATTCATCGACTCAGTCAACGAAACCGACAGAGCACCGATCGGTGTCCAGAAATTGCTCGGTATTCACTGGGATCCATCCACTGATGATCTCTCAATTCGTATTCCCTCACTCACAAGACATACTGCTGAGACCAAGAGATCAATGCTAAGCACCATCGCTTCCATTTACGACCCTTTGGGATTACTCCAGCCATTGACACTGCAAGCGAAATCACTCGTTCAGCAGCTCTGGTGCGATAATCTCAAATGGGATCAATCAGTCGATCAGTCCATTCAATCGCAATTTCACGAATTGCTTTCTGATATCGAATCATTCAATCTCACCATTCCCAGATATTCTGGAATGTCAACAGCCAAAGAGATTCATCTCATTGCCTTTGCTGATGCATCCAAGCTCGCAATGGGCGCAGTCATCTATCTATGGACTCCAGAGAAAACAACACTTCTCATGTCCAGAGTCAGACTGGCTCCAGTCAAAAACAAGGCAACAATTCCGAAACTCGAGCTCAATGCTCTTGTCATGGCTCACATGCTACTTCAATACGTCGTCAAGGCGATTCAGAAAGAATTTCCCACTACAATCATTCACACTCACGTTTACTCTGATTCTGCTATCACACTCTTCTGGTGTCTCTCTGACCCTAGTAAGAAGAGCAATGGCATTTTCGTCATAAACAGAGTCAATACAATCAGAGAAATCTCAGATTCATTGTCATCATTAGACAACATTCATTATCACTCGCCTAAGTATGTGCGAACAGAGTGCAATCCAGCCGATCTCATCACTAGAGGTCTCACTTCATTTGTCATGAATAACCACGATCACATGTGGTGGAAAGGTGCTCCCTGGATGAAAGATTCGCCTGAAACATGGCCGAATGATCCAGTTCCACCTACAGCCGACCCACCGTACACTCGAGTGATTGAATTCATTCAATCTCCACTCATCTATCTCACAAAATCGATCAAAGATCAATCAATTGATCATCAAATGACGACTAGAGCCAAGTCTCGGCGTCAGGCGGGAGGGCATCTCCTCTCACCGATGAATAATCATATTTATTCTCACACTTCTCCGTCAGTCATCTCCGTTACAACGACATCGAAAGGATTCGTTTTATTTGTACATTTCTTTGTTTCCCCCCATTCAATTGTAAACCATTAGTCGTCCGTCAACACCATTTTACCCCTCAACACTTCAACTCCATCAATTCTCACTCCAAATCATTCTACTTCATTCAAGAAGTCATTTCTTTTCATCTCACAACCAATCTCATTTCATTCACTTCCCTCAGGCGGGAGTATAGCGACTTTCACATAATTCGCTATCTTTTTTCCATTCATCACAATAATTCATCAATCAAATCAGTCCCCGATACCCCATGGGTAGTTACTGTACTGTGATGTTTGTCGTTGTCGTCCAACGCACTCATTTGCATGTGCACTTTCACCCATCCCGTCTGATCTCCCCAATTACCATGTCCTTGTAACTCGCCAGCAATTTCATTTGCATATTGGCTCTCTCACTCTCCCTTCACTCTCAGTTCAACCTCACTTTACATAATTACTTTTCTCGCCCTATAAAAGGACGGCCATTCCTCCAATCACCAGAGTCACACTGAACCTCTCCTCGTTTCACTTACGAGTCATTTCCACTGTGCAGGGCCAAGACCCTCACAGCCAGTCATAGATCCTCAGGATCTCAGTCATTCCAATACCCTTCGCGGGTATCACTACAGTCACTGAAATGGAGAAGAGGCTAGACGGGCTTATTCAACGAAAGGATTTAGACCCTCATCTAAAAATGAGACATGATGTTATTGGGTCCGTGAGGGATAGTTTGAATATACTTTTGACCCCATCGTGTAAAATCGGCTATCTGCGTTGTGGCCCTAATTATGGGACCAGGAAACTATTTCTGGGACCAGGAAACTTTTTCGTGCACTGATCAGTCGATTATGGACCAGGAAACTATTTCTGGGACCAGGAAACTTTTTCTGGGACCAGGAAAAATTTTTCGTGCACTGATCAGTCGATGAAAACTTTTTCTGGGACCTGGGGTGGTATTCTTCTTTCATTTTTCGGCCGAAAATAAAATTTGGCCGCCAAATTTTTTTCGGCTCGGCCAAAAAAATTCGGCCAAAAACATCCAGCCAAATTTTTTCGGCCAAATTTCAAAATTTTCGGCAATGATAATTTTTTCACTTTTCTATTCTCTTGCTCGGTTTCCGGTCTGATCCGGTGAAATGCTTCGACAGAGGGCCCCTCAGCACGCTCAGATACGTCTTCTTCGCATATACCTTCGATACAATATCAAGCAAATGCAAATATATTCTTTGGAATACTCAAAATGCTTCAAGCAGAGCTAATGGCGATCACTCGGCTCACTATGCCATGCTGGAACGTACAGTCTAATATCGTCTCTCATATTAGGGTTACGTTATTACCGTTATTTCCCGCTACGTTCATGCCTCTCCTCTCCCCAAACGCCGCCCCTTTCCTCTTCCCCTCCCTCCGCTCTCTCTAACCCTGCGCGTCTGAAACATCCTTTCAAAAGATATAGCGATCGTGTAACAGAAATACGTAGCGGGAAATAACGGGAATAACGGGCCGTTACCCTCTCCCACCCTCGTAGCGGCCCGTTATACCGCTACCGTTTAGCCATCCCTACCTCATATGCAGTGCGCTGCAGCCTTCGCGTGTCAGCCCTCGGCCCTCATACGAAAAACAAAAATGGTTTAGTAAAATGCCAGATTGCCCAAAAAAATTTGGCGAGGAAACTCTTGCCCAAATCCTAGCCGAATATTTTCGGAAATCCATTGTTCTCGCCCAATATTTTTCGGCCAACAAAATTCAGCGCCGAAAAAGACAAAGGAAAATTTGGCTTTTCGGCCTCACTGTGGAAATTTGGCGAGGCCGAAAAAATTGGGCCGCCAAATTCTTTTTGACCGACTGAGAACAAAGAGCCAAAAAAATTGGGCTAGCCAAAAAAATTTTTGGCCGGCCAAAAAATGAAAGAAGAATACCACCCCAGGAAACTTTTCGTGCACTGATCAGTCGATTATGGGACCAGGAAACTATTTCTGGACCAGGAAACTTTTTCTGGGACCAGGAAACTTTTTCTGGGACCAGGAAACTTTTTCGTGCACTGATCAGTCGATTA
Organism: Pristionchus exspectatus; assembly: GCA_911812115.1. Lineage (NCBI taxonomy): Eukaryota > Metazoa > Nematoda > Chromadorea > Rhabditida > Neodiplogasteridae > Pristionchus > Pristionchus exspectatus. The sequence continues at coordinate 1,438,974 of OU461588.1, read as the reverse complement.
TGGGACCAGGAAACTTTTTCTGGGGCCAGGAAACTATTTCTGGGACCAGGAAACTTTTCGTGCTCTGATCAGTCGATTATGGGACCAGGAAACTTTTTCTGGGGCCAGGAAACTATTTCTGGGACCAGGAAACTTTTCGTGCTCTGATCAGTCGATTATGGGACCAGGAAACTATTTCTGGGACCAGAAAACTTTTTCTGGGACCAGGAAACTTTTTCGTGCACTGATCAGTCGATTATGGGACCAGGAAACTATTTCTGGGACCAGGAAACTTTTCGTGCACTGATCAGTCGATTATGGACCAGGAAACTATTTCTGGGACCAGGAAACTTTTTCTGGGACCAGGAAACTTTTTCGTGCACTGATCAGTCGATTATGGGACCAGGAAACTATTTCTGGGACCAGAAAACTTTTTCTGGGACCAGGAAACTTTTTCGTGCACTGATCAGTCGATTATGGGACCAGGAAACTATTTCTGGGACCAGGAAACTTTTTCGTGCACTGATCAGTCGATTATGGGACCAGGAAACTATTTCTGGGACCAGAAAACTTTTTCTGGGACCAGGAAACTTTTTCTGGGACCAGGAAACTTTTTCTGGGGCCAGGAAACTATTTCTGGGACCAGGAAACTTTTCGTGCTCTGATCAGTCGATTATGGGACCAGGAAACTATTTCTGGGACCAGAAAACTTTTTCTGGGACCAGGAAACTTTTTCTGGGACCAGGAAACTTTTTCGTGCACTGATCAGTCGATTATGGGATCAGGAAACTTTTTCTGGGACCAGGAAACTTTTTCTGGGACCAGGAAACTTTTTCGTGCACTGATCAGTCGATTATGGGACCAGAAAACTTTTTCTGGGACCAGGAAACTTTTTCGTGCACTGATCAGTCGATTATGGGATCAGGAAACTATTTCTGGGACCAGGAAACTTTTTCGTGCACTGATCAGTCGATTATGGGACCAGGAAACTATTTCTGGAACCAGAAAACTTTTTCGTGCACTGATCAGTCGATTATGGGACCAGGAAACTTTTTCGTGCACTGATCAGTCGATTATGGGGCCAGGAAACTATTTCTGGGACCAGGAAACTTTTCGTGCTCTGATCAGTCGATTATGGGACCAGGAAACTATTTCTGGGACCAGAAAACTTTTTCTGGGACCAGGAAACTTTTTCTGGGACCAGGAAACTTTTTCGTGCACTGATCAGTCGATTATGGGATCAGGAAACTTTTTCTGGGACCAGGAAACTTTTTCTGGGACCAGGAAACTTTTTCGTGCACTGATCAGTCGATTATGGGACCAGAAAACTTTTTCTGGGACCAGGAAACTTTTTCGTGCACTGATCAGTCGATTATGGGACCAGGAAACTTTTTCTGGGACCAGGAAACTTTTTCGTGCACTGATCAGTCGATTATGGGACCAGGAAACTTTTTCGTGCACTGATCAGTCGATTATGGGACCAGGAAACTATTTCTGGGACCAGAAAACTTTTTCTGGGACCAGGAAACTTTTTCTGGGACCAGGAAACTTTTTCTGGGGCCAGGAAACTATTTCTGGGACCAGGAAACTTTTCGTGCTCTGATCAGTCGATTATGGGACCAGGAAACTATTTCTGGGACCAGAAAACTTTTTCTGGGACCAGGAAACTTTTTCTGGGACCAGGAAACTTTTTCGTGCACTGATCAGTCGATTATGGGATCAGGAAACTTTTTCGGGGACCAGGAAACTTTTTCTGGGACCAGGAAACTTTTTCGTGCACTGATCAGTCGATTATGGGACCAGAAAACTTTTTCTGGGACCAGGAAACTTTTTCGTGCACTGATCAGTCGATTATGGGACCAGGAAACTTTTTCTGGGACCAGGAAACTTTTTCGTGCACTGATCAGTCGATTATGGGACCAGGAAACTATTTCTGGGACCAGAAAACTTTTTCTGGGACCAGGAAACTTTTTCTGGGACCAGGAAACTTTTTCTGGGGCCAGGAAACTATTTCTGGGACCAGGAAACTTTTCGTGCTCTGATCAGTCGATTATGGGACCAGGAAACTATTTCTGGGACCAGAAAACTTTTTCTGGGACCAGGAAACTTTTTCTGGGACCAGGAAACTTTTTCGTGCACTGATCAGTCGATTATGGGATCAGGAAACTTTTTCGGGGACCAGGAAACTTTTTCTGGGACCAGGAAACTTTTTCGTGCACTGATCAGTCGATTATGGGACCAGAAAACTTTTTCTGGGACCAGGAAACTTTTTCGTGCACTGATCAGTCGATTATGGGATCAGGAAACTATTTCTGGGACCAGGAAACTTTTTCGTGCACTGATCAGTCGATTATGGGACCAGGAAACTATTTCTGGAACCAGAAAACTTTTTCGTGCACTGATCAGTCGATTATGGGACCAGGAAACTTTTTCGTGCTCTGATCAGTCGATTATGGGACCAGGAAACTATTTCTGGGACCAGAAAACTTTTTCTGGGACCAGGAAACTTTTTCTGGGACCAGGAAACTTTTTCGTGCACTGATCAGTCGATTATGGGATCAGGAAACTTTTTCTGGGACCAGGAAACTTTTTCTGGGACCAGGAAACTTTTTCGTGCACTGATCAGTCGATTATGGGACCAGAAAACTTTTTCTGGGACCAGGAAACTTTTTCGTGCACTGATCAGTCGATTATGGGACCAGGAAACTTTTTCTGGGACCAGGAAACTTTTTCGTGCACTGATCAGTCGATTATGGGATCAGGAAACTTTTTCTGGGACCAGGAAACTTTTTCGTGCACTGATCAGTCGATTATGGGACCAGAAAACTTTTTCTGGGACCAGGAAACTTTTTCGTGCACTGATCAGTCGATTATGGGACCAGGAAACTTTTTCGTGCACTGATCAGTCGATTATGGGGCCAGGAAACTATTTCTGGGACCAGGAAACTTTTCGTGCTCTGATCAGTCGATTATGGGACCAGGAAACTATTTCTGGGACCAGAAAACTTTTTCTGGGACCAGGAAACTTTTTCTGGGACCAGGAAACTTTTTCGTGCACTGATCAGTCGATTATGGGATCAGGAAACTTTTTCTGGGACCAGGAAACTTTTTCTGGGACCAGGAAACTTTTTCGTGCACTGATCAGTCGATTATGGGACCAGAAAACTTTTCTGGGACCAGGAAACTTTTTCGTGCACTGATCAGTCGATTATGGGACCAGGAAACTTTTTCTGGGACCAGGAAACTTTTTCGTGCACTGATCAGTCGATTATGGGACCAGGAAACTTTTTCGTGCACTGATCAGTCGATTATGGGACCAGGAAACTATTTCTGGGACCAGAAAACTTTTTCTGGGACCAGGAAACTTTTTCTGGGACCAGGAAACTTTTTCTGGGACCAGGAAACTATTTCTGGGACCAGGAAACTTTTCGTGCTCTGATCAGTCGATTATGGGACCAGGAAACTATTTCTGGGACCAGAAAACTTTTTCTGGGACCAGGAAACTTTTTCTGGGACCAGGAAACTTTTTCGTGCACTGATCAGTCGATTATGGGATCAGGAAACTTTTTCTGGGACCAGGAAACTTTTTCTGGGACCAGGAAACTTTTTCGTGCACTGATCAGTCGATTATGGGACCAGAAAACTTTTTCTGGGACCAGGAAACTTTTTCGTGCACTGATCAGTCGATTATGGGATCAGGAAACTATTTCTGGGACCAGGAAACTTTTTCGTGCACTGATCAGTCGATTATGGGACCAGGAAACTATTTCTGGAACCAGAAAACTTTTTCGTGCACTGATCAGTCGATTATGGGACCAGGAAACTTTTCGTGCACTGATCAGTCGATTATGGGGCCAGGAAACTATTTCTGGGACCAGGAAACTTTTCGTGCTCTGATCAGTCGATTATGGGACCAGGAAACTATTTCTGGGACCAGAAAACTTTTTCTGGGACCAGGAAACTTTTTCTGGGACCAGGAAACTTTTTCGTGCACTGATCAGTCGATTATGGGATCAGGAAACTTTTTCTGGGACCAGGAAACTTTTTCTGGGACCAGGAAACTTTTTCGTGCACTGATCAGTCGATTATGGGACCAGAAAACTTTTTCTGGGACCAGGAAACTTTTTCGTGCACTGATCAGTCGATTATGGGACCAGGAAACTTTTTCTGGGACCAGGAAACTTTTTCGTGCACTGATCAGTCGATTATGGGACCAGAAAACTTTTTCTGGGACCAGGAAACTTTTTCGTGCACTGATCAGTCGATTATGGGACCAGGAAACTTTTTCTGGGACCAGGAAACTTTTTCTGGGACCAGGAAACTTTTTCGTGCACTGATCAGTCGATTATGGGATCAGGAAACTATTTCTGGGACCAGGAAACTTTTTCGTGCACTGATCAGTCGATTATGGGACCAGGAAACTATTTCTGGAACCAGAAAACTTTTTCGTGCACTGATCAGTCGATTATGGGACCAGGAAACTTTTTCGTGCTCTGATCAGTCGATTATGGGACCAGGAAACTATTTCTGGGACCAGAAAACTTTTTCTGGGACCAGGAAACTTTTTCTGGGACCAGGAAACTTTTTCGTGCACTGATCAGTCGATTATGGGATCAGGAAACTTTTTCTGGGACCAGGAAACTTTTTCTGGGACCAGGAAACTTTTTCGTGCACTGATCAGTCGATTATGGGACCAGAAAACTTTTTCTGGGACCAGGAAACTTTTTCGTGCACTGATCAGTCGATTATGGGACCAGGAAACTTTTTCTGGGACCAGGAAACTTTTTCGTGCACTGATCAGTCGATTATGGGATCAGGAAACTTTTTCTGGGACCAGGAAACTTTTTCGTGCACTGATCAGTCGATTATGGGACCAGAAAACTTTTTCTGGGACCAGGAAACTTTTTCGTGCACTGATCAGTCGATTATGGGACCAGGAAACTTTTTCGTGCACTGATCAGTCGATTATGGGGCCAGGAAACTATTTCTGGGACCAGGAAACTTTTCGTGCTCTGATCAGTCGATTATGGGACCAGGAAACTATTTCTGGGACCAGAAAACTTTTTCTGGGACCAGGAAACTTTTTCTGGGACCAGGAAACTTTTTCGTGCACTGATCAGTCGATTATGGGATCAGGAAACTTTTTCTGGGACCAGGAAACTTTTTCTGGGACCAGGAAACTTTTTCGTGCACTGATCAGTCGATTATGGGACCAGAAAACTTTTTCTGGGACCAGGAAACTTTTTCGTGCACTGATCAGTCGATTATGGGACCAGGAAACTTTTTCTGGGACCAGGAAACTTTTTCGTGCACTGATCAGTCGATTATGGGACCAGGAAACTTTTTCGTGCACTGATCAGTCGATTATGGGACCAGGAAACTATTTCTGGGACCAGAAAACTTTTTCTGGGACCAGGAAACTTTTTCTGGGACCAGGAAACTTTTTCTGGGACCAGGAAACTATTTCTGGGACCAGGAAACTTTTCGTGCTCTGATCAGTCGATTATGGGACCAGGAAACTATTTCTGGGACCAGAAAACTTTTTCTGGGACCAGGAAACTTTTTCTGGGACCAGGAAACTTTTTCGTGCACTGATCAGTCGATTATGGGATCAGGAAACTTTTTCTGGGACCAGGAAACTTTTTCTGGGACCAGGAAACTTTTTCGTGCACTGATCAGTCGATTATGGGACCAGAAAACTTTTTCTGGGACCAGGAAACTTTTTCGTGCACTGATCAGTCGATTATGGGATCAGGAAACTATTTCTGGGACCAGGAAACTTTTTCGTGCACTGATCAGTCGATTATGGGACCAGGAAACTATTTCTGGAACCAGAAAACTTTTTCGTGCACTGATCAGTCGATTATGGGACCAGGAAACTTTTTCGTGCACTGATCAGTCGATTATGGGGCCAGGAAACTATTTCTGGGACCAGGAAACTTTTCGTGCTCTGATCAGTCGATTATGGGACCAGGAAACTATTTCTGGGACCAGAAAACTTTTTCTGGGACCAGGAAACTTTTTCTGGGACCAGGAAACTTTTTCGTGCACTGATCAGTCGATTATGGGATCAGGAAACTTTTTCTGGGACCAGGAAACTTTTTCTGGGACCAGGAAACTTTTTCGTGCACTGATCAGTCGATTATGGGACCAGAAAACTTTTTCTGGGACCAGGAAACTTTTTCGTGCACTGATCAGTCGATTATGGGACCAGGAAACTTTTTCTGGGACCAGGAAACTTTTTCGTGCACTGATCAGTCGATTATGGGACCAGGAAACTTTTTCGTGCACTGATCAGTCGATTATGGGACCAGGAAACTATTTCTGGGACCAGAAAACTTTTTCTGGGACCAGGAAACTTTTTCTGGGACCAGGAAACTTTTTCTGGGACCAGGAAACTATTTCTGGGACCAGGAAACTTTTCGTGCTCTGATCAGTCGATTATGGGACCAGGAAACTATTTCTGGGACCAGAAAACTTTTTCTGGGACCAGGAAACTTTTTCTGGGACCAGGAAACTTTTTCGTGCACTGATCAGTCGATTATGGGATCAGGAAACTTTTTCTGGGACCAGGAAACTTTTTCTGGGACCAGGAAACTTTTTCGTGCACTGATCAGTCGATTATGGGACCAGAAAACTTTTTCTGGGACCAGGAAACTTTTTCGTGCACTGATCAGTCGATTATGGGATCAGGAAACTATTTCTGGGACCAGGAAACTTTTTCGTGCACTGATCAGTCGATTATGGGACCAGGAAACTATTTCTGGAACCAGAAAACTTTTTCGTGCACTGATCAGTCGATTGTGGGACCAGGAAACTTTTTCGTGCACTGATCAGTCGATTATGGGGCCAGGAAACTATTTCTGGGACCAGGAAACTTTTCGTGCTCTGATCAGTCGATTATGGGACCAGGAAACTATTTCTGGGACCAGAAAACTTTTTCTGGGACCAGGAAACTTTTTCTGGGACCAGGAAACTTTTTCGTGCACTGATCAGTCGATTATGGGATCAGGAAACTTTTTCTGGGACCAGGAAACTTTTTCTGGGACCAGGAAACTTTTTCGTGCACTGATCAGTCGATTATGGGACCAGAAAACTTTTTCTGGGACCAGGGGTGGTATTCTTCTTTCATTTTCGGCCGAGCCGAAAAAAAATTCGGCTTGTCGAAATCATTTTCGGCTCACCGATCTTCGTGGAGCGGGCGGCCGAAAATGATTTCGCCTCGCCGAAATCGAAAATGAACCGAATCTCGGCCGAATTTTCTCTTACAATTTTCGGCGTTCAATTTCGATCGCCCAAATAAATTGGGCGAGAACAAAGGAAATTGATCAAATTTCGGAATGATTTTCGGCCTAGATTTCGACCAAACTTTTTCAAGCAAAGGTTCAGTAAATGTTAGGAGTTGTTTGGACCAAACTTTTCATTGCCATTGATGGGAAATGGTAACTACAAAATACCAACAATAGGAGCTTTGTGCCAAAAGTTAGAAACTGCGAGATTATTCTAGATATATAGATACTCGTTATATGCAGATCGGTTCGCAGCAATACATACATATGCATACATTTTGTTTTCCGTCTCCCAGGATGTGCGCAAGTAATAAGGCAAGTGGCTAATCCTAGTCCTTAGTGATTCTTTAGTGTCAAGTCCGGGGTACTGTCTCATTTTTCGAAATGATAATTGAATTTGTCGAATTCTTGACACGCACTACGCCGCTAATTGCCACATTGACGAAGAGAATGAAGGGTATTAGTAAAAGGTGGAGAGTAGAATGATCCAATTCCGAATGGCGCAGTGGATGAATGATGGATTGGTAAACAACCGTTGATGGTTCGAACGCCACTATCTAAGAGACTTTTGCTCAAGCTCACAAAATAAAACCTTCAAATTTTCGGCAATCAGCCGAAATATTCGGCCAGCCTAAAATTTCGGCCTAGCCGAAAATTGAAGAAGAATACCACCCCAGGAAACTTTTTCGTGCACTGATCAGTCGATTATGGGACCAGGAAACTTTTTCTGGGACCAGGAAACTTTTCGTGCACTGATCAGTCGATTATGGGATCAGGAAACTTTTTCTGGGACCAGGAAACTTTTTCGTGCACTGATCAGTCGATTATGGGACCAGAAAACTTTTTCTGGGACCAGGAAACTTTTTCGTGCACTGATCAGTCGATTATGGGATCAGGAAACTATTTCTGGGACCAGGAAACTTTTTCGTGCACTGATCAGTCGATTATGGGACCAGGAAACTATTTCTGGAACCAGAAAACTTTTTCGTGCACTGATCAGTCGATTATGGGACCAGGAAACTTTTTCGTGCACTGATCAGTCGATTATGGGACCAGGAAACTATTTCTGGGACCAGGAAACTTTTTCGTGCACTGATCAGTCGATTATGGGTAGGGGCCACAAGCTCCGCCCACTTTTGTGAGACACGATTTCGCCAAAAAGCGAGAAACAAAAGCCCAAGCTTCATTCTAAACCAAATCGCTCATTCTAAAGCGCGCTGGATAGCTACTGCCGACCCCAATCGATTTAGCACTGCCCAAAATTAGCATATCATCACTAAGTAGATCAAATTTGCATATAAAAGAAGGGAGAGACCGTTTTGAGGACTTCCAGTGTGAAAGTTTTGTTTGGGCAGTATTTATCTGACTAATACGAATATTTTAGGAATTTTAGAGAAAAAATTAGATTTATCATGCTTCAAAAGCTTGGGCTTGAGCGCGGGGAGAGGCGAGCGAGAGGGCGGGGGGAGGGAGAGAGACATACGCAAATTAGGCTCCGCCCCCTTCCCTCTCGTCTCGCCTTTCCCTCCTCTTCCCCAGTGAGTCGCGCGCGTACTTCTCGGGCTCTAGCGCAGCTCAGAGACACGATATCAACAAACGGTAAAAAGCTTTTTCAAACGGTAAAAAGCTTTTTTTTTTTTAACTTTTTCGTGCACTGATCAGTCGATTATGGACCAGGAAAATATTTCTGGGACCAGGAAACTATTCGGGGTCCAGGAAACTTTTTAAGGACCAGGAAACTATTTTGGGACCAGGAAACTTTGATGGGACACCCAAAACGGACCAGAGCCGAGAGTTGACACTAGTGAAGAGTTCGACAAACGAAATGGTGGCTCTTGTAATGCACGAAAAAGTTATACTATTAACTGAAAACAGTTAAAAAATTGAACCTTTAAAGTTCCGTGTGTACCCGAACTAATGGAGATTCTCATTGCAAGTGGAGGTGGAACGATTTACGCCGTTTCGAACACTGACGAGAGGTGAGAACAGGGAAACATTACTAAAAGTGGTAAACCCATCACAGATACGAATGTTGTTTCGCTTCCGACTCGACGTTTCAAGGACTAAACATTTGCGGCAGTCTACTTGCGGTTATTCGCGCACGTGAGCTCATGAATCGAGCTATGACCGTCCCCCTGCTCACTTATTCCTTCCTTGACAACAAGGAGAACGTTGAACCCACTGCCAACACCAAGATTCAAGCCATTCGTGGTTAGAGGGAGGGGGGAGGGGAAGACCCCCAGGACAAGCTGACTAGCGAGCCGGAGGAGTGAGAGAGCACCACACCCCTCAGATTCGGGCCCCTCGGGACACCCTCAAACTATCAGGAAGGTCTAAGTTGACCGGAGAGAGGTGACCAATCAATAAAGGTAGGTAGAGCGATAACACATGTTGGTCAGGGCGGGGGAGCGCGAGACTCACTCGTCAGGTGGCGAGAGAGGCGGAGGAGTGAGAGAGTCCACAGGGGTGACCCCACGCTGACCCATCAGCTGTCTCTAACCGTCTGACTCTCCTTGACTCTCCTCGATTATCGATTGGTTTGAGACACCCCCATATTCTACTCACTTCTCCGACCTCGAGCACAGTTACTTTGCACTACTAAATTTAGACCGTATTTCTCTCCGGCCCGTATTTCTCTCCTTCTCATTATTCATTCACGGGGGCTCCGTGGTATCGGGTCGTATCGTCTCTGAACCTCTAATAAAAGCATGCGCCTCCACAGAGTCTCCACTCGTCCCTTCACATAACATAAACCATTTCAGTTTTTTTTCGAAAAAAAGAGACAAATTTTTTTTATATTTATTCTATGTTTGAAGCAATTCTTATTCCATTTTGGTTGAAACATTCACAGATGTGTTCACATACGCATGAATTAATTATTTATTCATCACACTTTTTTGAATAAATCCTCAATTATCATCTTGTACGACAATCTTTCCAATTCAAGACCATCAGCCGTCAAATGCTTGCTGTCTGTGAAGTAGGCGTGCATTGTCTTCGGATTATACCTAAACAGACACATATTATCATCTTATATTTCTCGACTTCATTGTACTTCATTTGTAGAGATAAACACAAATACTTTAGTTAGGCCCCACAAGCCCCGCCCACTTTCGTCTGACATGATTTCGCCAAAAAGCGAGAAAGGAAAACCCAAAATCCATTCTAAACCAAATGGGACGTTTGATAGCGCGACGGATAGCCCTTATCATCCCCTTTCGATTGAGCACTGCCCAAAATGTGCACAACATCACTAATTAGATCAAATTTGCAAAAAATAGAAGGGAAGAGGTCATTTTGACGGGTTGCAGTGTGAAAGTTTTGTTTGGGCAGTATTTTTCTGACTAATTCGAATATTTTAGGAATTTAAGAGAAAAAAATAGATTTTTAGCATTTCTCCCTATTTTGTGTTTTTAGTTAGAAGAAGCGTGGGGAGAGGCGAGCGAGAGGGCGGGGGGAGGGAGAGAGGCACACGCAAATTAGGCTCCGCCCTCTTCCCTCTTGTCTAGCCTTTCCACTGGTAAAAGGTTCCTAGTAGGATCACAGTAGACTTCCTAGTGGGTATCTTGCAGATTTCCTAGTAGGAAGTCAACTGTGTTCCTGCTAGGAAAGTGGCTTCTTCGACTGTGATCCTACTAGGAAAATCAATTGGAGGAGATACGGTATTATTGAGCCTCATACCGTAACTGTCCCGCACATGGAGCGTCCATGTACGGTAGTCACATCCAAAAGGCAATCCCTTGCGGGATAGCAGTAGATGGCAGCCCAGTCCGAGCGCCGTCTGAGGGGGAGTGAAAAATGGTCCGTTATAGACTAGGCGCGTGCTAGACGCGACGGGACAGAAAATGATTGTCCCCCACTGTGATCCTACTGGGACATGTACTGTGATCCTACTAGGATCCTGCTATTGTGTTCCCAGCTAGGACCGAACTGTGAAACAAATAGGAAGAGGCCCGATGGGCCCTCACTACTAGGAAACTACTAGGAAGCTTTTACCAAAGTCCCTCCTCTTCCCCAATGAGCTGCGCGCGTACTTCCTGGGCTCTAGCGCGACTCAGAGGCAAGATATCCACAAACGGTAAAAAGCATGATGTTATTGGGTCCATGACGGATGGTTGGAACATATTTTTGACCCCATTGTGGAAAATCGGCTGTCTGCGTTGTGGCCCCTAACTTAAGTTGCATTCTCGTATAGAAATAATTGTGATTTAGTGCTAAAAACCTTGGTTCGCTAGCTCATATTTTGGTTCGCTAGCGTGTGTGGATATTTTTGTTTTTATAAGGGGTTTGAGGGATCGTGAGGACAAAGACAAATCAATATGTGAAGTAGACTTCAATAAATACACAAATAGTTGATTCATTCCGATTAAAAGAGAATTCCGAGACAAATTTAATGCTCGAAATCTGTTCGCATTGTGATGAAATTAAAGCTAGTTTTTTTTAAATTTTAAGATTAGGGTCCAAAAAGATGTATATAATCGATAATTGACCAAACTAAGTAAATGGACCTCCTCTTGACCCATAAGGGCACCCACCAATCAAGTTTCATGGAAATCGAAGACCAAACGTTTTCCCAGTGGATAAAATTCCTACACTCTTACAGGAAACCCGTGCTAGGTAGATTCCAATAAAAAAATTTCGAACAACTATTTTACTGAATTTTCTCAGCACTGTATGTGCGTGAATACAAATCTACTCAATGCAAGGATTTCATCTCTGCAAAAAATAGTCTCAACCACATAAATTAATCCCTGAAATTGAACATTTTAATACATCATATTATCTGTGATTTTTTTAAAAGAAAACGCTTGAGGTTTGTGGTCGATTTTGAGATCACCTTCCCCATCTTGACTTTTTCATAGTACACTTAATCTTTGGTAAAGAGCCTAAAGGGGTCTTTAGAGATCTCAATACTACTGAAACCATTATATTACTCGGTGATTGATTTCGCCGCCCTGAGCAGATTCTTAAGTGCGAGACATTATATCATTTACTGACCACCAACATAAGCCTGGCTGCTCAGTGCAAAGAGAGCCAGAGGTATTGTGTCGAATAATATTTGAGTAGTACAACGGGAGTTGATCGAGTCTTCGGAAGTAAGAAGTGTAGGCGTCGGTAAACTTCTAAAGGAAAAACGATTCACTGATTTTAACACCATGATTATAGGATTCATTCCGAGTGCGGCGTTCAAAACCTGCCGGTCGGTTCGCTCTCGCGCTCCGTCTTTCTCTCGTTTTCCGATACCAAGCCGGCTGGTCACCGTGGTATCGTATGACCATATCATGGCATGTCTTCTACTGGCAACTCTGAACTGCCTAACGCTTTGCCACGACTCAAGAATAGTGGAACTCGAAGAGGCGCTCAGCAAGATCAAATGCCACGTCATCGGTTTGTCAGAAGTGAGAAGGCCCAATGAAGCTTCGATGGATCTCGCCAATTCTGGATCAGTGCTGTACCACACGCAACGACTGCCGAACCGTATGGCCGGAGTGGGGTTTATCGTGAGTGGGGATGTGAAACGGAAAGTTGTAAGATTTGGTGGCTTAACTCCTAGAGTCTGTTTTCTTGATATAGAGGTATCGAACGGCTCCCTCTTACGTATATTCCAGGTGTACGCGCCAGCCAGTTCGCGCGATGATTCTGAGTACAGTGAATTCGTGGACCAGCTCGAAGAAGCTTACCATGCACCTGTGTCGGGAAGCCACCGGTATCGGTTCGTACACAAAATAGTGATGGGGGATTTCAATGGGAAAATAGGATGCAGGGAACTAGGGGAAGTATCTGTGGGGGCTTTTGGATATGGGGATAGAAACCTTAAGGGGCAACTAATTGTGGACTTTTGTGAACGGCTAAAACTAAAAGTAGGAAATTCTTTCTTTCGGAAGCGGCCATCACGTAAGTACACATGGGTGGCACCTAATGGTCGGACAGCTAATGAGATAGATTTCATTCTTTGCCCGAAGGGAGTGGAGCTAAGGGATGTAGGGGTGGTAAATCAATTTGATTTCACTACTGACCACAGGCTCGTAAGAGCATCCATTTCATTCCCTTGCCGCTTCCCTCGGAGATTGAATGGATTTGGGGATTCGCACGTTCATAGAAACCTCTTTAAAATTGGGCTGGATGTAGAAATTAGGAAAATTGGGGGGGGGGATCTGGATTATGGGAAATTGGTTGAGGCGATTAAGGGGGCCGGAAAAATAGCAACCGTTGTCACTCCAAGGAAGGGCTGCATTTCCCAAGCAACTAAAGACCTCATAGCGCGTAAAAGGGACCTCAAAATGCATTCGGCCGGCTTATCCCGATTGCAATGGCTCTTTCTCAATAGATCAATCCGACTCTCATTCAAAACCGACAGAGAAAGATTGTATCGCGATTACGTCAACAAAGCCATTGAAAATGGGAAAAGTTACAAAAAGGCTGCTGCAAAATTGGCGGTTGGGAAGGGGAGAATTCATAAGATTAGGAATGCGGAGGGAGGTTGGGAATGCACGCAGGCAGGGATTTCAAGGGCTTTCCAATCCTTCTACAATAACTTATATGCGGGGGATGGAGGGAGTAGTTATACATCGGAAACGGTGAGGGACCCATTCATACCGCTGTGCATTGCTGAAGTGGAACACTCACTTCGACATTACAAGTCAGGCAAAGCACCGGGAAGGGATGGCGTAACGGGGGAAATGTTAAGGGTTGGGACTGACTTATTAGCACCTATGCTAACAGGGGTTTTTAATAACATACTCACGGGCGGGATTCCAGAGGGGTTCGGCGATTCGCGCACTATTCTCTTACCCAAATCAGGTGATCTGTCTCTAATAAAAAATTATCGGCATATCAGTCTGCTTCCTGCTTTGCAAAAAGCCCTCACCGGTCTTATAAATAAGAGACTTGCACCTGTTTTGGATAATAGAAGAAATGGGGATCAGAGGGGGGCATTCCACGGTAGACGCTATTCACACCCTCAAAACCGTAGTAGCTAACTGCGCGGACCATAAATTGCCCATCTATCTGCTTTTTGTAGATATTTCTAAGGCATTTGATTCGGTGTTAGGGGAGGCGGTCTTCACGGCTCTGGAAAGGGAGGGTGTCTCATCGGAAATAGTTTCCTTCCTTGCTTCATTATCCCGGGACAGCAAAAGCGCAATCGTTGTTAACGGGGAAGAGGTTGAGATTACGGTGGGAAGAGGGGTTAGGCAAGGAGATTGTCTGTCCCCCAGACTGTTTACAGCGGTTTTGGATATGGCATTCAGTCGACTTCAGTGGGATAAGAAGAGTATTAACATAAACGGTAGATTCCTCTCTCATATTCTATTTGCCGACGACGCTGTACTAATATCTCATGATGAGCGTCAAATTCAATCTATGGCTACAGAATTGGAGAGAGAATTGGGGAAAGTTGGGCTGGGGCTCAATGGGGATAAAACAATAGGAATGACATCAAAGGGGGACGCAAGGGAGGTACGGGTCGCAGGGAAAGTGGTGGGGTTAAAAAAAGAGGTTATTTATCTCGGTTGCGCTATTTCTATTGACGGAAAGGACGGGATTGAAATTGGTCGGCGTATTCAAGCTGCGTATGGGGCCTTCCACAAGCATCGATCATTCCTCATTAATCGATCGATTCCAATGGTCCATAAGCAGCGGCTTTTCAACGGGTGCATTCTTCCTGCATTTCAATATGGGTGTGAAACATGGGCACTAACGGAAGCACAAAAGGAAAGATTATCGGTGGCACAAAGACGCATGGAGCGATGGATGGTCGGTTGCACTGTCTTAGATCATTTATCGAACGAAAGGCTGCGCGGATTCACAAAGGTAGAGGATGTTGTTCGTGCCTCATTGAAAAGAAAATGGCTCTGGGTGCACAAAGTTGCTAATGATTATGACTTGAAGTGGAGCAGAGCTATGATCGAATGGACTCCACGAGGTCCCAAGAAAGGAGGACTACCTAACGCAAGATGGAAAGATCTCTTCATGCGAACAGTCGGACCCACTTTTCTGAGACAAGCAAGAAGTCATGAATGGCCTGCCATGCACATTAGAGCCTACTCTTGATAAATGTGTTGAAATGAATGAATGAAATTATAGGAAAATACTACTTTACTAGTTCGAGACAGGCTAGGTTTATCAAGCAAGTTTGCAAAAAAAAACCTCTCTACAAAAAATCTTTATTTTCTTTTTTTAAATAATTATAATTTATCGTCTCTCACTATTTCCCTTGGATTATCAGAGATTATTGGCATATATATCCGATTTGTCAGTGTCTGATGGAATAGGTGAAGAAAAGAGAGAGAAACGAACCTTTACATGTATTTTTACGGATTCAAAGGAGGCCTATTATGAAAAATTAGTTTGCGTTGTAGAGATAATGATCAGGGATGAGACCTCGACAAACGGCGAAAGATATGATTATCCACTAGGGACTATTTGATTTTACTTCTCTCTGGCTTCACTCTGAGGCAAATTGGTTCTTAACGAAGTGAGTTCCTCAAAGGAACAAGACTCCCATCCAACATCAATAACGTCTTGTGAAAACTTCAAGAAATAATTGCAAATGATTGCAGATGTCCAAATTAATCTATTGTAATAGCACAAACGATCTAAAACGCGCTATTCCTGCCTCTCCTCTTGCGTAAGAGGCCTGTATTTCATCCTTCCTCTTCCAACATTTTCATTCCTCGCTGCGAGAGAGTGGCAAGCTCGTCCCTCACCTCTTCCTACAGCCACTCTACTCTTGATACTATTCCGATAATCGACAGTAGTCAAAGTTTCTCAAAAATATCCTTTCAAAATCAAACCTTGTATGTGGAGTAGAATGAGTCCAATGATTGATGTCTTGCAAGGCGGTTCCTTATGCTCTTCACCAATCCTGCAGTTCAACTATTTCATAAAGAACTGTTGTGTATTGTTTTACACTGGAGGAAAATGATAATCAACTCTACGACCAGATTTTCTTAAAACGCGTTCTCCGTAAGAACGCGGGTGAAAGTGTACAACTCCGTCAAATTCATCGCCCAAGGCTCAAACTTCACCAACATGACCCCTAGGGCCGGTATATACGATTTTTGAACTTTGGTCCCGAAATATTGATCTTTGATCTTTGATCTCGCGAAAATTCAAATTGAGATTTCGGTATCGTGTGATAGCTCATTCGAAAGAGCATGAAAAGTTATGTAAAAATTTCAATTTTCAGGCATTTTCATCCATATTGGTTCGGGTTATGACCAATTATGTGAAATTATTGGCCCATTTCGGCCTATATCAACTTGGCTACACATGAATTTGTCATTTCTAGGGTCCTATTTTTCGATATAATATGTATTTTTTATATATAAAAAATGTAGAATACTTGGCGGGGCATATTTTCACGGCCGTTGTATCGAAATTTTCACTTATGCTTGACCAACCACGCCTTTTTTCACTAAATGGTCTATTCAGAAATGAGGAAGAAAGTTTTCCCAAGACTTTTTTGGTCCCAAAACGACGTTTTCTTATCATTTTGAACCATTTTACGATATTTTGTCAACTTTTCGATCTTCATTTTCGAAATTTATCACTATGACATTTTTCACATAAGGGTCCCCCCTTATGTGATAGTTCGAGTCTGGGGTCATGTTGAAATAGGACCTCTGACCCCACAAAAAGTGTGTCAGGGGGCCCAAAAAGTTGTTTTATGTTATTTTAAGTGCAATCGGATATGTTTCAGTGATAATTTTCAACATGACCTCAGAGTCGAATTTTCACATAAGGGGGCCCTTATGTGAAAAATGTCATTGTGATAAATTTCGAAAATGAAGATCGAAAAGTTGACAAAATATCGTAAAATGGTTCAAAATGATAAGAAAACGTCGTTTTAGGACCAAAAAAGTCTTGAGAAAACTTTCTTCCTCATTTCTGAATAGTCCATTTAGTGAAAAAGGGCGTGGTTGGTCAAGCATAAGTGAAAATTTCGATACAACGGCCGTGAAAATATGCCCCGCAAAGTATTCTACATTTTTTATATATAAAAAATACATATTATATCGAAAAATAGGACCCTAGAAATGACAACTTCATGTGTAGCCAAGTTGATATAGGCCGAAATGGGCCAATAATTTCACATAATGGGTCATAACCCGAACCAATATGAATGAAAATGACTGAAAATCGAAATTTTTACATAACTTTTCATGCTCTTTCGAATGAGCTATCACACGATACCAAAATCTCAACTTGAATTTTCGCGAGATCAAAGATCAAAGATCAATATTTCGGGACCAAAGTTCAAAAATCGCCTATACCGGTCCTAGGGGTCATGTTGGTGAAGTATGAGCCCAATCCAAATTTTTTCCAAAGTTGTACACATTGAGGCCACTTTTCCCGCGTTCTTACGGAGAACGCCTTTTAAGAGACCGGATCGGTAAAACTCGAGCACCCCCCGGACACGCTCCTACCAAAATGAGCTCCATATGCTCATACTGTGGTAGTATGAGCACAGCATTCTGCTCCGACAAAAAAGGGTGAGACCTTTGCATATCTACTCGCTCACTTTGCATGAACCGAACTGCAAGGCCAAGGCGGGAGGAGCGGCCGCTCTCCCCACTCTGTTGTTTGAATCGAGCGGGAAATTGCAGTTCTTTCGTGTCGGGATTTTGGCGCAAAATTTGCATCCACTGTTCACCCTTGTCTGGAGAGAACAATGGGGGTCAGAATGCTGTGTGAGGGTCATGCCTTCGTGTTACTAAAAACACCATTTAGTTGTGGCTCCCGTGGGCAAGGCAGGAAAAAAATCAATATATCAGGTGAATCGCGAGAAAGCGGAGCTGCCCAGGAACAACTTGCAAAAAGTTCAACCGATTTCGACCATACTATAATGCGATAACCCACTAGGGACCAAGATTCGAAAAATATAGGGCATTTGTCCCAAAGCCGGCTTTTAGGGATTTTCCGGTCCCGAGCCCGGCTATATCATAACTCAGCTCTCCGATGAGCTAGAGACCCCGGTTAGGCTCAAAAAATGCGGAAAAATATTTCAAAAAATTTTATATTTTGACCGAAGACGAAGGATGAAAAACAATAACGGTAAAAAATAAAATACGATTTTTTGAGTTAAAAAAATTTGTGGCCCTATCTAGAATGCAACTTGCAGGGAATTTTATTGCAGAATATGAAAGAGTTTGTTCATATATATAATATAAAAAATAAAAAGGGAAACTTTATCGTACTCACGACCTTCTTTTTGAGGTTGAAAGTGTCGCATCGCATGGATGACCGGCCTTTTCTGCCTCTCCTTTCTTATTGATTGAGCGACCCCAAGAAAATTCCACTCAAATAACATGAAAATGCTATATTATGAATATTTATCACCATTGGACTCCAATCCGCCACCATCATTTTTTCGGACCATGACCCGGGGTTCATGCCTCGGAAGTGATTCCCCACCATGAACCCCGGGTCATGGTCCGAAATGGATATGAAAAGTTCGAGAAACTCCATTTGCTATACGGCAATGTGTTGCATAGTCACCAAGAAAATTTCCACCACCGAAAATACCGTAATTCGGTTATCGCAAATTCATTTATTAACATAGATTTTACATTTTTCTTTTAAAAAATCAGTTCTCGATTTCGATTTACGGTTTTTCCGGTGGTGGAAAATTTCTTGAGGACTATGTAACACATCGGCGTATAGCAAATAGAGTTTCTCGAACATGACCTTTCATTTTGGACCATTTTTTCATGGTCATGGGCCTCTTTTGAAGCATGAACTCCCGGGTCACGGTACAAAAAAATGATGGTGTCGGATTTGATTCCGATGATGATAAATATTCGTAATTTGGTGTTTTAATGTTGTTTGAGTGGTATATATATTCACAAACATAAAGAAATTGGAGCAGGAAACAGTCGGTCATCCATGCGATGCGACACTTTCAACCTCAAAAAGAAGGTCGTGAGTACGATAAAGTTTCCCTTTTTATTTTTTTATATTATATATATGAACAAACTCTTTCATATTCTGCAATAAAATTCCCTGCAAGTTGCATTCTAGATAGGGCCAGAAATTTTTTTAACTCAAAAAAATCGTATTTTATTTTTTACCGTTGTTGTTTTTCATCCTTCGTCTTCGGTCAAAATATAAAAATTTTTTGAAATATTTTTCCGCATTTTTTGAGCCAAACCGGGGGTCTCTAGCTCATCGGAGAGCTGAGTTATGATATAGCCGGGCTCGGGACCGGAAAATCCCTAAAAGCCGGCTTTGGGACAAATGCCCTATATTTTTCGAATTTTGGTCCCTAGTAGGTTCTCACATTATAGTATGGTCGAAATTGGTTGAACTTTTTGCAAGTTGTTCCCGAGGGGGCAAAAATTGCTACATTTTCTCGTGATACACGTGATATGATGGAAATGGTCAAAAATTCACAAATCAAAAACGTGGAAAGCTATACCAAATTTTTCATGTGCATTACATTAGAGGTCACCAGTTGTTCAAAAAATGATATTTAGATTGATTACTGCTTGATTTCTAAAAAGAAATTTAAAAGAAAAAAATTTTTTTTTGAAGAAAGCAGGTCGTTTCCAGCGCCGGATCCCAGTATAACCTAGGTGTACGTTGAAGCTCACTAGGTGGTGAATCATAATCTTTATCAGCCGGGCTTTCTTGGTTTTTCCCAATTGAGATTTTTTCGCATAAACGTGAAAAATCGAGAATCTGATGTTTGCAGTTGTGCGATTTCGCTGTTATTTTGGGAGATTTGGTCAGCAAATCGCTCTAATAGTAATTCTACGCCATCTAAGGAATAATCAACGCAATAGGAGTCGAATCCACCACTATCATTTTTTCGACCTTTGACCAGGGGTTCATGCCTTCGATGTGCTTCCGAAACCATGAACCCGAAGTCATGGTCCAAAAAAACCTCGAATTTTGTGTTGAGCAAACTCCAAGTATTTCAGGTCAATGTAAAGCACAATATACTCCAGCTAAATATCAACCAGAAAATTCTAAATCGAAGGCCTTCGAAATAGGGAATCAGAATTATAAGCGCAATGCGCTTTTGGAAATGCGCTTGCTTTTTTTTATGTATTTTTTTTTGTTTTCAAATATCTCGTTCATGTCAGTAGTTATAGTAGTATTCAATAGAGCCTACAGGCAATATTAGGTACTACCACTTTTTCAGACCTCATCGCCAACATTTCTTCAATTCGCAAAAAAAATTTCCGTACCATTTTCTGGCCCCATTGCCAACTTTTCATTGCCAGCATTTCTCCGCCAATTATTCACGCCATGAATATTTCATTTCCAATCGCATAAAATTAAGCATTCGTTAAATTAAATTTCGTTAATTTAAATGACGGGGGCAGGTCCAGCGACTTCTAGAATGTTCGAAATGACGGGGACAGGTCCAGCTGATTCTAGAATGTTCGAAATGACGGGGACAGGTTCACACAACCCAACTAAGCACATAACCCGGCTGGTAGATTGATATTCGAAACAAAGGGTCGACACATCGTGTCACATCATGTCAAAAGGGTAAGACAGCACATTTGCGTTGCAGAGACGTTTTTTTCTCTGATATCACTGTAGCGACTCTTGCACGATCCTCTTCTGCCTAACACAAAATTATTCTACAGAATAGATTACGTAAAATATGATGAATCTAGAGGGAACAAACTAGTTTACTAAGCTTCTACGATTTTTTTTGCCCTCTCATTCGCCATCCCGAGTGGTTGGCTCTCGATTTTCGTCTGATGAAAAGTGCGCCGATCGGTCTCCTACTGCTATGAGCGCAACGAAAGCTGACGTCACCGAGCTGGAGCCTAGTGCCAAGGCTCACAATTCGAATATGGCACCCGACCAGG
Source organism: Pristionchus exspectatus (assembly GCA_911812115.1). Classification (NCBI taxonomy): domain Eukaryota; kingdom Metazoa; phylum Nematoda; class Chromadorea; order Rhabditida; family Neodiplogasteridae; genus Pristionchus; species Pristionchus exspectatus. The sequence continues at coordinate 1,417,874 of OU461588.1, read as the reverse complement.
TTGAATCATCTCTTTCTACTGCTACTGTTGCGAGTGATTCTCCACCTCAGCATCACCCTCCATCATCGCCCACTTCGCGATTCACTGCGTTCCTTCATCTCATAGTAAAGGGCGTTAGCGAATGGGCAGATGGTCACGTTGAGAGCAAATCAGGCTCAAGATACAAGTACCAGCCAAGGCAATTGACGGAAGTTGCGAACCAAAGTGTTCAATAGATTTCGTTTCAACCAGACATGAAAGCATGAAGGGCTTTGTGATGCGGAATGTTTATGAATGACTGAGGACTGTTTGTAAGATGAGAAGTGATAATGAAGAGATCACATCGAGATAATGGAATGCAGCCAATCTGGTCGATTGGAACGTATCGGTGAATGATTAAATCATGAACGAGAGCAACTACATCGTGGTCAAGGACAGCGGCATCGTCATCGTGTTCAAGTGCGACGGCATCGTCATCGTGTTCGAGTGCAACGGCAATTCGTCCAAGAATTTCGAGCCCACGAAATAAGTGGAGAACGACAAGAAGAATATATCTCGTGAGGACACTCGTTTAAGAGGACGGGGGCGAGTAGAGGATGTGCCATTCCCTCTATATTCCTACCCTATTCCCCTAATTTGATGCTTGTTTAATGCTAATTATTGTCAATTAATTAATGTTAATTAATTAATTTCATTTTAAACATTAATTGTTAATTATTAGAATATTCGAATTATAATAGTTGACACATTAAACCGTTCCGCGCCCCACCGAACCATTCCTACTTTACATCCTGTATTTACCCTGCAGGATCGTAATTAATCGTTCCGCTTTGTCTGACGTGTATTTTCTGGGTATTTTCGTCAGTTCTCGTGCGGCGTTAGATCGTTGCCGCCGGTTCTCGTCGTTATCTCTTCTGTTATTGATGCTACAAGCTTATAAAGCAATTATTACGACTTCTCCGCTCGTATTCTCTGCATGGCATCGGGTGATGGTTGAGTTGTGGAGGAGAGGGTCTAATAATAAAGTGAGTTTACTTGTTCTTCTTGTTTTCCTTGTCTTCCTTTTTGATGTTTCGCGTGGATTGGAGGCTAGTGCATAGTGGGCACGGTGCTTCGGTCGATTGGAGACTAGTGCATAGTGGGCACGGTGTCTCGGCGGATTACAAGCTAGTGCATAGTGGGCACGGAGCTTCGGAGTAGCCAACCGGGCGTGGTGTATTGCTGCAGATCGGCCGGAGGTTCTCTCCGATTGGTGATTTGAGCAAGACGTTACGTCTGGAAGGTTGCAAAGGAAAGAGTCCCTCCCATTGCGTTACTTTGAGTTGAACCGCCGTTGGAAGTGGTAAAACGGTATCGTTTTGGGAGAGGATATCTTAACAAAATGGAATAATCGGGTAATCGTTGCGTAAAATGAAAAGCGCGCGAAAACGCGAAGCACTAAGCGCGAAGCGCGTAGCACTAAGCGCGAAGCGCGAAGGCAATTTTAAATAATCAAAATGCACGAAATTCCAAACTACCGTACCACACGACGAAAATTTACACCACCATCGATTACGGGTGCAGTATCGATTACGGTAGTTTCCGAAATTTTTCTCGACTTCTCTTATATTGTGCCCTGTGGGCATTCGTCAGAAACCCTTAAGTTCCAAATTTCAGCCGGATTGGTGCAAAATGCACGAAATGACAGACTTTCGCACTTTTATGCAGAAAAACTGCATTTTTCTGCATCTTGGAGCAAAAAAGTCCGTTTGTACGGTACTGGACTAAGCATGGATGAATGTACCTTGGGTGGACTGTACTGTAAACTGCGTGTGGAGTGGAATGGAAGAGTCGATAGGCGTTTACCGGTCGTAGGTAGAGGGAGTCGTAGTCGAAAAGTGGATGGGCATCTGTAATAAATAGGAATAAATGGGTGGTATAATTAATGACTGGAATTACAATGAATATTGGAATCCTGGGGGGGGAGAGAGGAGGAGGAAGGAAGGAAGTGGTTATAGAGAGTGTTGAATGGTTTGGGACCTTGTCCTCATTGGATGATGGTTGGATGGACTGCTGGGAAATGCCAGTGATTGACAACTACTGCGAGGTGTCGGTAGGCCAAGTGAGGCTGCTACCAGTGCTTGGCAACCACCAGCCGATAGCGCGCGGTGTCGGTAGTTTGGGTGGGGAAAGGATGTACCAGTGCTTGGCACTATGGAGTGGATTGCACGGTGTCGGTAGGCCAAGTGAGGCTGCTACCAGTGCTTGGCAACCACCAGCCGATAGTGCGCGGTGTCGGCACATAATGAAAGATGGAATGATTAGATGAGTAAGCGAACATTGGGATGGGGTGTTGGAATGAATGGTTGTGATGGATAGTTGTGATCGACGGGTTCTACTAATTGGTATTAGTGGATGTATTGAATGGGTTGGGAGAATGTTGCTCACAAAGAGACTTGTGATGCTTCTCAGAACAGTTAGTGCACTTCTTGCTGCAGTCTGCAGAAGAATGCTTGCTAGAGAAGCAGCAGAAGCATAGTGATTTACTTCGTAGAATGGTCTTCCTGTCCTTGACTGACTTAACTGTAGAACAGTCTGCGCTGTAAGCATGGGATCCGCAGAACACACAGGTAGGTTCGTTGGATTGCTTCTTAGATGGATTTGGATGGTTAGCGCTGCCCATATTTGCGTGTGGCAGTTGGAACCTCGGGTCAGAACTGCCGTAGTGAATGGGCAATGTTGCCTGGTGACTGGATTTGGATATAGCACGAGTAATCGTTGCTTCCTCTTGTTCATTACGAAGCGACTCTTCTATGAACTCGAGAGCGGCCAACAATGTTGCTGGTCTCTGCTTCCAAATGACTGCGATGAAACGTGGATGGATTCTATCGACAAGTTGCTGTTGGGTCAATAGACCGTTGATCCCGCAACTCTCGTCAATAGTCTGTGCTAAGTTAATCATGGATCGAACAGCATCTAGTTGATCCTCTAATCTAGTTGACTTAGAATGGATCTTTAGAAGAGATTGGAGGAGGGTAGCCTGAGTCAGATTTGACCTGCTGAACTCAAGCTCTAACCTCTCAATGATCTTAGCGAGGAAGTTCTGATTGGTTGGAATGGAAGACACTAGTGAAAGGGCTGCGCCCTTTAGACTACTTCTAATATGATATGCCTTTTCTACTTCATTGAGGCTCGAGTTGTTCAGGATTAGCTGGTCTAACTGGTATTTATAGGCTGGCCACTTGGTGATATCATGACCGTCAAAGCATTCTAGTTTGATGGGTGGAAGAGATAGATTTGGTTTATTGTTGGAGTTACTTTCAATGATACTGATTCTATCGATTATTGACTTGAAAGCGGCAGTGGAATCAATATATGGAGTGTTGTCATTAGTGGAATGGATGGAATTGGATGGATGGACCGCAGTGGATAGGTTTGGTTTAGTAATACGCTCTATCGCTGCTACCCTCATGGAGGCAGTGTTCAAACACCGGGTAAATCTAGTTTCAATTTTGGACATTTTGGAACTCAGACATACCGGGTTCATTGGTAATCCGCTGCTTCCGTCTGTGCTCCTCATCTTGCCGTCGAACTGTTCGAGTTCTTCCGTCTTCATTGCGTCGTCGTCCATTGCCTCGATGAAGTCCTTGATCGACGATGTGATTTCCCTGTAATCAATAATAATGGAATGGATCTGGTCGACGCCTTTGGCTACTGAGGCGGATAGAGTGGCAATTTCGTCACTAGTGGGTGCACTCAATAGTTTGGTGATTTCGTCATCGATAGAGTTGAGTTGAGGTTTGATAGTATCTAGGTGGGATTGAAGGTCTGAATACATAGATTCATATTTACTACGCATTGTGGGTGGACGCCTGCGACTGGTTACGAAACGTGAATCTGGTAGTGGTAGAATGCTCGCCTGCCACGCGGGCGGCCCGGGTTCGATTCCCGGCCGATGCACCATATACCGAAATCTTTGCCTTATTACAGAGAATGACGGTTGGGTGCGTTCGCGGTGTGTTGAGCAAATGAGCAATTAATAAAGAGAATTCATTAACTACTCACAAGTGTACAAATAATAGCGAACTAAATGACGAAAGTTGGGACGACGTAATGGGTTGGATTAGGTAGAATGGAATGGATGGAAACTAGGAATACCTTGATGGAGATACACTGGGTGGATGGTGGTGAATATTCCCCGTTGTTGAGCGACCTCAAACTTGGGTAATTAAACCCGATTGTAATGATATAGTATCGCGATAATAGTGGAAGAAACAATGATAAATGTGAATAATAATAATAATCATAGAAACAACCGTCGTGGACGGATTAATGGAAGAAAAAAGGAAGAGAATTTAGGCCAGAAATTGGAAATAGTGGATGACAATGGTACGGTAGGTTTTCCCGGTGAGAACCACGGGAAATTCAAATGGAAAATGGACGAGTGTGATTGTGTTGATTACGGTAGTTGATGGAATCATTAACTGATTGAATAAATGGAATTTGAGTATATTTAATATTATTATTGGTATTTGGGTATCAAATTGATAGAATTTGGTACAGCATCAATCATTTCTGTTTAGCTCAGCACCAGCTTGAGGGTGGTTCAAAAGTTCAAAGTAATGTGAGATGACAGTTCTGGGATGACTCAGCTAGCTCAGGTCATGCACACTCCGACATTCCTGTTTAGATCAGCACCAGCTTGAGGGTATAAAAGGAACGGTTTGGCAGTGAGAGACACCCTGTGGGATACGCAGGGTGAGCAATGCGCCTTTAGAGAGTAGGGAAAGGAAAGTGAAAGTGAAAGGAAAGACATGCATACGTTATGGTTGAAAGGAACAGATATTTACTGGATGAGTGCAGGTTGTTTGATTTTGGATAATCTCATGCGATTGAAAATGAAATATTCATGGCGTGAATAATTTGTAAATTGAAAAAATTTTGGCAATGAAAAGTTGGCAATGGGGCCAGAAAAATGGTAGGGAAAACTTTTTGCGAATTGAAGAAATGTTGGCGATGAGGTCTGAAAAAGTGGTAGGGTCTAATTTGCATGAAACATGAAACATGCAAATTGAACCCTACTATAACTACTAGTATCGAATGTTCTCATTTATCGGTTGACTAGTCGATCGATAGACTCTCTTCGTCTGACGAAATCTTTCGCTTCCTTCAATAGACTTATTCTCTCCTCTCTTCTCTACAATAACTCGATGCAAACTATGCAGATCCTCAGAGTAGCTGGAGATGGCCCTGCCGCACAACGCCTTGTCCTCTGTATCCGTTGACTTTTCAATAGAACCGAGTAGACGGCCCAGCCGCACTTTCCCTGTGTCCTATTCCTGAGACGGCCCGGCCGTACTCAATACTATTCGATCCTTCACACAAGCTTATTCGGCCCCCATGTGTGGGTCCTCTTTCTTTGTGTGTATGGAATGTGAATAGCAAGAGGCAACGGATTCAATCAAAAGAAATCTTATTCGCTTACAATCGATAATTTACAATTTAGAACTCCCGAAATATCGCGAGGTGAGGGAACGAGACAAGGCAACGGGCCACAATCAAAGATGCACCTAGGCAAAAAGGATAAACACGAAAAATCTAGTCACACAAAACAAATATTCCTGACGAGAGAGTGACGATAAAAAACCCACTCGGAAAACGAGAGGGAAAAAGTGGTGTAATAAGGCGACAAATAATAACAGGCACAATCTTACGGTAAGACACTAAATATTCTATCGATGAGTGATTATTTCAACTTTCTCTTCTTATTCATTCTTCTTTCTCCTTTACTGTTCTCTTCTTCTCTAATTATATCATGATGTGGATGCTCTATAGGCTTCATAACAGTCGAACAGAAGCTCGCAGGCAGGTCGGCTCTCTCGGTCGCCCAAAGGAAGGGAGGATTTGCTGTGATCCAACTGGAGCAGGTATATAGGGCGCTTCCCTCCCTTACGGACCTGTATTCTCTCTCTTTCTATGATGGGATGCTGAATCCGATGCGCTCCCATGACCCGGAGGGTAACATTCTGCGTCGCGCCGGATGGGTTGAGAGGGACAGAGATCCGATGATGATCGTTGAGTTGATGGGTACTGAGGTAGACAGGGATTCGTCGAAGTCGCTCCGTAACGAGACTGAGGCCAAACTTGCTCTACAGGCTGTGCAGCGTTTGAACAGATTAGGCTACAATGAGGATGACATCTTAGTGATCTGTTTCTATGCCCACCAGCAAGCCTGCGTGCGCTCGCTATTTTCAGCTCGACGCCAGAAGGTGGACGTCCTCACCGTCGAGACAGCGCAGGGCAGGGAGAAGCGGATCATTCTCCTCTTAACTACACGTGTGAAGGGTGGCAAGTTGACGTTTTTCGACGATCCCAGAAGAGTCAATGTAGCAATTTCACGTCAATCCGATGCCCTCATCGTCTTCGGTGCCACGAATGTCTCCAAGAGCCTCGCGTCCTGGAAGACTCTCGTGCATCAGATGGAAGTCAGCGGCACGATCCGCCGGGATCTCGATTCGTGAGTCTCTTTCCCCGCTATCCGACACTTTGCCCGAGGGTGCTTGCCCTTGTCAGAGCGGTTGTGGTAGCGGGGGGTTGTTATCCATTTCATTTTCTTCTTCTCCTTCATTCCATTAGCACATTCCTTTTAGGCTGTGTTTCTTCCATGTTTTTCTTTCTTTTTACGTCCGAGGACGGAGGCAAAAAAAAATTTCGGCCGGCCAAAAAATGAAAGAAGAATACCACCCCAGTTATCAAAAAATCGGGCTCCGTCAAAGTTTTTAAAATCTCGTAAGGATTCCAAAAATAATGCTGGGTATGGGGTTTCTATCGGCTGGTTCCTAGATATGGATTATGCTTAAACACTAAAGTTGCGAAATGATTTTCAAAAAAACAGTTATGTTTTAATTAAATACTAAGAGAAAAAATGTCCTGAAACAAGACTTTTCGTTTCATTTTTTATGTTTCACTGGAAAGTCAATATTCTTTCTCCCCTCTACCCCTAACTAATTTTTGAGAATTGCAACACCGCTCCGTGGAGACAGAAATGAGATGACAGAAATGAGTGGAAATAGGATTAGTGAGTGAGGGTGAAAAATGGACTCCGCCATGCAAATGAACTTTTTGATCCTCAATAGCACGCTGTGCTGCCATATTGAACATATTGAATATTTATCAGTTGCTATTTATGCGGAACCCCGAACTTCGAGATCATTACTGCAACTGGTCTTGCAAGCTTCTCGTTTTTTCTCGCTCAGTATATCTTCCTCGGTAAGTATTACTTGTGAGTTGGATGGTGTCATCAGACCTGTAATGAAATATATTTCAATGCCGCCTATTTCAATAAACACGGAAGATTAGAACTAGTGATAATCAATTCCACCTCTTCCTCCGTCGACCATCAGTAAATGACCCGTGGTAAACGAAGAATTCTCTCCGGCAAGAAAAAGGATCGCTTTAACTACCTGAATAAATAAGCAAAATACCCTAATCTCGGAAGACAAAATAAATGTCAGTAACCGAAGTGCATTCAGTGTGAGAGTTGTTGAAATTATTTCCTGGTACTCCTTATCTAATTTAATTTTGAAATACTTTTCAAATTACCTCTTCGACTGTTCCTGCTCGACCCAAAGCGTGTGTGATACTGCATTTCTTCAAGAACTGGAAATTATCAAATGTGGAGATGCTGCAACTGATATCGTCAATATGTACTTGCTGGTATTGTTGCTCGTTGGGCGCATTATGTTGCTGCATACCGGTGATAATGACTCCTGGGCTAAAGAAGCGTTTTTCTTCCATATTTTTGGTTTCCCGTTAAAACTTCACTCTCTTGTTTCTCAAAAAAAAATTTGTACGCTGTTGAGCATAACCCTGTGTAAAGCTCGAACTTACCAGACGGCGTTCACTCTGACTCCATGAGGTGCCATTTCTAGCGCTAGGCATTTAGTGAACTGGTCAACAGCTGCCTTGGATATGCAGTAGTACGCGAGTCCGGGAAACTAAAAATCGCTTTTTCATATCAAGTCTTTGACTTACCGGACACGGGCCTGCGATGCTGCTCACATTTACTACTGTTCCTTTAGTTTTGATGAGGTGAGGAAGGGCAAGTTTGGTAAGCTGGATCATGCTGAGTGAGCTTAGTGCTTGTACATTATTGTAATCTATTTTAGTATTCTTGAATTTCAAATTCAGGCAATTTTTTAAATGCATATTTTTTTATATTATTTTGGTCCCAATATTCGCTAACCATTTGTTTATGAGACCTTTCACGAGATTTTGATAATTTAGATTGTGTCTGGCGTTATGACCCTTTTTATTGGGTGAAATATCAGCCCTTGGTATAAGAATATCACCCGTGTGGCATAGGTTGAAAAAAAGGCGTCCGTAGACTCCTCTCAATATGCGTCGTGAAAGAGAAATAGAAAAAATATTTAAACCAAAATTCAAGAAAAACGAATTTTTTTACCGATTTTCCATAATTATGCTACAGATAAATTTAATAATATATCTCTACAAAACTTGTTTAGTAAAATAAAATATATTTACCTTCTAACATTCACGTCCATTACTCGATCGTAAGCATCTAGCGGGCACTTCAACACTGGATCGCCAACAAGAACGCCCGCGCTATTCACCTGCACATAAGTATAGCATTAAAAACAATTGTATACTTCATAAGAAAATATTTCGCTGGGAAATCTATAATCTATTGAGATCATATCGGTACTATATGTTCGAATCTTCATCTTTATCGCGCTACTTTAATTCTTAGGTTGTGCCAAAACTCTGTATACTCAGCCGATGTGGAATGCTTTTCGTTATCTGATTATATATGCACCAATACGATTTTGAATACTCGCCAGAACATCGATTCTTCCGAAATTCTCTATCGACCGTTTCACAATTCGTTTGGCTGTCGATTCCGATTGAAGGTCTCCATCGATAATTAGTATCTAAAATATGCTTATTAAAGGTGTAAAATAGGGATGGCATTTTGTGTCACACAAGTGTATCCCAAACTTTCGGACACAATTGTGTCCCCGATTGACCTCCACAGTCCCCAGTAGAAACGTATTTGGGGTGTGACCTCTCCCACATGGTCTAACCTTCCGGACCTTTTGTAAGAGGTTACCTATCAATCAAAAAAAAGGAGAGGGCTATCATAATTTTGCTCACAAGTTGGATCCAAGCAAAATTCTCAGTTGGAACGAAGAAAATTTCGTTGCCCTCAATCCGGTCGCAATTTGGAAATTTTCTTGATTCGAAAGCGGATCCGTGCACCAGAACATAAACGGCAAGAAGTTCAACTTTTTTTCCAAAAATTGAGGATAGAGGTTCTCGGCTCTGTACGAGTTGAAAGGTCCCAAAAAAATTGAAATGTCCCAAAAAATTGAAAGGTCCCTAAAAAATTGAAAGGTCCCCAAAAAATTGAAAGGTCCCTAAAAAATATGGGAAAAAATTGAAAGGTCCCAAAAATTGAAAGGTCCCTAAAAAAATGAAAGGTCCCTAAAAAATTGAAAGGTCACAAAATTATCCGGAAAAATTGAAAGGTCCCCAAAAAATTGAAAGGTCCCTAAAAAATTAAAAAGTCCCACAATTATCCGTAAAAATTGAAAAGTCCCTAAAAAATCCAAAAAGAAATGAAAGGTTCTAAAAATATTTGAGAAGAGTGGCAGCCCTTATTATCATGTTTTTTGTGTTTATTTCGTGTCATCTGTTGATATTTAAAACGCGTTCTCCGTAAGAACGCGGGTGAAAGTGTACAACTCCGTCGAATTCATCGCCCAAGGCTCAAATTTCACCAACATGACCCCTAGGGCCGGTATAGGCGGTTTTTTAACTTTGGTCCCGAAATATTGATCTTTGATCTTTGATATCGCGAAAATTCAAATTGAGATTTCGGAATCGTGTAATAGCTCATTCGAAAGAGCATGAAAATTTATGTAAAAATTTCAATTTTCAGGCTTTTTCATCCATATTGGTTCGAGTTATGACTCATTATGTGAAAATATTTGTCCATTTCGGCCTATATCAACTTGGCTACACATGAAAATGTCATTTGCCATGTCCTATTTTTGGATATATAATGTATTTTATTCATTCCCATTTCTGTTAGTCGTCGCGAGCGGTTCCCTCTCCATTCTCTCTGATGGAGAGTGGTTTCTTCTAATTCCCCTCGTCTCTGCCAACGACTCAACAAGATCGGAATCCCCATCCAAGCCGGACTGGTCGCCGTGTGATGGGTATGACCGCCTAAGATGTTTGGTCCCTCAGAATCCAGGCTCGTATCTCTCGCTCAAAGATGGATTTTCGAGTTTGGAGGACTCGAGCACACAGAAGACTCCAGCACACGCCAGGCTTCGTATTTGACCTACAGTGGGACTCAATCTGCGCGCAACTCCGTCAACAGACCTATCGGGAACCAAGGGAGCAGGACTCTTTCTCCAGCCATTGCGACTGTGACAAGGAAAGAAGACCAATCCACTGGCCCGAGACCCCTCAAAATGAAATCTTGAAAGAAGAACGGCCTTCTGATACCTCATCTTGATCAGCGCCCAGAAAGCGACACTGATAAATTCATTCATTCATTCAATGTATTTTATATATATACAAATTGTAAAAAAACTTTGCGGTGCATATTTTCACGGCCATTGTATTGAAAATTTCACTCAACCGTGGCCAACCACGCCAATTTTCATTATACGGACTATTCAAATATGAGGCACAATGTCGAATCAAGTAGTTTCTAGTCCCAAAATGACGTTTTCTCATCAATTTGAATCTTTTTTACGATATTTTGTCAACTTTTCGATCTCCATTTTTGAAATTTTTCACCACGACTTTTTTAACATAAGGTCCCCCCTTATGTGAAATATTGAGGTTGGGGTCTTTTTGAAATATGACTTCTGATTCCAGAAAAAGTGTGTCAGAGGATCCAAAAAGTTGTTTTATGTTATTTAAAGTGCAGTCAAATAATTTTGAGTGGTGGTTATCGACATGACTCCAACCTCGATATTTCACATAACGGGGGAACCTTATGTGAAAAAAGTCGTTGTGAAAAATTTCAAAAATTGAGATCGAAAAGTTGACAAAATATCGTAAAAAGGTTCAAATTGATGAAAAAACGTCATTTTGGGACTAGAAACGACTTGATTCGACATTGTGCCTCATATTTGAATAGTCCGTATAATGAAAAATGGCGTGGTTGGCCACGGTTGAGTGAAATTTTCAATACAATACAATCTTCATGTGTAGCCAAGTTGATATAGGCCGTAATGGGCAAAAATTTTCACATAATGACAGAGGTCTTCTGAGAGAATGTATGAATTCCAGACCCCCCATTGACAAACTGTTCAAAGTGCTTCGATTTGGTCCAAATTTTCAGGGTTGATGCATCTATGGACCAAGAATGTTCGGCTAACTGGAATAGGCCGCAAACTCATTTACGCCCAAAATCCTGTTCCGGAGCGGTCGGATTTTCAAAAAATCATAACTACCTTCAAATTGAGATAGCGACTTTTTGAAAAAAAGTGAAAAATGCGTCTCACCGAATACAATAACTTCACAACTATGTGCAAGTTGAAAGGAAAATAGACCTCTTTGCAAACTTGAAAAACCAATTTTTGAACACAAAAATGGCTGTCCTGAAAAAAACATTTCCCGTTTCCGCGAGATTTTTTCAAAATTGAAATCTACACAAAATTTCACTACGGCCACCAATTTTTCTCGAATTTTGGAGGTGGAATATTTTCTTTTTTTCAGGCTCGAATAGAGATTTTCGCGTATTTTTGATCACGTGTCTTGTGAGAAAAGCGGAAAAGCGTTCAAGCGGAAAAGTTTGAGCTATTTCCATGAGAGAATTATTCTAGAGTAATATTTACATAACTTTTCATGCTCTTTCGAATGAGCTATTACACGATACCGAAATCTCAATTTGAATTTTCGCGAGATCAAAGATCAAAGTTCAATATTTCGGGATCAAAGTTCAAAAATCGCTTATACCGGCCCTAGGGGTCATGTTGGTGACGTTTGAGCCCATTCTGAAATTTTTTCCAAAGTTGTACACTTTGAGGCCACTTTTCCTGCGTTCTTACGGAGAACGCTTTTTAAATGTGGACAGTTGGGCATATCACCAGAACTTCTTTATTCAAAAATCACTGCTTCATTCTACCACCAACGGCCTTATTTCCTCCCTTTTTTGTCGTGCTACGAGGGGGCTTGGTGGTAGTGGTGCGTGGGGGCCTCGACGACCTCGACGACTCCGAAGGCCACTCAGCCCTCCAGAAGCCCGACCACTCAGCCCCCTCGAACCACTACCACAAAGCCACCCTCACAACTACCACCAAGCCCCCTAGGACCACAAGAACAACTACCAGAAGGAGGAGATTCACGACAAAAAAGGGAGGAAATAAGGCCGTTGGTGGTAGAATGAAGCAGTGATTTTTGAATAAAGAAGTTCCGGTGATATGCCCAACTGTCCACATTCAAATATCAACAAATGACGCGAAATAAACACAAAAAAACATGATAATACGGGCTATCACTGTTCTCAAATATTTTTGGGACCTTTCAATTTTTTAGGGACCCTTCAACCCGTACAGAGCCGAGGTTCTCGAGGGTGATGATCATCGCGGCAAACCCCTTTTTCCGCGTCTCGAACTCTGCCAATCGATTCGCCCGATCGGTAATCGAAACATTTCGAGACAAAGAACTTTCCCGAATTCCGAACTTGTTTAACGTCAGAGGAGTGGGCAAAAGTCAATGGAGGTTGATGGAATCGAACCAACGACCTTCCGAACACGTGACGGGTGCTCTAACCACTGAGCTAAACCCCCGATGGGTGCATTTCCTCGGGACTTGCGCTATGGTCTTCGGGCGTCGGCCATGCATTTCCCTTACATGCCGCCCCTCTCATAAGCCAAGTTCCACCGACGGCTCAGAGGCCCCCAATCGAGTACCGGCTGCCTCCGCGGGCCTTACGCTCTTTGTACACATTGCTTTCGACACTCATGACGGGTTGTGGGAACAGCGTGAAGGGAGCGTGTGCAACCCACCGTACTCGCCAATGCACCACTGTGCGCGAATTCCGGCCGCCTGTCCCCGGCTCAGCACCCATGTTTAACGTCAGAGGAGTGGGCAAAAGTCAATGGAGGTTGATGGAATCGAACCAACGACCGTGACGGGTGCTCTAACCACTGAGCTAAACCCCTGATGGGTGCATGTCCTCGGGACTTGCGCTATGGTCTTCGGGCGTCGGCCATGCATTTCCCTTACAGAAACTAACATTTCACGAACACTAATACAAACATATGTACATACATATACACGTACATACGATACAACTACATTCAAACAAGAATAAAATATTTTCGAGATAATATTTAATACTTGGTCTCCTTTTCCTCCTCGATTTATGACTGTTTGCTTCACTGTAGCGAGGGATTCGGTGTTCCTGAAAATTCTAAACATTATCAAAAGTTTACAAAATATCAAGAAATTGAACAATCCATATCATTTATGCCATGTCTGCTGTCTAAATATCGAAAATGAATAACCTGCCGGTCAAGCAGACATTATATCCTCTCTCTGCGAATAAAAGTGCCGCACCCTTGCCAATGCCAGAAGAGGCTCCTAATAAACACATACGATTTCCGTTTTTCGAAATTAACTGTACATTTACTAATAAAAATACGAGAAAATACAAGGCTCACCAGTCACTATAGCGACGAGCATATTGTTAAATCTGTAATGAAAATTGAGTGAACTTCTCTATTGATTGTTTGCACATTTGAGCACACGAAAAAAAATTTTACTTATGATTCTTGTTCTGTTGGCAAATAACGAAAGCACGCTTTTGAATTTCAAGCGCTCCTTATTTGCCGGGAAATGGTTAACGGATCTTTGTTGCTGTAGGTTCATTCACATGAACCAAACACACGAAACCAATATGGAGTGCTGAGTCGTTCTGCTAGGTTAAGGTCCGGGGACGGATCGAAATGGTAAAATTTACGGACACGATATATTAAGAAGTGTAATCATTTCACCGGATCTCCGATATTCATTATTACGCTTTGCCAATATCTTCCAAAAATCGCAAATACTCAGTCACATTATAAAATCGAAAATTCGAGAGTCTCGTTGGGTGTGCTCAAGTCAAGTCGTCATCCTTGATCATAGGGTTCCGCAAGTGAGATATTTGGAGAGACATCAAACAAAGTACATGTTCGTGTTTTCGCCGTCTGACGAGGAGAAGGAAATAGATAGCTCGCCACATCTCCCCGGCGCTCTTTTGCTTGACGGCTATGTCGAAGAAGGTCCTCGAGTACACGTCCACCGCCAGCAACAGATACGCGTAATTATCATTTTCTTTACGTAAAGTTTGGAAATCGGCCAGATCCATTTGTACGGTCTGACCCAACCCGAGGCCTACGGTCTTTAGCCTAGGGTAGCGTTTGCGAAACTTTTTAAATAGCGTATGCGAGGGTTTGTCCTCGAGGTACTCATCGACCTCTGCCGTGGGCACTCGCGCCCGCTTGGCCACGCGTGCAGCCGATGTAAACGCAGTGGGCTCATTTAAATCAAAATATAATTTATGTATACGACGTGCTTTCGCCATGAAAGGAAAACAACACAAATGAAATCAAGATCTCCAGACTGGCTTCGCCACCTTTGCCGCAGGTGTGGTCGTGGGAGCCCAAGAGTTCCTCGGTTGTAGCGGGCGGTTCGGGGTTAGCGATGAGCGCTGGAAGTTCTGACCCGTTCGCGTGGAGGACGGTGTAAGGGTTTGCCGTGGTGTAACGTCGGGTCCCTTGCGCTTCTTTCGCTCCTTCTTCTTTTCACTTTTAGGCGTGACCGTAGTGAACGGCCCTAGACCATCATCATCACCAGCGTCACCTTCTTTGGCCGTGTGAACGCTCCCATCTACCGAGGCAGGAGGAGGCGGCGGTGGAGTGGCTGCTGTTTTATCAGTGTGAATTTCTGAAATGTTATCAACAGGAAACTCTGAATGAAGAGGAGGAGGAGGAGGAGGTGCTATGTGATGAGAGGGTTGTGATAGGCGAAGGGTACGCTGCTGATCTCCGTGGTGCTGTTGTTCCTCTTTGAAACGGTTGATACGGTGCATGAGATCCTCGTACAGCGCTCTCTTCAACGTCGGATCGATGCTCTTGTCGAGCAGGAGCTTGGTGAGCTCCTCCTGCATCAGCTCGAGTGTGGCGTCATCTTTTGAGAGAACGAGGTAGGGCACGAGTTTGTACTTGTTCATTTCTGCTGTCTGGTTAGTAGAGTGGTGAGAAGGGCGAGAGCTGCGGGGTTAACGGCACCGAGAAACGCGCCGCCGTGCTGGACAAGTCCTGCGCGGGCCTTGCGTTCACGTGAGCACTTGGCAATCTGGCGTATAACACCCAACTGCAGTGAGACGGTGCTCTTCTCCTGTTTCGTGAAGGGGATGTGTCCCAAGTTAAATAAGATCTCTATCACACAGCTCAGTTCAGCGAGTGACGCGGTGGAAATAATATCGGGGTTTTTAGAGAGACGTTCGAGAAACGACCGGTGCTTACGAAGTTTATTCATTGAATAACTGATAATTGTGGGCGTGGCGTAACCAGGTAGCAACGACGGTATCATCGTTGCTAATCTGTTTAAAGAAAGTTTACAATCGAACCAAAACTATGACCCCTACACTGCATGTGAATGTGAAATATGGCGTAAGCACCACAGGTGATCGCGGTCGCTCGCTGATGCTTGATTCCATTGAAGCACACTCGACGGAAGCGTGTACAGAACGCACGGATCAACCCTTGCGGTTCGCGACCGAAGCTGTCAAAGTAGCAGCACGTGCCGTCCGCCCGAACGAATATCGATATCCAATGTTCGCCAGCAGAGTCGCTGTGATCAGTGTTCGCTACGAGTGCAAATGGAGGCGTCAACAGCGCTGGGTCTGGTAGCGTGTCACACGCGTACGTACCAATGTAGTATCGACCCGCCACCGGGTCACTACGCAGAATAGCGTCAATTTCTAATGTGTTCATTGATTGTTTCTCGGGAGAGAGCGGTCCGACGATGCAACTGTTATCTCGGAATGTAAAAGTTATGAATGAGTTTATCAGTAGAACACGTGTACATATAGTTGTTAATCAAAGCGATGGGCTCTGTTGATTGTGATGCAATCCATACACAAGTGTATCACAAGAGTTTGACCCTCGTTCGAGCTTAGAAACTATTCGGAAACTACCAGGAAACTATTCGGGGTCCAGGAAACTTTTTAAGGACCAGGAAACTATTTTGGGACCAGGAAACTTTGATGGGACACCCAAAACGGACCAGAGCCGAGAGTTGACACTAGTGAAGAGTTCGACAAACGAAATGGTGGCTCTTGTAATGCACGAAAAAGTTATACTATTAACTGAAAACAGTTAAAAAATTGAACCTTTAAAGTTCCGTGTGTACCCCGAACTAATGGAGATTCTCATTGCAAGTGGAGGTGGAACGATTTACGCCGTTTCGAACACTGACGAGAGGTGAGAACAGGGAAACATTACTAAAAGTGGTAAACCCATCACAGATACGAATGTTGTTTCGCTTCCGACTCGACGTTTCAAGGACTAAACATTTGCGGCAGTCTACTTGCGGTTATTCGCGCACGTGAGCTCATGAATCGAGCTATGACCGTCCCCCTGCTCACTTATTCCTTCCTTGACAACAAGGAGAACGTTGAACCCACTGCCAACACCAAGATTCAAGCCATTCGTGGTTAGAGGGAGGGGGAGGGGAAGACCCCCAGGACAAGCTGACTAGCGAGCCGGAGGAGTGAGAGAGCACCACACCCCTCAGATTCGGGCCCCTCGGGACACCCTCAAACTATCAGGAAGGTCTAAGTTGACCGGAGAGAGGTGACCAATCAATAAAGGTAGGTAGAGCGATAACACATGTTGGTCAGGGCGGGGGAGCGCGAGACTCACTCGTCAGGTGGCGAGAGAGGCGGAGGAGTGAGAGAGTCCACAGGGGTGACCCCACGCTGACCCATCAGCTGTCTCTAACCGTCTGACTCTCCTTGACTCTCCTCGATTATCGATTGGTTTGAGACACCCCCATATTCTACTCACTTCTCCGACCTCGAGCACAGTTACTTTGCACTACTAAATTTAGACCGTATTTCTCTCCGGCCCGTATTTCTCTCCTTCTCATTATTCATTCACGGGGGCTCCGTGGTATCGGGTCGTATCGTCTCTGAACCTCTAATAAAAGCATGCGCCTCCACAGAGTCTCCACTCGTCCCTTCACATAACATAAACCATTTCAGTTTTTTTTCGAAAAAAGAGACAAATTTTTTTTATATTTATTCTATGTTTGAAGCAATTCTTATTCCATTTTGGTTGAAACATTCACAGATGTGTTCACATACGCATGAATTAATTATTTATTCATCACACTTTTTTGAATAAATCCTCAATTATCATCTTGTACGACAATCTTTCCAATTCAAGACCATCAGCCGTCAAATGCTTGCTGTCTGTGAAGTAGGCGTGCATTGTCTTCGGATTATACCTAAACAGACACATATTATCATCTTATATTTCTCGACTTCATTGTACTTCATTTGTAGAGATAAACACAAATACTTTAGTTAGGCCCCACAAGCCCCGCCCACTTTCGTCTGACATGATTTCGCCAAAAAGCGAGAAAGGAAAACCCAAAATCCATTCTAAACCAAATGGGACGTTTGATAGCGCGACGGATAGCCCTTATCATCCCCTTTCGATTGAGCACTGCCCAAAATGTGCACAACATCACTAATTAGATCAAATTTGCAAAAAATAGAAGGGAAGAGGTCATTTTGACGGGTTGCAGTGTGAAAGTTTTGTTTGGGCAGTATTTTTCTGACTAATTCGAATATTTTAGGAATTTAAGAGAAAAAAATAGATTTTTAGCATTTCTCCCTATTTTGTGTTTTTAGTTAGAAGAAGCGTGGGGAGAGGCGAGCGAGAGGGCGGGGGGAGGGAGAGAGGCACACGCAAATTAGGCTCCGCCCTCTTCCCTCTTGTCTAGCCTTTCCACTGGTAAAAGGTTCCTAGTAGGATCACAGTAGACTTCCTAGTGGGTATCTTGCAGATTTCCTAGTAGGAAGTCAACTGTGTTCCTGCTAGGAAAGTGGCTTCTTCGACTGTGATCCTACTAGGAAAATCAATTGGAGGAGATACGGTATTATTGAGCCTCATACCGTAACTGTCCCGCACATGGAGCGTCCATGTACGGTAGTCACATCCAAAAGGCAATCCCTTGCGGGATAGCAGTAGATGGCAGCCCAGTCCGAGCGCCGTCTGAGGGGGAGTGAAAAATGGTCCGTTATAGACTAGGCGCGTGCTAGACGCGACGGGACAGAAAATGATTGTCCCCCACTGTGATCCTACTGGGACATGTACTGTGATCCTACTAGGATCCTGCTATTGTGTTCCCAGCTAGGACCGAACTGTGAAACAAATAGGAAGAGGCCCGATGGGCCCTCACTACTAGGAAACTACTAGGAAGCTTTTACCAAAGTCCCTCCTCTTCCCCAATGAGCTGCGCGCGTACTTCCTGGGCTCTAGCGCGACTCAGAGGCAAGATATCCACAAACGGTAAAAAGCATGATGTTATTGGGTCCATGACGGATGGTTGGAACATATTTTTGACCCCATTGTGGAAAATCGGCTGTCTGCGTTGTGGCCCCTAACTTAAGTTGCATTCTCGTATAGAAATAATTGTGATTTAGTGCTAAAAACCTTGGTTCGCTAGCTCATATTTTGGTTCGCTAGCGTGTGTGGATATTTTTGTTTTTTATAAGGGGTTTGAGGGATCGTGAGGACAAAGACAAATCAATATGTGAAGTAGACTTCAATAAATACACAAATAGTTGATTCATTCCGATTAAAAGAGAATTCCGAGACAAATTTAATGCTCGAAATCTGTTCGCATTGTGATGAAATTAAAGCTAGTTTTTTTTAAATTTTAAGATTAGGGTCCAAAAAGATGTATATAATCGATAATTGACCAAACTAAGTAAATGGACCTCCTCTTGACCCATAAGGGCACCCACCAATCAAGTTTCATGGAAATCGAAGACCAAACGTTTTCCCAGTGGATAAATTCCTACACTCTTACAGGAAACCCGTGCTAGGTAGATTCCAATAAAAAAATTTCGAACAACTATTTTACTGAATTTCCTACTACTATTTCACTGAATTTTCTCAGCACTGTATGTGCGTGAATACAAATCTACTCAATGCAAGGATTTCATCTCTGCAAAAAATAGTCTCAACCACATAAATTAATCCCTGAAATTGAACATTTTAATACATCATATTATCTGTGATTTTTTTAAAAGAAAACGCTTGAGGTTTGTGGTCGATTTTGAGATCACCTTCCCCATCTTGACTTTTTCATAGTACACTTAATCTTTGGTAAAGAGCCTAAAGGGGTCTTTAGAGATCTCAATACTACTGAAACCATTATATTACTCGGTGATTGATTTCGCCGCCCTGAGCAGATTCTTAAGTGCGAGACATTATATCATTTACTGACCACCAACATAAGCCTGGCTGCTCAGTGCAAAGAGAGCCAGAGGTATTGTGTCGAATAATATTTGAGTAGTACAACGGGAGTTGATCGAGTCTTCGGAAGTAAGAAGTGTAGGCGTCGGTAAACTTCTAAAGGAAAAACGATTCACTGATTTTAACACCATGATTATAGGATTCATTCCGAGTGCGGCGTTCAAAACCTGCCGGTCGGTTCGCTCTCGCGCTCCGTCTTTCTCTCGTTTTCCGATACCAAGCCGGCTGGTCACCGTGGTATCGTATGACCATATCATGGCATGTCTTCTACTGGCAACTCTGAACTGCCTAACGCTTTGCCACGACTCAAGAATAGTGGAACTCGAAGAGGCGCTCAGCAAGATCAAATGCCACGTCATCGGTTTGTCAGAAGTGAGAAGGCCCAATGAAGCTTCGATGGATCTCGCCAATTCTGGATCAGTGCTGTACCACACGCAACGACTGCCGAACCGTATGGCCGGAGTGGGGTTTATCGTGAGTGGGGATGTGAAACGGAAAGTTGTAAGATTTGGTGGCTTAACTCCTAGAGTCTGTTTTCTTGATATAGAGGTATCGAACGGCTCCCTCTTACGTATATTCCAGGTGTACGCGCCAGCCAGTTCGCGCGATGATTCTGAGTACAGTGAATTCGTGGACCAGCTCGAAGAAGCTTACCATGCACCTGTGTCGGGAAGCCACCGGTATCGGTTCGTACACAAAATAGTGATGGGGGATTTCAATGGGAAAATAGGATGCAGGGAACTAGGGGAAGTATCTGTGGGGGCTTTTGGATATGGGGATAGAAACCTTAAGGGGCAACTAATTGTGGACTTTTGTGAACGGCTAAAACTAAAAGTAGGAAATTCTTTCTTTCGGAAGCGGCCATCACGTAAGTACACATGGGTGGCACCTAATGGTCGGACAGCTAATGAGATAGATTTCATTCTTTGCCCGAAGGGAGTGGAGCTAAGGGATGTAGGGGTGGTAAATCAATTTGATTTCACTACTGACCACAGGCTCGTAAGAGCATCCATTTCATTCCCTTGCCGCTTCCCTCGGAGATTGAATGGATTTGGGGATTCGCACGTTCATAGAAACCTCTTTAAAATTGGGCTGGATGTAGAAATTAGGAAAATTGGGGGGGGGATCTGGATTATGGGAAATTGGTTGAGGCAATTAAGGGGGCCGGAAAAATAGCAACCGTTGTCACTCCAAGGAAGGGCTGCATTTCCCAAGCAACTAAAGACCTCATAGCGCGTAAAAGGGACCTCAAAATGCATTCGGCCGGCTTATCCCGATTGCAATGGCTCTTTCTCAATAGATCAATCCGACTCTCATTCAAAACCGACAGAGAAAGATTGTATCGCGATTACGTCAACAAAGCCATTGAAAATGGGAAAAGTTACAAAAAGGCTGCTGCAAAATTGGCGGTTGGGAAGGGGAGAATTCATAAGATTAGGAATGCGGAGGGAGGTTGGGAATGCACGCAGGCAGGGATTTCAAGGGCTTTCCAATCCTTCTACAATAACTTATATGCGGGGGATGGAGGGAGTAGTTATACATCGGAAACGGTGAGGGACCCATTCATACCGCTGTGCATTGCTGAAGTGGAACACTCACTTCGACATTACAAGTCAGGCAAAGCACCGGGAAGGGATGGCGTAACGGGGGAAATGTTAAGGGTTGGGACTGACTTATTAGCACCTATGCTAACAGGGGTTTTTAATAACATACTCACGGGCGGGATTCCAGAGGGGTTCGGCGATTCGCGCACTATTCTCTTACCCAAATCAGGTGATCTGTCTCTAATAAAAAATTATCGGCATATCAGTCTGCTTCCTGCTTTGCAAAAAGCCCTCACCGGTCTTATAAATAAGAGACTTGCACCTGTTTTGGATAATAGAAGAAATGGGGATCAGAGGGGGGCATTCCACGGTAGACGCTATTCACACCCTCAAAACCGTAGTAGCTAACTGCGCGGACCATAAATTGCCCATCTATCTGCTTTTTGTAGATATTTCTAAGGCATTTGATTCGGTGTTAGGGGAGGCGGTCTTCACGGCTCTGGAAAGGGAGGGTGTCTCATCGGAAATAGTTTCCTTCCTTGCTTCATTATCCCGGGACAGCAAAAGCGCAATCGTTGTTAACGGGGAAGAGGTTGAGATTACGGTGGGAAGAGGGGTTAGGCAAGGAGATTGTCTGTCCCCCAGACTGTTTACAGCGGTTTTGGATATGGCATTCAGTCGACTTCAGTGGGATAAGAAGAGTATTAACATAAACGGTAGATTCCTCTCTCATATTCTATTTGCCGACGACGCTGTACTAATATCTCATGATGAGCGTCAAATTCAATCTATGGCTACAGAATTGGAGAGAGAATTGGGGAAAGTTGGGCTGGGGCTCAATGGGGATAAAACAATAGGAATGACATCAAAGGGGGACGCAAGGGAGGTACGGGTCGCAGGGAAAGTGGTGGGGTTAAAAAAAGAGGTTATTTATCTCGGTTGCGCTATTTCTATTGACGGAAAGGACGGGATTGAAATTGGTCGGCGTATTCAAGCTGCGTATGGGGCCTTCCACAAGCATCGATCATTCCTCATTAATCGATCGATTCCAATGGTCCATAAGCAGCGGCTTTTCAACGGGTGCATTCTTCCTGCATTTCAATATGGGTGTGAAACATGGGCACTAACGGAAGCACAAAAGGAAAGATTATCGGTGGCACAAAGACGCATGGAGCGATGGATGGTCGGTTGCACTGTCTTAGATCATTTATCGAACGAAAGGCTGCGCGGATTCACAAAGGTAGAGGATGTTGTTCGTGCCTCATTGAAAAGAAAATGGCTCTGGGTGCACAAAGTAGCTAATGATTATGACTTGAAGTGGAGCAGAGCTATGATCGAATGGACTCCACGAGGTCCCAAGAAAGGAGGACTACCTAACGCAAGATGGAAAGATCTCTTCATGCGAACAGTCGGACCCACTTTTCTGAGACAAGCAAGAAGTCATGAATGGCCTGCCATGCACATTAGAGCCTACTCTTGATAAATGTGTTGAAATGAATGAATGAAATTATAGGAAAATACTACTTTACTAGTTCGAGACAGGCTAGGTTTATCAAGCAAGTTTGCAAAAAAAAACCTCTCTACAAAAAATCTTTATTTTCTTTTTTTTAAATAATTATAATTTATCGTCTCTCACTATTTCCCTTGGATTATCAGAGATTATTGGCATATATATCCGATTTGTCAGTGTCTGATGGAATAGGTGAAGAAAAGAGAGAGAAACGAACCTTTACATGTATTTTTACGGATTCAAAGGAGGCCTATTATGAAAAATTAGTTTGCGTTGTAGAGATAATGATCAGGGATGAGACCTCGACAAACGGCGAAAGATATGATTATCCACTAGGGACTATTTGATTTTACTTCTCTCTGGCTTCACTCTGAGGCAAATTGGTTCTTAACGAAGTGAGTTCCTCAAAGGAACAAGACTCCCATCCAACATCAATAACGTCTTGTGAAAACTTCAAGAAATAATTGCAAATGATTGCAGATGTCCAAATTAATCTATTGTAATAGCACAAACGATCTAAAACGCGCTATTCCTGCCTCTCCTCTTGCGTAAGAGGCCTGTATTTCATCCTTCCTCTTCCAACATTTTCATTCCTCGCTGCGAGAGAGTGGCAAGCTCGTCCCTCACCTCTTCCTACAGCCACTCTACTCTTGATACTATTCCGATAATCGACAGTAGTCAAAGTTTCTCAAAAATATCCTTTCAAAATCAAACCTTGTATGTGGAGTAGAATGAGTCCAATGATTGATGTCTTGCAAGGCGGTTCCTTATGCTCTTCACCAATCCTGCAGTTCAACTATTTCATAAAGAACTGTTGTGTATTGTTTTACACTGGAGGAAAATGATAATCAACTCTACGACCAGATTTTCTTAAAACGCGTTCTCCGTAAGAACGCGGGTGAAAGTGTACAACTCCGTCAAATTCATCGCCCAAGGCTCAAACTTCACCAACATGACCCCTAGGGCCGGTATATACGATTTTTGAACTTTGGTCCCGAAATATTGATCTTTGATCTTTGATCTCGCGAAAATTCAAATTGAGATTTCGGTATCGTGTGATAGCTCATTCGAAAGAGCATGAAAAGTTATGTAAAAATTTCAATTTTCAGGCATTTTCATCCATATTGGTTCGGGTTATGACCAATTATGTGAAATTATTGGCCCATTTCGGCCTATATCAACTTGGCTACACATGAATTTGTCATTTCTAGGGTCCTATTTTTCGATATAATATGTATTTTTTATATATAAAAAATGTAGAATACTTGGCGGGGCATATTTTCACGGCCGTTGTATCGAAATTTTCACTTATGCTTGACCAACCACGCCTTTTTTCACTAAATGGTCTATTCAGAAATGAGGAAGAAAGTTTTCCCAAGACTTTTTTGGTCCCAAAACGACGTTTTCTTATCATTTTGAACCATTTTACGATATTTTGTCAACTTTTCGATCTTCATTTTCGAAATTTATCACTATGACTTTTTTCACATAAGGGTCCCCCCTTATGTGAAATTTCGAGTCTGGGGTCATGTTGAAATATGACCTCGGACCCCACAAAAAGTGTGTCAGGGGGCCCAAATGTTGTTTTATGTTATTTTAAGTGCAATCGGATATGTTTCAGTGATAATGTTCGACATGACCCCAGACTCGAATTTTCACATAAGGGGGGACCCTTATGTGAAAAATGTCATAGTGATAAATTTCGAAAATGATGATCGAAAAGTTGACAAAATAACGTAAAAAGGTTCAAAATGATAAGAAAACGTCGTTTTGGGACCAAAAAAGTCTTGAGAAAACTTTCTTCATCATTTCTGAATTGTCCATTTAGTGAAAAAAGGCGTGGTCGGTCAAGCATAAGTGAAAATTTCGATACAACGGCCGTGAAAATATGCCCCGCAAAGTATTCTACATTTTTTATATATAAAAATACATATAATATCGAAAAATAGGACCCTAGAAATGACAACATCATGTGTAGCCAAGTTGATATATGCCGAAATGGGCCAATAATTTCACATAACGGGTCATAACCCGATCCAATATGGATGAAAATGCCTGAAAATTGAAATTTTTACATAACTTTTCATGCTCTATCGAATGAGCTATCACACGGTATCGAAATCTCAATTTGAATTTTCACGAGATCAAAGATCAAAGATCAATATTTCGGGACCAAAGTTCAAAAATCGCCTATACCGCCCCTAGGGGTCATGTTGGTGAAGTATGAGCCCAATCCAAAAATTTTTCCAAAGTTGTACACTTTGAGGCCACTTTTCCCGCGTTCTTACGGAGAACGCCTTTTAAATAGGAAGATTTCGACATGATGCCAAACCAATCCTTGAGGTCATGAAAATTGAAGATGTCCTTTCTTCAGCACCATCAACAACCTATACATAAAAATTTCCAGAGAATCGAACTGCTTTCTCGATTCTTACGCTAAACAACGTCAAATGGAGAAAATAAACAAATGAAATAAACTAAATAAATTTCAAGAAGTTCAAGAAGCAAAAAAAGGAAAGAACTTTGCCATCAACTCATAAAGTAGTCGAACCTGCTTCGTTCAATGGCCCGGGGTAGAATTCATCCAGTACGAGGAACTTCGAATTTTCGCTGTAATATTTTTGGTGATTTTCATTTTCGCTAATTTCCAAAAAAGTACAGTATTAAATCAGGTCTGTTAAAGCCGAAAAATATAGAATCTTTGAAACTTATTATTTTAAAGCATGTTGACTATTTTGAGGCTGTCATGTATATTAGGAGTCTAGCATTTGAGCTAAGCAAGTATAGGTTAGATGCACTTAGATCAGTCGGTGCAGAGGAGAAATATACTTTGACCATTCAAAGGTCATTCAATGACTCATTGCGATTTCGCAATTTGCACTTAACAGGTCAAAGTACAAAGTCGTTATTTCGCAATCCAACTATGAGTAATCCAAAGTACATTGAACTATAAGTACGACATTTCGCAATAGTTGCTATTCATAGTAACGAAACAACTGTCAAGTACAAAGTACTTTACGATTTCGCAATCTTTCTGAGTTAGTATAAAAGGGCCTCGCGCCAGAGGTCTAGATCTTCTAAGATCATCAGATCTTCCACCTCATCTTCACACCAATCACTACAGCTCCGCCTACCCTCAGGGGTTCTCCCCTCGCCACTCGCCTCATGGCGCCGCCGCCTCTTTACTTTCATTATATTTATGCGCGTTTCATCTATAGGCTTTTGCTCACACTAGATTCCTCACGGACATGATGCTCTATTTGACCACCTTGAGTTGTAATCACCAGATAATAAACTTATTCGCCTTTGTGGACGAAACAATATAAATCTATAGTTTCACTTTGTTCTATTCAGACTTAATTCTCACATCCGAAGACTCGAACTCGAGAAAACATTCACTCGTTGATGAGGAAATAGTACTCGCCTTTATACCGCTATAGACCTAGAACTTTTATCACACCTCATAAGCTCATAACCTCATTCGCGGCATTCTACTCGATCACGAGCGGTTGGTTACCTTTTTCCTCCGTCTCGCCTCGCCGTCGGTCCCATTACTAGAAGCCCGGCCAGCAAGTAATGGCCCAAGGCCTGTCCCTGTTCTGGCTGATGATTTTCTCTCTCGGTACGATCAACTGCCGCACTCTCTCGACAACATGGCGACAAGTAGAGCTCGAGGAGGCACTCACGGACATTCAATGTGACGTCATCGCGCTCACCGAAACGAGAATAAGGAACCTTGGTTGCTTTGCTCTATCCAAATCAAACAAGACACTATACTATTCGGGATCAAATGTTGCCCAATATGGTGTTGGATTCCTGGTCTCCGCAAATCAATCCAAAACTTCCCAGTTCTTTCCTCATAGTGATCATCTCGCGTCGCTACATCTCCCGCAATACAAACTGTGGATACTGATTGTTTACGCTCCAACTTCGGCCCATCCTGATGATGAATACGAAAGGATTCTCGACGAAGCGGAACATCTTCTGCACTCTCGACCACTCGGAACCTCTCCTATCGTCTTGGGAGACTTTAATGCTCCGCTGGGACGTGAACGCGGTAACGAAGCTGTTATCGGCCCGTATTCACATAGAGGAATAAACGAGCGTGGAGAATCGGTTGTTACATTCCTGCAACGTTGTCACCTGGTAGCCTCAAACACCTTCTTCCAAGCGAGAAAAGGGCGGTTATGGACATGGAGAAACCCCAACGGGAGAGACCATTCACAGATCGACTTCATCTTCCCCCACAAGTCAATCAATGTAGTAGATTCTCGTGTCGTCTCTAAGTGCCTCTTTGACACTGACCACCGTCTCGTTCGAATGAAAATTCAATTAAAAACACGCCGCATTCGAATTCAAAGACGAGTCGTGAAGACAAGGCTAGACCGTAATCAATTCACGGATAACGCAAGATTACTCGGGCCATCAATCCAGTATTCGAACACCGCCGTTGAAGCATACGACACATGCCGTGCTTTCGTGGAGACAATACGGTCAAACTGCCTCATTCCAGTCCTCCCTCCACCAAGAATCTCTCCAGCAACTGTTGATATTTTACGGCAAAGACACGCACTCAAAACCGATCCAAACCAAAGGATCGCATACGTTACAGTGTGTAAATCCGCAAGAATTTCAATTAACAACGATCTGAGAGCTCATAAGGAGAGGCAACTGGAGAATGCGATCAAAGAAGGAAAAAATCTGAGGAAAGCAAGACAAAGTGTACATCATACGCGCAAACGAATGGAATTTCGGGATGCGAACGGAGGATACTCGCAAGCTAACACCGTTAATATTGTACAAACATTTTACAATGAGCTGTACCGACCGGCAGTTGCACTACCGATGCCTGAATTGAGACAGCATTCTGAATCCATTCTTCCCTTCATACAATCCGAAGTACGTGCAACTCTTCGTTCTTTGTCGACAAGCAAGGCGCCTGGGCCCAATGTTACCCCCGAACAATTGTACCTCGCTCGAGAATTTCTTACACCTACAATCACGTCGTTGCTCAACCATATTCTCGCCGGTCACGACATCCCCCCAGACCTGACCAAATCTACCATAACACTTATACATAAGAAGGGTAGCACTGATCTGATATCAAACTTTCGCCCTATCTGCCTATTGCCATCAATATACAAGGCAATGACAAAGACGGTGTTGAAAAGAGTCGAAAAGTGTCTTGAAGATGCGAAAGAGCCAAGCCAGGCCGGATTCAGGCCAGGTTTTAGCACTCTAGACCATGCTCATGCACTAAAACAACTGCTCGAAAAGATCATTGAGCATAACATACCCTCTTATGTCGCATTGGTTGATTTTTCTAAAGCATTCGATAGTATTGAATGGGAAACACTCTGGAGATCTCTATCGTCGCAAGGAGTACATCAAGATCTGATTCGAATGCTGCAAAGACTATATAATGAATCCAAATCCGATGTGAATGTCAACAACGAACTAGTGCCCGTCTCAATCAGACGAGGTGTCCGTCAAGGATGCCCCCTGTCTCCAAGGCTGTTCACTGCGGTTCTTCGTACAATTCTTAATGATTGCGATTGGCAAGGCGACGGAATTACAATAGACGGGAACCATCTTACTCATCTTGCGTATGCGGATGACATTGTGATCATAGCAAGAAGCAAACCAGCAATGGAACGGATGCTCACAACGTTGAAAGCAAGCGCAGAATCTTGTGGTCTATCCATTAATTCAAAGAATCAAAGAAAGAATTTTATCAAACTGCAAAACAACGCGCGCGTCAATAGCAATCCAAGGAGAACTTTACGAGTTTGTCGACCAAGCCTCCTACCTCGGAACTACGGTCTCCTTCCCACTCAATTCCTCGGCAGAAGTTACAAGGAGAATTCGATGTGCCTGGGGATCATGGAGCAGGATACACGATTTGATGATTTCCCCTCGTCTGACACTCGAACAAAAGAGGAGGGCTTTCGAATCACTGGTTACCCCAGCGGCCTTGTACGGAGCAGAATTATGGTCCCTACGCCAATCGGACAAGGAGATGCTCAGAATTGCACAACGAAAAATGGAAAGAAAAATGCTTGGTATAACGGTACTTCATCGATGGTCGAACGACCGAATCCGAAATCAAACAAGATTGAAAGACTGGGTCGGACTTGCTGAAAGGAAGAAAATTGATTGGGCGAACCGAGTGCGACGAATGGACGGCTCGCGATGGACACGTATACTCACTACTTGGGTCCCTTACAATTGGCAACGATCAAGAGGCCACCCCAGAGTTCGCTGGCGAGATGAAATACGATCGATTATCGGAGAAGATTGGTGGTCTATCCCACCGGAAGAATATCGCGCTAGAAGAGATCAGCATGCTTTATAACACCCTACCCGCATGATACTGATAAAGATTCTGATTCTGATTCTGAAGATTCTGATTCTTCCCTCGTTACAAGGCTGCTGAAGTCGATGGGCATACTCATTCTGTGCCTTTTTATAGTAATATAATCTAAATTTCATAATGGTCGTGACTGTAAGCAATTGTAAAATGAAAAAAACTGAGACTAAATGGGAATATATTATCATAGAATTACTATTTTCACCTCAAGGGCCTCAAAAAATTGATGAAGTCCTCCAACGGTTTGTCACCCGAGACATTGTTGAAAGGCTGTCGAAGGCGTTTCGAGCTGCAAAAGTATTTAAAGATAATTTGAATGTTTAAAGAAGGAGGGGCACGACCAATCAACGAAATATCCCACCGCGATTGGCTTGCTTTTATAACGCGGGTACTGTAGTTTTTCAGTTTTCAATAGTTTTTCAATTTCTTCGCAGGTACGGTAACTGCGGATTTTAGCCACTGCGGCTCCTTTGTTCTTTAATTGATTTTTGCGTCGTTTTGCTCGCTATTTCTAGTTTCAATTTATGTTAGAATGCTTTAGGGCAGGCTGAGCACTCCATATTATGAGACGAATCGCGAGAGAATCACCCACCCAGTGGCGGAATACAAAACATATGTCCAATCCGGCCCAAAAGTATATCGCATGTACTTTTTACAATGCTCTTTCAAACTGCGCTTCGAAAATTTGAATATCGATTTTTATTTTCGAGTTACAGGAGATCAAAGATCAACCACTAACGATTTTTTCTTGAAATGACCCCCACGAAATTATTCATAACTCGCTTCAAAATAAAGATTTTTTCTCATTCTAGGTTGCCATGGATAGAGGGAAGCTCGGGCAACATTTCTCAGAAGAAAAAGTCATTCCTGGTCAGTGCGCTCATGAGGAGCGGTCGGGTGACTGAAAAAATAGCATAACCTTGGGAATACCGATGTCCCCAAAAAGTTATTATGATTTTTATAAAGCACATATATATGCCTCAAAAATCACCGAGGGGCAGAGAAATCGGAGGTTGGGAAAAAAAGCTCTCACTTTCGTCTATCGGCCCGAGGACGAGTTTCTTAAAGAACAGTTGTCGACGTTCCTTTCGAACCAAAATATGCTCAAAATTATTGAAACTTATCATAAAAAAACATTAAAGACCTTTGCCACACTTTGGATGGTCTAAATTTGAAGAGAAAGTGTCATTTTACTCTTCAATTTTCTTCATTTTCATGGTGGCTTGAAATGGAACTCTTAATGTTTTTATATGATTTAAAAACTACCCTAGGGTCAGTTTTTAGTGTAGAATTCGAAAATCGACACTAGAAAGACGTATCTTCAAAACCCCCTCTTTCGCAGATTCACACCCCTATTTACCAGATTTTTTTTGAACTCTTGAATATGGCTATGAGTCTGAGCATGCTATAGTAATTACCAAAGATCTCGACAAACTGAACATTTCTGTGAAGAAAATGAAGAGTTTTCTCTTCATTGAAGAGAGTTATGTCGATTTGAAGAATTTGGGTCTTCAATTTTCGGACCGCTAAAAATCCAGATTTTACATTCAAAACCTTTATTTTTTTGACATAAAATAACTAAACTGATAATATTTTGCAACTTTGGAACGCTTTGGACCGATTCCATACATTTTGAATTTCATCGATATTTTTTGGATTCGAAAAAAATGAAAATTATCAAATCTTTCGGAATCGGTTCAAAGCGTTCCAGAGGTGCAAAATATTATCAGTTTAGTTATTTTATGTCAAAAAATAAAGGTTTTGAATGTAAAATCTGGATTTTTAGCGGTCCGAAAATTGAAGAGCCAAATTCTTCAAATCGACATAACTCTCTTCAATGAAGAGAAAACTCTTCATTTTCTTCACAGAAATGTTCAGTTTGTCGAGATCTTTGGTAATTACTATAGCATGCTCATAGCCATATTCAAGAGTTCAAAAAAAATCTGGTAAATAGGGGTGTGAATCTGCGAAAGAGGGGGTTTTGAAGATACGTCTTTCTAGTGTCGATTTTCGAATTCTACACTAAAAACTGACTCTGCGGCAGTTTTTAAATCATATAAAAACATTAAGAGTTCCATTTCAAGCCACCATGAAAATGAAGAAAATTGAAGAGTAAAGAGACACTTTCTCTTCCAATTTAGACCATCCAAAGTGTGGCAAAGGTCTTTAATGTTTTTTTATGATAAGTTTCAATAATTTTGAGCATATTTTGGTTCGAAAGGAACGTCGACAACTGTTCTTTAAGAAACTCGTCCTCGGGCCGATAGACGAAAGTGAGAGATTTTTTTTCCCAACCTCCGATTTCTCTGTCCCTCGGTGATTTTTGAGGCATATATATGTGCTTTATAAAAATCATAATAACTTTTTGGGGACATCGGTATTCCCAAGGTTATGCTATTTTTTCAGTCACCCGACCGCTCCTCATGAGCGCACTGACCAGGAATGACTTTTTCTTCTGAGAAATGTTGCCCGAGCTTCCCTCTATCCATGGCAACCTAGAATGAGAAAAAATCTTTATTTTGAAGCGAGTTATGAATAATTTCGTGGGGGTCATTTCAAGAAAAAATAGTTAGTGGTTGATCTTTGATCTCCTGTAACTCGAAAATAAAAATCGATATTCAAAATTCCGAAGCGCAGTTTGAAAGAGCATTGTAAAAAGTACATGCGATATACTTTTGGGCCGGATTGGACATATGTTTTGTATTCCGCCACCTAGCCTCGAAAATGGGTGATTCTCTCGCGATTCGTCTCTTATAAGTTTTGACCATGGTTGAAGCTCAGAATCGTAATATATTGGACGAAGTTTAGACGAGCCCCGTTTGTGCACCTTATTCGATTTGTTTTTCATTCTCGTTGTGGTATCCTAGTCTATTTCTTGTTCATAATTGGTGTTCTTACTGCAGTTATGCCAGTCTTTCGATAATCTATGATAATTTACGCCCCAACGCACAACAAAACGCGTTTGTGTTCAAACTTCCGATCTGTCGTCACGGGCTCCCCATTTCTTGTTTGGAATTCCCTTGCCCGCGAATTTCGTGATTCTTTTTTCATATTTACTCGATTTTTTTGGTTTCAAAAACTGAATCTGATTAAGGGCAGCTCGACCTCCAGCGTGTCCGCATGGGGCAATACAGAAAGCTGCCTGCGATCAAGGTAATTGGATCAAGTGGATCACTAGATCAAGGTAATTGTTGTTATTAATTATTTAAAAGGTCGTGAAATCTTGCATAATTATAAAAATATTGATTTAGGTAGAATAAAGTAAATGTCAGTCAAGTTGTTGAATAACAACACCCAGTGTACTATTGCCTTCCCTCTGAGCCGAATCAAACTTGTGTTCCGTGTTATTAAAATGTAATGATTACTTGTTTTATAGTCCGACAAGCCCGGATCGAAGGTCAACAAGAAGGAGGTCGTCGCACGGAAAGGTCCGATAGAACAAAAGGGCGATTCGCTTTGTCAAGCTGTGACGGCCTAATACCGTATTTTTCCGCGTGAGGGCCTGTTTGGAATGGCTTTGGCACCATGCCAAGTGGATTTCTCCACAAAATTAGATGAACACATAATATCCGCGAATTCGCTTCCCAGCTTCTTAAGAGAGACTATCTGAGATAATTCACATACGGCCGTACAAGGAAAATTTTACATATGCCCAAAAAATTCACCTAGGAGTAACATTTCGCTTAGAACTCGAAAATCGACAAACGAAAGCAGTATTTCGAACGCCCAATTTCCTACAGGATGGTTCACCTTGTAAGGGGTGATAAGCGATTTCGCGAATCGCTCTTCAAACCTTTACAAATGATAGTAATTCTTGTAGATCTCGAAAATAAAAGCATTTTCCATGAAGAAAGTGAAAGTCTAACTCACCTGCGAAAAAAGTTATGCCTCTTTGAATGTTTAAAAGTATGTTTATAAATTTTCATCTTTCTCCGATGCACTTTTAAGTGATTTTATTCGATTCTACGTTAAAAGTTACTCCTACGGTGAATTTTTGAGCGAAATTAAAAATACGCCAACCTTCATCCATTGAGCCGAATAGTCCCAACTGCAGGAAAGACTTTTCCAGTTTTGCTCTATTTGATAAGATGTTGGCCCCAAACGTGTATATTTTAACTTTTCGCAGATTATTATTAATAACTGAACGATATTATACACAAAATTATGGTCGGTTTCATGTATCTCATTTTTCTTCGGATGTTCTTTCATCCTCTGAAATGCGCGCCAGCGGCAATTGATTACATTCAAAAATTTATGTCCATTGATGTTTCCTTGTTAAAAAATATATTTCAAGAAGCTTTTAGGTTCATTTTGAGATTTTTAGAGCCGTCGGAATAATTTATTCTGTCTCATTTCAACGACAATTCAAGAATATAGTTGTGGAGTCGTATCTGATTCTGCTTGAAAACTTCCAATTTTCTTCCACTGTTCGACCTGAGACGTATGAAGTTTAAAAAAAAAATTCAGACCCTGTCTTTTCTTAAAGGCTAATCTAATTTTGTTCTTTGCAATTCATATTCCATGTAACAAGTGAATGGAGGGGAGATGAATACTGGGGATCATTGCATTACTAATTGTAAACTGATCAGAATATAGAGGCGTGTAAATTCAAAGAACAATGTATTAAATTAGTTTTTAGGAGAATTGAAGGTCTAAAAATTGTACTACGTCTCAGGGCGAGCAGTGGAAAAAATGGAAGTTTTCATGCAGAATCAGATACGACTCCACAACTATATTCTGGAATTGGCATTGACAGAATAAAATAATC
The DNA here is from genome assembly GCA_911812115.1 of Pristionchus exspectatus. Lineage (NCBI taxonomy): Eukaryota > Metazoa > Nematoda > Chromadorea > Rhabditida > Neodiplogasteridae > Pristionchus > Pristionchus exspectatus. The sequence goes on along the minus strand of OU461588.1, from coordinate 1,384,138 downwards.
CGACGGCCATAAAAATTTCAAAATATACCAAAAAGCTTCTTGAAACATATTTTTCAACAAGGAAACATCAATGGACATTAATTTTTAAATGTAATCAATTGTCGCTGGCGCGCATTTCAGAGGATGAAAGAACATCCGAAGAAAAATGAGATACATGAAACCGACCATAATTTTGTGTATAATATCGTTCAGTTATTAATAATAAATTGTGAAAAGTTAAAATATACACTTTTGGGGCCAACATTTTATCAAATAGAGCAAAACTGGAAAAGTCCCGAAGACGTTTCCTGCAGTTGGGACTATTCGGCTCAATGGATGAAGGTTGGCGTATTTTTTAATTTCGCTCAAAAAATCACCGTAGGGGTAACTTTTAACGTAGAATCGAATAAAATCACTTAAAAGTGCATCGGAGAAAGATGAAAATTTATAAACATACTTTTAAACATTCAAAGAGGCATAACTTTTTTAGCAGGTTAGTTAGACTTTCACTTTCTTCATGGAAAATGCTTATATTTTCGAGATCTACAAGAATTACTATCATTTGTAAAGGTTTGAAGAGCGATTCGCGAAATCGCTTATCACCCCTTACAAGGTGAACCATCCTGTAGGAAATTGGGCGTTCGAGATACGGCTTTCTAAGGTCGATTTTCGAGTTCTACGCGAAAAGTTACTCCTAGGTGAATTTTTTTGGGCATATGTAAAATTTTCCTTGTACGGCCGATAGGGTGAAAAGCTCAATTTTCTCAGATAGTGTCTCTTAATCTTTCTTGAATGGGACACAACACGATAAAATCTACCGAATTAACACGGGTATCGCGAGAGTATGAAGCATCCCAGGAACAATTTTTTTCAAACTCATTTTAAATATACCAAAATTTTATGGGAACATACCCTAACGAAAAGAATTCGGCATACTCGGTCAAATTGTACCAAAGCCGGCTTTTAGGAAATTTCCGGTTCTAAACCCGGCTACAGCGTATCTCAGCTCCCAGGTGAGCTAGAGACCTCTGGTTTGGCTAAAAAAATCCGGAAAATTATTTTGAACAACTTTTATATTTTGACAAAAAGTGTACGGCAAAAAATAAAAATACTATTCTCAAAAATATGAAAAAATAGGAAAAATATTTTTGTAACTTTTTCCAATGGATGAATTTACTAATTTTTATTGTATTTTCTGATAGATCTAGATCGATAGTATATATGAAAAATAGAAAGACAAAAATCGATTAACCCCCTTTTTGGGGTTTCCGTGTCCGAACGTCGAAAATCGTCGATTTTTTCTTACTTTGCCCCAAGAAATTTATCATAACTCGCTTCAAAATAAAGATTTTCTCGCATTCTAAGATGAAATGGATAGAGGGAAGCTTGACGGACAGTTCCTATTTAAAAAATTCATTCCTGGTGCGTGCGCTCATGCGGAGCGGTCGGGCGACCGAAAAAATAGTGTAACTATGGGGATACCGATTGCCCCAAATAGTTAGTTTCATTTTTCACAAAGTGTCAATATATACTTCAATAATTACCAAAAAGACAGAAATAAAATAACAAAAAATGTGAAGGAAGTGAAGAGAGCGTGATAGAGAAAGTGAAGAGCTTTTTCTTCACTTTTCCCATAACATTCTTCAATGAAGAGAAAGCTCTTCATTTTCTCTATCGCTTTATCTTCAGTTTCTTAACAGAAAATGGTTTTTCATTTCTGTCTTTTAGTGATTTCCGAAACATATATTGACACTTTGTGAAAAATGAAACTAACTATTTGGAGCAATCGGTATCCCCATAGTTACACTATTTTTTCGGTCGCCCGACCGCTCCGCATGAGCGCACAGACCAGGAATGAATTTTTCAAATAGGAACTGTCCGTCAAGCTTCCCTCTATCCATTTCATCTTAGAATGCGAGAAAATCTTTATTTTGAAGCGAGTTATGATAAATTTCTTGGGCAAAGTAAGAAAAAATCGACGATTTTCGACGTTAAAAACCCAAAAAGGGGGTTAATCGATTTTTGTCTTTCTATTTTTCCTATAAACTATCGACCTAGATCTATCAGAAAATGCAATAAAAAATTAGTAAATTCACCCATTGGAAAAAGTTACAAAAATATTTTACCTATTTTTTTTCATATTTTTGAGAATAGTATTTTTATTTTTTGCCGTACACTTTTTGTCAAAATATAAAAGTTGTTCAAAATAATTTTCCGGATTTTTTTAGCCAAACCAGAGGTCTCTAGCTCACCTGGGAGCTGAGATACGCTGTAGTCGGGTTCAGAACCGGAAATTTCCTAAAAGCCGGCTTTGGGACAATTTGACCGAGTATGCCGAATTCTTTTCGTTAGGCTATGTTCCCATAAAATTTTGGTATTTTTAAAATGAATTTGAAAAAAATTGTTCCCAAAGGGCCCACTTTTGCTACATTCTCTCGCGATACCTGTGTTAACTGGTACTTCGTAAAACGGACAAAACTCGAGTGGTGTAGCCGGGGTGCAGCGAAAAAATGTGAAAATTTCTGTGATTTGGCAATGCACTCGAGCATACAACACCTGCCTGCATATCTTTGAGCGAGTCGCCTCGGACCCTTTCGTGGTCGAGGCCTTCACCATCCTCGAGACCCCTCCCATGGTTATCTCGGAAATCGTCGGATACATCGATACCCCCAAGGGACCCCACCCCTTCAAGACCGTGTTCGCTGAGCAGCTGTCTGAGGACTTCCGCAGACGCATGATCAAGAACTGGTGCGTCTTATATTTATATTTAGCAGTAAAATAAACGAGTGTTTCGAGTTTTGCTGCTCTTAGGATCCTTTCTCTGTGCTTGCCACATGAATGTTATGGATTGTACTAGTTACGCAAGACTCGGCCCCATCCCTACTTCTGCGAGATTTGTTGATGAATAGCATCCAGTTCACTGCTGCCTTCTTTCTCAACCAAAGAAAGTCAATATATGGCATGAACTTAAACTTTCATTTATTAATTTTGTTCAAATTTCAGCAGAAGCTTCTCAAGCACCGCAACAAGAACGCCCACGTTATGGAGGTCCAGCTCAACGGATGATCCATCGCCGACAAGGTCGATGGGACAAGGAGCGTCTAGAGAAGCAGGTTTGCTTAAGAGACCGGATCTGAGAAAATTCACCATTTTGGCCGAAGTCCGGACATTCCCCTAGGACTTTGATTCAGACCACCATAGTCATAGGGCCTGAGGGTCCTCTGACCTTGTTTACAAAACTGATGACGTCATCATCAGTATTGCGAAATGCGGCGCAATAGCTGCGGGTAAGGTATAAAGTGATGAAAATTCATAATTTCACAGCCGATCAAGAAAATTTCAAAATTCTTTTTGCAGTGTATTAGGCATGCCCTGAGTGTGCTATAGCACCACTGGGATCAAATTTAGGACGATTTCTTTGGCGACTTTTACACCCAAATTTTCACATTTTTCGAGTTCTTGGTATGACGGGGTAATTTCCGACCAACTAAACTAGGTATGTGGGTATACCCCATTCTCTCCCCTAACGATCCCAGCACTAATGGAGGGAATCGGAGCATCCACTTTTTAGAAAAGTCAATCGGCATGAGTTGAGGTCGGTCCAAGGTGGCTTTACAAATTTTGTTTCCCTGACGCTAAGCTGTATAATTTTTCGAAATATCGCCTAAAAATTATTATTTAACCGTTTTGCGAATATTTATTATCATAGGAAAAGAAAAACAGTCATTATTTTCGACCATGACCTGGGGACTTGCCTCTGGAGACACTCAAGACCATGATTCCGGGGTAATTGCCCGAATATGAGCATGGGAAAACAAGTCTCGAAAAATCGAATTACAACATGCATCAATTACACAGTATCCCAGCAATATACCGTAATTTTATACCATGTACTTCATTATATAAATCAAAAAATTGGGGAGGTGTGGATGCTGGTTGGATAAAACGTCGATTACGCATGTTATTTACTAATAAAGAGCGCATTCTAGAGTCACCGGGTTAGTCAAAACCTGGATTACACATTTTGTTTACTAGTAAAGAGCGCATCCTTTAGTGGGTCATGACCAAGTACCGTACCCAATCGATCCTACATTACCCTAGTTACCGTATATCGATTTTTGTTACAGTAACCCTACCGTATCCCTGCTCGGTGGGTCAACCATTTTATCCTTGGGTCAAACTTTTACCAAAGTGCTTGAATTCGATCGGAAAATTATTCTACCGTAACCCACCGTATCCCTACCGTACCCCGGTTCGGTGTGTCAACCATTTTAGCCTTGGGTCAAACTTTTGCCAAAGTGTCTGAATTCCATCGGAAAATTATTCTACCGTAATCTACAGTAGCCTACCGTATCTCTGACTACGGTATCACGGTTGGCATCGCAAACTGACTTTTTTCATTTCTCGTGCAAAATTTTGTTTTCGTGCTGGCATACATTGATAATCCAGGTGGCATTTATATTCATAATTATTATTTTTCGCTACCGTATTCTACCGTACCCTACCGTTACCCAGTCTGGCCCATTTCGCTAGTAAAGAGCAAGCGAAACCCGGTGATCCTAGAATGGACTCATTACTAATAAACAACATGGGTAATCGATGTTCGATTTTTTTTGAAATTCGATTCTTCGAGACTTGTTTTCCCATGCTCATATTCGGGCAATTACCCCGGAATCATGGCCTTGAGTGTCTCCAGAGGCAAGTCCCCCAGGTCATGGTCGAAAAAAATGACTGTGGTGGAATCGATTCCTATGATAATAAATATTCACAAAACGGTTAAATAATAATTTTTAGGCGATATTTCGAAAAATTATACAGCTTAGCGTCAGGGAAACAAAATTTGTAAAGCCACCTGGACCGACCTCAACTCATGCCGATTGACTTTTCTAAAAAGTGGATGCTCCGATTCCCTCCATTAGTGCTGGGATTGTTAGGGGAGAGAATGGGGTATACCCACATACCTAGTTTAGTTGGTCGGAAATTACCCCGTCATACCAAGAACTCGAAAAATGTGAAAATTTGGGTGTAAAAGTCGCCAAAGAATTCGTCCTAAATTTGATCCCAGTGGTGCTATAGCACACTCAGGCATGCCTAATACACTGCAAAAAGAATTTTGAAATTATCTTGATCGGCTGTGAAATTATGAATTTTCGTCACTTTATACCTTACCCGCAGCTATTGCGCCGCATTTCGCAATACTGATGATGACGTCATCAGTTTTGCAAACAAGGTCAGAGGACCCTCAGGCCCTATGACTATGGTGGTCTGAATCGAAGTCCTAGGGGAATGTCCGGGGTATGGTCAATTTTCTCAGATCCGGTCTCTTAACCTCCGCAAATATTTATATAAAATTTGATAATGATGGATAGACTGGTCGCCTGTCCGATTTTGTCGCCCGCTATTCATTCATTCGCATTTTTCCTTCTATTCATTCGCATGTTTCCTCAGATATTCCTAGCGAGTTACGAAACATTTTGACTTGTCGATAGTCGTCAAACCGTTGTTTTCGACACTCTAATTATGGCGTTATAGATGTTTCATCATTATGATTAAATTAATTTGCCTTACTTGCAGGTCCTCATCGACCATGTCTTCGCCCAGGATGAGATGGTCGACACCATCGGTGTTACCCGCGGAAAGGGATTCAAGGGTGTGACTTCCAGATGGCACTCCAAGAAGCTTCCTCGCAAGACCCAAAAGGGTCTCCGCAAGGTTAGCATTGTATAATGTTTTATTTTGCTCATGAAAAGCTGTGACGCTTGCCACAATAAAAGTAGTGGACATAATGGTCTTTGCTGATAATACATGCCCGTTTCTGAGCATATTTAGCAGTTCACTGTGGTTCATTACACTATGGCATTTCTAATAAATATTCTTCCTTATATTCCTATATTCCAGGTCACCAAGCGTGTTGCCTTCGAGAAGATCACCCTCACGGTCGCTTCCAGACCACCGAAGAGAAGAAGGCCCTCGAGGCCGAGGAGGAGGCTGCCCCCAACCACTCATTTAACTTGTTACTCTTGTTTTGTAAGATAAATTTGTTATCGCTATCTATCAAATGTGCATCAACATATCATTTCATGAATCAGTAACCCCATAGAATACGGTAGCAAGACGGCTAACTGGTAGAAAAAAAACAGAAGTTTTGATTTTTTTTAAATCCAATTAGTCGAATCATTTCAAAACGACGTGATCACGTTTATTTCGTCGTGAATAGATAGGAATGAATTGATATTATCGTAGATTACTGTACACGAACAAATCGTGTCTGCATGCTTTGCTTCACGAAACATCTTGGAAATTTGACGAGCTTGTTGATCGAAACCCGTATGTATCAGCGAAACGCTCGTTTTTACGGTATACATACCCTCACGACTAGCAAGCACTCATCACCCTCCGTGGCGTAATGGTAAAGTTGCTGGCTTGAAAGCGAGCAGTTGTTGGTTCGGTTCCCGACCAAAGCGACTACTCTATTGCTGTTTGCTACTATTTCGATAATCGCACCCATTCAATCAATATCAGGGTACAGTATCCAAATTGCCTGCCCCCCTAGCTCAAACTTTGATAATTCATAGCTGGCTTCAAAGACTTTTGTAGAACTTCGGATAAAGCAATCTCTGATCGGGTGGGCATTCCCTATCGCTCTACACTGCCAGTCTATATGACCCAAATGGTCGTGCCCTTCCTTCTTTAAAATCTTTCTACTAACTCGTCAAAAATAAAGAATGTGATGTCCGGTTTCATTCTGTCCACCAGCTTCTTTAATGCTACGAAGTATCCAGCACAATAGGTCGGGTTGTCGATAGGGTTGCAAGCTGTAAAGGTAAAATATCTTGAGAAATACTTTGCTGTATTTTTGTTGATATTAGGCTAATTGTGTATTCCATTTTTGATAAATTGATTTTTTGTCTTGTAGTAGTGTATTTCACTAGATCATAGTTGTAAAACATCGCGTTTCTCGTTTACTTTTTTCTTCCTCTATTAATCGTGATGAAATTTTGGCTGTGAAAGTACCAAATCACGGATACCAAGTTTCAAACTTTGACTTTTACTTAATTTTTCTAATTTACTGGGGAATTATTTCAATATGGCGACATCCGGTGTCGTAGTCCTCTCCATAATGTTTCTAGTGTGGCAAAGTTAACTAAAATTTGTCAATTTATTAAGAGAGCGGATCTGAAAAATTGACCACCCCCCGGACATCGCTCCAGGATTTTCGATTCCGGTCTCCATACTTATAGGGCATGAGGGGTCTTTGACCTTGTTTACAAAAATGATGACGTCACCGGCCGTATTGCGAAACACAACGCACCAGGTGCGGGCATGTAGACAAGTGATGAAAATTCATAATTTCTCAACCGAATGAGATAGAACCAAAATTCCTTCTGTAGTGTATTAGGCATGCCCTGAGTGCACTATAGCACCATTGGGATCAACATTTGGTCGATCCCGAATTCATAATTTTGAGTAGGAATTTCTGTTTTTTCGGATTCTTTATATCTCAATGCAATTTCCGCCCAAACAAACTAGGTATGTGGACATACTCCACTTCCTCCTGCATCGATCCCACCACCAATGGACTGGATTGGAGCATTCTGTTTTTTGAAAAATTGAACTGAATGGTCTCAAGTCAGTTCAAGATCGGCAATTTCAAGCATTTTTACGCCCATTTCTTTGTAAAACGATGCCTTTTCGGCAGTATACTGCTCCACAAGTATAATTATACCCTGTAGGATACACTCAGAGCACAATTTTCTCTTTTGAAATTTCGCCTATTGAAGAGTTTTTACGCAAACTTCTTCATTGTTGAAGTGTTTCATTCAGTGAAATGTTGTTCAAACTTTATTCTATATTCGTTTATGTACATTATTATAGTGATTGTCCATGTGATACTAGCGTAAGAAAAACGCTGATTCCACGATAAACCACAAAAAAGGCAGCAAAAAGAGTATATTTCAGCGATATTTTAGTTCTTAAATCAGAATAGATATTTTATTTCATTCCTTAGTAAAAGAAATTTGCTAAAGTTCTCCGAAAGATTCAAGTTCACCTTACAAGATAGTTGTCAGAGAGTTCTCTTCAGCTGTCTGTTCTGCTCACAATGTTGCTGCTCAAGAAATCCTGGCTCAATACATCGCGCAGTCGAAAGGGCACAGTATTCATCCTCGGTGATTTCTCGATTACTCCTCATGTCACTCATTCTGATACTCGAGATAAGAGCGATCCGAACTACTTTCCCCATCCCCGAACCCTGCTCCAATCAACACTGCATTTATTCCTCCTCCCAAGTTTTCTCAGAAAGTGAAGACAGCTTATGCCAGTTTCATGGAGAGTCGTGGACTTGACAGCTCTATCGCCACGAAGAACTGGCACGAACTGGATGATAGAAGTCAAAGGAGGAAATCGGAGGGAATATCGATCGCAACCGATGCATTGGCCCATCTAATGGCACCTCAAGATCCCGAGGCTCTCAAGACGAAGGCATTCAAGGCTCCTTCTTCTTATGAGCGTCACCGTCCGAAAGCATTCGTCGAGATGATGATGCATGTGAAGAAGGCATTTGAGAATGCGCCGACTCGTGCCGAAAGGCTAGCAGCTCTCTCGATGGTGTCTCATCTGCACCTCCCCGAGATTCAGAAATATATACCCCTTTTATCGAGATATTTCCACGAGGAGGCCCGCAAGTATGCTCAGAGAGGCTATCACCTCGTAATCTTTCCTATTCGGAGAGTCAGATTCAGCAGACGGAAGATCAATCGGGCACTCGTATTCGTCACCAGGTAAACCCATCAGGGATGAAGGGATGGGACAAAATACAGTAACATTTCAGCTACAAGGTGACTATAGATAGACTCTCCATATGGCACTCGCGAAGTTAAGGATCGTATGGTCGTTGGATAGAAATTCCTAATACATTGAGGAGTATGCGTATGCGAGTGGGAGAAATATATTGCCAGTATAAGAAGTGAGTTGCTTCCTCAATTCCAAAATAGTACGATGAAGCATATTTTTCAGAATTCCTATTACTCTTTGACGAGTTTTAGTAAACGAAAAACTTGGCTGGTTTGATTGATTTTAGCTGAGTTGTAGTAATTAATCCCCTAGCATATGTTTTGCATAATAATAAACGTAGCGGAAATATAAAATATTCAAATGAAATAATGAATGTATAACACGCGTGTCGCCTAAGAATCGAACAGAGTAGTGGAGGCCCTGGTCACATTATATGACCCATGCATTTTAGTGTGGTTTTGGACAGTCCTCAGGGTCCTTCACAAGATAGCTTTGAGTTTTGTTCCATATTTTCGATTTTGGGGTCGTGGTAGGCTCCCAAACTTTTCGGGTATCGGAAATAGCCATCTTTGAGGCTCTGTAACTCTTTTCAGGAGCATTTTGGTGCTTCGTCTCAAAGAGATAAAATGTTCCAAATCTTGTGAAGAATACACCTGAACTTTTGGGTTATCAATTTTCTTATCAGTATTCATGCAAAACGTTTATTTTGATTATTTTGTTTCACATTTCGATACCCATGAATTTTACGAGCTCATTCGATAGATCTCGACGAGACGATTCGAATGATATGCTGAACATATACTTTATTTGGTTGAGGAACAGAGATAAACACGTTTGAAGTACTTTTTTCACTATCATTCCGCGCTCTCGCGAGCTCTAAATCGCATTCTGTCCCGATCATTCTTCATTTCGCGCCGCACCTATCGGCCTCCCCTCTCTTCTTGTTACTACAATGACCGATCACGCTATAGCTACGTTCAATCAATTGATTGAAACGAGAGAAACTGCAAGAATCGCTGTATAGATTTTGTATAGACCGCTGTTTCCATGAACAGCGATCGTGTGCTCCGCCAAGAAGAGCGGAGGCGTCGTTTATGAGGAAGAAGTTAGAGGAAGCGAAGAAGCCTTCAGATTCGACTGGAAATCAATACCTACTCGAGTACTCGAAAGTACCGTCGGAAAACAGTTACAGTCGCTTTTCACTTGTCTACAGAGTAGCAGGTAAATCTATGCATCTATCCATTCAAAAAAAAATTTTGATCGTTCAAGGGCCCAAGGCCCTTGAACGATCAAAATTTTTTTTAATCACAATATTCTAAATAAAAACTTCTTTGTAATGTCAATAAAAATGAAAGAGAGAGGAGACCGATAGGTGCGGCGCGAAATGAAGAATGATCGGACAGAATGCGATTTAGAGCTCGCGAGAGCGCGGAATGATAGTGAAAAAAGTACTTCAAACGTGTTTATCTCTGTTCCTCAACCAAATAAAGTATATGTTCAGCATATCATTCGAATCGTCTCGTCGAGATCTATCGAATGAGCTCGTAAAATTCATGGGTATCGAAATGTGAAACAAAATAATCAAAATAAACGTTTTGCATGAATACTGATAAGAAAATTGATAACCCAAAAGTTCAGGTGTATTCTTCACAAGATTTGGAACATTTTATCTCTTTGAGACGAAGCACCAAAATGCTCCTGAAAAGAGTTACAGAGCCTCAAAGATGGCTATTTCCGGTACCCGAAAAGTTTGGGAGCCTACCACGACCCCAAAATCGAAAATATGGAACAAAACTCAAAGCAATCTTGTGAATGACCCTGAGGACTGTCCAAAACCGGAGCAAACTCATTTTTGATTTTTCCAATGTACCAGTCTTTGTTCGATTCTTAGGCGACACGCGTGATAATACTTCAGGGAAGACGAAAGAGTTTTCACGGTGTCGACATCGTAATTGCCGATTCTATGGGGGTGGGATATAGGCAGTTACAATATATGTACTAATAAACGACATTTCTCAGTCGTTCGACCGAGCGGATATCGCGATTCAGAACATGTTGAGCAAGAACTGGGTCAGCAAGACATGGCATGATTCACTCAGATCGGAGATGCTTGGGAGTAGGCAATATCTTCGAACCGATTACGTCGCTCATGGCAAAGAGTTCAGCACGACAGGAGATCACTGCTGGAGGTATTTCACTCTCGAAAAAATGCAGAAAAAGTATCCTAAATTTCAGTTTTGGCTTGTCGGACCCCGAGGATGTTGATGTTGAAGGCGAAAACAAGCCCGCGGGGTGAATGGGAGAGAAAAGAAAAGAAAGACGAGGGATCGAGCTGAAATATACTCTTTTTGCTGCCTTTTTTGTGGTTTATCGTGGAATCAGCGTTTTTCTTACGCTAGTATCACATGGACAATCACTATAATAATGTACATAAACGAATATAGAATAAAGTTTGAACAACATTTCACTGAATGAAACACTTCAACAATGAAGAAGTTTGCGTAAAAACTCTTCAATAGGCGAAATTTCAAAAGAGAAAATTGTGCTCTGAGTGTATCCTACAGGGTATAATTATACTTGTGGAGCAGTATACTGCCGAAAAGGCATCGTTTTACAAAGAAATGGGCGTAAAAATGCTTGAAATTGCCGACCTTGAACTGACTTGAGACCATTCAATTCAACTTTTCAAAAAACAGAATGCTCCAATCCAGTCCATTTGTGGTGGGATCGATGCAGGAGGAAGTGGAGTATGTCCACATACCTAGTTTGTTTAGGCGGAAATTGCATTGAGATATAAAGAATCCGAAAAAACAGAAATTCTTACTCAAAATTATGAATTCGGGATCGACCAAATGTTGATCCCAATGGTGCTATAGTGCACTCAGGGCATGCCTAATACACTACAGAAGGAATTTTGGTTCTATCTCATTCGGTTGAGAAATTATGAATTTTCATCACTTGTCCACATGCCCGCACCTGGAGCGCCGTGTTTCGCAATACGGCCGGTGACGTCATCATTTTTGTAAACAAGGTCAAAGACCCCTCATGCCCTATAAGTATGGAGACCGGAATCGAAAATCCTGGAGCTATGTCCGGAATTCGGCCAAAATGGTGAATTTTCTCAGATCCGCTCTCTTAAACAAGTTATACCACTTTACATGTATTTTTGCCTCTAACTATTCACGATTTGAATCTTTTTTGAAGCTATTTTGGGGAAACATTCAGTTCTCATTGTAGAATCGATAGCCATCAGTTTTGACCAAATACACAATTGCTGAGCAATAAACTAAATGCTTGGTGGAAATCGGTGAAAGCTAAAACGCGTTCTCTGTAAGAACGCAGGTGGGAGTGTACAAATTCATCGCCAAGAGCTCAAACTTCACCAAGATGATCCCTAGGAACGGTAATTACGATTTTTGGACTTTGATCTTACAAATTTTGATCTTTGAGCTTTGATCTCTCGAAAAATAAATTTCAGATATTTCTATCGTGTGATAGCTCATTCGAAAGAGCATAAAAAGTTTGAAATTTCAAGCGTTTTCGTTGAAATTGGTTCCAGTTATGACCAAAAGTATGACGATTTGGGCCAATTTTCACGAAAATCGATATGGCCCCTCACTATGCTATTATTTCCACGTCGCTATTTCGAGATATTTTATGCATTTTATGATATGAAAAAATATAAGAATCTTCGCGGGGCATATTTTCACGGACATTGTGTTCAAATTTTGACCCAACCGTGACCAACTATGCCTATTTTCACGAAATCGCCCACACCAATTGGGCTCAGAATGTTTCAACTACACTCGTTTATGCCTCTAACGTTGTTTTTTCTATCATTATGATCCATTTTACGATTTTTCATCAACATTTCGACCACATTTTTTGACATGACTCACCTCTACTTTTTTCACATAAGGGGGGGGGAACGCGAGACAAAAGGGAAGGGGCGGAGCCTAATTTGCGTGTGCCTCTCTCCCTCCCCCGCCTCTCTCGCTCCCCTCCTCCCGCCTCACGTGCGTCCTTTATAAATCGTGAATGCACAAGCCCGGGGAAAAAGCTAAAATTCTAATTTTTTCTCTTAAATTCGTAAAATATTTCAAGTAGTCAGAAAAACTTTGACCGAGCAGAATTTTCATATCTGGAAGCCTTGAAAAAGTCCCTTTTCGTCGAGGATCGACCCTATTCCTTTAGTTTAAGTCCAATTTTGATCAACTTAGTGATGTTGTGCATTTCTCGGACAGCGCTATATCGATTAGGGATACTAAGAGCTATCCATAGCAGCTTAGAACGAGTGATTTGGTTTAGAATGAACCTTGTGCACTCCCCGTCTCGCTTTTTGCTGAAATCATGTCACACCAAAGTGGGCGGAGCTTGCGGCCTCTAGCCATGATCACGTAAAATTACTCTCCTGGGAGCTTAAAAAAGTGAAATAACTGGTATGGTCGTGATGTGGTTTGGTGCCAAGGGGAGGGGGCTTCTAAATGAACAATAAATGTGCCATCGTCAAGAACCTCTTAACACATAGTTTTAGAGAATCGAACTTTTTTTTACTGTGTTAGACGCCTCCGGAATTGTGCTAATCTTACAATTACACAAACGGGCTAACATACTCGATCTTGATACCAGATTTTTGCCATTCACGTTTGTGAAAAATCGCAATTTCAGAAAAAGTGGAGATTCCCAGTGGCATACCTTCCAGTTTGAAGATGCCGTACATCAACCTAAGAATGTGTCGTGAAAAACACATAAAACAATTTCAACAAGATTGAAGGAGGTAGAAATGTGCTTTGGCCGAAAACGCAGTGTTATATAATTATGGCAGATAAAGTATGTTAAAGGTTTTTGCGCTTTGGAGTAGACTTACTAGGCTGTGCGAATAATCGAAACTCCTTGCTTGTTCTTTGAAAGTCTTTCATTATCGAATGAAGAATCTTGCTTGCAACATACGCAATGGAATTGCCAGCTACGAGAATGCGTACGTTTCCGGAGTTGAGAGAATGCTTCTGCATATAAATCATTGCATGACAGAGATGTAAGTTTTGGAATTTCTCGCATTTTTCTCGACAGGGTCGTTAAAGGAGGCGTATCATGAAAAATTAGTTCATGCTCTTGAGATCATGATCCGATTGGTATCCAGAACGATATTAGAAAGCCGAAGTTTGAAAGTTGTACGTCCACTCTGGGACGAGATATCCCCGAAGTATCAGGAAAGGACAGGGAAAACCCCGCGAAAATTCAAATATTTTACGCAGCGCCAATGGGGAGGAAGGGGAGGTAGATCAAGAAGGATAGATCGAAAGGTCATCGTTGTCTCGCCCATTATTGATTGACTAGAAAGGGATTTTTCTTTGTTCCCGCAGGTTCTTCCCATCGACAAAAACTGATCTACTCCTTGGCGATTTGCCAAAAGAACCTTGGCAATTTTCCAAAATATTGCAAGGCTCGGCATATCGTTGTAAGAGTCGCAACATTTGAATTTCAAAAGTTCATGATACGCCTCCTTTAACATCAGAATAATATTAATTATATGGATAGCGTTTAAATATGACGCACCCATAAACACTCGAAAGCAGTATGGTTTGTGTAACCATCTCTCATCTTGAGTCCGTCTTGATCGTCCTCGCACTCCTGTGAGATTCCAAAATGTTTATCATGAGAGATGGTCCTCACATATTTGTGGTCAATTTTCTACCGTGTCACTTGCCCAAGGTGGTAGGGCTGCACGTTCGGGATCGGAAAACCCGAACTCACTGTGTCCCTTCCCTTCTCCCTCAAGCATGTGCACTTGAGAGAGGGCGCACCCTCTCCCCTTTCTCAAAATTTCGAGGAGTCGGAAATACCGAGATAGTCGTATTTTTTGAGTCCCTGGGAGCTTCTCTCCCCGAGATGATCTACAATATCTATCGCCTCCGGCAAGGATACATCTACCCCCATAATATATTCACTAGAGAGTACTCTCACTTCATCACCTTATTGGAATCAGCACTATAACTAGATAGTCATTCATCAATTATCTGAGAATATTGACCCAGGGAAACTCGCGGCTATAATCGCCGCGAGTATAGGATATGCAACGTCAGATTCCACCCATGAAGGCTCACATTCGAGACGGCAACCTCGAAACCGAACACGACCGGACAACCCTTACAAGGTAGCAGGAACATTTTTTAGTGTATATTGCTGGGCCTTATCACCGTATGTCTAATCAAAGTGCAATTGAGTTTACCTATAATATGTAGAACTGATACTGTTTTAATTTTTAAAATCTATACACAGTCACTTGTCAGTCACTTTTTCACTCATTTCCGTAGAAATTTAGCAATTTTCATATTTTTTCTAAATCACATGAGGATTATGCGAACTCGCTCTATCTTTCCACGATACCGCGACTGAAACTACGGTATCGACGATACTCGGTAGATGTCAGAGGGGCAGGGACAAGCTTAGTACGAGTGTGACGCTGACTGATTGTTTGCGGTGTACGGTAGATGGTGTACGGTACGGTGTGATAGCTCAGTGAAGTAACAATAATAATTTATTATTACAAAGCCAGGGGAAGGGATAGGACGGGGAAGGGACGTGATGAGGGTACTGATGTGAGATCCGCGAGGGATACTGTAGTGAGGTTGAGGTGATACTGGAGTGACTGAGATCCTGAGGATCTATGACTGGCTGTGAGGGTCTTGGCCCTGCACAGTGGAAATGACTCGTAAGTGAAACGAGGAGAGGTTCAGTGTGACTCTGGTGGTTGGACTGAATGAGATCCCGATCACGGGAATGAATGGGTGCGAGGGTCTTGGCCCTGCACAATGATACTCGCAGTGAATCGCGAGGAGAGCAGTGAACTCTGAGAAATGGAGGGAGGGAAACCCTTTTATAGGGTTGAGAGGATGAGTATGCAAAGTGAGGATGAACTGACGCCAACATGCAAATGAAATTGCTGGCGAGTTACAAGGACATGGTAATTGGTGAGATCAGACAGGATGGGTGAAAGTGCACATGCAAATGACTGCGTTGGACGACAACGACAAACATCACAGTACAGTAACTGCCCATGAGGGTATTGAGAACTGAGTGAATTGTTGTGATTAATTGAAAAGAAATAGCGAATTTCGTGAAAGTCGCTATAAGGATAGAAACAACTGCAATATTGTTTAAAGGAGGAGTAACATGAAAGTTTGAGTCACTAAGTTGGCAACGCAGTGTTGTAGCTATCGACAGCCATATCAGAATTCTGAAGTCCCCATACCTGTATCTCATCTCTGAACCGAGATACAGCGAATTGGCCTTGTGCCAAAGTTTCCCTCATGGCAGGAAAGGGCGGGGATTTTGAACTGTTGATTTCACTGGGAAGGGACTGCGCACTGATCTACCCCAGTCTCCCCTTGTCTCTTCCCATCGATCGCCTTCCTCCCTCTCCCTATCGGAGGACGGGAGATATGAATAGGGTCTCGGCAAAGGGCCAACTACTGACTACGGTCGCTTCCCATGGCGGCATTTCGTTGTGGGAGCCTCTAACATTCTTTCCTGTAACTCCTCCTTTAAAGGAGGCGTATCATGAACTTTTGAAATTCAAATGTTGCGACTCTTACAACGATATGCCGAGCCTTGCAATATTTTGGAAAATTGCCAAGGTTCTTTTGGCAAATCGCCAAGGAGTAGATCAGTTTTTGTCGATGGGAAGAACCTGCGGGAACAAAGAAAAATCCCTTTCTAGTCAATCAATAATGGGCGAGACAACGATGACCTTTCGATCTATCCTTCTTGATCTACCTCCCCTTCCTCCCCATTGGCGCTGCGTAAAATATTTGAATTTTCGCGGGGTTTCCCCTGTCCTTTCCTGATACTTTGGACGGGGATATCTCGTCCCAGAGTGGACGTACAACTTTCAAACTTCGGCTTTCTAATATCGTTCTGGATACCAATCGGATCATGATCTCAAGAGCATGAACTAATTTTTCATGATACGCCTCCTTTAAGGGATTTCACTCTTCACTCTTCTCTCTCTTCACTCTTTACACTCTTCACTCTCTTCACTCTTTACTCCGTCCTGGGCGGTCGGTTCACCGCGCGCTCCGGCGAGTGAGAGGGAGAGGCGGGTGACAGTCCACGCAACGGGACGGCCCTAAAGCTTCTACCCGTTGCTACCATAAGGGTGTCGCTTCTCAACCACCATAGCTACCAATTGGTGTGTTGTTGTGCTGTTGATTTTGGAGTTAACCAGAACTCAAAATCTCGTGTGTCAGTTAGTACACGTGTCGTTGCGGGCCGAGACAGAAAGACCCAATTCTGTGAGCCGATCAGTCAGTAGATCATACCCGATCGCTGATTGATAGAAAGATCAAGCCACCAGATCAGGGAAAGAGAGAGATCGGAGATCAAAGATCAAAGATCAATCAAAGAGATCAAAGACAGACCAAGAGATCAAAGACCAACCAAGAGATCAAGCGACCAGATCTGAGTAAGGGAGGTGAGGCCGAAGTAACCACAAGGCCAAGATCCGAGAGTGCGATCGAGCAACCAGATCATCGAGTAGAGCGCCAAGGTCCCAGTTGGCTCGTGATTGAAAGGTACCGAAGGATACGGTAACGCGCTGTGTGTCAGACTTGAACATGAGATTGAAGAGGAATGAATGTGCTCGTTTTGCGACCCTTAACGTGGGCACCTTATCAGGAAGGTTGTTGGAGATGGTCGATATGATGATGAGGAGACGTATTGATGTGCTGTGTGTACAGGAGATAAGATGGAAAGGAGATGAAAGCCGATGGGCGAATGGCTACCAATTGGTGTGCACAGAAGGAGATGGACTGAAAAACGGAGTGGCTGTGATATTATCCCCACGATGGTCCGGTTGTTTGGTAGAAGTAGAAAGAGCCAATACCCGGCTGATGAGAGTACGATTGGACGTCGATGGTGAGATGATTACCATAATATCGGCATACGCACCACAGATTGGTCTCGACAAGAGGACAAAGAATGAGTTCTATGCAAATGTAGGAGAGATGATGGAGAATGTGAAAGAGGATGAGATGCTAATGATTGGAGGAGATTGGAATGGTCACGTTGGCAAGACAGCAGAGATATTTGGAGATGGAAATGTGCACGGTGGTAAAGGATATGGACGACAGAATGTCGAAGGCCTCCGATTGCTCGAGTTCGCACAGCAACACAACCTGTCAGTGCTGAACACGATGTATGAGAAAAGAGAGAGTCATCTAGTGACGTACTACTCAGGTAGGGCGAAGACACAGATTGACTATTTATTGGCGAGAAGGAATGATAGATGGAGAGTGAAGGATGTGAAAGTAATTCCATCGGAGATAGTGGCACCGCAGCATAAGCCTGTTGTATGTGATGTGAGGCTGAGAGGAGAAGGACGTACGAAGAAGGAAGGAATACAAAGAATGAGTCCCAAGATGAAGTGGTGGAAATTGAAAGATCCAGAGATGAGGAATGCATTTGAAAGAGAGGTGATCAGGAAAGGAGCACTGGGAATTGATCCCCTGGACGAGGATATGGAAGTGGATGAAGTATGGACAGAGACTAGAGATAAACTGCTCGAGTGTGCGAGGAAGGTACTCGGAGTGACGAAAGGGAAGAAAATGGCTAACCATGAGACTTGGTTTTGGATGAATGAAAGTGTCCGCGTCGCCACAAAAAATAAGAAAGAAGCATTCAGAGAATGGTTTCGAAGGAAGAACGTCCAGACTAAGGCGGAGTACGAGGCTAAAAAGTTGGAGTGTAGAAGGGTGATACACGAAGCGAAGATGAAGGCATACGATGATCTCTATGAGATGTTAGATGGCCGCGAAGGGGAACAAGCAGTGTATAGATTGGCGAAGATGAGAGATCGAGGAAGGAAAGATATAAAGGAAGTGAAATCGATTTGTGACCGAAGTGGAAAGGTGATCAGAGGAGAAAGAGAAGTGAAAGAAAGATGGCGGGAGTATTTTGAAGATTTACTCAATGTGGAAAAACCGCAAACACTTGTGAGCGATGGAGACCCAGTGGATCTACCAATTCTAGACTGGAGTTTGGAAGAAGTGAGATGGGCAATTGGAAAGTGTCCATGGAGAAAAGCTTACGGTCCTGATATGATACCAGTAGATGCCTGGAAGTCGATTAATGAATCTGGAGTGTGGTGGTTAACACGATTGTTCAACAGAATAATGAAGAAGATGAAGATGCCGGAGGATTAGAGACGAAGTGAAATTGTCACTCTCTATAAAGGAAAAGGGGACATCCGAGAATGTGGGAATTATAGAGGGATAAAATTGATATCACACTCAATGAAGATCTATGAGAGGTGTATCGATCGGAGATTGAGACAGATAATGGAATTGAACCCTACCCAGTATGGATTTGTGAGCGGAGCGTCTACCGCTGAACCCACATTCATTCTCAGTCAGATGGTAGAGAGACATATTGAGTATCGACAAGGCATCTATGCTGCATTCCTGGATTTGGAAAAAGCATATGATCGTACCCCTAGAAGGCAGATATGGAGAAGTTTGAGAGAGAAAGGCGTGCCGGAGACCTATGTGGCTTTGATTCAGGAGATGTATAGAGGTGCAGCGGCCCAGATTCGAACCCCCTTTGGTCCAACCTCGGATATTACAATCAAAGTGGGCGTGCATCAAGGAAGCGCATTGAGCCCGTTACTTTTCATCACGGTCTTGGATTCGGTGATGGGTGACACGATGGAAAGTGCTCCGCAATGTCTGGCATATGCAGACGATCTATGTCTACTAGATACGGATGTTGCCAGATTAGAGAAGAAGGTGCACGCGGTTCAGAAGAGATTGGAGGCAGGAGGACTGACACTCAATACCGGCAAGACAGAGTTCATGATGATTGGAGGAGGGCAGGCATCGATGGCTGATGTGAAGGGAGAGTCCATCAAGCAAGTCAAAGAATTCCGGTATCTCGGATCGATGATTCACGAGGAAGGAGGATCAGAGAGAGATATGAACAACCGGATAAGATGTGGATGGGCAAAATTCGTTTGTTGTTCTGGAGTTCTCCATGATAAAAGAGTGCGGATGAGATTGAAGGGAAAAGTGTACCGAACAATAATCCGGCCGGCCATTATGTACGGAAGTGAGCATTGGGCTCTCACTGATAATATGGAAAATAGACTGAGCGTTGCGGAAATGAAAATGGCAAGATGGATAGTTGGAGTCCGATTGAGGGATAAAGTGAGGAATGAGGAAGTAAGAGGAAAGCTAGGAATTGCCTCGATTGTGGAGAAGATTAGAGAGAAACGGTTAAGATGGTACGGACACATCAAACGGAGAGACAGAGATCATCCATGTAGAAAGATCCTGTGCTATAATCCTCCTGGAAGACGACCCGCGGGAAGGCCCAAAATGGGTTGGTCAAAAGTGATAAAGAATGATCTGGCAACCAAAAGATTAACGGAAAGGCACGCACTAAACCGAGAGTTATGGAAAGAGAAAACGGCCCATCCAGACCCCGCCTAGCGTGGAGAGAATGAAAACTACATGACGTCTACATACGTGATACAAGAACCTTAATTCATTTCGTTTCATTGTTTCTTTTTGTATGACCCCCATTGTAAATACGTTCGACCTGGATAAATGATGATGATGATGATGATGACTACTTAGAACCCACAATACTCAACTTTACAACTCTATTTTTCTTTGCTTTACCGCTTTTATGCATATATTAATTCATAAAAAAATGTGAAGGTGACACTCACCTTAAAAGGGCGTTTGTGGTAGTTAATAAATGCCTCCTCGTTCCATTTAATCGCATTCAATCGAACGGGGTCTTCTATGGCTGAATTTTATATTCAAAAAATCTCGTGCTGATTTTCAGTGCGATCACCTATGACATTTTCTCTACAAATGCGCAAGTTGAAAACACCTGCACCTATTACCGTTAACATTACTGTCATTCTGTCCCGGTCGACATAAATAGATATGCATTTCCAAAGATATTCATATTTTTTAGTTCTTCGTATATGAGACGAATCGCGAGAGAATCACCCACCCAGTGGCGGAATACAAAACATATGTCCAATCCGGCCCAAAAGTATATCGCATGTACTTTTTACAATGCTCTTTCAAACTGCGCTTCGAAAATTTGAATATCGATTTTTATTTTCGAGTTACAGGAGATCAAAGATCAACCACTAACGATTTTTTCTTGAAATGACCCCACGAAATTATTCATAACTCGCTTCAAAATAAAGATTTTTTCTCATTCTAGGTTGCCATGGATAGAGGGAAGCTCGGGCAACATTTCTCAGAAGAAAAAGTCATTCCTGGTCAGTGCGCTCATGAGGAGCGGTCGGGTGACTGAAAAAATAGCATAACCTTGGGAATACCGATGTCCCCAAAAAGTTATTATGATTTTTATAAAGCACATATATATGCCTCAAAAATCACCGAGGGGCAGAGAAATCGGAGGTTGGGAAAAAAAGCTCTCACTTTCGTCTATCGGCCCGAGGACGAGTTTCTTAAAGAACAGTTGTCGACGTTCCTTTCGAACCAAAATATGCTCAAAATTATTGAAACTTATCATAAAAAACATTAAAGACCTTTGCCACACTTTGGATGCTTTGGACCGATTCCGAAAGATTTGATAATTTTCATTTTTTTCGAATCCAAAAAATGATCGATGAATCTCTCTCTATCGATCTCTATCGATCTCTGCCCCTCGGTGATTTTTGAGGCATATATATGTGCTTTATAAAAATCATAATAACTTTTTGGGGACATCGGTATTCCCAAGGTTATGCTATTTTTTCAGTCACCCGACCGCTCCTCATGAGCGCACTGACCAGGAATGACTTTTTCTTCTGAGAAATGTTGCCCGAGCTTCCCTCTATCCATGGCAACCTAGAATGAGAAAAAATCTTTATTTTGAAGCGAGTTATGAATAATTTCGTGGGGGTCATTTCAAGAAAAAATCGTTAGTGGTTGATCTTTGATCTCCTGTAACTCGAAAATAAAAATCGATATTCAAATTTCCGAAGCGCAGTTTGAAAGAGCATTGTAAAAAGTACATGCGATATACTTTTGGGCCGGATTGGACATATGTTTTGTATTCCGCCACCTAGCCTCGAAAATGGGTGATTCTCTCGCGATTCGTCTCATATATCGTGCGTTTCAAATGCTCAGCAAACTCAATGTGCTGGTTAGCGAATTGATTGTCTGGGAAAGAGAGGAAGGGAAGAGGTATTGCGGAGGAGAGCAGGTAGATCACTAGCCTCCTCCCGGCCTCTTCCTAACTCCGCCCATCAAACGGTAGTCAAAGGTTAACTACGAGTGGAACGGAAAATAATTTCACGATACATGATTCAGACTTTTTGGTCATCTATGGTATTCGCTCGAAGAAAAATTCATTCGAAGAAAGAATGTTCTAAGAAAGTGAACGATTAGCCGAACTTACCGTAGACTGATTTGTTGATGTGTTGAGGGAGTTCCATTAAAGATGAAGAAAAAATTATTAGGTAAATCGCTCCAACAACGATGACAGATACAACAGTCGGAGAACTATGATTATAATTATTTTAAACTTTTTCTGAGTTGTCTGAATTTGATAAAATAAATGTTATTCGCAAATTGCTTAAAAATTTTTTTAATTCGAATGCTACCGTGAAAGATACCATAAAATTATCGAGATTTATTTCAGGTTCCCAGTTCCTCGGGGTACTTCTATCTTTATGAAGATAGATGCGGAATCGAGAGAGTGAGAATCGAGGTCATTCATGCCGATTATCATGGTCTCGAGCTCATTTAATAACATATTATAGTCTCACCTTATAAAAATCTTTTCGAGAGAGAAATGAACGATGGTTGACAGGAAGACCGAGAGAGCTAAGCAAACAAAAATATCTGCAAGTATTCATTCTTTCTCAACGTGTTTGAAAAAAATCGGGCTATGTACGAATAGGGTGGCCCTTTCACATAAAAGGAGGAGTAACAGGAATAAATGTCAGAAACTCATACAACGAATTTTTGTAACTACAGTAGTGAGCCGTAGGATCTTTGCCAAGGACCTATTCTCCCGTCCCACGATTGAGAGAGGGATGAGTACCGTCTACGGGAATTGACTTGGGGGAGACAGGGATAGATCAAAGCAAAACTCAAAAAAGCTAACAAGCTATTCCTATGTTCAAGCTGGCTTTCAGATTGTGGTAGCCATTTGAAAACACACCAAAGGTTCTGCTTCAGCTATGTAAAACATAACTGCGCAGGTCAAAGTAAAATATTTTTAAAACACATTCTCTGTAATAATGGGACAGCCTCAGCAGGGGGGGGGGCGACACAATAATTTAAAAAATGCTCCGAGTTGAAATGTTTTGTGGGGTCCCAAGGGGTCCAGCATACTTCTGGTAACGAAATTATGTTGAATCAAAAAGCAATGATTTGATTCATGCATTTCAAGATCAAAAAATCAGTTTCAATTTTATAAATTTTAAGATAAAAACCTTTTCCTGATAATTTGAGAATGTCCCAGTAGTATTTCCATAACACAATGACTGGCCAGTGAACAAGATATGTCACGTAAGAAATGTCTCCAAAAAACACGATTACTCTAAAAAACGATCATTTAACAGAATAGGACCCGCCTTTTCAAAGATATCTCGCCTATTATTAGTGAACACGGTACGCCTGTCCTCCGAATTTCCAAGCACTATTATAGACGAAGTAAAGGCGACCACAACTGATCGTAAAACTAAAACAAATTTAATTCCGAAGTGTAAGTCCTAAGACTAAATATATACACAGCAATTCAACGTACTCGGTTCCGAAAAGAGCATTGTTGGCAATAGAGTCAAAATAATGAGTGTTACAGTAAGAAGAATAAGGAGGCTGGCAAACGAGTCTGGAAATATTGCTCTTTTTTATAATATTAGAATTAATACACAGCTTATAAAAAATGTTTATAAAAATACCGTTAAAGAAAAATAATTGAGATTTCTGGAATTCTTGATATTTTTTATCATCTCCCTTTGAGTATTGAACCCTCTGAAAAAGTTAGACTTGCATGATCATGGGGCCAAAAATCGACGGTTTCTCGAATACGAAAAATAATCATATAACTTCAACAGCAAAACGAGATAGAGCTGGAAATTCTAATGTGACACTTGAACAGCTTGACCGATTCTAAAAAAACAGAGAAAAAATCGAAAAACGCCTTTTCCCTCCCGGAGCGAAAAGGGGACATATCACGCTTGTCACGAGAAAATCGACCTAAAATGGCAATTCTTGGGAATGGGGCGAAAATTGAGAAATAAGTTTAACAGTTTTGGCTACCTCTAGGCATCTCTAGGCACCTCCCATTGTGCAGAAATCATTATGGGGCTCACTACGCCGGGTCGGTATTATTTTTCAACATCGGAATAGAAGAATCATCGTTCATTACTCAGTGAGGTTCCTCGGTCATCACTTAACGAAATGAAGTGAGCGGTGTCAAATGGAATTCGTTGTTGAAAAATAAATTCAAATAATTGGAAAATTTCCGAGGGGTGGAAGGTACCTCAGGATTAATTTATATTTTGCACAAGAAAGAGCTTGAAGAAAGAGCAGCATATCAAAAAATAGAAGTTCCGAATCATACATTTTTGAATTATGTATTTCCGATGTAGCTCGGATCAGAATCACTTTTAGGACTTTTAACCGGAATAGATCGAAAGAACTCGAAAATATAGTAGGGGTTATTCTTAGAGCAATTTCTCTTATAAATGCACCAGAACCGAGATAATCTTGGTCAAAGTTGGGGCTCCCGGATACCGACCCGACGTAGTGAGCCCCAAAATTATCTGTGCACAGTGGGGGTTGTTAGGAGTAGTAGAGAGAAGGGGTTGTTAGGCGGCATGTCCTACCTAACTTAGGACATGCCTAGAGGTAGCCAAAACTGATGTAAATTTATTTCACGATTTTTGCCCATCTCTATTATCAGCTCGATTCTCTCGTGGCACCCGTAATATTGCGAAATCACTTCTGCGAGATTGCAAGTTGTTTCTTTGTGGTTGAACTGCAAATTGAAACTTCAAAGAAGTTTATGAGAGTGACTTTCTGAGTCAGTGAAAATCTTTGCCTTAGACCTTGGCACTAGCCAAAAATCGAATTCCTCCAAAAATTTTTTGGTAAGTAGCACTCATGTAGTGTACCTCAGTGCTAGCATAATTAGTGATCTGGTTGGCCCTCCGCCGAATGGCAACGAATTTTAAAGTGAAACATAACCCAACCGACTTTGTCATTTCGCAATCGATTGAAACGGTGGATATCACAAATAATGCACACCACCTCAGAGAACATCCACCCTAAATTTCATCCCAATCCATTGAAATCTGATAGGGAAAAATCGAAAAATCGACATTTTTGCGCATAAAAGCGGTCCTATCTTTTTCGGTTGTTCAACTATGAACACTTTTTATTTCGTATATCGAGAGATTAATCATTTGTCTAGCTTAGGTAAAAAAATGGAGAAGAAAAATAGGGAACGCCTGAGGTTATGTTCGAAAAACGACAACCAAGTTGAAAAAATCACTTCTCGATTGAGGATTACGGTAGCCAAATTGGCAGCCAGAGTAAAAAAAATACATGGTTACCTCATTTGCAGATTCTGGAAGAATCTGAGTCACTATCCGCAGATTAGCACCGATTTTAAAAGTGAAACGTAAACCAGCCGGGTTTGCTATTTCGCAATTGTGGCCAACAATCAAATGCTCAAAAAACTCACAAAATTCGGGCGAACATTATGCACTGTTTTCTTAATCTATAATAAACGAATTACAAGAACTTTCCGAACTGCAACCCAAAAATTGAAACATATTTCGAATATTCAAATTTTCTCGTCGATTTTAAAAGCAATCGCTGTGAAACATCGTGTATAATGTTCGCCTGAATTTTGTGAGTTTTTTGAGCATTTGATTGTTGGCCACCATTGCGAACTAGCAAACCCGGCTGGTTTACGTTTCACTTTTAAAATCGGTGCTAATCTGCGGATAGTGACTCAGATTCTTCCAGAATCTGCAAATGAGGTAACCATGTATTTTTTTTACTCTGGCTGCCAATTTGGCCACCGTAATCCTCAATCGAGAAGTGATTTTTCAACTTGGTTGTCGTTTTTCGGACATAACCTCAGGCGTTCCCTATTTTTCTTCTCCATTTTTTACCTAAGCTAGACAAATGATTAATCTCTCGATATACGAAATAAAAAGTGTTCATAGTTGAACAACCGAAAAAGATAGGACCGCTTTTATGCGCAAAAATGTCGATTTTTCGATTTTTCCCTATCAGATTTCAATGGATTGGGATGAAATTTAGGGTGGATGTTCTCTGAGGTGGTGTGCATTATTTGTGATATCCACCGTTTCAATCGATTGCGAAATGACAAAGTCGGTTGGGTTATGTTTCACTTTAAAATTCGTTGCCATTCGGCGGAGGGCCAACCAGATCACTAATTATGCTAGCACTGAGGTACACTACATGAGTGCTACTTACCAAAAATTTTTTGGAGGAATTCGATTTTTGGCTAGTGCCAAGTATATTTTCACTGATTCAGAAAGTCGCTCATGAAACACTTGCGCTCATTTTGCACCTGACCGATCGGGAAATTCGAGTTATTTTTCACAAATTGTTTACATTTCGAAGAAATTGAATCGAGCGGGATATTCTTTCATGTCGGTATTTTGGCGCAAAATTTGCATCCATTGTTCACCGTTATGTGGAGAGAACAAACGGGCTCAGAGTGCTGTGAATAGAGAACGAAGGTTGGGCGCACGCACGTTCTAGTCACGACGGGTAGACTTTGAAAAAGAACTAGGGAACTAGTCCTTACTAGTCAAATGAGGAGAGTCCACTCTCGATTTGACTAGTAAGGAACTAATTACTAGTTCCTTTTCATAGTCTAAGTCGTTAGATTACAAAATAGGACTTTGCACGGGGGTCCCAAAGGAAAACGGGGGTCAATCAGAAAACGACCCTTAGCAAAACAAGGTCCCAACACACGTGTATCGCTGAATCATTCTGCATTTCTGATCCTGCCTATTCTTCTGCCTATTCTACTGTGATACTCTTGTCCTGCTTGCCTATATAACAATAATTGCAACTTCAAATGAATATTGTTTTCAATGCACTAAGAAACAAATTTCAATAGACCCGCGTGGCCTCTAGTGCAAGAATTAGGTTATAAATTCATCCGAATTTGCTTGATTCTTACGCGAACGGCCTCATATAGTTAAGTGCCGTAGCAAATTTACACGAAAATA
Source organism: Pristionchus exspectatus (assembly GCA_911812115.1). Taxonomy (NCBI): domain Eukaryota; kingdom Metazoa; phylum Nematoda; class Chromadorea; order Rhabditida; family Neodiplogasteridae; genus Pristionchus; species Pristionchus exspectatus. The sequence continues at coordinate 1,357,110 of OU461588.1, read as the reverse complement.
TTTAACTTGTTTGAAGTGCCAATTTGATAAAGGATCTGGAAAAATGATGGGACCCCCGTTTTCTGATGGGACCCCGTTTTCCATTGGCACCTCCGTTTTCTCATGGGACCCCCGTTTCTGTACAGAGCCCAAAATAGATACGTTTTCATAAAAGAAAGGGGCTTCCAGGTGTGTTCCTTCCTCTTCCTTCCGTAGGTTCCTACACGTTTTCAAAGTACCCAAACAATATATCAAATAGGGATGGCTTGTTGGGAAAATGACCGAATCAAGATCTTGCCAATGTTCTAAATGATTTGAAGAATTCTTGGTCGAGGAGATAATTTAATGGCAAATTAACAACATCCGACAAGATCTTGTTTTCTTGCTTGCGAAGTCATCCCTGACCTCAAAGTACAGTAACTTAGTACCGAAATTGTAACTATCGCCCATCTAAAATCTCCCCCCTATCATAATTAAGACTAGGGTTCTGAAATTGGGCGGCGCCCAGTCCGCCCAGATCAGAAATGCGTTAAATGCATAACGTCCAATTCGACCAATACCGAACAGAGGAATTGATCCTGGGCGCGTCTGGGCGCTCATTCGACTCATTCGTCTCCAAGAAGAGCGGTTCACTCTTCGAACCGCAAGGGAGTACATTTGTGCGAAACGAATAGAGATATGAGGCACTATCTGAGAAAATTTACATTCGGCCGCACAAGGAAAAATAATAATTCGCCAAAAAAATGCCCTAGGGGTAACTTTTGGCGTAGAATCCGAAAATCGACCTTAAAAAGCCGTATCTCTTAAAGAGAGTCGGCGTCCAAAAATTAATGTTTTTCAACTTCTTTTAAACTTCGAATTTAAAGAAGGAGAGGCACGAATCGCCCGATATGCAAAGTGAGGCGGAGCGCTCTCCTCACTTTGCATGCTTTCTAGCTCGTTGCCTGCGCTTCAGGGTGGCCAATCGAGTATATCACATTTTGACGCAAAGTTGTTTCTTGTTCCGCGCGTAACGAAATTGCTATTAAACTACGGTCGCGTTTAAAATTAAGCTTTAATTATATAATTGGTGCTTAATGAACGCGAAACCATACCAGAAATCGAGTTTTATCATTAAAAACTAAGAAAAAATAGTGAAAATAGGTGGAAAACGCGTAAAACGAAGTGAAAGTGGGCGGAGCTAACGCGTTTGCCGCACGGAATAGTTTAATAGGTGTGCAATTACAATCGTATCATTTTAAAAATGTGATATCTCGGTTTAGATGAAATTTGAAAACGTGGGAGTTTCGAAAGCGTTATCGGGAGCTCATGCCACACCGTCTGACATCGAGAACTCAGTTAGCCAGATATTCGTGCCACCCTTTTCTTTAAAACGCGTTCTCTGTAAGAACGCAGGTGAGAAGGCACAAAAATTTCAAAATCATCTTCATGTGCTCAAACTTCACTAACATGACCCCTAGGGACGGTAATTACGATTTTTGATCTTTGATCCCAAAAATTTTGATCTTTGATCTTTGATCTCTCGAAAAATAAATTTCAGATATCCTTATCGTGTGATAGCTCTTTCGAAAGAGCATAAAAAGTTATGTAAAAATTTCGATTTTCAAGCATTTTCATCAATATTGGTTCCAGTTATGACTAAAAGAATGACGATTTTCGCCAAATCGCCCATTTCAAGAGGGCTCAGAATGTTTGCCCGACCATTGTTTATGCCTCTAATGATGTTTTTCCGTCATTATGAACCTGTTTACGATTTTTCGTCAACAGTTTGACATTATTTTTGGTCATGACTCACCTCGACTTTTTTCACATAAGGGTCCCTATGTGAAAAACCATGGTGGTCGTCATGTCGAAATAGGACCTCCGACCCAATCAAAAATACTTAAGAGTACCCAAAAATAAGTTTTATGTTACTTTAAGTGCAATCATACATGTTATTGTGGTCTATTCTAATATGGCCCCTGACCGATTTGTTACATAAGGGGGACCCTTATGTGAAAAAAGTCGAGGTGAGTCATGACCAAAAATAAGGTCAAACTGTTGACGAAAAATCGTAAACAGGTTCATAATGACGGAAAAACATCATTAGAGGCATAAACAATGGTCGGGAAAACATTCTGAGCCCTCTTGAAATGGGCGATTTCGTGAAAACAGGAGTAGTGGACCACGGTTGGGCCAAAATTTGAACAGAATGTCCGTGAAAATATATCCCGCAAAGTGTCTTATATTTTTTCATATCACAAAATGCATAAAATATCTTGATTTGGTGTCCTGGAAATCATAGCATAGTGGGTAGCCACATAGATTTTCGTCGAAAAAGGCGAAAATCGTCATTCTTTTAGTCATAACTGGAACCAATATTGATGAAAATGCTTGAAAATCGAAATTTTTACATAACTTTTTATGCTCTTTCGAATGAGCTATCACACGATCAGGATATCTGAAATTTATTTTTCGAGAGATCAAAGATCAAAGATCAAAATTTGTAAGATCAAAGTCCAAAAATCGTATTTACCGTCCCTAGGGGTCATGTTAGTGAAGTTTGAGCACCTGGAGATGATTTTGTGATTTTTGTGCCATTCAGTGCCCATTTCACTGCGTTCTTACAGAGAACGCGTTTTAAGCGAAGGCATGCACTGGTGCTCCAAAACTTCAAAAATATTAAATAAAAAATATAATAAACAACTGAAAATAAAAATAAAATTAATTTGCGTGTATTTCGGGTTACTGTCGCTCCTGCCACCTGAAAAATTCTGCGTTTTCGCACAAGTCGAAGGCAAGCACACCACGCCTCGGCAGTTAATTTTTTTCGTCTGTTCTTTTTCACTGCTTCTCTAGCCTTTTTGATTGTGTTTTTGTATAAAGTGATTGTTCAAGTATGGTCCACAATTCGATTGTGAAACATTTGATATCATCTCGATTTACTTTGGTAACGTGAGGGGCTTTTCGCGCTTTTCTGGCTTTTCTTACCTATTCTCTTCTATTATTTCACAGTTATGTATTTTTTTCGCAGTTATAATTATGTGATACTACTGAAATATGGCCTGAGGTTGACCTTTTCGGAAAGTGGAACCTCCAGGAGGTAGTGCGAATCTTTTTTTCAATTTTATTGTTGTCATTTTCATCCTGTTCAAGTTTCCGGTCATTTCTTCTGTTTTTACGGGAAAATGTGGGTCGCATAGGTCATTTTGAGGAGTTACTTGGCCCCTGCTCTGCTAGCACCTTGTTGTTAAACAATTCGTATTCGTAGTATTTGTTGTTGTTCTGTTGCTATATTTAATCAACCTGAAAAGATTTACGTTTATATTTATCAGGTCAATGTCGCCGACATCTTGCTTGTCGACTATATCGCCGTCAAGGAGAAGTACGCCAAGTACCTTCCCCACGCCGCTGGACGCTACCAGGTCGGTAAATGATATAAATATTTCTGTCCCAATTTGCATTATGTTTGGTACTTTATGAAGAAAGCAAACCCAGCTCTCTGCAAGCACCTTGTATTTAAAACATTAGGACCTTGTACCAAAACCTTGTATTTAAAACATTATTGCGGGCCCGCAACGGAGATGGGAAGAGAATTACCGTGTCAAAAGAGGAGAGTCTTCCCCTTTCTCGATGCGGGCTGATGCGGGCGCTGTGGGCCCGCATCCTTCTCTCTCTCCCCTCACCTATTCGTTGCGGGCCCACAACGTGACCTCCTTCTATTGCGGGCCCGCAAACCTCGTACGTAACAACAAAAAGAAGGTCATGACTGTCCGCATCGTCAAGCACTCTTTCGAGATCATCCACCTCCTTACTGGAGAGGTTTGCAATTTTTTTATTACTTAGACTAAATACATCATTATACCTGTCTATGTATGGAAAACAAACCCAGCTCTCATTTTCTAGTTAAACCATTCTGAGATTGTAATTCGCTTGCTTTCTAATCGTGTATTATTGGAACACTTCAAAACAATTCTTTTCAGAGCCCCGTGCAGGTGCTCGTCAACGCCGTTATTAACTTAGGCCTCGTGAAGACTCCAACCGTGTTGGGCGCGCCGATACCGTCCATCGTCAGGCCGTCGATGTGGCTCCCCTGAGACGTGTCAACCAGGTTTTTAAATTCGAATGTGCAATTTTTATATATTATGTGTCTATGAGGAAAACAAATCTAACCACCTTATAGTTAAAACATTTTGAGATTGGCAACCCTTTGATTCATCGCAATATCGTTCCTTAGCTCGTAATATTTATTAAATCTCAGGCTATGTGGCTTCTCTGCACTGGAGCTCGCGAGGCCGCCTTCCGTAACATCTCAGTGAGATGGAAATCAAGAGGGATGCTATCCTAGAGGGAAGAAAAGCCAGGTACGGTAGATATTACTCGTCATATATTGTCGGCGACCGTCGGTCGCTGTAAAATTGCTTTGTGTACACGGCTGATCAATAAGCAGAATTCGACAATGATATTACTGCTTTTGAGGGATACGAAAATTGAAATTGCAAGTCAGAGGCGGCGGAGAATCGCGCTCGTCAGGCGGGATTGATCTATCACTTTAAAAAATGAACTTATTTATGTGAATTGACTCTACTTTCTATTGTAGTTCTCTTTTTTCGTGTTGTTTGAAAGAGATATTAATAATTTATTGTACTGTTGGGTCTAATTTGTATTTGATTCGAGTTTTTTAAAAATAAATATTGTTACAAAATTAACTGTGTTCCCTATGAAAGGCCTGCTACGAATAATAGTTTGAGTCTAATCTGAAGTCTGTCTCGATCGTTGCATCTATGTCAAAAAACGAAGTTAAAACCGATTGATCGATTGATCTATTTTGCCCTCTAAGAGAGTTTCATGTTTCATGAGAGAGAGTTTCATGTGCACGATTTCTTGCGTTACGGGAAAAAATATATTTGCTCGCAGAATAGTCGTTTTAAGCATAGAAGTGTAATCTACTCCTTCTTTCCACGTTGATGCTTGTCGGAAAACGAATTTGCATTGAATGAGCGAGAAATAAGGAATGGAACGAATGACGAGGGCGCACACACATCTTGACCATTGTTCTAAATACAAGCAGCCACTGATCCTATCAAGATAATCAAGAAGTGGCAAGCACAACTCACAAAATCTTTGAGCAATCGCCAAAGAGCAATTAGTAGAAAAAATTCAAAAAGACATCGAGAGTGAAAAAGTCGGGAATGTATTCGTGTTTCGGCGGCCCGAAACCCGACTTGGTCCGACATGGCCCGACATTGCTCGGCTCTAGGGAAGAGGAAAGTTCAGGAGTACAATTCTGTCTCTCCTCCGTGCATTTCCATATTGATTAGTCAAGGAAGGCTAATCAATGACAATGAGCAGGGACAGACGGAATTGATCACTTGATCTATCTCTTCCCTAGAGCCGAGCAATGTCGGGACAAAGTCGGGTCATATCGGTCCAAGCCTGGTTTCGGGCCGCCGAAACCCGACAACAGTCCCGACTTTTTCACTCTCCGAGTCGAGTTGCTTGCCCGACTTTCTGAGCCCGATCGGACCACACAGTGATACTCCAGGGTCGGGTTCCTGAAAGTCGGATTTGCTCGATTTCACCAACCCTATTCCAGAACTTCAAACTTGTGACTTCTACTAAGGTCCATTCGCCTTAAAATTACTTACATGGACACAAAAAAACATTTCCTGAGATTTTGAGAGCATTCTGCGAACATAAATTTTTCAAGATTTTAAACTTTGACTTTTTATGAAAAATAGCCTCTTTTTGGCTCTTTCTGCCTCCGGAAAGCTTAGGCCACGGGTCTAGCCCTTAGGTTGAATTTTTCCTAAACTAACTTGAGTATGAGGATCCTAAAAATGTAATAAAAATCCAGTTATCAGGGGGTCCTCTTTCCAGGGCACATTATTTTCTGATTTTGAAAACAGTTTTAAATTTTTTCGATCTGAAATAGTTGTCCAATTTTTTCCGTGTGAATGTAAAAGTTATTCAGAATATTTTCGCATTTTTTGAGAAAAAACCCGAGGTCTCTAGCTGCGCTGGAAGTTGAGATATGACATAGCCGTATCCAGAACCGGAAAATACCTAAACGACGATTCTGGGACAAAAGTTCTGCTATGAAAGTTTTCTTATCTCTAATATAGTCTACCATAAAAAATTTCATCGATAATGCTCAAACTTAGGGCTCCTAGTTCCTCAAGATCCTGCAATCTCTCAGAAGGCGCGTGTTAAATTTAGCGATCCAGCCTTGTTTGACGCTCCAAACGACAAACTCGGGGCTCGAATTTTTTATGAAAAAATGTACGCCGTTGTAGTTTTTCACGAAGAATCGAATGAGCATAGTGAGAAATGCCGAATAGGAGAAAAAAGTTTCAGGACAGCCACTTTTGTGGTAAAAAGTACGCATTACCTTTTTCTCAGTCGAGTTGGATTTTCACTTTCTACAGTAAAAATTTTTATTTTTTATTATCTGAAAGATTTTATGCTTAAAATGAGGTTCCAAAGTATGTACCACCTCTCACAGTGAAGTAGAGGTCGCAATACGGGGCAGGCCACGCGCCGGGCCTCGCGCGCTGCGAATGGAGAATGAGTCGACCCGATACCGGCCTCGAAAATCGTTGAAAGGCCCGATACCGGCGCACTTTTGACAGCTGTAACTCAGATAGATTTGCACCAAACGAAAAGTATTTCGGAATGTGTCACAGCTGATAACACTCTACAGCTAAATGTAAAAATCGTGGCAGAAAAATGACTTTGAAATTTGGCTCTTGAGAGGTTCGGAATTGGAATATTTGATCTGAATCCAGTGTAATTGAAGTATCATCGTCGGGTGCTACACCTCTAACGTTTTGAGCTCATTTAAACAACTTGGAAAGCAAGAATACCTCTAGGAAGAAAGGAGAAAGTTGACCGAACGCGTCAAATCCACTAGCAACCACTCGATAGACCAGCGCGCGGGCGAAATGATGAGAATAACTGATCTCACTATGTAAAGAGCGCAGTAAAAGTTCACGAAACGCACGATTGTGTGACTTTTTATCGGGCCATTCACGAAATTACACGGGCCGGCCCGTATTTCTCTCCCTCTCATTCTTCATTCACGGGGCACCGTGGTATCGGGTCGTATCGTTTCTCGACCTCTACAGTGAAGTCAACCGTAAAAAAACAGGTTTAAGAGATACGGCTTTTTAAGGTCGATTTTCGGATTCTACGTCAAAAGTTACCCCTAGGGCATATTATTTTTCCTTGTACGGTCAAGGGGTGAATTTGCTGAGTTCTCTCAGATAGTGTCTCATAGGCTTCAGACATAAAACCATCGCGTCTATTTTTCACAAAAGAATCTATCCCTCATTCTCGGATAAGTTTCAGGACGGACTCATATGCGACGCCCACTGGGCGCGAATAAAGGAAATCCGCCCATTGCTTGTACCGTATCCATTGCGCCCAACTGGGAGATTCGACCAGTGTGCGAAAACCCAGTTGGGCGGAATGGCCCAACTCGGGGAACCCTAATTAAGACTACCATTACTGCCACTGAATCATTGAATACGATTCCTGAAGCTTCTACCATGGAAAAAGAGTGCAGAAGTAAATTCGATAAATAAATATGGTTGGCAAAAATACCTGTGCAGCGGACGCTGATTTGTTTTTGATAAGGAACTGAAAAACATATGAACATTTACACTGATAATTATTAAGCTCATACGTAACATACTGTAGTTATCACAAAGAGTACATTCACCTCATGCGCAAGACTTCCACTCAAGAACTGCCAAATGCGCGATGGAAGTGCGTTAAATGCCATGACGGGATTTGCCCAGCATTGAAATGAGAATGAGGCTGAGTATGATTTCTTTAAACAAACGCTGCCGTTTCAAACCTGCGATCAACACTGCTAAATAGGGAATTCGAAATTTTTCTCTCAGATTTCGCTGAGTTGAAGCAAGTAGAGGAACGATTATGTAAAACTGTGAAAATTGTATTGATGTTAGGAAATACTTAACATACGAAATACTTTACATGTGTTTTTAATCATGGGGAATCGGAATATTGAAAAGATCATGCAGATTGAGGACACGCGGTTCACACAGATATGAGGAAGTTCGCGATAGAGTCAAGCATATCGGACTTGGTTTGGCACAGCTCAAAAGTATCAATTCTCTGAAACTCTCGGATCTAAGGTTCTTGAGGGTGCTAATGACGATGGGCATATTCATTTTTGCCGTTGAACCTTCTTTGGCTCCAGACGAAGTCACGTCGAATTCAAATTTTTTCAAATTTCCTCAGTCCCCGATATTGCTAAAATTAAGCAAAAATTAATATTAACGAATTAAGCCTGTGGTAAAATTTCGTGCTCACGCCTGTCCACTTCATTTTAAGTCAGTTTCAAAAATATAGTTGAAAAATAAAACTTTTCACTTCGAAGGTTGCGGGCTTAGCAACCGGTATAGATTGATTGGGTTGACAAGAGGATTCCAAATCTAAATTTTGAGAGAATTTGATCATCGGAATTCCGAGATTGAAACCGAAGAGTAGTCGAAATAGATGAAATCGCTCATGTTATCTTTCCCCTCCCAAATCACACTTCCGATCTTTCGTCTCTGTGCTCTCCTCTTTTCCATACTCTCTCGCCGATTGTCTCTCACGGGGTAGGGAAGGTCGGAAGTGTGAGCATTTTTAATTATTGTGCCCTGCTAAGGCTGTCCCGTTATTGCAGAGAATGCGTTTTAAAGAAGGCGTCCCACGAATCGCTCGGGCGGATATGCAAAGTGAGGAGCGAGAGGGCGCGCTCTCCTCATTTCACACGCTCTCTCGCTCGTTGCCTGCGCGCGCAAGGCCACTTGGAACGCAGCCAAACGCTCATATCTCAGTTCAAACGAAAATTGAAAACATGGGAGTTTCGAAAGTGTTATCGGGTAGCCACGACCCACCATCTCACATCGAGAAGTCTGTCAGCCAGATATTCGTGGGACACCTTCTTTAAATACATTTAGCTTTTACCTGTGCAGTGATGTTTTACATAACCGTAACAGAACGTTTGGTGTGTGTTTCAAATGGCTAAACTTGAACATACATAGGAATCGCGTTTAAGCTTTTTTGAGAAGAATGCCTTGATCTACTCCTGTCCCCCCCCAAGTCAATTCCCGGGCTCTGTTACAGTAAAAAGGTCCCATGAAGATAAAAAGGTCCCATGACGATAAAAAGGTCCCATGACGATAAAAAGGTCCCAAAATAAAAAGGTCCCATGACAATAAAAAGGTCCCATGACGATAAAAAGATCCCAATAATAAAAAGGTCCCATGACGATAAAAAGGTCCCATGACGATAAAAAGGTCCCATGACGATAAAAAGATCCCAATAATAAAAAGGTCCCATGACGATAAAAAGGTCCCATGACGATAAAAAGGTCCCATGACGATAAAAAGATCCCAATAATAAAAAGGTCCCATGACTCCAGTATGTGAATGACAATGCTCAAGAACGACATGAGTTAGACGCCTTCCTAAGCAGCGAGTTTTGCCTAAGCAGCCTAAGCATTTCGATGTTCTCAGAAATTTGCCCAAGTTGATTTTTCCCATGCTTGGTGATCACTTTACGTCTATAGAAAAAAGCTTAGGCCGCTTAGGCAAAACTAGTTGCTTAGGAAGGCGTTTCACTCATTTCGGACTTGATGATTGCAAGTTAACTACATGAGTCGCTTGTTTATCGCCAGGGGATCATATTACATCCATGGGACCTTTCTATCGTTATGGGACCTTTTTATCGTCATGGGACCTTTTTATTTGTTTTGGGACCTTTTTATCGTCATGGGACCTTTTTATCGTCATGGGACCTTTTATTTGTTTTGGGACCTTTTTATCGTCATGGGACCTTTCTATCGTTATGGGACCTTTTTATCGTCATGGGACCTTTTTATCTTCATGGGGCTTTTTATCTTCATGGGACCTTTTTATCGTCATAGGACCTTTTTATCTTCATGGAACCTTTTTACTGTAACAGAGCCAATTCCCGTAGACTCATCCCTCATCCCTCTCTCACATACACACTCGGGGACTGAGGAAATGTTAAAAACGTGATATCGACGGAATGTCGTCTGGAGCCAACGAAGTCTGGAGCAAACATGAATATGCCCATCGTCATCAGCACCCTCAAGAACCTTAGATCCGAGAGTTTCAGAGAATTGATATTTTTGAGCTGTGACAGCTCTTGCTCGACTTTCTCACAAACGGATTCATATGAAGTTCAAGTCAAAACACAATGTCGCTAATACGCAGATCGCGGCTGCTAAAGACACCGGTTCACATTCTCGTGGCCAGCCTCAGAAACTTTTGCATCAATCTAATAATTTAAAATTAAAGGAAAGCATAAATTGAACACACCTGAATCTCAACTCCAGCGACCACGTATGAGTAAGAAGATTTGTTTCGAATAGCTGTGGAATAGAGTTTAATATTTAGCAACGATACAAGGGTATCTATAGAACCTTCTTGTATCTTATCTTATCTTAACTCATCTTGTATCTTGATATCTTGGTAACTCAAATCATCGAGAGAGTTTTTCTGCTCGGTTCGATATCAATTGCATTACGCCCCTTCCCGTACCTTCTCCTCTCAACATTCCCACGCAAACGAACAATTTTGACAAGGATTCTGCATTACGAAAACTGCAGGCACATTGGTTCGCTATCGCCATGATTGTGCATGTATCATGTACTTAGCTTTAGGGTTGATCGTTCGGAACGGAATGACGGAATTCCGAACTTTTGATCAAATTATATCCTCACTTCGGAATGGCCGAGAGTCGAACAATGGCCGTTCCGGAACGAGAAATCCAATTTGTCCACGCTTTTTACAAGCAAAGACATCTGTTACAATTGTACCGAATTGCCTGCAAATTGTACCGAATAGCCGACATGCGTTTTTTCAAGGCCATTTTTTCAAAACAGATTGGTCTGTACAATTTTCCGTCTCAGTCTGCTGGCAGCTTTTTTCAAGGTTATATTTTCAAAGCAGATTGGTCCGTACAGCCTTTTTCCGTACAAATGTACGAACTAGCCGGCATGATTTTTTCAAGGTCATTTTTTCAAGCTACGATTTCCGTACATCATTTTTTCGGTACAATTTTTTTTCTTTTTTTTCAGGTTCCTTTTTTCGAGATCCCTTTTTCTTTTCCCCGATTTTTTTCCATTTGTTTGATGTGATGTGATGAGTCACCTTGTACTTTTCGCTAAATTTGATTGATAGGTGTCACCTTGTACTTTTCGCAAATCACATTTGATTGATGGGTTCGTGTCACTTGTCACCTTCCCCTCTCCTTCCCCTCCCGTTTTCGAGTATATATATATTTTGGGTTCTCTCTCCACTTCACTTTCTCGGTCTCGAGATTTTCTCGATTTCAATTTTCCTCGCTACTTTTTTTTCTATCAATACTATGCATAAAAATTCTAATATGTTTGGATTACTAAAAGTTGTCGACAAGGATTCTCTTCTTCGTGCAATCGGTAAGTATACAAATTTAAAAAAAATATATAATTCTTTTTTCAGTATTCGCTAAAGCAAAAGCCGATCTTCAATTCTTCAAGCTCAAATGGAAAGGAATCGACACTCAATCTATTGATCAAGACGATAAGAACCATATTAAAAAATATACAGCCCTTTGCTTTTTTTTCAGCTTCAACGTAACAGAAATGACTGTCAGAGAAAAAAACATCGCAATATTTGCAAGAGAAATGAGCATAGATAGGGGCCACAACGCAGATAGCCGATTCTGCACAATGGGGTCAAATTTGTGTTCAAACAGTCCCTCGTGGTCCCAATATCATCATACTTTTTACCGTTTGTCGATATCTTTTCTCTGATGCGCGCTAGAGCCCGAGAAGTACGCGCGCAAAGCACTGGGGAAGAGGAGGGAAAGGCGAGACGAGAGGGAAGGGGGCGGAGCCTAATTTGCGTGTGTCTCTCTCCCTCCCCCCGCCCTCTCGCTCGCCTCCCCCCGCGCGTCTTCCAACAAAAAACACAAGCCAGGGAAAAGTGCTAAAATTCTAATTTTTTCTCTAAAAATCCTAAAAAAATCGAATTAATCAGAGAATTCCTGTTCGAACTCAGATTTCATCCCCGAAGCCACTAAAACGACCTATTCCCTACTTTTATTCCCAATTTTGACCCGCTTAGTGACAATTTTCAACTTTTGAACAGTTCTCGATCGATAGGGGTTGGCAGTAGCTTCCCAAATCAATTTAGAACGTGTGATTTGGTTTAGAATGAGCTTTGTGTTTTTGTTTTCTCGCTTTTTGGTGAAATCGTGTCCGCACAAAGTGGGCGGAGCTTGTGGCCCCTAAGCATAGAAAACAAGGATTCATACGATCTAGAGGATGTCAAGGGTGTTCAACGATCATTAAACGAGATTCATGGACGTCATCATTATCGTATCCATTTGTTCGAAGTCAGAGGAGATCATTGCATTCATCTTTGGAGTGGAGCAACGCCTTCTGAACGGAATATAATTATCATAAAAATTAAAGGTCAGTTTGATGTTCCAAAAAACATGCATCTGCTCCTGAAAAGTTCACACTTTTGCTACGACTGTTTGCATATTTACCGCTATAAGCATAGCCATCACTGCGAATCGACTTGCAGAACTTGCGGAATTTCAAACATGATATGCAATGTATTAGATGACAATTATTCTGTACAATGCGATAACTGCAATATCGTTTTTACATTAATGCAATGTTTTGAAAGGCACCGTAAAAAATCAAAAAATGGAGGATCTAGATGCAATATCGTCCAATTTTTAAATTTTGAATTTGCAAACGCTTTTTTTAATAAGAAGAATTTCGTTCCAGGAAAATTCCATGTGTGCAGCTATATTTAAATAATTTACTGATTTTACAAATAAATAATTTTTCAAATCTGCTACATTTTAACCACTTTCCCTTTCTTATCTCTTCCTCCCATCTCTCCAAGTTCGGCTCTCTTCCACTCAAAGAACGATCAAGAGTTGACTCAGAGGTGATTTAGTTGCATAAAATTTTGGTTTTTCCCGTTCCAGTAATTATTACTTCATTTTCTCTATTTATTCTAAACTTTATAATTTTCCCTCAGTCATGATTTTCTACCTCTTACTGGCAGGTTGTCTTGCCTGCGCTAGTGAAGAGTGGATCAACAAGGAAGAATCGTTCGTATTTGACCAGAATACCCTTTTCCACCTAAACAAGAAAAACCAAGTAAGACTGCTGGAAAATATCCAAGGATACCTTTTCGATAATGTTACCAAAGTATTCTTTTACAAGCATGGCGGAATTGTTTATTCTTCCTTCAACAACTTGCCTGTAAAGTTTAGTTCAAATACATTCTATCAAGTTTTCACTCTCATCTCTACCGCTGCAAACCTCGTACTACTTGCCTATTGTTTCATTCTGTACCGGAATCGTAGGTCAATGCGAATCAGTAGCATCTTTCAAACATTATAAATTTCTTCCTAAATTCATTTGTAGCGCGTTCATTCATATTTTTTACTGGTCCCTTTTCTTTTCCGATTCCTTTCGCTTTCAGTTTCCATTTTTTCGAATCTTTTGATTGACAGGCTTCCGTTACAAACTTGATTAATAGGCATGAGTCATCGTTACCGTGTTCTTCCCGATTTTTCGATATTTCAATATTTCGGCATTGTATAATGACTTACCATTTTTTGTATGACTTTTCAATTCTAAAAGTTTAAATTTCCGCATTCTATTTACCGGTCTTTTATGCCGTATGACCTTTCAAATAATCATAATTCATAATTTTATATTTCATTCTTAGGCTATTTTCATGTAACTTGCAAATAAGATTTCTTCCAAAACTGTTTCATTTTATCCTCCCTTCTTATCTCTTCCTCCCAACTCTACCCGTTCGGCTCACTTCACCACAAAGAACGACCAAGGAACCAAGGGATTTCCATTTCCAATGGGGGTTTCTTCAAGAAATTTGCATTTTCTCTATTTATTCTAAACTTGATAATTTCCATTAGTCATGATGTTCCGGTAAGATACAATAATCCAAAAGTCGGCGAGTTGGAATACGTCGCCACACGCACCACACACTACACCGGGAATGACTTATTTTAACAATTAAAACGCGTTCTCTGTAAGAACGCAGGTGAGAGGGCACAAAAATTTCAAAATCATCGCCCGGTGCTGAAACTCTACCAACATGACCCCTAGGGACGGTAATTACGATTTTGAACTTTGATCCAGGAGCAGATGCATGTTTTTTGGAACATCAAACTGACCTTTAATTTTTATGATAATTATATTCCGTTCAGAAGGCGTTGCTCCACTCCAAAGATGAATGCAATGATCTCCTCTGACTTCGAACAAATGGATACGATAATGATGACGTCCATGAATCTCGTTTAATGATCGTTGAACACCCTTGACATCCTCTAGATCGTATGAATCCTTGTTTTCTATCCTCATTTCTCTTGCAAATATTGCGATGTTTTTTCTCTGACAGTCATTTCTGTTACGTTGAAGCTGAAGAAAAAGCAAAGGGCTGTATATTTTTTAATATGGTTCTTATCGTCTTGATCAATAGATTGAGTGTCGATTCCTTTCCATTTGAGCTTGAAGAATTGAAGATCGGCTTTTGCTTTAGCGAATACTGAAAAAAAGAATTATATATTTTTTTAAATTTGTATACTTACCGATTGCACGAAGAAGAGAATCCTTGTCGACAACTTTTAGTAATCCAAACATATTAGAATTTTTATGCATAGTATTGATAGAAAAAAAAGTAGCGAGGAAAATTGAAATCGAGAAAATCTCGAGACCGAGAAAGTGAAGTGGAGAGAGAACCCAAAATATATATATACTCGAAAACGGGAGGGGAAGGAGAGGGGAAGGTGACAAGTGACACGAACCCATCAATCAAATGTGATTTGCGAAAAGTACAAGGTGACACCTATCAATCAAATTTAGCGAAAAGTACAAGGTGACTCATCACATCACATCAAACAAATGGAAAAAAATCGGGGGAAAAGAAAAAGGGATCTCGAAAAAAGGAACCTGAAAAAAAAGAAAAAAAATTGTACCGAAAAAATGATGTACGGAAATCGTAGCTTGAAAAAATGACCTTGAAAAAATCATGCCGGCTAGTTCGTACATTTGTACGGAAAAAGGCTGTACGGACCAATCTGCTTTGAAAATATAACCTTGAAAAAAGCTGCCAGCAGACTGAGACGGAAAATTGTACAGACCAATCTGTTTTGAAAAAATGGCCTTGAAAAAACGCATGTCGGCTATTCGGTACAATTTGCAGGCAATTCGGTACAATTGTAACAGATGTCTTTGCTTGTAAAAAGCGTGGACAAATTGGATTTCTCGTTCCGGAACGGCCATTGTTCGACTCTCGGCCATTCCGAAGTGAGGATATAATTTGATCAAAAGTTCGGAATTCCGTCATTCCGTTCCGAACGATCAACCCTAAAGCTAAGTACATGATACATGCACAGGCTATTCGGTACAATTGTAACAACAAATATGTAGTAATACTACTGTCACGAAATGTAAATGCATTGTTAGAACCGCTCTTATTTCGTTTAATGGAAAGGGCCGCGACTTTTGACACTTCCCAGTGATAGACTAATGTTATGGGCATATCATATACGAAAAAAGACAATTCTGTAGGCGTCCACGAAATTTGCATAATGTCAAAGTTTGAGCATGGAAGTGATCTTTGATCTTTTATAAAACACGTGGACGCCTACAGAATTGGCTAATTTTTGGATATGGTATGCCCATAACCATAGTCTATCACTGGAAAGTGTCAGAAGTCGCGGCCCTCTCCATGATCTCAATCTAGAGCGCTTTGAAGTTTATAGTCTCGTTTTCGAAAATTTTGCATGATTTGCATAATTGATGGTGGCCCCTACTTCCATTTTAAAGGAAATAGTCGACGCAAAGTGAGAAGTGCGATAAAATTGAATTTATAAAAAGTGAAATCGAACTTCTTATATATGTTTCATCGAAACACATTCGAATTCCATAAATTAATTTCGAAAAAGAATCTACAAAGTGTTCATCGACATTATAGTTTTCCCGGTAGCTCGTGCATGGGGACACCCGCATTATTTTCGGAACCCTAGATAGTTGATCTAACTCGTGGTTAGATAGTGTAGTTCTTTCTCAAGAAATTTTAAGTATTAACTCTAATTATCAAATTTCTCGAGTTAGATAATATACCTATAATATGGATGTGGGGTTCCCCATGAACGTGCTACAGGGAATAACTATTTTATCTTAATTTTTTTAAAATTTTTTTAAAGTACAGTGAAAAATAGAATATTCTGAAAAAAATGCCCTAGGGTCAACTTTTTGCGTAGAACTCGAAAATCGACCTCAAAAAGTCGTATCTCTAAAACTAAAATTCCTACAGTGGACTTCATGGTGACAAAGTTTGCCATACAAAGTTTTTTGTGGAGCTTCCGATCATCTAACAAAGTATAAATTCTTTCAGATAATGAAAAATGCCATTTCTGTTAGTCGTCGCGAGCGGTTCCCTCTCCATTCACTCTGATGGAGAGTGGTTTCTTCTAATTCCTCTCGTCTCTGCCAACGACTCAACAAGATCGGAATCCCCATCCAAGCTGGACTGGTCGCCGTGTGATGGGTATGACCGCCTAAGATGTTTGGTCCCTCAGAATCCAGGCTCGTATCTCTCGCTCAAAGATGGATTTTCGAGTTTGGAGGACTCGAGCACACAGAAGACTCCAGCACACGCCAGGCTTCGTATTTGACCTACAGTGGGACTCAATCTGCGTGCAACTCCGTCAACAGTCCTATCGGGAACCAAGGGAGTAGGACTCTTTCTCCAGCTATTGCGACTGTGACAAGGAAAGAAGACCAATCCACTGGCCCGAGACCCCTCAAAATGAAATCTTGAAAGAAGAACGGCATTCTGATACCCCATCTTGATCAGCGCCCAGAAAGCGACACTGATAAATTGTATTGTATTGTATTGAATGAAAAATGAAACTTTTTCACGAAAAAAAATTATAGAAAAACTCACCTGGAAAAAAAGTTATGCTATTTTTGAGCTAAAATATTTTTTCCTGAAAAAAAATGAACTACGGCGGATTTCTAAGTGCGATCTTTGGATTCCTCATAAAAAGTTACATAACACGGGTCTCCTGTAAAAACGTAGGAGAATGAGAGCCTTTAGCGACAGGAAAAAAATAATTTTTCTCCGATTTCGTTGAAACTTGGTATACTGGTTGGGGTGAGGGTCTGGAAAACGTTGATCCACTTTGTTCGGCGAAATTTGCATATTATGCAAATTTTGGACCTCAGACTTTGAGAGGCTGTATCTGGCTCTGTTTTTCAGCTATTAAGTTTTAACCGGTGCAGATCCATCGGTAATCAGCCTATTTACATATTACTCAATTGTGATCACATGCTAAAATGCGATCTTCCATGTGTAATTCCTGGAAAAATGAATTTTCGAGTACATTATGCAAATTTTCTCGAAATTTTTGTTCAGTGATCACGAATTTTATTTTTGGGATCGATTCCCCATACCCGAATCTACATGGCCTAATATTTCATTAGTCCCAACTCGTGTCGCGCGATACTGCTACTGTACAGGAGATCTGGACTTGCATTATTTTCGCTAAACTCACGTTTTTCATATCTCAAAAACGGTTGTATTTGAGCACTCGGGCTACTAGACCTTTCTTATAGAGCTAGCTGAGATGATCGATAAATGTGTTTAAATTTTTGAATTTACATAAGTTTGAACCGAGGTACACTCAAAAACGTGATTTTAGCGAAAATAATGCAAAGTCCAGATCTCCTGTACAGTAGCAGTATCGCGCGACACGAGTTGGGACTAATGAAATATTAGGCCGAAATCCGAAAAATAAAATTCGCGATCACTGAACAAAAATTTCGAGAAAATTTGCATAATGTACTCGAAAATTCATTTTTCCAGGAATTACGCATGGAAGATCACATTTTAGCATGTGATCACAATTGAGTAATATGTAAATAGGCTGATTACCGATCGATCTGCACCGGTTAGAACTTAATAGCTCAAAAACAGAGCCAGATACAGCCTCTCAAAGCCTGAGGTCCAAAATTTGCATAATATGCAAATTTCGCCGAACAAAGTGGATCAACGTTTTCCAGACCCTCACCCCAACCAGTATACCAAGTTTCAACGAAATCGGAGAAAAATTATTTTTTCCTGTCGAACGCCTTCCTACATTCTTACAGAAGACCCGTGATAAGTGGTAATCTTTTCAGAATTTTAGCTTTTTCCATATTGGCTCATTTTTGCCTTCAAAGGCGACGGTGACACGATTTTTCGCGTTTTCATTATTTGTAAACAATATAATACTTGCTTGTTTTATCCCGCATTCGTTCATATTCGTCTTGATTGTTTGTGAACATCATATTTCTGAATGATAAAGTCACCTTCGAACTTAATTTTTGATATTACGAATCGACTTTTGGGTTAGATTTAGTTTTTGAATACCGCTTATTTTTAAATATTTTTTTATATTTTTAAACGACATAAGATGGCATATTATATATTTTTTCACATTCTTTTCAATCGCATAGGTTGTTTTTAGACGGAGGAGTAGGAGGAGAGTGTGGTCCGTTTGGTCCCCAGAGATCATTACGTGGTTTCTCTCTCGTTGTTTACTGCATTGTCGCTTGGGAGGGGTGGGGAGAGGGGAGAGGGACAGAAGGAGAGAGGGGGGAAGATGGATAGGAAGAGAAAGTGTGTAAGAAAAGTAGAGAGGAAGACGAGAAGGAAATATTCGAGAAGAGTAGAAGGGTTAGTGGACTTTGTTTTCAACCGCTCTATCGTGACTGTCGAAAATTCGTTTTTCTATGAAATTGACATTGTTTTTTCAGGGATGCTCTTGACGCACCTACTAATATTTGCTGTTTTGTGTCCTCTGGCGTCATCTCCTGGAGTTTGTTTTGTTAATATTTTTACTGAATTATTGACTTTAATTCAGGAAAAGAGAAAGATAACATGCTACTTCTCTGTTCCTCGAGTTTCGAAATTGGAGAAAGTAGAACGAAGTAAATCGATGAAAGTGCCCTCTGGAACGTGTTCGGCGGTGCTGATCAGGTGAACTGGTTTATTTTCTCTGAAGAAAGTTTAGAAGTATATATAGCGCACTCGTGAATTTGAATTTGTTCAGAGCGGAAGATCTGATGACGATCAGTCTTTCGAGGCAATACTTTGGTGCCTTCGATGATTACGATCTCATCATGACTCGAGGCGGTGGTGAATATCGGATGCATCCCGAAAATGCCGACGAGTTGAAATCTGATGTCTACATCTGTCAGCACCACGTGGACGAGCTCGGACATAATTGGGCTCAAAAAATATACCCACACATTCTATACCACAAAACTCCAAGTGAGTGATATTAGAAGTTATAATATTTTTTTAAAATTTGGCAGGTGGAAATGTGCTGGCCTGCAGCTATCCAATCGAGCCTCATAATAAGCATATCGATCACAGCAAAGCATTCTACCTGAGAAGAGAAGAAACGAAGGCGTATCTAGCGGCTACTGGCATTCATTTGCATATCGGGCTTCGTTGAGATAATGTGATACTTTCCATTCTGAAATATCTCATTGCAGCTGTCTGCAAAGATCATCATGAGCTCATTCTCAGTCGAATCGCCGAGGCAAAAGAAGAGAGTTGCGACAGAAATTACGGTGACACTGATGATCCCATGGGAGATGGAGAACCAGAGCATACTGCACTCAAGAATGCATTCTTCTCATTCTGTAAAGAGGCTGAGATCGATCGTGTGTGTCCGAAGTTATCCTTCTCGGACTACACGAGAGATACACAGACTCGGAAACAAAGAAACATCGAACGAATCTGGTGGACTACTCTGGAACTCGTCGTCCCTGGCTCCGAAATGGAAATGTGGGACAGAGTGTGCAAGACAGGAAACTACCGTGAATGGGATAACTTCGGAAGAGAAGCAGCAAGTCTAATTCTCCCTGAGATTGCTCATCTCTACATGCTGGCCGATGATGCCCGTACTCGAGATATCATTCTATCGCAAGCAGCTGGCCCATTGACGTATCCTGAACTTCTTCCCTACTTTCCCGGTCTCAGCACATACAAGTGAGTTTTTGAGAATTTGGAATTATTTATGATAAGCTGAAGAAATACAAGAGAGCATTTGTAATAAATTATTAATGACAGGTTCAACAATGCTAAACGGATCTGGGCGACCCAGGAACTTCCTCCGGAGGTCACGATTACACGAACCAGATGGAGTGATGAGAACAGCCTCTACTTCGTACACTACTTGACGAGGTAATGTTTCCCGGAAATAATAATTTATACAATCTTTGAGACGAGATTCATAATTTCAGTCCTCACATGTGGGTGCAGATGCCCTCAGGACAACGGAAGGCCAAGTTTTCCACTGGGGAGAAAGTGGATATCCCCAATGTGATCAGGAATTTCGGACAAGCTGAAACCATCCGTCACTATCGTGCATTCATGGAGTCTCAGGGATTAGGAGATAAGGTCTACTCTGACTCAACGATGATTCGAATGCTCCGAGCGTGTCCCGCTTCGCAACGACACGCAATGACTTGTCTCGACTCATTCAAGGCTGCCAGTTATGAGGTACGAATCAACCAATGAGACTCTGTCAAAGTAAAATTCAGGCCTTCGATGGAATAGAAGAAATTCTTGGTCGGATAGTTGCTATGGGAAAGATGGACAAAGACGGAGAGAAGGAAAGATGGTTCAAGTTCCTCGAGTTCAGACTCTATCTGAAACACGATTACATTCTTCATGTCAAAAATGACAGTCGAGTTGCTGATCATTCCCTTCTCTTTGCCCTCTCTGATCCCTAGAATCCCAAGTTCGCCGTACATCCTGCACATCCTCACGATTTACAATGCCCACGTTGCATCAATGGAGAGAAAATCTTCAGGCGAGAGTTTGAGTCGGCAATTTGTCTTTTAATTTGATTATTTCAGAGAACTGCATGATTATCTCTCTAATCTTATTCTGACCGATCCGGATAATGAAAAGGAATACAAGGAGATGCTTTTTAATTTGGCAAACTATCAAGAAGCTATTATGCAGTTGAAGAAGCATGATGTATACCATTTTCACCATTGTCGTAGCTAGTTATATATAAAGTTTTTTTCCAACGCGAGATGGTGAAAATTCTGAAAAAATGATCAGTTAGAAAAATATCACCATTTCAGATGCGCTATGTATACACTACCCTCGTGAAGGACAATTTCATCGTCGATTTGCCCGAGAATCATGCATTCATCACTGCAGATTACAGGCAGAAAGTGAATCCCACGAAATGTTACGAGACACAGTGTGAATATTATGCCAAGAAGAGAATACCATGGCATTTTCTCCACACGACTGCTAACATCAGTGGAGTTCTCGTCCAGCATTTGGGAATTCATCTTGTGGACGATGATCCACAGGCAAGTTGAAATTCTAATGAGCATCTTAAATCGGAGTTTCTCAGGATTCTATGTCGACTGTTTCGATCATCACGGCCTATCTGAAGGTGCTGAAGGTAGCTGGAATAACTGCAGTGCACATCCGCTCGGACAATGCTCGTGAGTTTCTTGACACTCGATTGTTTAGAATTATTGGCACGCTGTTATCATAGTCACCTTTCGGTTGTTTCGGAATCAGACAATTGCGGTGAACAGTATTTCATTCTCGTCATGTCAGCGAACTATCACTGCACTCCGACGTTGGCTTCTATAATCTCCATGTCGAAGCAATCTGGAGTTGAAATATTGGACTGGAGCTTCTCCGAGGTTCATTTCAATTAATTCAATTAATTAATTTATTTATTAAAGGTCCAATACGGGAAGGGACCTGCGGATCGAGGCTGCGCCAATGCCAAGTTCAAGGTTCGCAAGGAGGTGAAGAACAAGGGAAAGGTTGAGAGTCAGAGGGATTTGTTTGACATTCTGACGAAGGAGCCACTGATGCCAGGAGTTTCGATCTATCTCGCTGAAGTATCTCTTCCCGATTCTCAGTCATTCCAATCCGAGATCACTCGTGTGACTGATTACAACCATTTCAAGAAGGAAGGAGATCATCTGAGAGTATGGAAATACTTTGGAATAGGGGAAGGAGATGTCTTCAAGAATCTCTACTCGAATGCTGGTGTCTACAAGGAGCTCAAAAGAGGCGGCTTTCTCGTCGATGCTAAGATTGCAGCAGAGGACAGGGTGTGTATCAAGAACCGACAACCTGCCCTCTTCTGGCACTATGCCCAAAGCACTTGAGACCAAAGAGACTGGAGATCGAGATCAGGATACAGCAGTGGAGCTGGAACCAGAACCAACGAAGGACGTAAAGAAGGGATTGGCATTTGCTTGCTGGTGTGGATCGACCTTCCTCCAGTACGGTAACTATCTCAACCATCTGGACTATGGTGTGCACAAGATTCATCCTCTCAAAACCACCAACACCGATGAGACTCTCAAGTATTATAAGAAGTGTTTGGAGGATATCGTCCATGTGAAGTCTCTCGTTCCTCTCCAAGATGCCATCAATACTATCTACGATAAGACGATGCCAGTTCTTGCAATGGGATGGGGATTGAGATCTGCGAAGAAGCACGGAAGATACCCTGAGAAGGCCAAGTTGATGATTCAAGCATTCGCTATCGAGAGGAAGTCCCAAGGGAAAAGAGTCGATCCCCAGGAGGCTTTCAGAAGGATGAAGAATGATAAGACTATCGTTCTGCACGAGAGAATGAGCATCGAGCAGATCAAGCGGTACATCAATCGACTCATCTTCACTCGTGTGAAGAAGACTGTTGTGATCAGAGAGAGAAGGTCTGAAGTGGAAAAGGATGAAGAAAATGCATATGAATGGAAAGTGACGGAAGTTGAAGAGGGCGAATGGGAGATAGAGGAGGAATGTGAAATGGATGATAGAGTTGATGATTTCGATACATTCTACAATCATTTTGAGAAAGATGACGAAAAGATTTTTCATAAATGAATGTTTCATGAATGTATAAGATGGTAAATATTCACGCTTCGAAATTTATCAAAATACGCATGATATTCATTCCAATACATTCCTTTTGAGCGTTCGTAATAACTTCCTTTGGTCTTCCACTAACCCTTCTATTCTTCTCGAATATTCCCTTCTCGTCTTCCTCTCTACTTTTCTTACACACTTTCTCTTCCTATCCATCTTCCCCCCTCTCTCCTTCTGTCCCTCTCCCCTCTCCCCACCCCTCCCAAGCGACAATGCAGTAAACAACGAGAGAGAAACCACGTAATGATCTCTGGGGACCAAACGGACCACACTCTCCTCCTACTCCTCCGTCTAAAAACAACCTATGCGATTGAAAAGAATGTGAAAAAATATATAATATGCCATCTTATGTCGTTTAAAAATATAAAAAAAATATTTAAAAATAAGCGGTATTCAAAAACTAAATCTAACCCAAAAGTCGATTCGTAATATCAAAAATTAAGTTCGAAGGTGACTTTATCTTTCAGAAATATGATGTTCACAAACAATCAAGACGAATATGAACGAATGCGGGATAAAACAAGCAAGTATTATATTGTTTACAAATAATGAAAACGCGAAAAATCGTGTCACCGTCGCCTTTGAAGGCAAAAATGAGCCAATATGGGAAAAGCTAAAATTCTGAAAAGATTACCACTTATGTAACTTTTTATGAGGAATCCAAAAATCGCACTTAGAAATCCGCCGTAGTTCATTTTTTTTCAGGAAAAAAATATTTAATCTCAAAAAATAGCATAACTTTTTTTCCAGGTGAGTTTTCCTATAATTTTTTTTGTGAAAAAGTTTCATTTTTCATTATCTGAAAGAATTTATACTTTGTTAGATGATCGGAAGCCCCACAAAAAACTTTGTATGGCACCCCTGTCACCATGAATTCCTCTGTAGGAATTTTAGTTTTAGAGATACGACTTTTTGAGATCGATTTTCGAGTTCTACGCAAAAAGTTGATACTAGGGCATTTTTTCAGAATATTCTATTTTTCACTGTACGGTGGTAGGTGAGTCCTCTCAGATAGTGTCTCATAAAAATAAGTTTAATCCAAAAACCAAACCTCGCTGAAATAGTCGGTACTTCTGAGAAGTGCGCAAACATTTGTGGAAAAAGAAGCAGCCCAGATGGTATCCGATAGAAATCTAAAACATAAATATGAGGATGTATATGAGATAGTCACACAGATTGTAGTCGGGCATGGCTCATTGAATATTTGAAAAAATAGAGATTTTTAGAGGGTATCTCAATTTTCCCATTCAGTCAGACTCAGAAAAAAATCTTTTTTTAATATTTTTTTCTCGTTTTCAGAGCGACTACATAGTGCTGTAAGTATAGCAAAAAAAGAATGAATGAATGCACAAATTTGCTTCGTAATATCACACGTCTTCTGAGAGATTGCATGACCCTGAGGAACTAGGAGCCCCAAGTTTGAGCTATATGGATGAATTATTTTTGGTAGCGTATATAGGAGATAAGAAAACTTTTATAACAGAACTTTTGTCCCAGAACCGGCTTTTAGGCATTTTCCGGTTTCCAACCCGGCTGTGACGTGTCTCAGCTCCCAGAGTAGCTAGACGCTTATTCTTTGGCCCAAAAAATCCTCAACAATTTTCTGAACATATATTTTTAGAAAAACTAAAATTGAAAATTTCTTCGATACGAAAAAAAATAAAATGCAATATCTAAATCGAAAATCAATTTTTCCTCACTCGGGGACCCCTCTTTGGGCAGGTTCTGACTTCATATTTAGAATCTACGTACTCGATATGGTATAGGGCCGTTCAGAGCTAAGGGCCATAGGTGTTAGAATAGGTCTCAATAAGCCATTTTATCCGAAAAACAGCGAAATTTTGAGTATATCGATTGTTTCCAATCCATCAAAATTTCAATTTTATGGCCTCTACTTCTTCCTGTAATTGTATATTATTGATTGTGAAGTGTTAGAAACATTATTTGAGAGTAAGAACATATGCCTTGTACAAATACCAGAGATAAGAGACACTTTCTGAGACAATCGATCTTTTTACTCTATCGGCAATACAAGGAGAAATAAAATATGATCAAAAAATGTCACCAGGGAACGTAGAACTCGAAAATCGAGCTTAGAGTGCCAGTATTTAGTACAGGACGCTTCATCCTGCCAGGGGCAATATCTATGTTTCGAATACGCTTCTAAACCCTGTCAGATGATAGTAATTCTTGTAGATTTCGACGAGATGAGCATTTTATTAGCTTTATTATTAGCTTAATTGAGAAAAAAAGTCATATCAAAAGTCATATCGATTCCCCGTTGGATTTTACCGGTGGGTTGATTTTTAGAGAATATTCGTCGACTAAGTAAATCTTCATTTATCGCCCGGAACAGCGCCTAGAGCTTGGTGGCGCTCCAGTTGTTCGTGGGATCCATATTCTTGGATTGAACTGTATCATTGGATAAAGGATAGAAGTAACCGCTTTGAATAGTAGATTTTCGTGTTTTATGGCGACCGTGATTTCCAAAAGCGTTGCTTCAGCAATTCTTGCAATCCGAGATAATGTTCTAATCAAAATATTTCCGACTGTTATTTATTGCTCCAGGCGATAAATGAAGATTTAATAAGTCGTCGAACATTCTCTGAAAATTACTCTACAAGTGAAATTCAACGGGGAATCGTTTGAATGGTCAAGAAATACGACAAGAAAAGCCAAAAATTAAAAAAAAAATTCATTTTTTCGGCTGATATAACTTTTTTTTCTTAATTGAGCTAACCCTTTGGCTTTCTCTAATAAAATGCTCATCTCGTCGAAATCTACAAGAATTACTATCATCTGACAGGGTTTAGAAGCGTATTCGAAACATAGATATTGCCCCTGGCAGGATGAAGCGTCCTATACTAAATCGGGCGTAAGAGATACGGCTCTCTAAGCTCTATTTTCGAGTTCTACGTGAAAAGTTTCCCCTAGTGAAATTTTTTGATCGTATTTTATTTCTCCTTGTATTGCCGATAGAGTAAAAAGATCGATTGTCTCAGAAAGTGTCTCTTATCTCTGGTATTTGTACAAGGCATATGTTCTTACTCTCAAATAATGTTTCTAACACTTCACAATCAATAATATACAATTACAGGAAGAAGTAGAGGCCATAAAATTGAAATTTTGATGGATTGGAAACAATCGATATACTCAAAATTTCGCTGTTTTTCGGATAAAATGGCTTATTGAGACCTATTCTAACACCTATGGCCCTTAGTTCTGAACGGCCCTAAACCATATCGAGTACGTAGATTCTAAATATGAAGTCAGAACCTGCCCAAAGGGGGTCCCCGAGTGAGGAAAATTAATTTTCAATTACAGCCGGGTTGGAAACCGGAAAATGCCTAAAAGCCGGTTCTGGGACAAAAGTTCTGTTATAAAGTTTTCTTATCTCCTATATAAGCTACCAAAAAAAATTCATCCATATAGCTCAAACTTGGGGCTCCTAGTTCCTCGGGGGTTCTGTTTTCATGCAATCTCTCAGAAGACACGTGATATATTACAAATATGTCTAGAGCTACTTTTCGAAGACTCAAAAAGTACTGTTCTAAGTAAAATACATACTTGTCCATATCGCTTCCTAGAAGAATTAAAGGACCAAGAATGCAAAGAGCGAGAAGAAATACTGAATATACAGGAACAATCCTTTTAAATCGGCGAGCATAAAACCCTGTGAGAACTGAAAAGCAACTTTATTCAAAATCGGGATGCCTGAATTTATTAAAACGCGTTCTCCGTAAGAGCGCAGGAAAAGTGGCCTCAAAGTGTACAACTTTGGACAAAATTTCAGAATGGGCTCAAACTTCACCAACATGACCCCTAGGGCCGGTATAGACGATTTTGAACTTTGGCCCCGAAATATTGATCTTTGATCTTTGATCTCGCGAAAATTCAAATTGAGATTTCGGTATCGTGTAATAGCTCATTCGAAAGAGCATGAAAAGTTATGTAAAAATTTCGAATTTCAAGCATTTTCATCCATATTGGTTCGAGTTATGACTCATTATGTGTCGTGCCTTATGTGATTCCCTTATGTGAAAAAAGTCGTGGCAAAAATTTTTAAAAATGGAGATCGAAAAGTTGACAAAATATCGTAAAAAGGTTCAAATTGATGAGAAAACGTCATTTTGGGACTAGAAACGACTTGATTCGACATTGTGCCTCATATTTGAATAGTCCGTACAATGAAAAATGGCGTGGTTGGCCACGCTTGAGTTGAAATTTCGATACATTGGCCGTGAAAATATGCCCCGCAAAGTTTTCTACAATTTGTATATATAAAAAATACATATTATATCGAAAAAGAGGACATGGCAAATGACATCTTCATGTGTAGCCATGTTGATATAGGCCGAAATGGGCCAATAATTGCACATAATGAGTCATAACTCGAACCAATATGGATGAAAATGCTTGAAATTCGAAATTTTTACATAACTTTTCATGCTCTTTCGAATGAGCTATTACACGATACCGAAATCTCAATTTGAATTTTCGCGAGATCAAAGATCAAAGATCAATATTTCGGGACCAAAGTTCAAAAATCGCCTATACCGGCCCTAGGGGTCATGTTGGTGAAGTTTGAGCCCATTCTGAAATTTTTTCCAAAGTTGTACACTTTTACCCGCGTTCTTACGGAGAACGCGTTTTAATATGTATAATTTTTAAATCTGCTTCGCATATTGCACTCTGTAAACTGACCAGGTGTGGGGAGCAAGAGCCAATATTAAATTACATATTAAAAATTAAAGAATATCTTTGAATGTTTTTAAAATAATCGAAAGCGTTTTTAACAATAAGCTTGGAAATTGGAACACTGCGCAAACAATTCACAGCGTTTTCTTACGCTATTAAAATTGATAGACTTAAAAATTGCTGAAATCGCAATAAAAATCGTTACTTATCGTGCATTTCAAATGCTCACTAGTCTCTTCCCGGCCTCTCCCCCTCCTCCCACCACTCAGTTCGTCAAAGGTCAACTACGTGTGGAATGGGAAATAATTTCACGATTAAGAGAGAGGCCTTTATTAAGAGACCGGATCTGAGAAAATTGACCATACCCCGGACATTCCCTAGGACTTCGATTCAGACCACCATAGTCATAGGGCCTGAGGGTCCTCTGACCTTGTTTGCAAAACTGATGACATCAAACATCATCAGTATTGCGAAATGCGGCGCAATAGCTGCGGGTAAGGTATAAAGTGACGAAAATTCATAATTTCACAGCCGATCAAGATAATTTCAAAATTCTTTTTGCAGTGTATTAGGCATGCCCTGAGTGTGCTATAGCACCACTGGGATCAAATTTAGGACGAATTCTTTGGCGACTTTTACACTAGGGACCACCATCGTGAGAGCCGGAAATTTGAAGCCATAAATTAGTGTGAGATTTGAGCCGGAAGCCGGAATCGGCGAAATTCCGGGAGCCGGGTTTAAGACTAAACAGTGCAAACCTTGTCAATTTTTACTTTATCAATCGATATTTATACTTTAACTTGAAAGGCCGCGAGTTTTGTCGTTATGTGAGCTGAATAGGCCTTATGGACAACCCCTGTGCAAAAAATGAGGCTAGTTTCATGGTCGTCCACGCCCGTTATCATCGATATTCGGTTTTGCACGCGCCACTCTTGCCATTTATCGATCGATATTTATACTTTAACTTAAAAGGCCGCGAGTTTTGTCGTTATGTGAGCTGAATAGGCCTTATGGACAACCCCTGTGCAAAAAATGAGGCTAGTTTCATGGTCGTCCACGCCCGTTATCATCGATATTCGGTTTTGCACGCGCCACTCTTGCCATTTATCGATCGATATTTATACTTTAACTTGAAAGGCCGCGAGTTTTGTCGTTATGTGAGCTGAATAGGCCTTATGGACAACCCCTGTGCAAAAAATGAGGCTAGTTTCATGGTCGTCCACGCCCGTTATCATCGATATTCGGTTTAGGCCGCTCTGACCTCCATTTATCTTTCAAAAACTTACTTGCACTGTTCCGCATTGGTTATAGCCGCGGATAATTGTTGTTGATACCTTATCGGTAACCCATTTTCAGTACCCTGCGCGAATTTGAAGCCGATCCGCCAGTTCAAAACGATGGTGCATGCTATAATATGATGGAATTCACTTTTTGTTCTTGACTTTTTCTACTTTCGTCGCGTGCACTGACCTTATTTTACGAGGGCCGCGCATTATCGCTGTTGATAGTTGACTACCAACCCCTGGGCCACCCCCTCCTCCATTTTGACGCGAATCGGTAGGTGCCCGCGGATGGTGCATACGAAAACGTCACAGATGCTTTCTATTTTTATAGCTTTTTATTCGAGGGAGAGATCATACAGAATCGAGGGAGAACATGCCACTGAATTGAGGGAAAGCATGACATGTGGAATTGAACAGACAAACATTTTTTAAAAAAACAATTTAAAAAATTTGAACCGGAACCGGGAAATAGACAGTCTCAGCCGGGGCCGTCACCATAGCCAGAGCCGGGACAAACGTCGCCTTGGCGTGGTGTGACTCTCGTTTTGAAGATAGAGACTTTGTTTATTTTGCAAATATCTTTTTTCTTTTTTTATTATTTTAAATTTTTCTTTTTGGAAATTCATTCCACACCTATGGACTAATGATTAAAGGGACCCGGCACACTTTGGACATTGATGTTCAGATGAAAGAACTCCCTTTTCCGATAAAAATAGAAAAAATAAAAATAAATAAAAATTAATTCTTAAAGAGTTACGAGTTTTCAAAGTTAAAAATCCGGAGCCGTCTTTTAGGCTGGGTACAGACGGCTCTCGTTAAATCCGGAGTTAAATCCGGAGCCGTCCTTTAGGCTACAGTCGAATTGCCCACTCTCCGGCAACGCACTTTCCGGCGAACCATGAGTTTCATTTTTTTGAGCTATCGATTTTTCCTTCGATTTTTGCAATTTCTCCTTATTTTATTTTTATTTTCAAATATTTTTGGTGTAAGGACCCGATGGACTACCCTACGCCAAAACTGCCGTAATTCAATAGTCCCCCGCGCTCGTTATCGTCAAAATTCGGTTTTGCTTACACCCACCCCTGCTTGTTTCGCTCGTTAATTATACTTTATGCTCGAAGGCCGCCCGTTTTGTCGCTACGTCTGTTAAATACACCCAATGTCTAAACCCCACGCCAAAAATGCCGCAATTCTGTAGGTGCCCACGTCCGTTATCGTCGAAATTACATTTTGCACGAACTGTCTTCGGTATTTATCAATCGATAATTATACTTTAACCTCGAGGGCCGCTAGTTTTGTTGTTACGTGAGCTCAATAGGCCCTATGGACTTCCCACACGCCAAAAATACCGAAATTCTGTAGGCGTCCACGCCCGTTATCGTCGAAATGATCTTGTACACGTGCTGATCTCGACATTTTTAGAACGATAACTTGCGTGCACTGTCCTGCATTCGATATAGCAGGGAATAATTGTTCATGAAAATTGAAGGTTGACCCATTCTTGATTCTCTGCCCTATTTTGAGAACGATCGCTCATTGTGGGCGGATGGTGTATGTGCAAACGTCTTAGATGCTCTGTATTTTCACCAATCGAGGGAGAGATGGCACAGCATCGAGGGAACGCATGGCATGATGGAACATCGAAAGCATCGAAAATAGTATTTTTGATGATAATTTTGAGTACGCAAGTCGATGCTTAACAAATCGATTTTACCTACCGTAATCGTCTATATTCATGTCATACTGTGTAAAATCAATACGCAACAACATTGTTTGATCAATCGATCAGCTGGCCCGATATTCCTTTCCAATGCATTTCACTTCTTCAAACAAATGCGTCACAATCAACCAGAACTCTTTGTTCAACAAGATTTATATTAGGAATAGCTAAAACAATAATTGCGAAAGCAAAAAAATATTTACAACACAAGTAATGGTGCCTTTGGCAACCAAGACGTATGCTCCTCGGGAAGCCTTGATCTTCTGTTCGGCGGAGTGGGAGAAAAACTTGGCCTTCACAATAACGGCCAGTCGAGGATCTTAAAATATATAAAAGTAACTGTTCATCGAACTTGGTGTTTATCACGAGTCAAATAGTATCCATCATTTAACATCCTACTCGCAGATGTTTCAATCGAATGAGCGAAAAAAGACAACGTTCAAACTACAAGTACTACAAATTTAAAAAAAAACGTAACAATCAGATTTACCTTCTGTATCCAGCGTTGAGCCTTATTTTTGCTCAAATAGCCTAGTATGTTTGACTGGTTTAAACCCAACGCTACCACCTAACACAACAACGCACTATCTCATAGGACTGGCTAGGGCGTGAATTTAGAGCTAAATATGCAAACGAAAATAATTCTCACCTGATCTTGTCGATGTTGATCATCGGAGAGATTCGCGCAATCCTGAAAAAAAGCTTTTAATATAAATACGAGAGTTCGTATGAGCACACAAGAAAATGTTCAAATCTGAATGATGCATGAATAATAATAACCTTTGTATCGTGGGGTCTCTTGGCAACTGGTCCTTACTCTTCTTCCTTCAATCGTCGTCATCTGGCGAGAGTTGTCATCGCCTTCTCAGCATTTCGAGCCTGGTTACCCAATGTTGTATTATATATTGAATAACAGTAAAGCCAGACTAGACAAAACTCAACCGAATACAAAATTGTTTTTTCGAGCAAGATTTCGATCTACTAAAAAATTTGAGACGAAACGCGAGAATCTGTTCCGCATAAGTTAATGGAGAGCTTTTCCTTCAAGGCGCGGATTTTTCGCGTTTCGAATCTCAACATAGTGCTAATCTCGCTATTTCCACTCACGGCCAGTAAGTCAAAAGTAAGTCAAGGAGATTTGCATAATCTCGTGAGTTGCTGCTGCTCATTTTTATGCGTGGACACCACATGATTTTGGTTTGTTCAATATGAACGACAAAAGCGCTTTCCATGTGTTACACATAACTAACAGGTGGATAAAGCCGATATATTGTAATCGTACAAATGATATAATGTAATCGGAAAATCACCTGTGAGTTCTTCATTCTTGCCGCATTTCCCTCTTTCCTAAGCAGTCCTTCCATAGTCTTTTCTTTCAGAATTCGATCGAAGGCGTCGATCAGAAATCTTGAAAGCGGTATCGTATCCTCCCATAGTCAAATTGATTAGTCAAAATTTACGAATGGAAATAAATAATATAAGAAAAAACCTTGGTACGCCGCGGAGCATCACTTTTGTATAACCTTGTTCGACTATCGCCGCGTCCCGGTGGATCACCTAAATTAAATTAGTTATGAATTTCATAGTTGCAAGGTAATCGGAATCGATATCCATTATCAAATATGAAAGCCAAATCGGGCCGCGACGTATGGGTAATCAAGGAAGACGGGAATATGCGATACAAGGAAAACAGAAGGCTTGATTGCGAGAAATAAGTGAGAGAAGGGCGGAATTGAGTAGAACTACCTGCAAACACATTGCATTGATGTAACGCATTCAGTTATAATCGAAAAGCAGCGTTTAAATGTTTCATTTATAAACCAATGCGCAAAACAACCTAAACTAGGTGAGTTGGAAGAGAATTATCGATATATCGGGCTTGATTCTATGAGAGACTGTGGCTAAACACGAAGCAAACACGTAAAATATTACAAATAAATGGGAAAATCGATAAATAACGAGAAAACGCAGTTGAAAGCGTGAGAAATCCTGAAGCCCCGCCCCATTCGCCTCCCCCTCCTGGTACCCACCCTTTCTCCGTTTAGCAGGAGTTGTTCTGGGTACAGTACTCGTGGAACAATTTATTAAATACCGTACTTTTAAAAATTAATTTTTAATTTAAATTGAATTTTTAATAATTTTTATTTTTACTGATCGATTTCTGTGGTGATTTTACACCATTAGAAAGTTCATTGTCCAACATGACCAGGTCCCTTTAAGACAACCCTTGACGTCCCAAATAAAAATTCAAGATTTTGATGGTGGTCCCTACTTTTACACCCAAATTTTCACATTTTTCGAGTTCTTGGTATGACGGGGTAATTTCCGACCAACTAAACTAGGTATGTGGTATACCCCATTCTCTCCCCTAACAATCCCAGCACTAATGGAGGGAATCGGAGCATCCACTTTTTAGAAAAGTCAATCGGCATGAGTTGAGGTCGGTCCAGGTGGCTTTACAAATTTTGTTTCCCTGACGCTAAGCTGTATAATTTTTCGAAATATTGTCAGAGAGCGGAGTCGCTCTCTGGATCTCTGATCTATTGTTTTCAATTGCGCAATCTGATGATTCAGGAAAGGCGGAGTCATCAGACAGAGAGCCGCGGGCGAGATGAGCCAGGAGATCTCAACGGATGCGAGCATGGCGACCGGTCGTCTCCCTATCCCCTCTCTTACCCCTTCTCTCTCTTCCCCGTTGCGTGAATCACCTTTCCCCGTCTCGTTTCCCTTTGTCTCTCGCTATCACTTATGTATCTCCTGTTCGCTTCTCTCAATAAATCCCCTTATTGTATCGCTGTTATCGTTGGGGTAATACACGCTATGGGCCAGAATCCTGACTGGTAGCAGCGAGTCCCTTTCTTCGCTTAGTATGGCCATCTGAGCGTCGAAAGAGCTTACTAAGTCTCCAGGATGGTCTGAGCCCTGTATCCACCTTGCTTCCACTGCGCATTATTTTCCGTTCTTTGTGAGAGATTTTTTTTTGCGAGAGAATATGAGAGTGTTCCCCTTTTCCCGTTTTCTCGCTGTCCCCTGTCCGTGCTCGCAATCTTTGTGTGTAATGTGTGTGTCTGCTTATTTCTGTAAATGTCGCGTTGTTAGATTACGGACCATTGTCGGTACAGAGGGTCAGTTTTGATCACTGTATGCGATTTTTGTCTCCGGTATGTCCGTCCTTATTCTGATCATGATCACAACCGCAATACGCTGGTATTGGGTTGATTCGGACTACTCCAGTGTGATGGGAGTACGGTTCCGTACGCGCGTGTCTCTGATGGAGAGACCTTCTTTTGGCCAGTCGTCGTGGATGTTATACGACTTTGCGCGCGCCTCTCGTGGAGAGACTACTTTGAGGGCCGGCTATCTTGGATAGCAGATTGGTAGTTAGCAGTAGAATGCCCTGTTTTTATTATATTTGTGCCTATTATAGTACTTAGACCAAATGGAGTCTATCCAGGTACTGTAGCGAGTGGTAGGCATAGAGTGGTTCTTTCTCCTGTTCGGATTGATATTCCCATTAGAACAGCAGCGCAAAGTCCCCTTTCAAGCAAGATGTTGCTTTCACAATTTTTTTTTCTTCCCGGGGTACGGTAGTGTTTCATCATTTTCACGGCTATTCCAAGCGCTTATCATTAGGATTATCTCGATTGTCGATCTTTGTGAGATGGGATATTGCTTTTCACCGGTCCCATGACTCTTGGAATGCTGATAAGATCGGTTTCAACATCCTTCCCCCGCACTGCGTAACAAGATTAGAGATGATTAGAGGCGAGACTAGGGGCGGGGCGAAGCCGTGAGGGGATCGGAGGCTCAGGGTATCTCAGTTGTGGTCAGTTTAGCCAGGAGATCTCAACGGATGCGAGCATGGCGACCGGTCGTCTCCCTATCCCCTCTCTTACCCCTTCTCTCTCTTCCCCGTTGCGTGAATCACCTTTTCCCCGTCTCGTTTCCCCTTTGTCTCTCGCTATCACTTATGTATCTCCTGTTCGCTTCTCTCAATAAATCCCCTTATTGTATCGCTTGGGGTAATACACGCTATGGGCCAGAATCCTGACTATATCGCCTAAAAATTATTATTTAACCGTTTTGTGAATATTTATTATCATAGGAATCGATTCCACCACAGTCATTTTTTTCGACCATGACCTGGGGGACTTGCCTCTGGAGACACTCAAGGCCATGATTCCGGGGTAATTGCCCGAATATGAGCATGGGAAAACAAGTCTCGAAGAATCGAATTTCAAAAAAAATCGAACATCGATTACCCATGTTGTTTATTAGTAATGAGTCCATTCTAGGATCACCGGGTTTCGCTTGCTCTTTACTAGCGAAATGGGCCAGACTGGGTAACGGTAGGGTACGGTAGAATACGGTAGCGAAAAATAATAATTATGAATATAAATGCCACCTGGATTATCAATGTATGCCAGCACGAAAACAAAATTTTGCACGAGAAATGAAAAAAGTCAGTTTGCGATGCCAACCGTGATACCGTAGTCAGAGATACGGTAGGCTACTGTAGATTACGGTAGAATAATTTTCCGATGGAATTCAGACACTTTGGCAAAAGTTTGACCCAAGGCTAAAATGGTTGACACACCGAACCGGGGTACGGTAGGGATACGGTGGGTTACGGTAGAATAATTTCCGATCGAATTCAAGCACTTTGGTAAAAGTTTGACCCAAGGATAAAATGGTTGACCCACCGAACAGGGATACGGTAGGGTTACTGTAACAAAAATCGATATACGGTAACTAGGGTAATGTAGGATCGATTGGGTACGGTACTTGGTCATGACCCACTAAAGGATGCGCTCTTACTAGTAAACAAAATGTGTAATCCAGGTTTTGACTAACCCGGTGACTCTAGAATGCGCTCTTTATTAGTAAATAACATGCGTAATCGACGTTTTATCCAACCAGCATCCACACCTCCCCAATTTTTTTGATTTATATAATGAAGTACATGGTATAAAATTACGGTATATTGCTGGGATACTGTGTAATTGATGCATGTTGTAATTCGATTTTCGAGACTTGTTTTCCCATGCTCATATTCGGGCAATTACCCCGGAATCATGGTCTTGAGTGTCTCCAGAGGCAAGTCCCCCAGGTCATGGTCGAAAATAATGACTGTGGTGGAATCGATTCCTATGATAATAAATATTCGCAAAACGGTTAAATAATAATTTTTAGGCGATATTTCGAAAAATTATACAGCTTAGCGTCAGGGAAACAAAATTGTAAAGCCACCTGGACCGACCTCAACTCATGCCGATTGACTTTTCTAAAAAGTGGATGCTCCGATTTTCTCCATTAGTGCTGGGATCGTTAGGGGAGAGAATGGGGTATACCCACATACCTAGTTTAGTTGGTCGGAAATTACCCCGTCATACCAAGAACTCGAAAAATGTGAAAATTTGGGTGTAAAAGTCGCCAAAGAAATCGTCCTAAATTTGATCCCAGTGGTGCTATAGCACACTCAGGGCATGCCTAATACACTGCAAAAAGAATTTTGAAATTTTCTTGATCGGCTGTGAAATTATGAATTTTCATCACTTTATACCTTACCCGCAGCTATTGCGCCGCATTTCGCAATACTGATGATGACGTCATCAGTTTTGTAAACAAGGTCAGAGGACCCTCAGGCCCTATGACTATGGTGGTCTGAATCGAAGTCCTAGGGGAATGTCCGGACTTCGGCCAAAATGGTGAATTTTCTCAGATCCGGTCTCTTAAGAGGCCTAAGAGAGAGGCCTCCCTATGTGCTATGTTTGTCCACCTAGGCGAGAGTGCCAGGGGATTTGTATGGGGCAGAGACGCAGAGTAAAAAAAGTCTGGCGCACCATCGCCACCTCAAGAACCGTAACCCTGACTACCGTATACCTACCGTAACCCTGCAGCAATCAAACTACCGGGAAACGTGCCAGAACCTTCTAAAATGTTCGGAATTGAGAGGAAACTTCCAGAACCTTTTAGAATGTTCGTAATTGAGAGGAAACTTCCAGAACCTTTTAGAATGTTCGTAATTGAGAGGAAACTTCCAGAACCTTTTAGAATGTTCGTAATTGAGAGGAAACTTCCAGAACCTTCTAGAATGTTCGTAATTGAAAGGAAACTTCCAGAACCTTCTAGAATGTTCGAAATTGAGAGGAAACTTCCAGAACCTTCTAGAATGTTCGAAATGACGGGGACAGACCCAGCGGGTTCTAGAATGTTCGAAATGACGGGGACAGGTACAGAGGCTTCTAGAATGTTCGAAATGACGGGAACAGGCCCAGCGGGTTCTAGAATGTTCGAAATGACGGGGGCAGGCCCAGCGGGTTCTAAATGACGGGGACAGGTACAGAGGCTTCTAGAATGTTCGAAATGACGGGGACAGGTACAGAGGCTTCTAGAATGTTCGAAATGACGGGAACAGGCCCAGCGGGTTCTAGAATGTTCCGAATGACGGGAACAGGCCCAGCGGGTTCTAGAATGTTCGAAATGACGGGGACAGGTACAGAGGCTTCTAGAATGTTCGAAATGACGGGAACAGGCCCAGCGGGTTCTAGAATGTTCGAAATGACGGGGACAGGTACAGAGGCTTCTAGAATGTTCGAAATGACGGGAACAGGCCCAGCGGGTTCTAGAATGTTCGAAATGACGGGGACAGGTACAGAGGCTTCTAGAATGTTCGAAATGACGGGAACAGGCCCAGCGGGTTCTAGAATGTTCGAAATGACGGGAACAGGCCCAGCCGGTTCTAGAATGTTCGAAATGACGGGAACAGGCCCAGCGGGTTCTAGAATGTTCGAAATGACGGGGACAGGTACAGAGGCTTCTAGAATGTTCGAAATGACGGGAACAGGCCCAGCGGGTTCTAGAATGTTCGAAATGACGGGACAGGTACAGAGGCTTCTAGAATGTTCGAAATGACGGGAACAGGCCCAGCGGGTTCTAGAATGTTCGAAATGACGGGAACAGGCCCAGCGGGTTCTAGAATGTTCGAAATGACGGGAACAGGCCCAGCGGGTTCTAGAATGTTCGAAATGACGGGAACAGGCCCAGCGGGTTCTAGAATGTTCGAAATGACGGGGACAGGTACAGAGGCTTCTAGAATGTTCGAAATGACGGGAACAGGCCCAGCGGGTTCTAGAATGTTCGAAATGACGGGGACAGGTACAGAGTAGAGTTCGAAATACGGGACGGGTAATTCGGCCTCGCACCGGGTCGCGCGCGCGAGAAATGAGAAATGGAATTACCCGAGACTTTTGCGTCAAATCGCTCAATTACCCGAGTCCAGGGCAAATTTCGCAGTAATAAATCATCCATTAAGCAATCAAATCACTATCAAATCAGACACAAACTTAGCTGCTAACATAACTTTCAATACTCTTTCGATTGAGGCCAAAATTAACACTGAAGAGCAAAGTTTAATTCGAGATATCGGAAGCTCGAAAATAGTCATTAGGACCGGATTATTGTGATGAGTACGTTCCATTTCAATAGGCTCGATTTCCTGAAGTAATTGCAAGCCATAATAGTTCTTGAAATAATGCTCAAACCTCAACAACAGTCGAAAACGCAACACGTAAAACTAGAAATAGAAATTCAACCACACACTAGAAGGCTGGGCGGTAGAAATGATGAATAATATCTGCCTCACGATCCTAATTACTCGAAAACAGTACGTTAAACGAGCGAAAACGAGCATTTTTTACTCTCTGGACTCGGGTAATTGCTCGATTTTGACGAATGGACTCGGGTAATTCTCCCTATCATTCGTCATTGACGGGTACCCGCGGACTCGGGTAGTGCTGGATTTCGAACTCTAGTACAGAGGCTTCTAGAATGTTCGAAATGACGGGAACAGGCCCAGCGGCTTCTAGAATGTTCGAAATGACGGGAACAGGCCCAGCGGCTTCTAGAATGTTCGAAATGACGGGGACAGGGACCGGTTCACACAACTGAAGCAAGCACACCGGCGTTATCCAGCCGGGAAGCGCGTCGTAGGCGCGCGTCTCCGTATTTTATATTAGACTTTATTTTTTAGTGTTCTTAGTGTCCAAGTATCATATTTTCATGTAGTTTTCTCTTGATTAATTGACTACTACAGCATGTAGATCATTTTAATATGGAATGCTCTAATTTCTCGTGACCAGTTGGGGAGGGCGGAGTCTTCGCCAGTTGCTAACAAGTGGCTTGACTAGATGCTGACCAGTTGGCTGCTGACCAGTTACTAGCAACTAATCAGCAACTGGTTGGAAGGGTATTTTCTTACCCGTCATGACTAGCACGCGCCTTGCCTAGAACCCCACTCTTCAGATCAGAGCCTGATCATCAGGCGGCTCCCGAATGTGGATTATGCCTGCTCCTCACTGCTCATTTTCAGTGTCGCTTTCTTGCCGCATCAGAAGGCCGATCCTCTTTCAAAATAGTAATTTTGAGGGATCTCGGGCCAGTGGATTGATCTTCTTTCCTTGTGACAGTCACAATGAGTGGAGAAAGAATCATGTTTCTTTGGTTCCTAATAGGTTGACGGAGCTGCACACACATTGAGTCCTATGGGAGTTCGAAAACGAAGCCTGCGTGTGCTGAAGCCTTCTGTGTGCTCGAGTACTCGAAAACAAGAAAAACAAAAAAAAACCCCAACTCGAAAATCTAGAGATACGAGTAGAGTTTCGAAAACGAGTGAGAACGAGTACTCGTTTAGAGAAAGAAAACGAGTACTCGTTCACGACGAGTATTTGTTTATCTCATTCGAGTACTCGCGCGGTCGGTGGATCGAGGAATGATTGGCGATGAATGAATTTCAACCCTCACAATTAGATATGTTTCATCAGGAAATTATAAAGAGATTCTGTTCAAAAGGGTTCTAGTGAGTTCCGAAAAAGAAAATTCGATTCATTATTTATCTCATCCTTGAAACATGGTATTACCCCAAAATGTAAAAAAATATTGGAAATTTCATTTTGGAAAGTTCTTCTTGTAAATAATCATTGAGAAATGACTTTTTAGAAAATGCCGTTTTGTAAATTTCTTGCTGGAAAGGTAGATCAAGAGAGCCTCTCCCCGTCTCTTACCTGTCTCTCTCCATTATCGATCCCTCTCCCTACGCTTTGACCCCTCTTCCTCCTCCTCCCTTTCGCGTCCCTTCCCATCTAGCGTTTCCAACAAGAAATTTACAAAACGGCAGTTTCTAAAAAGTCGTTTCCCAATGAATATTTACAAGAAAAACTTTCCAAAACGAAATTTCCAATATTATTTTTACATTTTGGGGTAATACATAACACGAAATTTGCTTCATTCTCACTTCAAATCAACCGCCCACTCTCGCTCATTTAGAGTGAGATGCTTGCGAGTACGCCGAGAAAACAAGTACTCGATTGACTC
Organism: Pristionchus exspectatus; assembly: GCA_911812115.1. NCBI lineage: Eukaryota > Metazoa > Nematoda > Chromadorea > Rhabditida > Neodiplogasteridae > Pristionchus > Pristionchus exspectatus. The sequence continues at coordinate 1,317,022 of OU461588.1, read as the reverse complement.
GGAAAAGGAGTACTCGTTTTCAAAACTCGACGAGTACTCGTTTGTTTTCGGAACTCTAGATACGAGCATATATTCTGAGATACCAAACATATTAGGCGGTCATAGTCATCACACTGCATCCAGTCCGCCGATTGATTCTGATTTTGACGATGACAGCTCGTCAGAGAGGGGAATATTCCAATTATCGCTACCGAAGCCAACGCTTGTCTCTCTTTCCCTTAAAGAAGGGGTGGCACGAATATCTGGCTAACTGAGTTCTCGATGTCAGGCGGTGTGGCATGAGCACCCCATAACGCTTTCAAAAGTCCCATGCTTTCAATTTTCGTCTAAACCGAGATATACCTGATTGGCTGCTTGCCAAGTGACCCTGAAGCGCAGGCAACGAGCGAGAGAGCATGCAAAATGAGGAGAGCGCTCCGTCTCACTTTGCATATCCGCGCGATTCGTGCCTCTCCTTCTTTAAGCGCGCTCCATCAGAGAGAATAGAGAGAGGGCAGCGCGAGACGACTAATAAGAACGAGAGTCTGCCCAGATAATTGCTAAAAATGATTTCATCTCCTTGACCAATTATAGTCGAAGGAGCCAACGTTGTCGACTGTAGCGATTCTGATACTGTCAAAATAAATGTAATAAGTTATGATTTTTTAGATTTATAGTGGCGGCTGTAGAAGGGCGAGTTGTGGGAGAGAGACGCAATTCGGAATACAATTTCATTATTTTTACTTGTATCGATAGTTTTGAAAAAATAGATTTTCGTGCAGTTAACTATTGAGACGCAGATTTATCTCAACTTTTCCGAAAAAAGAGAGTCGTACAAAAACCTTTCCTAAACTATTCCGGAAAAATTGACTTTTCGAATCATGAGTTTTGAAAAAAAAAGAAATGACTGCAAACTCATAATCACCGTTCGCTAATTTCGAGAGCCTAAAAATAGAATTTACCGGAATATTTTCAAAAGGGCGTTATTAGACTCTCTTTTCCGGAAAATTGAATTAGCTTGTCGGAATTTCCAAATTTGTTTCGTTTCGTCAGCACTAGTCCACACACCTGTAGCTGAATTCGTATTTTGCAGTTTGCATCATCCATCAACCACCTTCCTCTATTCCCTCCTTCCTAAAGCTAATGATTCTCAAATTTCACTTACCATGTACATTCATTTCACCTTCCTTGGCAAGAATGGACGACATGAGGTATCCGGATAGCACGAAGAAGCTGAACAGAAATAAAAAAGTATGGTAACAATAAAGAACAACAAAACAACAGTTAGTTTTATTTTTTTCTTTCAAAATAAGGAGAGATTCGACGATGCGGAGCAAAGCGGAGCACAGCCTAACTCGTTTTCGTTTCAGAGTCAATTGGTAAGCAGAATCCGAGTATATGTTTCTGGGTTCAAGCGAAAATTAAAAACATGGAAGTTTCAATTACGAATGGGTTTCCATGCCCATCATCTGAACTCAGTTAGTCGAGCCACTCCTATTTAATGGAGAACTTACATATCGACTCCCAAAAACCCTGCAGGAAATTGGAATTCATTGCAGTGGAAGCAAATAACCGAAAGAATTGCGATTCCTGAAGGTTTTTTATATTGATACCACAAGCCAAAAATACCTCTTATGCCTTGGATATACGCCCTTTTTACACCAGCCATCTGCAAGAAATTTAAAATATAAAAATAATATGCACAAATATTGCTTGAATATATATTTTTCAAAATTACAGCACGATCCGCGCAATGGAATGAAATGAGTTTCACCAATTTCATCCAAACAAAACGTAATGTAATGTAAAATTATGAAATATCGATTTAGAAAAAGCGAAATATCATAAAAGTGACTATTTCAAACCCAATACCCTGGGATATCTAAATGATTCTCTCTATGAGGCTTACTGGATTCGGTTTCCACTAATCTCTGGTATTCGAGAGCTATTGCAGGACAGGAACCAATTGCAGTAGAATTCTCGAATATGTAAGAAGAATCTCTAATCGGAAAGATTCATCAAACGCTTTATCGTGCTTGGAATCTCCGTTTGAAAAATCCCATTAGTGAAAGATAGGGTTCGAAAAAAACAGATCTATTCTAAAACAGATCAGGAAAAACACTTTTTCTCGACAATAAATTTTCATTCGAAAATACTTGCTAGTGAAAAGACCGGTCATTCTTGAACGAGAAAATACTTCTCGTTGAGAATTCTCGCGAGAAGTACCAATTTGTCCAGATAATTTGAAATATAAAATGATGATAATATTTAAGAAACCGTCTCCATAATGCTTCATTCAGTGTCGAATATTGATCATTTTGACAGTTTTTACTGGGACAGTTCAGCTCTGTGTCCCCTTCCCCCTCTCCCTCACCCTTCGTGAGGCGGATGGGTGTCTATTACCTAAGGACCGGTACACCCTTCCTCGTAGCCTAGGAAGATTTTGTCTTTAGTATTCTTATGAGATGCATTAATTACTTTCTATTCGAAAATCTGATCTGAGTTTCTAATCTAATCTTCTCATTTATCGTAAGAACAAAGAAGCTTAACTATTCAGGAAGCATCGTAGTGCATGGAATGAATTCGACGTAAGAATCGAAGGAATAACACGCCTCTCATCTGAGATTCGACCTAACTCTGTCAGCGGCTAATTTTTCCGCATTTTTTCTGCCATTTTTTTCCACTCATAAATTGATAGTTTTCATCTGAGAATATTTTTTGGGAATGAATCGATAATATGCAAATTTAACCAAACCAAGTAGATGGGTCTTCTCTAGACCCCCAAGCATACCAACTTTCATGGAAATCGGAGACCCAAAGTTTTATCTAGTGGAAAAGAGAGCTCTTTTTCCTACGTTCTTACAGGAAATCCGTGTTAAACTTTTTCACGTGCAGCTGGTACAAAATTATTGATAGGGCATGTAACAAAAGAGGTGTCCAAAATTGATGGGGTTGATAGGGCATGTAACAAAATAGGTGTCCAAAATTGATGTAAAACTCTTTTGACAACTTGGAATTTGATTTCGACAATTTTTCGCCGTTTCATTTCGCCCTCTCGAACGAAACATATAAGTCATCTTTGAACATTTATTTTGCTATCTGATTGTGAGCATAGTTAGGGGCCACAATGCAGATAGCCGATTTCAAGGGTTGGTGCCAAAAGTAGGTTCAAACCATCTCTCGTGGTCCCAATAACAACATGCTTTTTGCCGTTTGTCGATATCGTGTCTTTGAGCTGCGCTAGAGTCCGAGAAGTACGCGCGCGACTCACTGGGGAAGAGGAGGGAAAAGCGAGACGAGAGGGGAGGGGCGGAGCTTAATTTGCGTGCGTATCTCTCCCTCCCCCGCCCTCTCGCGCGCCTCTCCCCGCACTTCTTCTAACAAAAGTCGCAAGCTTTTGAAGCATGCTAAAAATCTGATTTTTTCTCTAAAAATCCTAAAATATTCGAATTAGTCGAATTATCAATAATTTTGTACCAGCTGCACGTGAAAAAGTTTAACACGGATTTCCTGTAAGAACGTAGGAAAAAGAGCTCTCTTTTCCACTAGATAAAACTTTGGGTCTCCGATTTCCATGAAAGTTGGTATGTGGGTACCCTTGGGGGTCTAGAGAAGACCCATCTACTTGGTTTGGTTAAATTTGCATATTATCGATTCATTCCCAAAAATATTCTCAGATGAAAACTATCAATTTATGAGTGGAAAAAAATGGCAGAAAAAATGCGGAAAAATTAGCCGCTGACAGAGTTAGGTCGAATCTCAGATGAGAGGCGTGTTATTCCTTCGATTCTTACGTCGAATTCATTCCATGCACTACGATGCTTCCTGAATAGTTAAGCTTCTTTGTTCTTACGATAAATGAGAAGATTAGATTAGAAACTCAGATCAGATTTTCGAATAGAAAGTAATTAATGCATCTCATAAGAATACTAAAGACAAAATCTTCCTAGGCTACGAGGAAGGGTGTACCGGTCCTTAGGTAATAGACACCCATCCGCCTCACGAAGGGTGAGGGAGAGGGGGAAGGGGACACAGAGCTGAACTGTCCCAGTAAAAACTGTCAAAATGATCAATATTCGACACTGAATGAAGCATTATGGAGACGGTTTCTTAAATATTATCATCATTTTATATTTCAAATTATCTGGACAAATTGGTACTTCTCGCGAGAATTCTCAACGAGAAGTATTTTCTCGTTCAAGAATGACCGGTCTTTTCACTAGCAAGTATTTTCGAATGAAAATTTATTGTCGAGAAAAAGTGTTTTTCCTGATCTGTTTTAGAATAGATCTGTTTTTTCGAACCCTATCTTTCACTAATGGGATTTTTCAAACGGAGATTCCAAGCACGATAAAGCGTTTGATGAATCTTTCCGATTAGAGATTCTTCTTACATATTCGAGAATTCTACTGCAATTGGTTCCTGTCCTGCAATAGCTCTCGAATACCAGAGATTAGTGGAAACCGAATCCAGTAAGCCTCATAGAGAGAATCATTTAGATATCCCAGGGTATTGGGTTTGAAATAGTCACTTTTATGATATTTCGCTTTTTCTAAATCGATATTTCATAATTTTACATTACATTACGTTTTGTTTGGATGAAATTGGTGAAACTCATTTCATTCCATTGCGCGGATCGTGCTGTAATTTTGAAAAATATATATTCAAGCAAATATTTGTGCATATTATTTTTATATTTTAAATTTCTTGCAGATGGCTGGTGTAAAAAGGGCGTATATCCAAGGCATAAGAGGTATTTTTGGCTTGTGGTATCAATATAAAAAACCTTCAGGAATCGCAATTCTTTCGGTTATTTGCTTCCACTGCAATGAATTCCAATTTCCTGCAGGGTTTTTGGGAGTCGATATGTAAGTTCTCCATTAAATAGGAGTGGCTCGACTAACTGAGTTCAGATGATGGGCATGGAAACCCATTCGTAATTGAAACTTCCATGTTTTTAATTTTCGCTTGAACCCAGAAACATATAAGGCGACTGGATTACTCGGTGTCGGATCCGCAATGTACTTGCCAAGCTAAGAAACATCTGAAGTGTTCAATCTGTTCCTTAATTTCATCGATGGGTTTTTCCTATAATTAGAGCTGCTCCAAATATAATTTTTATTTTTATTTTTGAAGGAGTTGCGACTGTTAAGGTCTATATTTGAAGGACTTCCATTTGTTAGGACTTGTATTCTTAAGATTCTTGATCACTTCGATTTGTTTGACTTATTGCTAAGTTTTCAGAGGTCTTTTGCGGTGTAAGAATGAGAAGACGAAGATGGAGATGAAATGCATGCGGTTTATCTTACAATCAAGATTAAGAAGACAATGACGACAAATACAACAGCAACAACAGCAGCAAACGAAGGAAATATGAATATTACATTGATCGATCAAATATTTACTGTTCGTGATAAATGCTAATAAATAACATGGCTAACTATCATACGCAACAACACATTATGTTTCAATTGACACTCAGCGGATATTAGTGTGCAAGGAATAGGGTTCAAGGGTCTCGAAAAGTCTTCCTAAGGAGCCAGTACTGAGTTAACATCGTCGGAATGACTACACTATTACATAAAGGACAACCAAGTTTGGTGATTTATAAAATTAGTTTTTCAATTGGGGATCCGAAAATTCGGAAACCAACCCCCAGGGAGTGCTAAGGTTATCCCTATTTGAGTTTCATGCTATTCCCATCGCCTCGAGAATGACGGGGAGTGTCAGAATAGTGGGCGCTAAAGAAGAGTGTGCGGGGAGGGGAAGGGTTGTTCTAGCCTACGATCGAGACATTAAATTTAACTACGTCTACTGCCCATGGCTAACCATTGTGCAAGTTTGAACGAAATAAATAACAATGGATGATCGATCCTTTCCTATTGAAAGACGAGAGGGCGAGAGTTCCAGATGGTTAGATACGGGCAGAGACGGAGTGAGCGGGGAAGGAAAAGGAGGAGGAAAGGGAAGGCACTGCTACCTCGGCGCTTGCCTGGTGCACGTTGACTCCCTCGGCACGACTGACGAAGCCTCACGGGGTTACCTGAACAACAATTTAATAAACTAACCCTGTTTAGAAAGGAAAAACCTGAGTACACGGGCACTACTATTGAAGTTTAGAACAAGTAACAAGTAGAACAAATTTGTAAAAAAAAGCTCACCTCATCCCGCGGGGAGGAGCTCTATCCAGTGCGCGGGGCCGATGCTTCTTCATTTATTATCGTCGTGGTCCTTCAAATTAATGCAATTATGAACGGGAAGAAATAAAGTGAAAACGTTAATCGAGCACGACGAAAATCAGCGACGCATGCCGGTTGAAACATAAAACAACGAGTCTGTGCATTTATGATGCTCTCAGTTCTCAAAAGTGTTCAGATTGTGGCCAATACAAACATGAATACTTATAATGACAGCAAATATAAAAAAACGCAAAATACGGACTTGAAAGAGACCCTTTAGCTAGAGAGAGGCAGAGGAGCGCGCGCGTGCACAAAGACACAAACACACAGAAACGCGACGCATCAGGCAGCGCGCTTGTAAACACCCTCTGGCTGCCTGTGCGCTCTCTCTCTCTCCTACACTCTCTCGCGCGCGTTGCCTGACGCGTCGCGTTTCTGTGTGTTTGCGTCTTTGTGCGCGCTCCATGGTGGGATGTTCTAGAACTTTCTTGTTTCTGTTTTAGTTTGCGTATTTTTATATTTATTTTGTTTTTTAGTTGTGTCTTGTAATAGCCGAACTCCGAGCACTTTTGTCAACAGTGTGTGCCTCTAATTCACCTACAGTCGCTATAGGACTATGTTCTGTGTTTCAACCCGCACGCGTTGCGGGTTTTTGTCGCGTTCAATTAACATTTCCACTTTATTTACTCCCTGTTCATAATTTCATTTATTTAAAGGTCCGCGGCGACAATAGATGAAGACGCCTCGGCCCCGCATACTGGACAGAGCTCCGCCCCGCACGATGAGGTGAGTGCCTTTGAATATTTCATCATAAATTTATGATGATTATTATTGTTTACTGTGCTTGTACTTCGTGCTAAATTTAATTTGACTATAGACCTCACTAATAATTACTCCAGGTCGATAAGTGGCCGACCCGCGCAATTGCTCGACTGCGTGAGCCAGTCAACTCCTCGCACACTGATCCAGCCCCGCACACTGATAAAGGTATGAGTTGTTAATTTTTTGAAAATCGACATAATGGCCAAAACTATAATTGATCAAAACGGTCGAGGAGAACGAGTGAACGTTTGTTCACTCCTTCGACGGCTTGTTTCACTCGGCGATTGGTTTTATGAGGGGTAGCGTTGCTCGTTCGGCTTCGGATTTTCCAAATCCGAACATGCAACTCGAATGAGTGAAAACGATAACCTTCCCTTCTCTTGCAAGCACGTGCTTTTGAATGGCCACACCCTCTTCCCCTCTCAAAAATCCTGACTGGAGGGGATAAAGCGTCGACAATTGTGAGATAGCAACTATTTACAAATTACTCGATGTAAACTTCAATTGTAATGCCCGTGTACTCAGGTTTGTCTTTCGAAACAGAGTTAGATTATAAAATTGTTGTTCAGGAAACGCCATGACGCCGTCGTCCGTCGTTCCGAGGGAGCCAACGTGCACGGACAAGCCCGTCCCTTCTAGATTTATCATGGCTCGCGACCATCAACTCATCCATACTATTATTCCATTGTTGTTTGGTTTGTGTGTACTACTACGTTGTAATCTGTCTTTTTCTTTTTTTTATGGTTGTTGTGTTCCGCAAGCAGGTTTGTAGGATTGAAAGCCTCCTATGGGGAATCCGAATTTTTTTCATCCCCCCCCCCTCCTCCACCGGGTGCCTTCACACCTTCCCTCTCCCTTATGCCACTATCAAGCGGAATGAGCGAACCCCTCCCCACCCCCTAAACTCCCAGGGGTCCCCTGAACGCTCCTAGAGGGTTCATATGCCTCGATTCCGCTCGCTCCTGGGGCCTGTTCAAGTGTCGATTTTGGAAAAAGTCTCGACTCCGCCCACTTTCTTTCTCCGCCCACTTTCTCGCCCACTTTCTGGTCTCGGATCCGGACAATGGGTGAATGGGTAATACCGCCCCGAGCTTCCCTAGAGGCCCATCCTTTCCAATCCCGCAGCAATCCCACATAGTAGTTTGCCGGGGTAGTAGAAGGCCTCTCGTAGTCAAGTTAGATAATTTGGATGTCACAATCAGGGGCAAACGTCGTTCCCCGCTCTTTCGCCCCGGTTCGTTCGCTCTGAGTTTCTGCCGTAGTTAGTAGGGTTGCACGCTCGAATTCGGCAAAACCGAGCTTACAGAGTCCCATCCCTTCTCCCTCGAGCACGTGCTCTTGAGAGAGCACGCACCCTCTTCCCATCCTCTGAGTATCCGACGAGAGGGGAAGACGAGTCGATGAAACCGAGAAAGTCGGATTTGCCTCGGTTTTTTACGACCCTTCCGATCTCTCCCTCCTCCCCCCCCCTCACGCGAGAGGGAAAGGAAGGGGAGAGGGATCCCTCACTTCCCCCAGGCAAAACCGACTCTCCTTTCTGATCAAACTGCATTTCTGATCAAACTAGAGAGAGAGGGGGGGGGGGCGGAGTCTGTCTGATCAGGCTAGAGAGAGAGGAGGAGGATGAGGAGGGAGAGTAGTCCAGCTGACCTAGAGAGGGAGAAAGAGGAAAGGGAGAGAGAGGAAAGGGATGGATGCCACGCCCCTTTTTGCCGCCAATAGTGGCAGATAGTTCAATGATCCCAAATGGTCTGAAACGCGTGGTCTCCGATCGAGGTCAAAAGTGAACAGGCGATGCGCATGTGCGTCCTGAGCATACTGATATTTTTTTCTCGAAATTCGGACCCCGGGTTCCTGGGGTACCCCAAAGTTCGGATATCGGCTACCTTGGGTACACGGGATCTCTACCTGGAATTCCAATTTTGAGTTCGCGCTTTCTCAATTCGTTCCCTCATGGGTGTCCCCTACGCCCCTGCAAGATTCTGGACCGGCCGGATGACTTTCCCAGACCAGTTTTTTTCCGCTAAGCCCCGCCCACTTTGGCGGTGAAACGGCCAGATGATCCGATGAGACAAAATGGTCTGAACCTCATGGTCTCGGATCGCGACCAAAAGTGAACTAGTGACGCGCATGGGTGCGCCGAGCACTCCTCGGTACTTCTTTTCTCGAAATTCGGATCCCGGGGTACAGGGTGCACCTCCAAAGTTGGGGCTCCGGGTACCTTTGGGCCCCGGATCTCGGCTTCAAAATCGATTTTTGGGAAAACCAAAGCGTTTTCACAACTCCCCATGGTGCCCCCTACTCGCCTGCAAAATTTGGTGCCAATCGGACAACTTTGAAATTTTTCGTTTATCCCTAGGCTCCGCCCACTTTTGGTCCGGAAATGGAAGGATGGTCTGACATGAGGAAATGCCCTGAAACTCATGATCTCGGATCGGGACCAAAGTTGGCAGGGAGGTGCCCGAGGGTGCCCCAAGTGTTCCCTGATACTTTTTTTCTCGAAATTTGAATGTGGGTGACCAGGGTGCACCTCCAAAGTTGGGGGTTCGGGGACCTTTGGTGCCCCGGATCTCGACTTGGAAATCGGATTTTTTGCGCGCGCTTTCTCAATTCGTTCCCCTAAGAGTGTTCTCTACGCTCCTGCAAAGTTCTGGATCGATCGGACAATACCCTGCCGGGTCGGTTTATTCGCTAAGCCCCGCCCACTTTCGCTGGAAACTGACGGATGGTCTCGCATGCTGAATTGGTCGGACATCATGGTCCCCGATCGGGTCCAAAAGTGAATAGGCGATGCGCATGAGTGTCCCGACCACCCCCGATACTTTGTTTCTCAAAATTTGGATCCCGTGGTCCTGGGGTACCCCAAGATGGAATCCCGAGTGCCTTGGGTACCCCGGATATCCACGTGAAATCTCCACGTTTTTTGGGTTCGCGCTTGCGCAATTATTACTCCCATGGGTCCCGCCAACGCACCTGCCAAATTTGGGACCGATCCTTCGATTTGTAGTCATTCCGATGATTGATTTCGACTATGTTAACTGGTTCCTCCCAAGAATGTTCGAGACCCTCTATCCCTTGCACACTATCTAATATCCATTTGATTGTCAAGTTGTGTTGCGTATAATGTTTAGCCATGTTTTTCTTAACATTTATCATGTACAGTTATTATTTGATCGATCAATGTAATATTTGTATGTCCTTCACTTGCTGTTGTTGCTGTTGTATTTGTCATCATTGTCTTCTTATTCTTGACTGCATCATAAACGTCATATATTTCATCTCCATCGTCGTCATCTCATTCTTTCACCACGACCTCTGAAAATGCGTTGAAAAATCCTTACAGTTGGAACTTCTTCAACTCTAAAAAAATTATAATTGGAGATCCTGCAACTGTAAGCTCTAACAAATGGAGCCGCTCCAAATATAATTTTTTTTACATATAAAGACCTTCATTCCTAAAAAAAAGTGCCTAACAGATTTCACTCAAAAATCGATGAAGGTGTTTGTGAATACGACACCGAGTAATCCAGTCGTCTTATATACTCGGATTCTGCTTACCAATTGACTCTGAAACGAAAACGAGTTAGGCTGTGCTCCGCTTTGCTCCGCATCGTCGAATCTCTCCTTATTTTGAAAGAAAAAAATAAAACTAACTGTTGTTTTGTTGTTCTTTATTGTTACCATACTTTTTTATTTCTGTTCAGCTTCTTCGTGCTATCCGGATACCTCATGTCGTCCATGTCGTTAGGCCCCAGTTGCAGTTCAGATCTGTAGGGACCCGGAAATTCTCCAGGGACCCGGAAATTCTGTAGGGACCCGGCAGGGTTGATCTTGATCTCATCTCAGGCTGAAGCAATTCGGAAGACATCCCATCCAGTAGGTTCTTCGTATCAGAACAAGTGGGTGCTTTGTGTTAAATAAGTCACGCTGCAAGCACTGTCCACCGATCCATCCCCTCTGGTATTTTTTCCCACTGGTCCCCCAGGGTTGCCACTGGTCCCCCACCTCACTACCCAGTGGGGCAAACATCAAAGGGGTGCCGACGGGGGACCACTGGGAAATCTTCTGGCGACCAGTGGGGGAAACTTTTCCCACTGGTCCCCTGTTGGCACCTTTGAAGTTGCCTCAGTGGGTAGTGAGGTGGGGGACCATTGGGAAAAATACCAGAGCCTCTCCTCATCCTAGAATGAGACAGAATTACTCGATCCGCAACTTGCGAATCGAGGAAGGAGGGAATGGTGGAGCGATAGATGAAACGTATTTGAATTGATATTTGAAAACATTCTATACTGTTTAAAAATCGTACCTTACAGATTCGCTTCGATGAGAATGAAGATCCAGTCAACAAGCAATGAAGTGCACTAATAAACATCAAATCTTGAATCCCGAAGAACTTCACCCCCTTCCCCCAAACTGGTGAAAAGAAACGATAAATTTGCGTGAAAATATATTAAAATGGCTAAACATTGGTTGCTGCTTAAGATTTGGTTCACGATATCTATAGGAGAACATTATTGCTCAAAAGCTGCGGGTAAATGTGAAAATGATAAAAATTCATATTGTCTCAACCGAATAAGCTAGAACGAATAAGCTAGATGTTTTTTTGTATGTTAAGCATGCCCAGAGCGCGCTACAGCACCATTGGGATCTAATTTTGTTCAATTCTGCTATTGTTTTTTTAATTCGTTTTTTTTACATTTTTCGATTTCTTTGTACCTGAGAGTAAATTTCTTTAAGGGGAGCGATGACAATCAGTAAGTTTTCGAATGAGCAAGCAGTTAGTGAACTGGAATGTAAGTAAATTTTGAGTTGTTTTCAACCTTCCCTTTATCGGACGTCGACAAGGACGAGAGAGTGTATGTTTGGGAGAGAGCGCAGGCAGTCAGAGAGAGGAAGAGGGACGAGTCGAGGCGAGGGGAATGGAAGGCCACCTCAAGGGAGGGTTGAAAACAACTCACAGTTAACTAATATTCCAGTTCACTAACTGCTTGCTCATTAGAAAACTTGTCTGTCATCGCTCAAATGGCATACATCGAATCCTCTCATCATTCCGGTCCGTTTTATGCAGGTCGCACTGTTTACTAATCACTCCCTCAAAAGTTACATGTACAGGCATTATCGAATTTTATTATGAAAAATAACGATAAGCATGCAAGGGGGAGCCACGCTCACTTAATTTTAGCGATTTCGAGGACAGAGAATTTCCAGAAAAACCGATTTCGACCTGACGTCGTCTGGAGCCAACGAGGCTTATTGAGCAAACTGAATATGCCCATCTTTATCAGCACCGTTCAGAATCCCTCACCCGTGTGTTTCATGAAATCGATCGTTTTTGGCTGTGCCGACAATTGTCCGACTCTTAGGCGAACGGCCTCATATAAAATGTGGGGTTCTCACTACACTAGAGCATCTGCTATCTTAATTTCGAAAATTCTTAAATAGTGCTTAACTTTGCCCTAGTATAATTAAGCCATGTAAATCGCTTATGAGAGCATGAAGGAGGAGGAAGGGGAATGAGTCAGACGCGGGAAAAAAGGAATCGAACTGGTAACCGGACTAACTCAGGATCCAACTACTCAGGGTTGCTGTGGCTCCTGTAATCTCTCACAATACGTGTGACCGTAATAGTGATGTTATGATTTTTACCTAGCTGACTCCAACTAGTTTTTAAGCTAGGAACTCAATACCCGAGTTGATGACCAAAGAGCTTTCAATAAGGAGAAAATTGAGAGACCAGTTCTCTATCTTTGTTTAGGAAGTTATTCTAAGATGTTATTGTCTGATAAAATATTGACAAGTGTGTTGAAAATATAAAAGCATCACTCAATAACAAAGATAAGTAAAAATAAAATACTGCTTTATAACAAACAATAGCTCTTTATCTGTTTTCCTCTGCTCCGCTTATATCTCTCCTAATGAGGGCGTGCTCTAATCGAGCCGGGTTAGATACTTGCGAAACCAACCGTGGGCGGAGCCTGCGCGTTTGACATGCGTCGCGGTCGCGCGTTGCGTGCTTTCCAGATTCACCCTTAACGTGTCGTACCATTTAGACAAGTTCACAACTTGCGTTTTGTGACGTATCGGAAGCACTTGGAATCAATCCTTACGCAATTGCTTATATTGCCGAACTCGCTCGTCGTCGAATATATTTAGGGGCCACAAGCTCCGCCCACTTTGTGCGGACACGATTTCGCCAAAAGCGAGAAAACAAAAACACAAAGCTCATTCTAAACCAAATCAGTCGTTCTAAATTGATTTGGAAAGCTACTGCCAATCCCTATCGATCGAGAACTGTTCAAAAGTTGAAAATTGTCACTAAGCGGGTCAAAATTGGGAATAAAAGTAGGGAATAGGTCGTTTTAGTGGCTTCGGGGATGAAATCTGAGTTCGAACAGGAATTTTCTGATTAATTCGATTTTTTTAGGATTTTTAGAGAAAAAATTAGAATTTTAGCACTTTTCCCTGGCTTGTGTTTTTTGTTGGAAGACGCGCGGGGGGAGGCGAGCGAGAGGGCGGGGGGAGGGAGAGAGACACACGCAAATTAGGCTCCGCCCCCTTCCCTCTCGTCTCGCCTTTCCCTCCTCTTCCCCAGTGCTTTGCGCGCGTACTTCTCGGGCTCTAGCGCGCATCAGAGAAAAGATATCGACAAACGGTAAAAAGTATGATGATATTGGGACCACGAGGGACTGTTTGAACACAAATTTGACCCCATTGTGCAGAATCGGCTATCTGCGTTGTGGCCCCTAAATATATTATAATATCTAATTTATCATACTCCTTAATAAATATTATATATATATATCAATATATTATTATAATATTAAAAATAATATTATTATATTATATGTAATATTGTAAAATAATATTATAATATATATAATATTATTAATATTATAATATTAAAAAATATTATAATATTGAAAAAAATGCGCGCAAAAATTGCATTCGCGCACCAGCAATAAATTGTTCCGCGCGTACACATGGCCGCGCGCGCAGCAGGCAAAATCTCGCGGAAGCTTCTAGAAGGGGAAATTTTTGGGTATTTTTCTTAATTCCAATTAAATTGCTTCATTTTTCACAATTTAACCATGTTTTTGTTTTCATTTTGTTCGTTTTTCGAGCGAAATCGCGCGTCATTGCAGGCTGCCACGTAGACGAACGTCCGCCTCGCGTCCGTCCGTGCGAGCCGCCGCCGCCGCCGCCGCAAGAAGCAGGTACCTACCAGCGCTCTGCCACTTATTTCACACTCGATTTAGCATTGCCCCATCGACGACGACGACGACAACGACGACTGCGGCAAATTCCGTTTGTTTATATCCCTTGTGCGCACACTAATTTCACTAAATTCCAGTTGCCGCCCGCCCGCCCGACAGCACGCACGCGCCACGTCACACACTGCGCCCGCGGCGACAAGAAGACCGCCGGAGGCAGCTGAGGTGAGCGGAGCTTGCATGATTATTTCATTATTTCATGATGTGCGCATTCAGCATGGCCGTCCCATCACGCACGCGCTACGGCAATGTCCCATCACGCACGCGCCACGTCACGCACTGCGCCCGCGGCGACAAGAAGCTGCTGCACCCGTTAAGCGGCATTGGAAATAAGGCGCAATCAGAAGGGGAAATCTGTCCGTTTTGCAGAGCGCAGCAAGGGCGGCCACTCGCAACACCCACCGCAGCCGAAGCGGAAAGCAGGATAGGTAAGCAGTCATCCTTTCATTCATCCGTTTCGTTTCGTTTCTGTTGTACAGTTGACACTGATAAGTAAAACGATTGCAGGGCGCGGCGGCGACGACGACGACAACGTGCCGTACCGTACCGCCATCGCGCACAGGAAGACGGCGAAGAACCCCGAGGAGCCCCTTTTTTCCATTTATTCCTCCCGTTGCTCCCGTAACTTAGTACCACCAAAATAGTTAGGGCAATGTACCATCTAACTTTACCCTTTTTATTTTTAAAATAAACTCTTGTAAACATCACAACTCTTTGCTCTACTTTTTGCTCTAGACATTTTTTTTTCACTCGTACCACTTTATTCATAGTGTATAGGCGTAGTTAGGTATCAAACATTTTAAATGTGCGATAAATATATTGTATAATGGAGAACACGCACAGGAAACGCCGGCATCGAGGACCGGGAAGTAGAAATCTGCGCAAAAACCGCAGCGGCGGTATTTGCGCAACTTTTTTTGATCGTGAACGGGGACCGGGAAGTAGAAATCTGCGCAAAAACCGCAGCGGCGGTATTTGCGACCGGTCCGTATCCGACGGACGGCACTTTTGACTTTCATGAACCGCGACGCTACCACACGCGTTGCGTACTATGTTGCGTATTGCATTTTCGCGCGCTTTTTTGGATCGTTTTTTTCTTTTAAATAATTATAGTTTTTGAATAATTTAAATGCACCGCAATGTGCAATTGCTGCTTCCGGAGCTGTCGCTCTTGTGCACTCTCGACCGCACGCCGCGCAATTATTAGAGTTGAATTTTCTATTTTTCTGCGCTTGTTCTAGAACTATTCTCGTTCAATCTCTTTTATTCTTCGTTTTTACTTTATTTAGTTTTATTTCTAAATTGATTACTAATAGATTAACATTTCAGGTAATATGGCGGATCGTCCGCTCATCACGGTCTACAGTGACAAGAACGAGGCCACTCAGACCGAGATTGAGTTACGTGCCTTGTCCCGCGCCCTCGTTCGCCCCGATGTCGTGAGCTTCATTCATGATCAAGTCAGCAAGAACAAGAGACAGTCGTATGCTGTTTCTTCCGAGTCTGGTGAGAAGTTTCTTTTGCGTGCTTTTTTGTACTAATGCATATTCTAATAAACATGATGATTGAATTTATTAATAGGTCCCTTCCGACAAGGTTGAGAGCTTCCGCAAGACCGAGGAAGCAGTTTCATTCCTTCGTCACGTCTGGTATGACACCGAGAAGTTTTCCACATTTAATTGGTTGAACTGTATTATTTGCAGTTTAAACGCCGCGCCAGATCCAGGATATCAAGGACTTCCTCCTCAAGGCCCGCAGAAAGGACGCCAAGTCCGTCACCATCAAGAAGAACAAGGAGAACGTCAAGTTCAAGGTCCGCTCCAGCCGATTCCCCTCCCCCCCCCTTCCCCAATCATATATTTTTGTTCTTCTTTCTTTATCATGGTTTGAACAATTGGATACAATTGGAATTTGAGCTTCTTACAATAACAGAAACTATAGTCACGGTTTTGAACGGCATCTTCTAGTCAAATTTAGAGTTATCTTATTGGAAACAGTCGTTATTTGGAAATTGACTTCCCTCTCTCTCATATTCCAATAATGCACGAGAACGACACGGTATTTTATTCGAAAAAAGATTTTTATTTTGAAAAAAATCCACAGTTACTAAATTTCCAATACGGAGAACAAATTATATTGTCGCTCAAAATGATCGATCAATGTTTATTGGAAATTCAATAACTTAGAAATTGAGTGCCGTGTTCGAGATATTTATTGGAATTTGAGCGTGAACGGAAATGTTTTTTGTGCTGATTACAGTTCTCTTATTGGAATTGGAATAATATTTTAGTGGAATTCAATTTAAAAAAAAAACAAAGGACCGCTCTCGTCAATTCAACGTGTTCGAATAATAATTTCGCTTATTGGAATTCCAATAGTTATTAGAATTCCAGAATTAATTCCAATAAGAGAACTCTAGTACTGATCAAAAATATTTTCCGATAAGGTAACTCTAGTCTAATTATATTTACTATTTACATATTTGGCAAGGACAGTTAATCTGAGAATTCGCTCTCGCGCGAAACTGGGGGTCTAGTGGTAGTGGGAGAGGGACTATTTGATTCCTCCTCCTCTTCCTCCACTGATTCAACTAGCAATCCTCCACATTGACAATAGTGGGCGAAATTAGATGAGCATGCCTCATGTACCCACCATCTGCATGTCTTACAGCGGCGCCATCTCGTTACTGTTGATGAAGTAGTGGGAATGTCCGGCTCGACATTTTGGCAAATGCCACATGTTTGAGATTTGTCCTTATTGTAAGGAGGGAAAGGATGAGAAGGCCTCTTGTTTTTGTTATTATTTAAAAAAATATTAACTGTTTACTTTCAGATGAATCGATTGTTTTCCTTCCCTCTCCATCTCTCCTCCTCCTTCTTCCATTTCCCGGTAAGACTCCTGGCGAATTATTTTTTAAATTTATTTTTTCTCAATTTGTTACCATTTCTCCCGTTTCATCGTATTCGGCATTTTCAGGTAATTGTTCAACAATTTTGAATGTTCCTCTTTGAATGGTCCTCTTCCTCTTTCTATCCATTCGAGGAACGATAGTCGATGATTTAGGAATTTCATTGTCATGTTTCTCCAGTATTTTTGATACTTCATCATTCAGTGATTTAAGACAGTCATATGCCTCGTGTTTGATCATTCTATCGTGCATATTTGACAATAGTCTAATCATCTATAATTGTATCTCTTAATTTAATTTTCCTCGATTTTGCTCACATCTCGTGATCGATTTCTTTCATTTAATTGAACGAGTCTCCGTTTCTCCTCATCGGTTGGTTCGCGATGGACCTGGGTCTTCGCGAAACCTCCTCCTCCTCCTCCTCCTCCTCCTCTTCTCCTTCCTCTCCTTCCTCTCCTTCCTCCTCTCGTATCTCTCCCATCTATTACAACTAGGGCAATTTCGATATTTTCTCGGCGACAGATTCGAGCAGTTAAATTGGATTAGCGAGAGAGTGAGGGGAGAGAGGAGAGTAATTCAATTAGAGAGAGTCGAGTCCGCTCATTCTTCGCCTCGCGCGCATAAATAAGCGGTTCGCGAGCGTCCGCAGGACGCTCGTCTATTACAACTAGGGGAATCTCGATATTTTTTGGAAGACATTTTTTGGCGGAATTAATTGGATTAGCGAGAGAGGAGAGTAAATCAATTAGTGAGAGTCGAATTCATTCTTCGGCTCGCGCGCATAAGTAAGCGGTTCGCGAGCGTCCGCAGGACGCTCGTCATTCCATCTATCTCCAAGTCCTCACCACCATTGTGATTAGTTCCGTAGCGTGGCAATTGCAATTTATTTTCTGACATATTGTATAATAAGAACAACATATTTTTTCTAATGCAAAATACCTCTAATATGATAGAGAACCCTGTGAATGTGTTTGCATGCCACTCCCTTTTTGAGTGAGTCCATGCACTCGCAATTCCAGCTTTAAAAATGGGGTATTTTCATACTGTGATATCTTGTTTTATGTAATTATTAGCTACCTGTATGGGCAAGCACGGCATGCACTACAGTGGATGTTTGCATTCTCATCACAAGTGCAGTCTCGAGTATTACAGAATACTGAAAAAAATCGATATTAAAGTTTAATTATTTTCAGTCACATCTCCGGTCGTCGACGAACGGACGAGGTATTCGTAGCAGTCGAATACGTCAATTTCCAGGTCAGAAATTTCATTGAGCATCGTTCGATGACGTCTATTAGATTGCTTTTGCCGATATGTGCGCTGCTTAAAGCGAGCGTCCTAAGAAGTATCGATAAATGTTGAATAGCGTTTCATTCCTTTTATAATTTTTTTTCAGGTAACGTGCTTTCTTCCTTCATCTCATCTAATTGGGACTTACACAGATATCAATATTTCTCTCTCTTCTTGTCACAAATTGATTCAGGAGGAAAATTAATCGATCCATACGAATCATGGCTCCCTTAGAAAGATACTGATCCTTGAGCACGGCATGAAATGCTTCGCACGCCATCGAAACATTGGCACTTTCATTTACTCTGCAAAAATGCAAAAGAAATTATTTTGATTGGGCCGATTTTCACCTCTCTACTGCGCACCATTCTTCAGTTCTGTTAAGATAGTACTTTCTGAAGTACTGATGGAACTCTGGAGCATTAATTGCAATATAATCAACAAATGTCCGCAGTCTATCACGAAATCGGACTGTTGCGCATGTTCTCATTAAAACAGAGATCATCGATTGCACCTAAAAATTTAGGTGTAACTGGAGAATTTATTTTATTTTTATTTATTCTACCTTCTCACTAATCTCATCGCTATATTTGAAGCTGCTCAATTTACGATTCAACGACTGAAATGAAAGCGTTTTTCTTGCTTAGCCCAAATTTAATTTACCCTTGTCACGTGCCAAGAACATAAGCGCTTATCGATTTGTTCTTGTGGGAAGGCGATATTGTAACCGTTAAAGAAAGTATTTGAATCATCTGTCATCATTGTTGTTGGAACAAACGACGGGACTCTATTTCTGATTTCCTGATTTTAAATAATTGCTGATTTTTAAGCATAAAAGTATCCCGAAACCTTGAATAGCATAGCCCAATCCTCCGAATCAGGATTTTTTGATATCATAAATCCGATTGGGAGGCCTCTATCCCTGTTGTCCATTACCATGACGGTAGAGAGCTGTGAATTCGGCACCAGTTATTGTCCACTCTTTGTTATCATTTCCTTACTTGGATGCTGTACTGCGTGACATTGAAAGTATCGTCACAGATGATTATACTTCTGCCATATTTCTCCGCCCATTTCACTTGTTGTCCATTGACAATCACTGATATAATTAGTATTTTTTCAGATCGTCAGCATGCCCTCACCAATTCTGAGCCCTGCTCCAGTGGTGTCATTCGGTGGATGATACTCCACGATGCCGAACTCCTCGTTCTCCGAGAGCTTCTCCACGCTTTTCACATCATCGCTCTCGCGCCGCCATGTCTCGATGAGGTTTGCGAACTTTGTTCTTACATTTTTAACATCATCAGCGTCAACAAAATACATTCGTGATTTCGGATTCTATAAAAAAACTCATTTTTGAACGGGTTTTTCTTGCAAACCACCTCATATTCTTCATGAATCTCGTTGATAACATCTTTGTCTGAATTATTCTTTTGTAATTTTTCGAGAATGATTAAGCATTCTTGTTCGCTAAGATTTGCATTAGCAATGGATGGCTCGTGGCCATAGTGAGATGTGCAGTAACTGATTTTAACAACGCCTTCCTCGTTAATACGCATCTGTTAATGACCACGTTGGTTTTGATTAAAGGGTGAATTCAAAATAAAAGCTCACAGTGAGGTGAGAAGTGCAATCTTTGCACAATTGTCGACTTTCTTTGATTCTTTTAGGATTATCGATCTATAGAGGAAAATGTAGTTTCTATTTATTAATGAATATCACCTGTTGGTATCTTTCTCTAATTTCGTCTCTACAGTAGAAATAAATCGGTGAGGTCTTTTTTCTTGTTCTTCTGACCCACTTAGTGCACGATTCTTTCTCTGTTTTCTCTCTCCATTCCTAAGGAAAAATGAGTGAAAAATGTATCACTTTCGTTGTACCTCGAATTGAGCTATAGATGGAAATTCCTTCTCTCTCATTTCCATTTCAGGCTCTTCGTGATCATTAGAAACATGTTCTACAAGTGATCGGTGTGAAAAAGAATCTTCAGACGGTGTGGAAGCGTCATCTTCCGATTGTCTTCCTCCGCCCGTCATCTAATGGTAAGAATATACCGGTTAGTTTAGCCTGGTGCTAATTGGATATCATCAATTTATGAAACACAAAACCTAGTGGATGGTAGGGTTGCAAGTTCGAGATCGAGAGTCTCGCACTTATGTTACTCTCGCACTGACCCTTGGGAAGACCCTTGCCTCTCCGACGAGAGATCATGGGTTTGGGAGAGAGTGCAGACAGTGCAGGAGAAAGTGCTATCTCTTTTTCCCACGCTCTCTCGTCGCCTTCCAAGGGAAGGGACTGCGAGAGCCTCGCACTAGTGCGATACTATTGATGTCGAACGTGCAACCCTAGTGGATTGTTGAGATGTTTGGAGGTTCACCATGATAAATTTCCACTTTAAAGAAAGACGTTTTAGAGTCATTCATTTTTGATAATTCTCGCTTTCTTGATCTTTAGCTGTCACTTTCGGATTCTCCAACTTCATTTTGAAATTGATTGATGATTGAAAAGTCGAAAAAATGGTTTCAAAGCGTGAAAATTGAGCCAAAAAGGGACGTGACCTCAGTAGTATATGCTCCGTTTTTCCGACCAGGCAGGGGAGGGGGTGTCGTGACGTCATCACTTTGCGTGCAGCACGTGCAGCAAGTGCAGCAAGTCGGCTGCAGCACGTGCAGCAAGTGCAGCAAGTTGGCTGCAGCCAGTCGGGGGTACGGTAGTCACCTTTATCACTTTGCAGCAAGTCGGCTGCAGCTGCAGCAGATGCAGCAAGTCGGCTGCAGCCAGTCGGGGGTACGGTAGTCACCTTTTTCACTTTGCAGCAGCAGGTCGGGGGTACGGTAGTCACCTTTATCACTTTGCAGCAGCAGGTCGGGGGTACGGTAGTGACGTTGCAGCAAGTCAGGGGTACGCGCAATCGGTAGGTCGGGGGCAGGGTTGCAGGTAGGTCGCACTCAGTTCGGGGGTACGGTAGGGTCAGTTTCCTCAGCACATACTGTAAACGTCAGAACCTTCAAAGTCAATTCTGACGATTACGGTTGGTGCAGAAGAAGTACAGTAACCCGAGAGGAAAAGCAAGAGTCAACCAGTCTCTGTGGAGTCAAGTGGCAGACTGACCCCCTCTCTCTCTCTCTCTCTCTCTCTCTCTCTCTCTCTCTCTCTATTTCTCTCTTCCTCTCCTCACATTACACCCGGAAAAGAGCGGGAAAAGTTGTGTCGGATGTTGTCGGGGGGTGCAGCAAAGAGTCTCAGAGTGGGGTACGGTAGGGTCAGTTTCCTCTGCACACAGTGTCATACCTCAGAGACTTCTACTATAACTCTGAGGTTAACAGTGCGGGCAGAAGAAGTACAGTAACCCAAGATAAGATCAACGACGAAAATCCAACTAACAGACTGGCTCGCTCTCTCTCTCTCACTCTCATCCTCTTCTCATATCTCTCGTTTCTCTACATTCAAGACGAGAGATAAGGGCGAAGGAAGAGAGTGGGTAGAGTCGTGCGGTGTCGTACTTGCAGCAAGGGGATCTCTTCTGGCCAGTCTCTTCGGCTTTGAGTGCATTCAAATTACATGTTCCTCTTCGGGCTGTTATTTGCTTGCAGTCGAAGCTGAAGAAGTACAGTAGCCCAAGAGGAAGCAAGGGGAACTCTTTAGGCCAGTCTCTTCGGCTTTGAAAGCATCCAAATAACAGATACCTCTTTGGGGCTGTTTATTTCGTGCGGTCAAAGCTGAAGAAGTACAGTGGCCCAAGAGTAATAAAAAAAAGGGGTGGGGGCTCTTTCGCTCTTTAGGCCAGTCTCTTCGGCTTTGAAAACATCCAAATAACAGTTTCCGCTATGGGTCTGTTTATTTCGTGTAGTCAAAGCTGAAGAAGTACAGTAACCCAAAAGTAAAGAGCCTATTAATTCAACTGGCAAACTTACCTCTCGTGCTATGTTTCACTGTGAGACGAGAAATAAGAACCACGGAAGAGAAGAGTTTGTCTGTCGGCCGTTGCAGCACTGTCTCTTTTGGTCAGTTTCTTCGGCATCGAGTGCATGCAATTACACTATCCTTTCGAAGTTGTAATTGCCTACAATCACTGCAGAAGAATTACAGTAACCAGAGAAGAAATGAAATGGGTGAGCTGACAGCTGGGCACTCTTCGCATGTTTCTCTGTCTCTCCTCCTATCATCTTATCTCAATCCATTATGCGAAAGGACTTGAAATAAGGCGAAAGGAAGAGAGTCGGGAGGATTTTGCGTCGCGTTGTACTGACTTCTCCAACTTATTATGGAGAAAGCCAGTTAGGTACTCGCGGTGTGTTTGAACCAAAGAGCAATTAATAATTAATATTCATTCAATTACACAGTGGGACAATTAATGGGGTGAAACTAAGATGACGAAATGAAGGACGAAGGGTTTGTCGTGGGTGACGTGGAATGGAACGGACCTCTACCGATAGAGGTTGCGGGTGAAGTGGAACGGAAAGGACGTGGAACTAGGAATACCTGGGTAACGGATGATTGGTGACTTGAATATTCCCCTCTTGAAGCAACGTCGGTTGCTAATGGAGTGGAGAGAGAAAAATCTTCCCTTGCACGATTCCCTCGAGTCGACGTGTATGGCGGCGGTCGTGTGGTAATATACCCCAGCCGAGTGACCTCAAACTTGGGTAATTAAACCTTGGGAAAATAAGGAATAATCGAGAAATACGCGATAATACTGGAATGGAGGAGGAATACGACGGTATAACCGAAGAAAGGGGTTAAAACGACAGAAAG
This sequence comes from Pristionchus exspectatus, assembly GCA_911812115.1. Lineage (NCBI taxonomy): Eukaryota > Metazoa > Nematoda > Chromadorea > Rhabditida > Neodiplogasteridae > Pristionchus > Pristionchus exspectatus. Next base: position 1,293,818 of record OU461588.1, on the reverse strand, counting down.
GGGTCAAGGACGCATTTGCGTGACGAAATAATGATGGAATAACGGAATAAACGACGAGAAAGTGGAATTCAGACGACGATGACGTTGAAGTGGAAATAATACGGTAGAAATGCGCGGTAACCCTGATTAAGGGGTTTCCGTGCGAGAGAATGGAGATTCGAAACATTCGCCGAGGGTCGCGAACTACTAACTTGGAGAATTACGGTAGTCAACCAGCGACTGACTTTATAAATGGAATTATGCTGGATTTACTATTCTAATGGATTTTATTATTTTAATTATGGAATAATAATAAACTGGATTGTATTTGGGTATCGAATTCGATGGAATTTGGTACAAATTCGATGGAATTTGGTACACTCGGGAGGGGACAACGAAGGGAGAGAAGAGGAAAGAAATGGATTACGATGTGGAATGGATCGAAGATGAAGTAGGGATAAACCCTTTACTGGCGACAAAGATCAACAATGTCCATCGAGTGATGGATGAAGGACAACAAGTAACGAATGACGAACGAACTAATGAACGGGGGACAATTGAAACGATGTAGACTAATGAGAACAATGAAAGAGTCATACGGGGAGAAGTTGTTGTGATGGGGGAAGACGTAGTCGGAGTAGTGGTTTGGCTTTCCGTGATTATCGGAAGAGTGGAACAGTGGAGGGTCACTAGTGTGACGATAGCTCAACTGGACCATCGAGTGAACGAGGGAATGGATGGATCGATGAATGGGGTTGGATGAATGAGAATACTCACTATTGGAAGAATACGACGGAGGGATGGTAGGATGATGTACTAACAATGGAATAACTGGAGTAGTCTGTGTGAAAGGATCAGAATGGGAAGAAACGGTGGCGTAATTCGCCTTGACATTGATAGGAACGACGTGGGCGGAAACACAATCAATGACAATCGAAGTGATATAATCAATATCTACTACTTCCTTATTCATTTTGGATGGATTTGTTGTCTCAGCGACAATGGACGGATAGATCTTGATGGAAGAAACGCCATTCTCCTTCAGTGGGCCTACTCGCCCAATTTGGGCCGGCATGCCCGATTGGTGCTGGGACGAGCCTGGAGTGAAATGAGTGAAATTTGAATTGCATTGTGAGTTCACAATGGAATCCTCAGGGGGCCCAAGCAAAAAGGAATGGAAGTTTTCGATTGGATGGAGTGTGACAGTGGAGATTGCGATGGGCAACAAATCGAGGGAGTGGTTGCTACTGGGAGAAGGTGGATGCACATTGGAACGCGTATCGTGTTGATTGGCAGTAAGCGCGTGTACTAGTGGATCGATTCTTTTAATGCGCGTTCGGGTCTTGCCAACAATGAATGGACCAATGGACGATTGCATGAGACGGAAACCGCTAGGGAGCTTGGCCACTTTGCAGTTTTGAAGCAATTCGAGAGTGTCGCCCACACTGAGTAGTAACTCAGAGTGAGTGACAGTGTGTTTCGTGAGGTGGTTCGGAACGCATCCTAACGAAGCATGGATAACGTCGAGATCAGCACTATCGAGTGGCTGATTCTGGATGGAACTGAGTGGTGACTTGTCTAGTACAACGGCTTCTATTGGAAAGCGACCGCGGTCTCTAACTACATCTAGTTTGACTACGTCGTAGGTGGAAGACTGGACTGGGTCATCGTTGAAACCAGAAATTGTCAACTCGCGTTGATCGAATGGAACTAGGGAAAGATGGTCAACTAGATCTCTGGTGATGAGATTGGCTTGCGCGCCATGATCGAGAAGAATGGAAGCAGTGATCGAATTATCAACTGCTGGATCGGGGTTCGCAATCTGAGTATCGACAGTGAACAGTCGTTCAGATTGATGGGTGTACGAGGTTTGGGTATTAACGGAAATGGAACTATTGGACGAGGGATCGGCGACTGTCGCTGTCGTAGTGAACAGTCGTTCGGGTTGTTGCAGGGAAACCGTGTTCACTACTGCATTCGATTGCTTCTCACAGATCGATCTGTGGTGTTCTCCCTCACATTGAGTGCACTTCCTACTGCATCCGGCAGAGGAGTGCTCACTGGAGAGACAACAGAAGCATAGATTTTTCTTCCTTAGAATCTCTTTCCTATCCTTAGCTGACTTGACAATTGTGCATAACCCACTAATCGCATGGAGACCACAGAAGACACACGTAGGTCCTTTGGGCACCTTGGGGAATGGGGTGGATGAATCCTTCACCGACGATTACGGCTTGGATACGGTACCAGAGCTATTGTATTCGACAATAGGCTTTTGGTAATGGAAGTTGTCTGATATGGCTTTGATCATCGTCACGTCCTCTAACTCTACCCGGAGAGTTTCTTCAATCGATTGAAGCGATTCGAGGAGTGTGAGATGTCTACCGCGCCATATGACAGGAATGAATCGAGGATGAATGCGGTCGGCGATTTGTTGTTGCGTAACAATTCCGTCTAGACCACAATCATCACTTATCGAGTGAACGATGTTGATCATTGCGCGTACACAGTCAAGTTGGTCGGTCAGCTTATGGGATTTGGATCGGATTTGGAGAAGAGTTTGGAGAAGGGTCGCCTGGGTAAGATTCGGTCGACCATACTCAGTATCAAGTCGACTGATCATCTTCGGGAGGAAATCTTTGTTCGTGGGGATGGAAGCAATTAGCGAATGCGCGGTTCCCTTCAGACTAGAACGAATGTAGAAGGCCTTCTCCACTTCGGAGAATTGCGGTTGGTTCAATATCAACTGATCGAGTTGATATTTGAACGCGGGCCATTTGGTAATATCGCTACCATCGAATGTTTCCAGTGTAATGGGAGGAAGAACGATATTGGGCTGGTGAGGTCGCTGCGCATTGCTAGTGCTTAGTTTTGCCTCTAGTTCGACTAGTTTCGCGGCTAATGCTTGATATAAGACAGTCCGAATACAAGGATTCTTTACCCCGAAGTTTTTATCAAAATGCAACGTTTCAAATATAAGCATTTTTTTTCCGCCATTGGAGTACTTCAATAATTGCAAATTTTGCAAAACTTGGAGTTGTCTCAAGTTTTGGGTTAGAGTTGAAGTTGTTTCAACTTTTGCACTTTGCGTTTTGTATTCACTGTTTTTGCATGCCTCTTCGATGGAATTTCACAAATTATTTTTTATTACGCTGCTAATAAATAGCTTACAATTGATAGATAGCGTACCTTCTACGAGTGAACATGGGATTGGAGGGAGAAGGGGTGGAATGATGTGATACATACATTTTGGAAACTTCTACTATGTGCTTTATGAGCCAGAGTAAACGGGTTTTTGTGATACAAAAGAACAATTGAAATTGGGCAGCTACAAGAGTGCGCTGCTAAGCCACTACTCGAAATAAGTGTACCCTTTGTACACACTACGATGGGGTCTTACTGGCTGCGATCCATACATCAATCAACTGAAAAAAACCAATCAAGAAAACATAAAAAAAACTACAAGGGCGAAAGAGAAGGGGAGCACTAATACACTAGATACCGACTCAAATGAATGGTCTATGTGATAAAGGAAATCGTACAAGTGGTTAAATGATAAAGCGCAGCTAAAAATAAACTATGTATAATTGTCGTGTTCAAGACTAGTTACGATAATTACAAGACTAGTGACGATGATTACAAAACTACAATCGATGAGTACAAGACTAAAATCAATAATTACAGTACTACAATCGGTGACTGCAAGACTACACTCGATAATCAGAGAGACTATACTCGACAATGGCAACACAAAAAGAGGCAAATACGAGACTGGAATCGATAATTAGGAGAACTGATTGACAAAGAAAACCCATCTAAAGATGAATGAATTGGGACAGCGGTATTATAAAAAAAGATGAGTTTAATAAAGGGAGGAGGCCGTATGGAAGAGATGAGCCCCTCACATAATCAACACCTACCGTACCGTCACTACTCTTACCGTCAAAGATGAAACTTAGAGTAATTAAAAAAATCACACGATGGATCACTTCAATTTGCCTTCATGGGTTGGGTACAGCTGGGGTTTACAAGCACCGATTTTCAGAATCAGAAGTTCAGGATCAACTCCGGCGTGTAGTGGCTCATCGGACCAACTGGCAACTGGAATTTCGGGGAAAAAAGTATCAGGGAGCACTTGGGACACCCCCGGGCACCTCCCTGCCAACTTTGGTCCCGATCGGAGACCATGAGTTTCAGTGCATTTACTCATGTCAGACCAATCCGTCCATTCCCGGACGACAAGTGGGCGGAGCCTAGGGATAACCGAAAAATTTCAAAGTTGTCCGATCGGCATCAAATTTTGCAGCCGATTTGGGGGCACTATGGGGAGTTGCGAAAACGCTTTGGCGAACCGAAAATTCGATTTTCAAGTCGAGATCCGGGGTACCAAAGGTACCCGGATCCTCAACTTTGGAGGTGCACCCTGGACCCGGGAAATTTCGCGAAATAAAGTATCAGGGAGAGCTCGGGGCACCCATGCGCACAACCTATTCACTTTTTGTCATGACCATGAGGTTCATCCCATTTTGGCTCATAGGACAAACTGGCAGTTTCTGTCCAAAAGTTGGCGGAGTCTCGGGGTACTTGAAAGTTTCAAAGAGTTCCGATCGGTTCAGAATTTTGCAGGCGAGTAGGGGGGACCATGGAGAGTTGCTAAAACGCATTGGTCGGCAAAAAATTGATTTCCAAGTGAAGATCCGGGGTACCAAAGGTGCCCGGACCCTCAACTTTAGAGGTGCACCCTGGACCCGGGAATCGGAATTTCGCGAAAAAAAGTAACAGGGAGAGCTCGGGACACCCATGCGCATCACCTATTCACTTTTGGACCCGATCCCAGACCATGAGTTTCAGGGCATTTCCACATACCGGGCCATCTGACCATCTCGATCCAAAAAGTGGGCGGAGTCTTGGCTTACCCGGAAAATTTCAAAGTTATCCGATCGGCACCAAATTTTGCAGGCGAGTAGGGGACACTATGGGGAGTTGTGAAAACGCTTTGGTTTTCCCGAAATTCGAATTTGAAGCCGAGATCCGGGCCCCCAAAGGTCCCCGAATCCCCAACTTTGGAGGTGCACCCTGGGCCCAGGGGTTCGAAATTTAAAAAAGAAAAGTATCAGGGACCACTTGGGGCACCCCCGGACACCTCCCTGCCAACTTTGGACCCGATCGGAGACCATGAGTTTCAGGGCATTTACTCATGTCAGACCATCTTCTCCTTTCCGAACCAAAAGTGGGCGGAGTCTTGGCTTACCCGGAAAATTTCAAAGTTATCCGATCGGCATCAAATTTTGCAGGCGAGTAGGGGGCACCATGGGGAGTTGTGAAAACGCTTTGACGAACCAAAAATTCGAATTCCAAGTCGAGATCTGGGGTGCGAAAGGTACCCGGAGCCCCAACTTTGGAGGTATACCCTGGACCCGGGAATCGGAATTTCGCGAAAAAAGTATCAGGGAGAGCTCGGGGCACCCATGCACACCACCTATTCACTTTTTGTCCCGATCCGATACCATGAGGTTCATCCCATTTTGGCTCATCGGACCAACTGGCAGTTTCTGTCCAAAAGTGGGCGGAGTCTTGGGGTACCCGGAAAATTTCAAAGTTGTCCGATCGGCATCAAATTTTGCAGGCGAGTAGGGGGCGCCATGGGGAGTTGTGAAAACGCTTTGACGAACCAAAAATTCGAATCAGAAGTGGAGATCTGGGGTGCGAAAGGTACCCGGAGCCCCAACTTTGGAGGTACACCCTGGACCCGGGAATCGGAATTTCGCGAAAAAAAGTATCAGGGAGAGCTCGGGGCACCCATGCGCACCACCTATTCACTTTTTGTCCCGATCCGATACCATGAGGTTCATCCAATTTTGGCTCATCGGACCAACTGGCAGTTTCTGTCCAAAAGTGGGCGGAGTCTCGGGACACTCAAAAAAATTATTTCAAAAAGTTCCGATCGATCCAGAATTTTGCAGGCGTGTTTGGGTGCGTGTTTGGATTGTGAAAACGCATTGCTCAACCCAAAATTCGATTCCTTAGTGGAGGCTCGGGGATCCAAAAGTAAACAATTTCCAACTTTATGGCGATCCCCAGGATCCCGGGATTCGAAATTTCACAAACGAACCTCCGGGGAGTGCTCAGGACACCCGTTGGCATCACCTATTCACTATTGGACCCGATCCTAGCAGCGGGTAGCAGACCATCTGGCCGTTCCTAATCTAAAAAGGGGCGGAGTCACAAAAAATTCGATGTTGTCTGATCGAAATAATAAATTGGATTAGGTACTCTGGGTGCTCTGGGAGTGATTTGCGCGAAATAAAGAGCTTTAGTCCTACGAAAACTTTACTACTTTCACAGATCCCAGGACGCAATGGAATCGAAATAGCGCATATAAACTCTCCAGGGGTGCATACAGAGACATGACCCATTCACTTGTTGTTCCCGTTCCCATATGACATCACCGCTTAGGGTTGTCCACTCGGAATCGGTGTCGGGATTGCCGACATCTCTTCCCTTCTTCCCCTCTCTCCCTCGTGTGTGCCCACGAAAGGGCGAGAGGGGAGGGTTTGCTGAGGAAGGAGAGATGAGAGGAGAGAGGTCAACAATCCCGACCCGATGGTAAGGATAAGGGGAGGGAGGGGCACTAGAAGATTGATAAAAACAGTGATTCGTTGATTTCGCATGGAGTAAAACGTAAAAATAAAATGTAAAATGTAAATATAACTATTGGTTACATTGAGAATGGGCTGTTTGAATTGTTGACAGTTGTGAATTGTCGTTTAAGAGCAATTCCCCCCTCAATCGATTCTCCCTCCCCCAATCCTGCTTTATAAAAGGTGACAACCAAATTATGAAAAAGAACACAATCAATAGACAAGCAAAAGCAAGAACAATCAAAATACAAAACGCGAATGATGTAATCATTGGGCAACTAATAAGCTCCACCTTCGAGGGTTTGCGCTGGCTCCCTCGACGTGCCGGGCATCGTAGTCACTGCGCCGCTCACCTTAAATTAGTTAGTTGACATTTTAATTAACTGTGTTGAGAAAGACCATCCAGTACAATGATCGATTTTTTGAAAAATGCTAATGAGGGTTGTCAAATCGGTTTCGAATTATTCGTTCTTTCGAGCCGCCTGCACCTTCTCACGCAAGCGCGTGCCCCTACTTCTCCCACCAGGGAAAGAAATCCGAATTATTCGCGAGCTTATGAAAATTCGCATCCTTTCCCTGCCCTATCTTCCCTTCTGTTCGGGCCTCTGAGGAACATACTAAAGAGAGCAGAAGAATGGGTTGAGAGAACGGAAGCGATGGAATGGGGAGGCGCGAATATACGCTGGGATTGCAAAGTACAAGAAAATCGCCCGCTGTCCATTTTGTGTTCGAGATAAGCGACGGGGGAGGACGAAGCCGGGAAAAAACCGAAACCGAACTGACAACCTCAAGTGTCCGAGTGCTTGTTTTTGCAAGGTCGAATATTCAGCCCTGGGTGCCCAAAAATGAAATTTATAAAGGCAAGAAATGAATGAAATGAGTAATAATAATAATTGTCTTACCAATGAAGGGCGTCGCCGCTGGTGAAATCGCGCAACGGAATCTCTCGTTGAGGGCGCTGCTGCCCTTCGTCGACTACTTCGACAGCGTCAGTGCCCTTCGATGGCGACTATAACACAGGTTCGTTAACAACGACAAAAACGTATGGCTTTTTACAGAAATGCCATCACAATAAACTTCTCACCTCCTTTGGAACGCGCGGTGTGCGGAATAAGGTGATAATGACATCGGTGTTCTTTCAAAGCGCGGCTACCGAACCCGCCGTACTGTTGAACCGCCTCGTATGTGGTCCCTGACATTGTTGTGGTTAGTAAACAAGAAACGGCGTGACAATCACGAAATAAACACGTTCGATAAAATCGAAAAAAAGCAGAGTGTACGCTGATTTTGAAATCTTGGCGCGCACGCGGTGCGCGTCAGTCTATTCGCTTGCGCGCTTCGTGATTCACGCAATTAGTTAGACGCAATTATAAAAAGAGCAAAAACTGAAACTAGCGAGCGCAACAGTCAAATGAGTAAACGGAAAATACACGTTTCTGGAAGGTTCCATTACTGACGCATTTCATTCTCAACCAAGGCGCACTCCGTTCTAAGCACAAAACGCGTGCTCAGTCTTTAGAATAGCAAATAGCCACCGTAAAACTATGCGTATGAAACCGAGCGCAAGTGAGTGACGCGAAGCTAAGGAGAGAAAGTGCAAAAACGAGTTTCTGGAACTTACCGTCTCTCACCATCTTGCTCTCTCGCCTCCCCACACTCTCTCGCCCAATCGATACCTGACCATCTCTCACCGTCTGGCTCGCTCTCTCGTCTCCCCACACTCTCTCGGCGTGTGCGCGCTCAAGCTCCGCCCCTTTTCCTCCTCAGCCTCTCTTCCTCTGGAAACGTGTTTTTACACGATTTATCCTTCGCCTCGCGTCCTCTCCCTAGCGATGCGCTCCTTGTTTCTGTTTCATTCGCATAGTTTTACAGTTGCTATTATGAAGACTGAAGACTTTTGCGCTTAGAACGGAGTGCGCCTTGGTTGAGAATGAAATGCGTCAGTAATGGAACCTTCCAGAAACGTGTATTTTCCGTTTACTCCTTTGACTGTTGCGCTCGCTAGTTTCAATTTTTGCTCTTTTATAATTGCGTCTAACTAATTGCGTGAATCACGAAGCGCGCAAGCGAATAGACTGACGCGCACCGCGTGCGCGCCAAGATTTCGAAATCAGCGTACACTCTGCTTTTTTTTGATTTTATCGAACGTGTTTATTTCGTGATTGTCACGCCGTTTCTTGTTTACTAACCACAACAATGTCAGGGACCACATACGAGGCGGTTCAACAGTACGGCGGGTTCGGTAGCCGCGCTTTGAAAGAACACCGATGTCATTATCATCTTATTCCGCACACCGCGCGTTCCAAAGGAGGTGAGAAGTTTATTGTGATGGCATTTCTGTAAAAAGCCATACGTTTTTGTCGTTGTTAACGAACCTGTGTTATAGTCGCCATCGAAGGGCACTGACGCTGTCGAAGTAGTCGACGAAGGGCAGCAGCGCCCTCAACGAGAGATTCCGTTGCGCGATTTCACCAGCGGCGACGCCCTTCATTGGTAAGACAATTATTATTATTACTCATTTCATTCATTTCTTGCCTTTATAAATTTCATTTTTTGGGCACCCAGGGCTGAATATTCGACCTTGCAAAAACAAGCACTCGGACACTTGAGGTTGTCAGTTCGGTTTCGGTTTTTTCCCGGCTTCGTCCTCCCCCGTCGCTTATCTCGAACACAAAATGGACAGCGGGCGATTTTCTTGTACTTTGCAATCCCAGCGTATATTCGCGCCTCCCCATTCCATCGCTTCCGTTCTCTCAACCCATTCTTCTGCTCTCTTTAGTATGTTCCTCAGAGGCCCGAACAGAAGGGAAGATAGGGCAGGGAAAGGATGCGAATTTTCATAAGCTCGCGAATAATTCGGATTTCTTTCCCTGGTGGGAGAAGTAGGGGCACGCGCTTGCGTGAGAAGGTGCAGGCGGCTCGAAAGAACGAATAATTCGAAACCGATTTGACAACCCTCATTAGCATTTTTCAAAAAATCGATCATTGTACTGGATGGTCTTTCTCAACACAGTTAATTAAAATGTCAACTAACTAATTTAAGGTGAGCGGCGCAGTGACTACGATGCCCGGCACGTCGAGGGAGCCAGCGCAAACCCTCGAAGGTGGAGCTTATTAGTTGCCCAATGATTACATCATTCGCGTTTTGTATTTTGATTGTTCTTGCTTTTGCTTGTCTATTGATTGTGTTCTTTTTCATAATTTGGTTGTCACCTTTTATAAAGCAGGATTGGGGGAGGGAGAATCGATTGAGGGGGGAATTGCTCTTAAACGACAATTCACAACTGTCAACAATTCAAACAGCCCATTCTCAATGTAACCAATAGTTATATTTACATTTTACATTTTATTTTTACGTTTTACTCCATGCGAAATCAACGAATCACTGTTTTTATCAATCTTCTAGTGCCCCTCCCTCCCCTTATCCTTACCATCGGGACGGGATTGTTGACCTCTCTCCTCTCATCTCTCCTTCCTCAGCAAACCCTCCCCTCTCGCCCTTTCGTGGGCACACACGAGGGAGAGAGGGGAAGAAGGGAAGAGATGTCGGCAATCCCGACACCGATTCCGAGTGGACAACCCTAAGCGGTGATGTCATATGGGAACGGGAACAACAAGTGAATGGGTCATGTCTCTGTATGCACCCCTGGAGAGTTTATATGCGCTATTTCGATTCCATTGCGTCCTGGGATCTGTGAAAGTAGTAAAGTTTTCGTAGGACTAAAGCTCTTTATTTCGCGCAAATCACTCCCAGAGCACCCAGAGTACCTAATCCAATTTATTATTTCGATCAGACAACATCGAATTTTTTGTGACTCCGCCCCTTTTTAGATTAGGAACGGCCAGATGGTCTGCTACCCGCTGCTAGGATCGGGTCCAATAGTGAATAGGTGATGCCAACGGGTGTCCTGAGCACTCCCCGGAGGTTCGTTTGTGAAATTTCGAATCCCGGGATCCTGGGGATCGCCATAAAGTTGGAAATTGTTTACTTTTGGATCCCCGAGCCTCCACTAAGGAATCGAATTTTGGGTTGAGCAATGCGTTTTCACAATCCAAACACGCACCCAAACACGCCTGCAAAATTCTGGATCGATCGGAACTTTTTGAAATAATTTTTTTGAGTGTCCCGAGACTCCGCCCACTTTTGGACAGAAACTGCCAGTTGGTCCGATGAGCCAAAATTGGATGAACCTCATGGTATCGGATCGGGACAAAAAGTGAATAGGTGGTGCGCATGGGTGCCCCGAGCTCTCCCTGATACTTTTTTTCGCGAAATTCCGATTCCCGGGTCCAGGGTGTACCTCCAAAGTTGGGGCTCCGGGTACCTTTCGCACCCCAGATCTCCACTTCTGATTCGAATTTTTGGTTCGTCAAAGCGTTTTCACAACTCCCCATGGCGCCCCCTACTCGCCTGCAAAATTTGATGCCGATCGGACAACTTTGAAATTTTCCGGGTACCCCAAGACTCCGCCCACTTTTGGACAGAAACTGCCAGTTGGTCCGATGAGCCAAAATGGGATGAACCTCATGGTATCGGATCGGGACAAAAAGTGAATAGGTGGTGTGCATGGGTGCCCCGAGCTCTCCCTGATACTTTTTTTCGCGAAATTCCGATTCCCGGGTCCAGGGTATACCTCCAAAGTTGGGGCTCCGGGTACCTTTCGCACCCCAGATCTCCACTTCTGATTCGAATTTTTGGTTCGTCAAAGCGTTTTCACAACTCCTCATGGCGCCCCCTACTCGCCTGCAAAATTTGATGCCGATCGGACAACTTTGAAATTTTCCGGGTACCCCAAGACTCCGCCCACTTTTGGACAGAAACTGCCAGTTGGTCCGATGAGCCAAAATGGGATGAACCTCATGGTATCGGATCGGGACAAAAAGTGAATAGGTGGTGTGCATGGGTGCCCCGAGCTCTCCCTGATACTTTTTTTCGCGAAATTCCGATTCCCGGTCCAGGGTGTACCTCCAAAGTTGGGGCTCCGGGTACCTTTCGCACCCCAGATCTCCACTTCTGATTCGAATTTTTGGTTCGTCAAAGCGTTTTCACAACTCCCCATGGCGCCCCCTACTCGCCTGCAAAATTTGATGCCGATCGGACAACTTTGAAATTTTCCGGGTACCCCAAGACTCCGCCCACTTTTGGACAGAAACTGCCAGTTGGTCCGATGAGCCAAAATGGGATGAACCTCATGGTATCGGATCGGGACAAAAAGTGGATAGGTGGTGCGCATGGGTGTCCCGAGCACCCCCCGATACTTTTTTTTGGCGAAATTCTGATCCCCGGGTCCAGGGTGTACCTCAAAAGTTGGGGCTCCGGGTACCTTTCGCACCCCAGATCTCCACTTCTGATTCGAATTTTTGGTTCGTCAAAGCGTTTTCACAACTCCCCATGGCGCCCCCTACTCGCCTGCAAAATTTGATGCCGATCGGACAACTTTGAAATTTTCCGGGTACCCCAAGACTCCGCCCACTTTTGGACAGAAACTGCCAGTTGGTCCGATGAGCCAAAATGGGATGAACCTCATGGTATCGGATCGGGACAAAAAGTGGATAGGTGGTGCGCATGGGTGTCCCGAGCACCCCCCGATACTTTTTTTTGGCGAAATTCTGATCCCCGGGTCCAGGGTGTACCTCAAAAGTTGGGGCTCCGGGTACCTTTCGCACCCCAGATCTCCACTTCTGATTCGAATTTTTGGTTCGTCAAAGCGTTTTCACAACTCCCCATTGCGCCCCCTACTCGCCTGCAAAATTTGATGCCGATCGGACAACTTTGAAATTTTCCGGGTACCCCAAGACTCCGCCCACTTTTGGACAGAAACTGCCAGTTGGTCCGATGAGCCAAAATGGGATGAACCTCATAGTATCGGATCGGGACAAAAAGTGAATAGGTGGTGTGCATGGGTGCCCCGAGCTCTCCCTGATACTTTTTTTTGGCGAAATTCCGATTCCCGGGTCCAGGGTGTACCTCCAAAGTTGGGGCTCCGGGTACCTTTCGCACCCCAGATCTCCACTTCTGATTCGAATTTTTGGTTCGTCAAAGCGTTTTCACAACTCCTCATGGCGCCCCCTACTCGCCTGCAAAATTTGATGCCGATCGGACAACTTTGAAATTTTCCGGGTACCCCAAGACTCCGCCCACTTTTGGACAGAAACTGCCAGTTGGTCCGATGAGCCAAAATGGGATGAACCTCATGGTATCGGATCGGGACAAAAAGTGGATAGGTGGTGCGCATGGGTGTCCCGAGCACCCCCCGATACTTTTTTTTGGCGAAATTCTGATCCCCGGGTCCAGGGTGTACCTCAAAAGTTGGGGCTCCGGGTACCTTTCGCACCCCAGATCTCCACTTCTGATTCGAATTTTTGGTTCGTCAAAGCGTTTTCACAACTCCCCATTGCGCCCCCTACTCGCCTGCAAAATTTGATGCCGATCGGACAACTTTGAAATTTTCCGGGTACCCCAAGACTCCGCCCACTTTTGGACAGAAACTGCCAGTTGGTCCGATGAGCCAAAATGGGATGAACCTCATAGTATCGGATCGGGACAAAAAGTGAATAGGTGGTGTGCATGGGTGCCCCGAGCTCTCCCTGATACTTTTTTTTGGCGAAATTCCGATTCCCGGGTCCAGGGTGTACCTCCAAAGTTGGGGCTCCGGGTACCTTTCGCACCCCAGATCTCCACTTCTGATTCGAATTTTTGGTTCGTCAAAGCGTTTTCACAACTCCTCATGGCGCCCCCTACTCGCCTGCAAAATTTGATGCCGATCGGACAACTTTGAAATTTTCCGGGTACCCCAAGACTCCGCCCACTTTTGGACAGAAACTGCCAGTTGGTCCGATGAGCCAAAATGGGATGAACCTCATGGTATCGGATCGGGACAAAAAGTGAATAGGTGGTGTGCATGGGTGCCCCGAGCTCTCCCTGATACTTTTTTTCGCGAAATTCCGATTCCCGGTCCAGGGTGTACCTCCAAAGTTGGGGCTCCGGGTACCTTTCGCACCCCAGATCTCGACTTGAAAATCGAATTTTCGGTTCGCCAAAGCGTTTTCGCAACTCCCCATAGTGCCCCCAAATCGGCTGCAAAATTTGATGCCGATCGGACAACTTTGAAATTTTTCGGTTATCCCTAGGCTCCGCCCACTTGTCGTCCGGGAATGGACGGATTGGTCTGACATGAGTAAATGCACTGAAACTCATGGTCTCCGATCGGGACCAAAGTTGGCAGGGAGGTGCCCGGGGGTGTCCCAAGTGCTCCCTGATACTTTTTTCCCCGAAATTCCAGTTGCCAGTTGGTCCGATGAGCCACTACACGCCGGAGTTGATCCTGAACTTCTGATTCTGAAAATCGGTGCTTGTAAACCCCAGCTGTATCTCTGATTCTACCCAACCCATGAAGGCAAATTGAAGTGATCCATCGTGTGATTTTTTTAATTACTCTAAGTTTCATCTTTGACGGTAAGAGTAGTGACGGTACGGTAGGTGTTGATTATGTGAGGGGCTCATCTCTTCCATACGGCCTGCTCCCTTTATTAAACTCATCTTTTTTTATAATACCGCTGTCCCAATTCATTCATCTTTAGATGGGTTTTCTTTGTCAATCAGTTCTCCTAATTATCGATTCCAGAATTGTATTTGCCTCTTTTTGTGTTGCAATTGTCGAGTATAGTCTCTCTGATTATCGAGTGTAGTCTTGCAGTCACCGATTGTAGTACTGTAATTATTGATTTTAGTCTTGTACTCATCGATTGTAGTTTTGTAATCATCGTCACTAGTCTTGTAATTATCGTAACTAGTCTTGAACACGACAATTATACATAGTTTATTTTTAGCTGCGCTTTATCATTTAACCACTTGTACGATTTCCTTTATCACATAGACCATTCATTTGAGTCGGTATCTAGTGTATTAGTGCTCCCCTTCTCTTTCGCCCTTGTAGTTTTGTTGATGTTTTGTTGATTGTTTTTTCCTCGATCGTAGGATAAACGCCGTTTTTCCATCATCTTCCATCTTCCACTTCCAGATTGGGCCCTACGGACTGAATTGACATTATAAAATAGTCACTGGCCTAGCAGTAGGCTCCCGCAGGACTTCGTGTGCCTAGAGTACGGGGTGACCTTTCCCTTTTACCTTTTTTCCACTTTCACACCAGCATTAAGTTCTGCAAAAGTTGAAGCAACTTCAATTATAAGAGCAAAAGTTGAAGCAACTTCAAATATTGCAAGGCTGCAAAAGTTGGCATAACTTCAACTCTAAGCGGCCAAAAACCCGACCCACGTTTCAACTATAAGGCGAACTTCAAATCCAAAACCTTATCCTGGCAGTACTTCAAGTTTTGCTTAGCTCCTCATCTAGTTTGTGAAGAAGAATTCACGTATTCGGGCTGTCTTATATTCAACGGTACTAGTGGGAGGAGTTGTTTTACTAATGGACTCTACCCCTAGGTTCGACGTGGAATGGAATGGATTCGTCGGTAAATCACCGGTGGATGGAATGGATGGAATGGATCGGTTGAGCGCAATAATGCGGGCTTTCGCCGACTCGATGGACAGACTCAATTTTCTTTCAAGTTTCGAAACCGTAGAAAGAATACGTACCGGGTCTACTTCCATTGCAGTTGATCCATCGTTGCTTCTTCTGAACTCCTCGAGCATAGCTTGTTCTTGTCCCTTCTTCTCATCACTGCTCTCCATTTTAGCAATGGCGTCCTCGATACAGGCAAAGGCTTCTCTGTAATCATCAACGATTAGATGGGCATCAACCAGAGATCGGGACACGGTCACCGATTTCTGGGCAATTTCGTTAGTCGTGGACATCTCGTGGACTTCGTTAATTTCGTCATTAATCGAAGTAACTAGTGGATGGAGTGATGACAAATAGGTGTGGAGTTTGGAATAGGAGTCTTCGAAATTGGATGTCATCCTTTTATGATTCCTTCGCGCGGTATTCACGAAACTTGCAATTTTTGGTGGTTGGAATGGGGTTGGAATGCTCTAATTTGCCACGCGGGACTTAGCGGGTTTTGGATTGGACTGATGCACCATGTACTGACTTCTCCAACTTATTATGGAGAAAGCCAGTTAGGTACTCGCGGTGTGTTTGAACCAAAGAGCAATTAATAATTAATATTCATTCAATTACACAGTGGGACAATTAATGGGGTGAAACTAAGATGACGAAATGAAGGACGAAGGGTTTGTCGTGGGTGACGTGGAATGGAACGGACCTCTACCGATAGAGGTTGCGGGTGAAGTGGAACGGAAAGGACGTGGAACTAGGAATACCTGGGTAACGGATGATTGGTGACTTGAATATTCCCCTCTTGAAGCAACGTCGGTTGCTAATGGAGTGGAGAGAGAAAAATCTTCCCTTGCACGATTCCCTCGAGTCGACGTGTATGGCGGCGGTCGTGTGGTAATATACCCCAGCCGAGTGACCTCAAACTTGGGTAATTAAACCTTGGGAAAATAAGGAATAATCGAGAAATACGCGATAATACTGGAATGGAGGAGGAATACGACGGTATAACCGAAGAAAGGGGTTAAAACGACAGAAAGGGGTCAAGGACGCATTTGCGTGACGAAATAATGATGGAATAACGGAATAAACGACGAGAAAGTGGAATTCAGACGACGATGACGTTGAAGTGGAAATAATACGGTAGAAATGCGCGGTAACCCTGATTAAGGGGTTTCCGTGCGAGAGAATGGAGATTCGAAACATTCGCCGAGGGTCGCGAACTACTAACTTGGAGAATTACGGTAGTCAACCAGCGACTGACTTTATAAATGGAATTATGCTGGATTTACTATTCTAATGGATTTTATTATTTTAATTATGGAATAATAATAAACTGGATTGTATTTGGGTATCGAATTCGATGGAATTTGGTACAAATTCGATGGAATTTGGTACACGCGTGCTGCTCTGCCGTAGTGGTCGGAGGTGTCGCAGGGTGCAGTGGTAGGACTCTTTGGGTCAGTTTCTTCAGCATTGAGGGCGTGCCATTGCAGTTTCCTTCAAGAGGCTGTAATGTCCCGCGGTCAGTGCTGAAGAAGTATACAGTAACCTAAGAGAGTTTGAAGACTCGAAGAGCTGAACTGGAAGAGTGGTCCTTTTCCCCTCATTTTATACCCTTCTTCTCCTCCCTGCCCCTTTCCCTCAGACCACGCCCATTCATTTAACAAGATTTATCGATTACAAATTACATTTCAGTCATTGTCAGTTCAATGTAGATGTATTTGTCCGTTTTAAAGAGGTTATCGTAGTTTTGGGCCAGTTTACAAATAAGGGCATTGCCACGTTCATCGCGTTCAAAGTCCTCCAACGTGCACGACTCTAGAACGTCTTCTCCACCATTGGTCAATTTGAATTCATATCGGAATGCAGGAAGGGTGTATGTAGCGATGATCTCCTTCATACGATACCATAGGCTGGCTGCAGCATGGTCAAATTGCTCCAGTGCTTCTGAGAGACGAGGGAACTGCACGGGAATATCAATGAGAAGAACGTAGTACATTTTAACTTGCTGTAGTTCCTGAATAAACGCGTATTTGCTCAGATATCGTGTTAGCACAAACCTGCCCATTGGCTGTTGTAATGAAGGTGACCATCTCGTCTCCTTTTTCGAAATAACTGGGGTAAATAGTAGTATCGTAGTTTGCAGACATGTTAATGCACGTTTGCTGCAAGAATTTATTTTATTTACCGCTGACATTGAAACACATACAGACACACAACACAGAGCACAAATGAAATGAGGGCCTTCAGGTACCGCTCACTTTTTGACCCTATGATTTTTTCTTTGCGCAGTATACTGTTGGAGAGTCGGAGAAGATGTCAGTGAGCATGCGACACTGTTCGTCGGTCTTCGAGTGCAAATCTAAGACCAAATACCCCCATACTTCTCGTGTTGCGTCGCGTACGCTCTCAATAAATGCTCTGAAGCGATCTTTCTCAAACAGCTGTCGACCCAAACTGAACAAAAAATTTGAGTCGGACGCGGATTTCATGATCACAATGTATGATGAGTTCATTCTCGCAGTTCGCGGTACACTGAACAAATTCTGAACAATTGATACTACAGAAATTGAACGGTGATGAGAAATTCGTGAATAAAGATTTGCGTATAGTTCAGGGTTCTTGCTGCATTCTGTCGCCAAGTCGTCCAACACGAGCATGCATCCATCGCCTTCCATTTCACAAATCTGATCGATCAAACTTAAATCGGGCATCACCTCATTAAGAATAAATCTTTCATCTTTTCTCAATTCTTCAAGTAATTTTGTGGTAATACCGTAATTCCAAATGACTCGTTTGATCGGTTTGTCGAATAGCCTGTCTGACTCGTCAATCAGGCGACACAGCCACTGCGTTTTCCCCGTCCCGGTACCACCACAAATTACTACGGTCGCAGGACTTCGAAAGAAGAAGCCGCCACACACGTCCATGCTTTTATGCTCAAATGATTTAAAAAATATACAAAACTTTTCAACTTGCCATCAGGCACGCTCACTATTTGCGCGCGCGCGTGCTTTTTTACAGTCGTCTCTGCCAAATAGACGCCATTCCTTCTTTGTGAATGGACAGAGGAAGGTTGATCTTTGGTATTCAGTGCACAGTTCTAGCGGTTGTTGTGGCTGTTTCTGTTTTCAATCTCACTCTTCGCAGATACGTGCGATTCGAAGTGTGGTTCAACTTGCTGACCAATTCCCTCTCGCTTCTTGTTCCATTTCCCATCAATGGCCCTCCACGATGAAGACGAATTTATTCTCACTCTTCCATCTAATGTTGAGGGTGACGGTAATACTATCAGCAACTACGTAACAACTCTGAGCGCACCGCTTAATCTTCATGGGAATTGGGAATGTGGACTTTCAGAAATTTTATTCGTCAATTCGGCTGATTGCATACCCGATGCGCTGCCAATTGAGGTTCACTATGTGGATGGATCCGTGTCTCTGTTTTACGTTCCTCCTGGAAATTACGAAACTCCTGAAAAATTGGTCACTGTTCTCAGTAAGGTTCTAGAGTCCAAAAGTCGATCGAAAAGGTCAGCCCAAACTAACAAGGAAACGGCTTTCCAAGGTGAGCCTGACGAGTTTGAACCTGAACCCGACCCGCCAGAGAACAACACAGCAACTACTGCAAAGCCTTCAGAAACGGCTTTTGTGCCAATGTCCGTTCCCGCCGAACCACCCCAACCTCCTCCCTTCGATACGGTAACTGCACAGATGGAAGTTGATGAGCCAGAGGTGGGTGAGGCGCCCATGGAGGATGATGATCTTGCGGAAGGCGATGAGTTCTCGTTTCCTGCAGTTCCCGGAAGACCTGTATTTCGTTTGAGCGATCCTAATGTTGTGCCCGAGTATCAGCTGACCAGTGTTAAAAAGGATCCACTACCGCCCCTGCCTCCTCCGCCAATTGTACACAAAATGCAAGGTCCATTGCGCAACGAAATGCGTACGATTTCCCTACCCGTTCCGAATGCCTACGGTTTCAGCCCTGATGAGTGGCTCATTTCCCTCAACAATGATGAAAACAGTTTCGAAGCGTTCATGCCAAGCAGAGAGAAACCGGTCACCTTTGGTTACGATACATTTGTGCAGCGTATCAGAGCAGACATTCACAAGGAAAGTGTTGCAAAAGTCAAACTTTCGCGAGGTCTTCAGTACTTGCTAGGTTTCTCTGAAAGTGAGCTCACTGGTTCGACGGTGGGCGAGTATTCGCCAACCACGCAAATGGGAACGAATTCTCTCTATGTTCACTCTGATATTTGCTCATATTCGCTTGTCGGAAGTTCAACTGCAAATCTACTGAGGATCGTACCCGTCAAATCGTCTGGCTTCGGCCAGACGTCTAATTCCGTGTTCTCGCCTGTTCGCTATTTCAAATGTCGAACCGGAATCATTAACAGTGTGCACATTGAGGTGCGTAATGAATTCGGGGAAATTGTTCGCTTTCATTTTGGCACCCTAACGTGTGTAATTTCAATTCGACGGAAAGTTTAATCATTTCACGAATAAACACTTGTACTGACCGGCTGTATAATGCGTTATTCTGCTTTCAACGCCGATGAAGTTAATTGGTTGGAAATGTTCAAGCACAATCAAACGGGTGGCGCCCCGATCATGTTTCACGTTGGACGCAAATTTCAAAGGGGAGGGAGCATTGGCTCGTTTCTGGGAAAAATTTTGCGTGTTCTCCCCCGGTTTCTAAACAGCGTTGTCGGGCAGAGTCTAGTGTCCGGGCTCACGGGCGTCGCATCTGATGTTGCTGCGGGGAAAAATCTACGGGAATCTGCCAAAACACATTCTAGAGAACAAGTGAGGAATCTGGTTGGCGTCGGAAAGCGGTGCAAACGCCCCAATCTTAAACGCCTCCACTACATTTCATAACAGTCACACGTTGTTTATCGGTTTGTATACTCAATAAACATTTATTACGATCTTCTTCTTTTTCTTCCTCCCTCCTCTTTCGCCTCCTCCTCTTCCTTCTCACTTTCTTTGTGCTGAAGGATTCTCTCTTTCGCAAGTTGATTGCTTCTTCTTGTGGGTTTATTCGAGATTTGCTTGTTGGGGCAAGTCAGCATAGGTTTCTGCAATTTTTTGTGATGTTGTTCTTGCTTTTTGCGTTCCTTTTTTCAACTTACACCGTGTCTTAAAATAGCGGGCCTTGAAAAAGAAGAAGAAGAAGAAGTGGAAGGTAGAGATAGAGAGAGAAGAGGGATCTCTCGTCCCTTCCCACTGTTGCTCTTAAAGTGTGCTTGTTCCGTAAAATGTTCCTTGTTGCTCACCTCTTTTTGCGGCTTGATCGGCACAAGATTCGGAGGACTCGCCTCTTCTGTAGCTTTCTTAAATAAAAATTGCGTCTATTTGTTCCAACAAGTAGCTCTAGTTCTGCAGTTTACCTGAATTTCGGCCATATACGCGTCTATCGTTGATCGAAACTGTTCTGGGGATAGGTGAATCTTCTTCTTGAAATCAATGTCCGCTGCGATCTCTCTCCCCTTTTAAAAATAGTCACAGCTCTTTTCTTTCTTTTGCGTCTTTACCTTTCGTTCGAGACGTCCAATGAGGTCATTGGAGGCGTTTACCAAATTAGTATTCTTGCACAGGTACCTTCTCTTTGCATCAGTTAGCTGCTTACACGCAGCCTTCAGGTCTTGGCCTTCACTTACACACAACTGCGCCTCTTCTTGGGCAATTGAGCAGAGGCGCTGTAACGTTCTACTTGTATTTTCCAATTCTTTTTTCAGCCTACCGAGTATTCGCTCCTTAGAGTACTCTTCAGCTCCGCCTCGATCTTTATCTTCTCCATTAAATGGCAAGTTAGGGTTGTGCTCGTGCGTAACGATCCCTCGAGACGGCACTTCTCCCTTTCGAGAACAAAGAGCCTTGCTTTGAGCTCGGCGTTCTCTCTCTGGATTTCTTCTTTCTGCTTCTTCAGTTTCTCCTCCTTGAATTATTTTATTAAATTGCTCTCTCTCTCTCTCCTCTCTCTCTCTCTCTCTCTTTTAGTACCTCGGTGTAGTAGGGCACAGTAGTCTGTGTCCCTTCGTCATTGAAGGTGATCTCGTCGTGCATTTGCTGCACCTCCTAGGTAGTCTTCATTTTTCCCTTAACCTGTCAAAACACACTTACAATATCTTCGAAAATGTTGTCCTCATTGAAAACATTTGCCAGATAGGTGCCGATGTCGATGTTGTTCTCAATTTTGTTAATTTGTTATTGTCTAAGAGTACACTAACGATGTTTTGGAGAAGCATAGGAGGTGCTTCTGGAGCAGCTGTAGGAGGAGGAGGAGGAGGAGGAGGAGGAGGTAGTGGTGGAAGTGGGATATCGAGTAGGTGTGGAGTCTGCAAGAAAACGAAAATCTTTCCTTTTCGTGGTTAACACTAACCTCGTATTCATATCTGATCACGTGGTGCTCGTTTCCGATACCTTCCATCTCGGACGGAGTGATGGGAAGCGTCTTCTTGTCCCACGGATTATCCATGATGACTGAATGAATGTCGAGTTGAGAGAGAGAGAGAGAGAGAGAGAATTAAGAGACGGAAACTTCAGCTAGAGAGTCAGAATTGTTGAAGAGGGGCAGTCTTTCTAGCGCCCTCCTCTGATTTCTCCGCCCACCGCTACAACACGCCCACATATGAATGGAGTGCGACCCGTACGACCCGTACGACAAGGTACGATTTTCGCTGTACAAAGTGCAAATGGAAATTTGGTACGCAAGATCGACACCTATTTCGTGGACAGTATCGTAAGAAAACAAGTCGGAACACAGCATACGCTCAATTTTAAGGGATTCTGCGTCTCGCCACGGTCCCACGACCAATACGCTGCAGAGCCGGAAAGGACAGATGAAGTACGCTTTTCTGAGGCTCTACAGTCACTTCTCGACATCTACTGTGGTTCGCTGTCACCCAACTGGCGCTACATGTTGCAAATTAAGCACCCAGAGATTCCTGCTTTTGGTGGGAAAAGTGTCTATGTTAACTACCGTAAGCACACAGGTCATGAAGCGAAACAGATTGCCAAAAACATTTTAGCATGATTCAGAGTAAGAAAGCTTTATCTTTCAAGGACAAATTTGACATTGAAGTGATTGTGGTTCCTGCACAGAAGGTCGGCTAGCGATATTTCGTTACTCGAATAGTTTTGTTGTTTACGTACATTTCAATATTGTCCACCTCTCTTGCGAGTAGCTCAGTGTAGTCCCTGCACCTGAACACTGGCACGTCGGGATAAAGAAGTTCCAACAGATCAACGAGTCGTGTGAGAGCCACATTTCCCATCATTCTGTAATTTTTCGTTTCTTTTTTATTGCGGTCAACACCTCTTCACCCACTCAACGTGCAGCGCCAAGTAGTTTGCCAGTCCTTGTCGAGTTGTGACGTCAAACTTTGCAACGTCTTCCGCTGTCACGGGCATTACTGTAAATACGTATTTCACAATAATGCGCAATATGCAAATTCACAATAGAAACTCCGCCTCTCACTCGAAACAAACAGACAGTCTCTCTCTCTCTCTCGCACTCTCACAGAGAGCAATACTGACCGTCTCACCTCGTGCTCTTTTCCTTTTTATACCCTTTTGCAGCCCGACAATTTACAGATTCTTCGCAATGGTTCGTCGTGCAAACAAGGATGCCTCGGTGCACGTTTTCAAGTGTGAAGTAAGAAAAGGAAATGCGCGCCCCCTATTTTCCCTAATCCCTAATTTCCCTAGTGAAATTCCTATTTTCCTAGGATTTGGCCCCCCCCGTTGGGTCTTGGAAGATCAAGCGTTTCCGCGGGACTTTCGAGCGTTTAGCGAAGAATTTTTCATTTAGGGGTTATAGGGATTCATTTTTTTATTTTCTCTGCTTACAGGATCGGATCAGAATAATCGGAGCAATTGCTGTTGGCGTGCAAAAGGTGCTCTTCGAAAGATTTCGAAAAAAGTATCCGACTCTCAATGCGCACAACAATTTCGTTGGCGTAATTCCGGTCGACAGTCCCGACTTTGAACCAATGAACACTGCCCGTCTTTTTCTGCGCCAAGTGAGTTTCAAAACGGGTTTCAGCTAATAATAAGAAAAAGAAATAGGCGCGAAGAAATGCGGGAGTCGTGAACCGTCAAGCACTCGATCTTCTTCGTTCAAGCAACATTTCTGAAACACTTACTGAATATGGAAAAGATGAGCTACCCGCAGTGCAGAGATACCTTGATACTCTTGGCATGCGCATTCTCTACTTTAATGAGGTTTTCTCTGTACTCTCTCCAATCCGCACGCTCTCTCGCTGTAGGATCGATCGCGGCGGTGCAAACTTCTCGAATGGTCGGGCGCAGTCGAGCACGCCGATACTATCCCAATCTCGCAATGCAATGGTGTTTTCAATCTACTAATATCTACCAATGGAATATTCGATTCGTTTTTCTGTACCCATTGCTTACGCGTAGACAGGAGAGCTCATCATCGGTACAGTTTTTTGCATATTTAATTCAAAAAATATTCTTTTCCCTTTTTCAATTGTTCGATAACTTGTCGAAAGTGCTCTGGGCAAGGAGATCAAGAGTGCAACAGTGGAACCGCAAATATTCATTGCAAAGGTAGCGCGCGCGCGTGATCACAGAAGGAGAGTGTCACTTTAGACTGTGAGTTCACCTTCAACAGTACTGCCTGCTACGAGCGACACAAGAACCTGCACGGCCCCGGTCGCAGTTCCAAATGTTCCCTCATACGATTCTGTTCCATTTGTCAATCCACCTACAACAGACGCAATACCCCGATTCACAACTGCAAGCAGGGAGCATGGTATGTTTTTTAGCGCGCATTTTTTCTTCAAAAATATTGCCTGTTCCGGTGCAACAAGTGCTGCAAATTTCATCCACGAACCGAACTGTGTTGTTGGAAGGAGGTCAGCGCAAAGCAGAAGAGGAAATGCCAAGAGAGACAGGCAAATTGGCGTTTTTGTGCCTGGGATTGCGTTAGTTTGGCGTACCTGAATTTTTGATTTTATTAGCTTAAAGGAAACAATTCAATCGCTTCCTGGTGAAGAGCCCGTTCCTCACAAGGTTAACCTGATTGTTCTGGCCTGGAAATGCTACAACTGCAATAAGCAAGAGGAGCTATTTGATTGCGAAAATTGTGGAAAAGAGAAGGAAAAAGTGTTCAAGTGGTCAAGTGCGAACGATGACGAGTACAAGATGAGTTTCACTCTCGATTAAAAAGTAAGCGCAAACTCACTCTTCAGGTTGTTGATGAGTTTCTTCAATTTGTTCTTCACGACAAGAGAATGAACAATATGATGGTCTTCGCACACAACTCTGCAAAGCGAGCATTTCCCCTCATTTTCCCTCCTCTTCACTTTGCTATTTTCAGGTTCGATTCACACTTTCTCGTCAGATCTCTTTTGAAGAGAGGCGTTGACGTTGAATGGATAATCGATAGTCGTGCAATAATTGGCATTACCGTGCAGGGTCGACGGATCAATTCGTTAATTTTCAAAGACTCATACAAGTGAGATTTTTTACATTCATTTAGCGGTTATTGATGTCTTTTTAGAATGATTCCGTGTGCACTGTCGGACATGCCAAAACATCTCGGTCTCGATTGTGGGAGTAAAGGATTCTACCCCTTCTACCTGTTAAGTGATTTATTGAATTACATAGTGGCAGGTGGTTGTGTAGAAGCTAATTGCGGGGAGAGATTAAAGCGTGGCAATTAATTACAATGTGTATCAGCGGCGGGACTCTCGTCCACTCCAAGCTATCAAAAAGAAGAGAGGGGTTGGAAGAACAAATTTTAGAACCATCCCAACTTCTACGATTATGACGAATTGGAGTGCCAGATGAAGTGTATTACGGTATTTTTGATAAGAAGAAGCGTGAAGAGTTTGAGGAGATGAAGTCCAAACTACCTGCGGGATATCGTTTCAATAATGCGAGAGAAATCGTAAATTATTGCCGGTTAGCTCGACTTGGTTCTGAGCACAAAAACACGTTCCTCTTCAGACAAGATGTTCGAGTGTTACTTGCTGGTCTGATCAAGTTCTCCGAGACACTCACCGAAATCACCGGATACTGTCCACTGAGCAATGTGATTTTTTAAAAAGATTTCCACATTTTCAAAGCTTCTTCTCTTTATGTGTTCACGATCGCCTCGTACGGGCTCATGCTTCATCGATACAAGTATGCAGTTGCAAAGGAGAATATACTGTTACCGGAATTGGGTATAGGCTGCTTTGGAATTCGAAATTCAGTAATTGGACTAAAGGTACTAGTTTCCTGTAATATTTTTTAAAAATGTCCATTTCCTAGTGGATTAAATGGCTTGAATTCTCTCTAAATAAACGTCTCAATCACAAACTTCGTGGCGGTGGAGAAACGGTAAGCGGATGTTGCGAAAAAGCATCTACCATTTCACCAGATGATCACCATTGACGGGAAGCGATACCATGTAGACGCGTTTGACCCTGACAATGGAGGAACAATCTACGAATTTCAAGGTTAGATTTGCGCATGTTTTTTAGAATTAATCTCAATTTACATGATGCCTATGGCATGCATGCGACAATTGCTATCCGGAGGGCAATGAAATTCATCCAATGAGCGGATTTACCATGAGAACAGTGAACCAGAATACAAAGAAGAGAATCGAAGCGTTGAGAAAACACTATCGAGTTATTACCAAGTATGAGTGTGAGCTAAAGGAAGAGCTAATTGGAAATGACGAAATGTCCAAATTTTTTGAAGAGTGTGATGTGAGTTGAGCAACAAGCAAGCTGTTCTTCTTCTTCCTAATAAATTTTAATCAGGTAACTGAGAATCTTGCCCTTTTACCACGCCAGGCCCTGAGCGGAGGTCGCTGTGAATCGTTCAAGTAAGGGCCTTTAAAAATGGAAATTAAAAATCGAAAAACTACAGATACATTCAAAAGGCAGGTCCCAATGACACCATTCACTACTTGGACATTGTCAGGTTTGCGATTGTCGATTTTAATCGTTCCTCAAATGCTTTAATTCCATTTTGTACCCTTCAATAATGCTAAACAACAAATTCCCAACCGGACCGCCTCGGACGCAGATAAGATTCACTCAAGAAGAGCTGGAAACACTGCCTTTCCAAGGCCTCTGCAAATGCTTATGCTTGCCACCTAAACGTCTTGATCTACCCCTCTTGCCTTACCGTATTAACCAAAAGTTGGTATTTCCGTTGTGTGGGTACTGTAGCCGCTTGTCGGACGAGCGAGCAGAGTGCGACCACACTGACGAGGAAAGAGCACTGGTAAAAATAACCCGGCAAAAATGTTTGCACAATTATTCCACTCTCAGAACGGTGTATGGACAGACATTGAGCTACGCAAAGCCCTTTCACTTGGCTACCGTATTCTGAGAATGGATGAAGTGAGTTTTATTTTTAAATAATTAAATAAATTTTGCAAAATATTTCGGTATGGGACTGGGAACCTGACCAGTGGAGGGAGGGGATCTACAGTGAATACATCAAGACATTCTTTCGTTTGAAGGTATGAAAGGGGATGCGCCCAAAAATAGTTGCCAAAAGTTGCAGTTAATATCGTCTGGATGGCCTGCTCATTTGAAGGATGACAAGAGCAAACAAGAATACTTGGAGCGCTATCGAACCGAAATGGGTCTAGACATCAAACCGGAAGAGATCACTACAAATTCAAGCTTAAAATATATTTCGAAATTGATTTTGAACTCATTGTGCAAGTTTATTTAAATATATTAAACTAATCAAAAATACACTTTTTAATAGATAAATAATTTTAAAAATCTGACACAAGTACACACTTCGACTCTAAAAGATACGGTAGGAGAGTACTTCGGTAATTGCGAAATTTAGGGGGCAAAATGGCCCAGCGAGACGACTTGGTCACACGAGAGTTTGTTGACCTGGAGAAGCACACGACAATCGCCCTCGACCCATCGAGAGAACTACGAGGCTGGCACATGTTTGACGAGAACAATGTATTCGTTGCCCATGCACCAGCTCACGAAACCAGACATTCCAGTCGCTTTGGACTATTATCCCATGCTACTAGAATTACGAGTTTAGGTCGGCTTAAGCTATATGAGCTAATGGAAGCAGTAACTCTGAAGCGCATTTTGTATTCCGATACTGATTCAATAGTATTCATGTGTAAAGACGGGGAACCCAATCCCCTTCAATCTAAAGTAACCAACTTCATCGGGGAATTATCGAGTGAAATACCGGAGGGTCACTTCATTTCTGAGTTTGTCTGTAACGGACCGAAATGCTACTCGTACGTGTTGAGCAGAAAGCGAACCCGTGATCAGATGGAAGAAGAAGAGACGAGAGAGATTGTCAAGTCTAAAGGAATCCACCAAACCGAAAAAACTAGTGCACTCTGCCACCAATCGCTTACGAAAATTGTAACTGACCACCTTGACCCCGACAGCGAACCCTTCTCCTTCGTTGTACCACAGTCAAACATTATTCGTCCCGAAATTGGCACGCTCAAATCGATCGAAAATACTAAAATTGTTCGTCACGTTAACACAAAGGCCACTGTAATTGGTACAGACCCACTGACTGCATTTCGTCTTCCGTATGGTTATTAACTTGTGTGCACTGTGATCATAATAAAGTAAACAAACAAACAATCTGTTATTAGTAGCAAGTAACAAACAACGAGCACATAACATTCACAAACAATCCATCAAGATTTGCCTTCCTTTAACTAACAAGATTTCTGAATTTATGCCAAAAAAGCAAATCTTAATACGCAAAGAAACCTTTAATCCTCGCACTTTCCATTCTCTTCCTCATCACACATTAAATTCGTGTATCCCTCAGTAGACGGAGATTCAATATCGAAGGGAGAGGAAGAAGAACCGGAATGACGGCGATTCTGAGAATTACACATAGTAATTTAAACATGGTAAAAGGAAATGTACCCTGCAGTAAAGCCATAGATTGACGAGCAGCGAGAACAGAAGGAGAAGAAGAAGGACACCAATCGTTGCGTACAGCAGCTCGGTCTCACTCCATTCCTCGGAGAGAGAAGTGAGGGAAGAAGAAGCAGAAGGAGCTTCAATTGTTACACATTAATGAATGAAAAAAGGGGTAGAAGAGACAAACCACATCGTCGCTCTCCTGGTACCCGCGAGAAGCCCTCAAGGCACCTGCAGGTGGTTCCAACCAGACTTGAATTAGCAGGGCAGGAAGGCATTAGAAACTGAATAGGCAAAAATAAAATAGAAAAAATAATCCAAAAGAGTAAAATTGGCAAAATTCCAAGAAATTAAAAGTGAATTAGGTCCCACCGCGAAGATTAAGGTAAAACCCGGACGCAGATTTTACGGACGCGCGTCCCCATTTTGGCGCCTCTTTTCCGCGTTGTCGCGTTTTTCCTTTACTTTTCCACAAATTAGTTGTATTTTTCGCGTTTTAACCGTTTACAGGCAATTAATATATGCTTATTTATTCATTAATAAGGAGTAATGCAACTGGAAAGTGAGTCTTTTTAATTTAATCAAAAATCAAACCTTGGAATATTTTTAATAGGACCCCAAACCTTTTTTCATTTTTATTTTTAACAAAAAACCATTCGCGAAGAAATGATTACCTAATTTTTAATCATTTCTTTGTGTGCATCGGTCGTGAGCGGTCGTAATGTTTAAAATTGACAACGATTCCTCGAGGGCGGTCCCGTCAGAAATCGACTATTTCACTGTTCCAATTACGAATGTCGGTGTGGAGAGTAGCAGGGTTGTTGAAGTTACAATTAGTAACAGCATTAACAATGTACCCTTCGAGTTTAGAATTTCCAACGGGCGCAATTTCATTGATTTACAAAGAACCCAAATTCTCGTTCGGTTCTCAATTCGGGATGGAGCGGGCGCGCGAATCGTTGGAGCTCAGAACCCCTTTGGACCCATTAACCTGATTGGTCAAACAATGTGGCGGCAAACACAAATTTTCCTTAGTGGTGTGCAAGTGTTTGACTCCGGCGTACTCTATCCATACAGAGCGTACATTCAATCGATTCTTGGAAACTCGCCCGATTACAAGGAAACGCAGTTAGGCCTCGCAGGGTACACTGACGAAACCGATCCGAGTGCTGTGGCTGACCCTGGTTACGCTACACGGTGCACTTGGGCAGCTGGAAGCAATACTATGGAGTTTATTGCTCCGATTAGTGCCGATCTCTTTCAGCAGCCCCGTGCTCTTTTGCCATACGTTGATTTTCGCCTAGTACTTCACCCTGCTGCTGATGCATTTAGAATTCAGCAGCGCGCAGGAGCACCTCAATTTTACTCGCTAGTTATCGAGGACCTTGTACTTCTTTCGAGACAAGTAACGTGTCACGACGCAACAATGCTTGCCATTGACACGATGCTTCGGGAGCGGAAAACGTTTGCGTATCAGCTAAATTCGGTGCAAACCCGGTCATTCCTGATTTCGGGAGGAAGAACCTCGGCGCCAGAGCAAAAACTCATCCGGAATCCCAAGGCGACTCATTTGCGGTTTTGTAGCGGCTGCAAACTTTAATGGAAGCATTCAAACGAATCCCTTTGATTTTCGTCCATTTGGTGTGAGTGAAATCTTTCTGGACATGGGATCATACACGCTACCCCTGAGGAGCTGGCAGTTGGACTTTCCAAACGGTCGATGCGGACGCGCGTACTTGGCGCTTCAAGAAACGTTAGGATTCACCAGGAGTGGAGAAAGCAACGGAATAACACTGAGCAAATTCAAAAACGGTCATACGCTTTTCGCATTTGACATCTCACCCTCCTCAAGCGACCAAGATAGTCGAGACCTACTCAAAGTTGGCGAAACAAGCCTGCGAATTACTTTTGCAAATCCGACGCCTCAGGGAGGCATTTACTGTGTGGTTTTTGCTGAATTCACCTCTGAACTGCGAATTAGCCATGATCGAGTTCCGACTGTTGATTCAATTCTTTAAATTGTACAATGAAATTGATAAAAAATTTATCAGACAAACAAAAATAAAAAATTACGGTGGTGGTGCAATACTAGTGACGTCTTTGGCAAACACCCAGCTATTAAACTCGGGCCCGTAACCCATCCACTTTACCAGAAACTGCTTCTTGCCGCGGAAAATTCTCTCTTGCAAAATCGCTTCCACTTTGTAAACCTGGTCCCGGTTCACGCTTTTGACCAATTCTTCCGCGTAAAAAGTACCATCCACGGGCTCGCCCTTGAGGTCAACAAGTTTGTAATACGTAGGTAGGGGCCACAAGCTCCGCCCACTTTGGTGTGACATGATTTCACCAAAAGGCGAGCAAGAGGAAGCACAAAGCGAATACTTGATGAAATCAGGAGTTCTTAGGCGCGTTGGATAGCTACTTGACTGCTCTATCCATAGCCGCCTGGCGACGTATGCAACTCTTGTCCAAAATCGGCCAAATTTTGAGTAAGCGATAAAGTATGAGGTGATTTTCGTGTTTCCAGTGTCAATACAATGCGCCGCCACTCGGAATTTGGTTGGGAATATTATTCACATCAAATCACGACAGAAAACGGGAATAAAAATTGTTTCCCCGAATTGTGCTTCCTTTTTAAAGGTTTCAGTACGCGCGTATTTTCTCGATTCCTACTCTCGCTAAACACAGTGTGAGCGCCAGAGGGGATAGTCAAATGAGAGGAGAGAGGCGAGAGACACACCACACTCCCTTTCCCTCCGCCTCGCTCTCCCCGCTGTTCTTACCCGGTGGGACTAGCGCGCGCTCTCGCCTATACCTTCCTTCGATTTCGACTTTGAGCGTCGCAAAGCGCAAGCTCGACATGGTGAAACTATGGCCGGCTGAGGTGCGGGAAATGAGAGGAATAAGCTCCGCCCCCTTTCCCTCTCGTCTCGCCTTTCCCCCTCTCCAACGGTGCCTTTCGCGCGTGCTTCTCGGGCTGTAGCGCAGCTCAGAGACAAGATATCAACAAACGGTAAAAAGGGTGATGTTATTGGGTCCATGAGGGACAGTTTGGACACACATTTGAACGGATAGTGACCATTCGGCTATCTACGTTGTGGCCCCTATACGTAGGACGGTAGCCAGTCTTGACAGCAGAAACCACAAACAATTCTTCCGAAAAATTTGGAAGATATCCTTTTCGAAAAATTGTACGATATTTCAAAATTCTCACGGTATCGCCCACTGCAAATGCTGGTTTCTTGAAAGTAATTGATCTAGGGTCATCTAGATCTCCGTCTTTTACTGAATTTGGAGTGCGACCAAGCGTGCGATTGATTGAATTATTAATACCGGAAACAATTTTTGGAAGTAGATCAAACAACTGATGGGTATTTGCGTGAGTCATTGCCTTAAACATTCTCGTTTTTATAGTTCTAATTCCTCGTTCCGCCAATGAACTCTTGACTTCCGATTTAACTGAATAGTGCTTGATGTTTAGTCGCTTGAAATATGCTTGCATTTTTGACGAATAGAACTCTAAACCTTCATCCGAGACAATAGCTGTCGGGAGCCAGCCGTTAAAAATCTCACTAAAAGCTTGCTCCATGTCGGCTGCAGTTTTACTTTTAACTGGTACTGCGTAAAACTTTTTAGAGTAACAGTCGACGAGCACTAAAAAATAGCGAAATCCTTTGTTCTCTTTGGCCAGCAACTGCATATCCGCCAAATCTGCGTGCAGCGTATGCAGCAAGCCGGGAGCATGCACTTTTCGTCTCTCAAACTTTTTACGGAAATTTTTATGTAAAGTGTAAACGTCTTGCTGGTGCAGCCAATTTTGCGTGCGAGCAATAGGGACTTGAGCCTTTCGAGCGACATTTGAAACGGAGGAAAAAGCAGAGGGATTATTTAAATTTAAATATGCATCTTCTAGTCGAGACTCCTCGGTAGAAGCCTTTTGAGTAGAATTTCGCTTCTTAGCTCGCTTTTTAGCCATTCAAAATTA
The DNA here is from genome assembly GCA_911812115.1 of Pristionchus exspectatus. NCBI lineage: Eukaryota > Metazoa > Nematoda > Chromadorea > Rhabditida > Neodiplogasteridae > Pristionchus > Pristionchus exspectatus. The sequence continues at coordinate 1,261,791 of OU461588.1, read as the reverse complement.
CCAAGTACTAACGCGCAGCCTTCCTCCACCACGGTGGGCCCGCTTACTGAACGGTTCACCTGGTGTGGGTAGGAAACCGTCCTGTACCGTGGCTCGTTTTCGGGGTTGCAAATTGCGCGGTTGATTAGCTCGAGGAACGAGAAAAGCAGGTGGCGGAGCGCCGAGTGGAGGAAGGCGCGCAACACGTAGTTGAGCACGTGGAAAAACCATACGTGGTAGATTAGGGGCGGGTCTGACAGGAGGCGGTGAGCCCGCCCTACGCTTTTGCGTCCTTCCTGTGCGCAAAGGTACAATGGGCGGTTGATTGACTAATTGTCGCTTAATCAGCTGCCGTCTAGGAAGACGAGCGGGGCTTGTGGAACTGGGTGAGGAGGTGGCGCAAGTACGGCTGCTGCAGCAGGCGCAGGTGCTGCGAGTTGTCCGGGTGGAAGTTGTACTGGCGGCTGTGGAGGTGGTGGTGGTGGTGGTGGATGTGGTTGGGGCGGACGTGCGGGTAGTTGCGCCGGTGCGGCCTGTTGCGCCGGCGGTGCCTGTTGCAGGGCCACAGCTGGTGGCAGTTGAGCGACCCGACCACGTCGAGGAGCCTGCTGAGGAGGAGGACGATGACGCAGTTGACCCACTGCTTTCGGGCGACGAGGTTGACGTGCACGGCGACGAGGAGCGTGTGCTGGTGGTGGTGGCTGATCGGGCGCCTCTTGAGTGCCCGCCTCCGGAACTGCCGTAACGACGGCGGGGACCTGACGAGTGTTTAGATCTAACTTGAAATTGTCCACTCTTTTTATGAGATCCTCGTAGAGTGCTCGTTTGTGTGCCGTGGGTAGTGTTTTGTTTTTGAGTAGTTTTAGAAGAGTGTCTTGCGCCTGGTCTAGCGTGGCATCGTCTTTGCTTAGGGCAATCATGGGCATAAGTTTGAACTTTGTTGTGTGAGCGAGCGACATTGCGAAGTAACCTAAAGAGCCGAGAGAAGAAGAGAGAGTGCGGCAGGAATGAGAGCGGGCAGTATAGCGCCTCCGTGTTGAACGAGTGTTTCGCGCGCAGCTGCAGCCTTTCGAATACTCGAAATTTGCTTGATTAATGCAATATGTTTGGCAAGAATGCGCTTCTCCTTTGAAGTGAAGCCAATTTTACGAATATTGTGGAGAATCTCAACGATGCAACCGATCTGCGCGGGTGAAGCGGTGCGAATGAGGTCGGGATTTTGTGCGAGCGATTGTAGGAAACGTCGGTGCTTGAACAACCGACCGGACATGACGCGCGCACGCTACAGAGTGAGCGGTAAATTAACTCGATGAGTGTTCAACAAGTATCTACGAATAAAAGCATCATCGTAACGTGTGGATGCAAAGTCTGAGAGCACAGAAGAGAAACGTCGGCCGTGTCCCAGCTGACACAAGACGTAGATTGCATAGCCACCACATGTGACCTCGTCCGGCTCTTGGTGTGCCACAGCATTGTACAGTACCCTTTTCCTTTTGTGTAATTTGGAGAGTTTTTTGATCCACTTTTTGATAGGTTTAGGAAGAGAACCAAAACTGTCAAAAATGTAAATGTTTCTTTGATTGACGTGAACGGCAAACCAGTGCGATCCTGGCATGGAAGCTTTATCCATGTTAACAACAAACGCGCACCTTGACGGTATGCACGTAGGGATACGATCCGAAGGGAAGGCTCCCAGGTAATGCGATGAGGTGAGAGGGTAACTGGACATAATATGATTGATAAGCGTGGTATTCATTGGGTTTCAAAGGCAGAGGGGGGGGAATAGAGAGAGAGAGAAGGTCGACAAAAACGTGCGACCGGCTGGAAAGCAGCAAGAGGCAATGAAGGTGGGGAGAACGATTAACAATTGTATTCAAACCTAGCATAACGATTGCGCTTGACGCACTCATTGCAGACGAATATAGGTAAGATCATGCCATGCTCATTTACGGACGACGGCTCTCTCTTGAATGCCATCTGGCAAGGCGCACAGAGGAGAAGGAAGAGTCCGCGTGGTGCCAGGGCGAATTGATTCTTTGTCTGAAATAGATTAATTAAAGGGGAATACTGTAAAATTAGAGTAAACATTTAAATAAACATAGACCCAATTACTGACCAGTGGACGAATCTGCTTGGGCTTGACGGGCGCCGCAGGTGCAGCGAAAGGGTCGACAGATCCGGCAGAGAGATTGGGAGGAGGGGTGGTGGATTGAACGAGAGCCTGCTGCTGTTGATGCTGCTGCTGGGTTTGATCCAGGACGATTTGGGAAAAGTCGACGGGCATTTGCTCCGGTTGGGTATCCAGAAAGTCCATTGGGGCAGGAGGAGGTCGAGGGGGAAGGGGAGCAATGAACTCGGTGAGAGTGTGCGACGGGTCCATTTTTACTGAACTTGGGACGGTCGAGAGATTGCCGACCGTTGGATACGAATTCATGGCTAGTGAATGAGGAGGCAAAATCGGGGAAGGCTCTTTTGGAGAGAAGGGGGAGAGGAGGGAAGTCCCGCCCACTACCTTAGCTCCGCCCACTTCTTGAACTGACGGTACGGGAGGAGGGGACGGTTTGGAGTTACGAGAATCTTTGGAAAGGCGAGACTTGATAGCAAAAAGAATTTTTCCCAACAGATTACAGCCCGTCCATTGAGAAGGATCTCTCGCTCTCGGATCAGCAATGTCCAGTCCGCAGCTCCACCTGAAAGCGTAAACTGTAAAACTGTGCAAGAGCACAATCGCGCTAACGTCTGATCATAGGAACCGCACTCGACAATCATTGTTCCATTCGGAATTTGAAGAAGTGCCTGTGTCAAGCGGGGATGTTGAGTAAACTAAATAGGGAAATAACTACAAGACAAACAGTTGAACAAAAACCTTTAGCCAACAAGCGTTTGCCATTATTTGTAGAGAAAGACGATTCCACTCTTCAGCACTAAACGGAATGACATGCTTCCCTAGTAAATTCGCTCGATGAGCATAGGTCGATCTGAGAATAGCCTCTGCAGTCTTCGTGTCTCCAAAATGCACTGCAGAAGAGGTACTAACCAAACAAACACAGAAAAGGGGGTACCAGCTTTGGCGTGTTGAAAGGCGTGCTCCACTGTGCGAAATTCGTGATTTCCAATGTAGATGGTTGAGTGGTAGTAATTTCCAAGAAAAATCAGGACCTTAGAACAGTACACCCTTTCCCTGGGGGAAGATGACATTTGTGTAGTGAGTGCCACGAACTTTGGGACCAGGAGGAACGACAATTGACGGATCGAAGGAGAAACTTGCGACCATTTCCAGTATGTGCTTAGTCTCTCTTACTTGAGGTGGAACCTGATCATACTGGGCGAGAACCTTTGACATGTCTGAAATAATAGAATGAAAAACGCGCGGAAACTTACCACGAACCGCGCTAAGAGAGAAAAATGAAATGCAAAAAAGAGAAAGCCCCGCGAGGGCGGAGTCTACCCAGTTGATGGGAGGAGGAGGAGGAGGAGCAGAGAGGTATGGGTCAGTTAGTAGTCTACTCTTCCAGAGAAAGGTTGGCTCCGGGTGTACTGTAAGTCTCCTGCAAGAGTAGTCTACTCTACCGTGAAAAGGAAAACGGTAGATTAGTCTACCACGAAAGGGTCCGAGGCGACTCGCTCAAAGATATGCAGGCAGGTGGTGTATGCTCGAGTGCATTGTCAAATCACAGAAATTTTCGCATTTTTTCGCTGCACCCCGACTACACCACTCGAGTTTTTTCGGTTTTGCGAAGTTGCTCTTTATTATATTTTACGTTTACCCAGTTAATTCGGTAGATTTTATCGTGTTGTGTCCCATTCAAGAAAGATTTAAAAGCTGGGAAGCGAATTCGTGGATATTAAGTGTACATCTGATTTTGTGGAGGGACCCACTTGGCATGTTGCCAAAGCCATTCCAAACAGGCTCTCACGCGGAAAAAATACGGTACTTTCAAATATGAATTAATTTGTCATGATGTGACGAGTCGCCTTTTTGTTCTATCGGACCCGTTCGTGCTACTCTGGCAGCAGAAACAGAGCCTCAAGGATCTGCAAATTACGCCCGTCAGGGACGGTGAGTTCTCCCATCTACACTTGTGCACGACGACTCTTGCTGCAAATAGGGAAAAGGTAGTGACGTGTAAGGACGTGAAAGCTGTTGGTATACTGTAAGTCTACTTCTGGTTCACTGCACTCTTACGTGAATTGAAATACGGCAGTTTGCACTGAACTGGTAGCGGAAACAGAACCTCGGCTAACACTAACTGCACATAACGTGAGATAGACAAAGTTCTGCACAGACCGCACACAAAAATTTTTGAATTTGAAAATGGAGGAAAAAGGGGGTGGAGTTTGAGAGGGAGAGGAGGAAAGGGAAGAGGAGCGATCAGTCTTTCAGTTCCCCTCGTCGAGTCTGGTTGAGTTCTCCTCGGTTACTGTACTTCTTCTGCACTGAGTGTGATACATTGCAGTCAGTAAAGCACACTGTAACGTAGCTAACTCACTGCGGAAGAGACTAACCACAAAGAGACCCTTGCTGCAAGTCCGACAACACTCGACGCAAATTTCTTCCCGTGCTTTTAAGAGGAGAGAGGGTCAGTCTGCCACTTGACTCCACAGAGACTGGTTGACTCTTGCTTTTCCTCTCGGGTTACTGTACTTCTTCTGCCCAAACTGTAAACGTCAGAATTGACTTTGAAGGTTCCGACGTTTACAGTATGTGCTGAGGAAACTGACCCTACCGTACCCCCGAACTGAGTGCGACCTACCTGCAACCCTGCCCCCCCCCCGACCTACCGATTGCGCGTACCCCTGACTTGCTGCAACGTCACTACCGTACCCCCGACCTGCTGCTGCAAAGTGATAAAGGTGACTACCGTACCCCCGACCTGCTGCTGCAAAGTGAAAAAGGTGACTACCGTACCCCCGACTGGCTGCAGCCGACTTGCTGCATCTGCTGCAGCTGCAGCCGACTTGCTGCAAAGTGATAAAGGTGACTACCGTACCCCCGACTGGCTGCAGCCAACTTGCTGCACTTGCTGCACGGGCTGCAGCCGACTTGCTGCACTTGCTGCACGTGCTGCACGCAAAGTGATGACGTCACGACACCCCCTCCCCTGCCTGGTCGGAAAAACGGAGCATATACTACTGACCTCAATGTCTGACTATTTTTTTATTATTCTGAAACGGCATTTTCTACGCTTGTTTCGCAACATCGAGTACTGTGAGGATGACATACCGTATGATACTCGATAATATGTCTCCTCAGTGATCTATCGCTCCCGAACCACAATTGACATTGATTACAATCGAATGTGATTTCAGGCTTCTCAGATTCTTTCTCGTTACGGCGAAGCTCTTGCCAATCTTCTTCCGAATACCCATGCTCTTTGGCCATATGACGCTTTAAGCTCCCTCGAGCACCGTATTCGTTTGCACAAATTCGACAAGGAAACATTGCAACAAGTGCAACCAAAAGCGGTTATTTTTCTTAGAAAATTTAATTTCGTTAAGTAGATTTTGAAATGGAAGATTCTAGAATCCGCTTCTTCATACACTTGACACTTCACACACCGTTACGGTACGTATTGCGAAATTGTTTATGTAAACAAAGGGCGATCACTCACTGGGTTGAAAAAGGTGACTAAAATGGGAATTATTATTTCATTTCAGGTATTTGCTGTTTCCGTCGATTGCGTATATCGTCTGTTTCTTTATCAATATATCTTTTCTCTTTTTTTATATCATCCATTTTACAGGGTATTGTCTGCTCTTTGGTGGTAAGTACAGATCTTCCTCGAATGAGCTGATGATGATGCTCCACTGAGTCGCAAGGTTTACTAATTTACTATTATTTTTATTGTAGTTACTTGATCCTGAGCTCTGTTTCACAGTGGCCGAAAGCTCAGGATAAACAGCACAGTAACTGAACTAATGCATTTTGATAAGTTGCTAGTTCAGTTGGCCACCCTAAAAACAGGGAAACACTGATGAACTGATTGCTGTATACTAGAACAATACGGTGGTAAGACAGGTCGAAAAAAATTAGGGAACGGACATTTCGAAAATTACCGTTTCGACATTATTTAATTTTACTTAATACTAAAATGAGATATAATATGACTAAAATAAGGGATAAGAGTGTCTGATTCCACTCCCTTTGTCTACCTTCGAGTCCTTTCCAACGCTGAGCCATAGCTAATTCGATCATTATGGTTTATCTCGGTGACATAATAATAATACAAGTTAACGAGTAGCGTAGTTGAAGTACGAAGTAATATGGTTCTATGAAGTCATTAGGTGTAGCGAAGTCTTGAAGTATCTCGAGTAAAGATGCATAAGTGATGGCGGATGAATCAGAGTACACTGAGAGAACATGTATTAATATAGAGATGGGTCATTAACATGGAGAAGCGACAGGTAGAAATACGAACAAGATATAGGTGGCATAACTCCCGATCCTCAGAGGCTGTCCTCTTTGGAGTACAGTATGTCAGAGGCCTTGGGTCGGAAGCGGGAAGCCGGAATGCGTCTCTCCGCCTCTTTTCGCCCTCGTTATATACTAGTTCGGTAATCCCCTGGGATCAACGCTCTCCTCGTTTCCCATTGTCTCTCATCCGTTCTCGGTCATGTGATGCGTGATTGATCGATACGCCCACGCAAAGATTGCGAAATATTGCTAAGAATAACTTGTGTCCCGTCTCTCTCCGAGGTGATGGATCGGAACGCCCACGCAAAGATTGCGAAATAGAATATGACTCATCTTTCTCTCCTTCTCGAGTTGAACTTCGGACTCTTCCTTTCCTAACTTCCTCTTACAATTAAAGCAATAAAGCATATACTACAATAGCATAAATAATACAATGAAATAGTATAAATCCTCTCTTGGTATTCCTATGACATAATATTGGAGAATAGTAACGGAATCTTGCGGAAATAACTTTCAAAGTGGGGTGCGTGCTCACCGGAATTTGTCGAATTGTCCGTATCCAAATTTGCTTTATCTGCTTCTCTGACCAACATTAAAACGAATAATAAAAGCATCACAGAAATCATTGAATATATATATTAATTACCGTATTCTTGTCTTTGATTATATTCATTCAATACGTCTTTATTACTGCAAAAATCATTCGAACAACTGAACGACGAGCCGACGAGATGAGAATGGAAAGGCAGCAAATATGGCTGCTACATTACACGCATCGGCCACGCCATCTCCCGTTCTATTTGTTAATTTCGGACAGTTCTGCAAACGTATTGCTCTGTTACGGGAAGTAACTTGATCGTATCCTAGACAGCTTTTGATTGCAAACAATTATCGCTCATTGCTTATGCCGGCGTTTGATTGCAGAAGGATCTAATGTTTGCAGCTCATTTGCAGAAGTATACCATTATGGACGTATACTGCAGAACACATCCCGGATTTCCTTCGAAAAAGGAATCGAGCCCGCGAAGCCGGCGAGCCCCGCAGCCGATCACAGCCGCCGAAGGCGGCTGTGATCGGCTGCTGCTTAGGCATTTACAGAAATAACCTTGCACGCTGCTTAGGCCGGCGTTTGATTGCAGAAGGTGTACAACACTGGGAGAACATGAGAGAATCGAGAGAGACAGACAGACAGATAGAGAAAAAAAGACAGAGAGGAAAGGGTTGAGAGGGGATGTAAATCACGGATATAATTCATCAATCCTTGTGCTGAAGGACGTTGAAGTCTCGGCGAAGAACTGTCATTATAATAAATCAAAAAATTCGAATTTACTAAATGTTTATTGAATGTAAAAGCTTTACTGGCACTTTTCTAGTTCCGTGCCAAGCCCCGCCCCTCGGCTCCCCTTGGAGAAGGGGCGGATCCTTTTCCTGCTAAGGCTTAGTGCTTAGGTTTTGAATTCGCTCCCCGTCCATTACTCCGCCCCTTCCTCTAGGGGAGGAGCCGAGGGACGGGGCTTGGCACGGAACTAGAAAAGTTCCCCTTTACTCAATATATTGGAATAGTTTCCATTGCCCGATATTTTGCCATATATCTGATGATATTGTTTAAAAGGAGATTCTGGACCGTGAATTAACAAATCACTGTTGTAGGAATGACATTTCCTATTTTACGGTTCGTCCGCGCGGACGGACCGTAAAATAGGAAATGTCAAAAGTGCCGCCCGTCGGATACGGTCACGTGTAATTAATAAGCACACTGATTATTAATGTGCTCTTCCATACTACCGTATCTCACACTTCATTCAAGTGCAGTTTGGCTCCCGCCTCGATTACCCTGATTTCCATATTTCAAGTACTGTAATATTTTCATCATTTCTATCGTGGCCTAACATTCATTGATTCTACTGGTCTTCTCTCTTCCCGGCACGTTGTTAATCAACGTCTCTTCTGTTCTGTATTGGATTCCTGCCATCAAGATAAAGTTTATCAAGAGTATTACTCAAGACTGTTATTCGCACAAGGATAGGGACACAACATCTGGCGTTCAGGACTATTCGAACTCAAAGTAAGTATGCGAACTCTCACTATCTTTCCACGATACTCAGACTGAAACTACGGTATCGACGATACTCGGTAGATGTCAGTGAAGCAGGGACAAGCTTAGTACGAGTGTGACGCTGACTGATTGTTGTGAGGTGTACGGTAGATGATGTACGGTACGGTGTGATAGCTCAGTGAAGTAACAATAATAATTTATTATTACAAAGCCAGGGAAGGGGATTGGACGGGGAAGGGGACGTGATGAGGGTACTGATGTGAGATCCGCGAGGGATACTGTGTAGATAAAGAGCCCTTTATCCATGTGAATATGCTAATTTTCCCCCATTTCTTCGAATATTCTATTGCTATTTATTCAATAATTAATAATTAAATTAAATCGTTTTACGATCACACACTGAAATTAGAGTAATGTTTCCCGCCTTTTATTCAATCAATTGAATCAATTGAAAGAGATTTGCTATTGATATCGTCATTAGTACTTAAGAAGACTGGACAGAGTGAGGAAAAGAAATGGAAAGCTCGATATCAAGAGTGCAATGAGAAACTCACTCTGATGATGGATGAAGTTGAGAAAGCCAAAAACGGTACCGTTTCTGAAATAGCCGAGATCAGAACTGTGTTTGTGAGTTTAGCTGAGCTCCGCTCAAGTTATGATGCATTGTTAGAAGAGAAGCGCAGCAGAGAAGAACGTGATACTGCTATTCTTACAACGGTTGGTGTTTAGTCTATGGAGGAAGTCATTGAACGCGCTACTACTACAGGGAAAGAAAACTTCACTGCTGATACGAGTGCTAGAGTTCTAGAGACAATCATGTCTGCTCTAGATGAGGTTGATCATGATGATGTTTCTGAAATGGTTGATGAGATGAGTAGAATGTAAGTGAGGTACCGCGGTTTCTCCCCCAACGCTGTCACTTTATCAATCAATAAATCAATTAATCAATCAATCAATATTATCGATTGATTATCGATATTATCGATTGATTGATTAATCAAATCACTGATATGATAAACTGAAAGCGTAGGGGCTGAGAAATCACGGTACCTCACTAAAAAAACAGCTGCACTCTCTCACTTTCACACAGTGTCTCGCCGGTCAGAGAAAACAAAAAGTGATGCTAAAAAAGCGCGCTAAAAACAGTGCGGTAATCAAAAAACATCTGGAGAGAGGGAGGGAGAGAGGGGAGAGCGGGGAGGGTGCAAATAAATAAATGAGATGGTACAATTCGGGGGACCAACATGCACAAATGAATAGATTTAGGGATCGATAAAATAATAAAAAAAACGGGCAGAGCTCCGCCAGCACACCACCTCTCAACGCGCCCGTATGTGAACGAATGACGAGTTCGCAAGCCCCGCCCCCTTCCTCCTCCTCCCATCCTCCTCCCAATTAGGCCACGCCCCCTTTCCCTGATTTCAAAAAGTCTCTTCAGGACCAAAAAAAGTGTGGGAAGTTTGAATGTGAATTCAGATGGGTTACGGTAACCGGGTGGGGACCTCCCAGGCGTCTCAAAAAGGGATATGGTAATCGTGTTTCCCCTCGGGACCACACGATCCATCTGCCCCTAATTAGCCGCCCCGTTTTATTCACTGTGGCGGGCTGTTTCTTACTTCAAGACAGGGTCCATTCAAATTTTTATCATTGGATGGTCCACAAGCATGATGAGGATAAACTTAGAGATAGAATGGAATTCGATAATTATAGATGTCTATTGTAATTCTTTACTTATTCTTCCCTGGTAATAAAATCACGAATCGATGCGGTTATTCTGCCGCACACTGAATATCCTGGCCATCTCTCTTGACAATACACTCTTTCATCGTGCATATGATAGCACGGCATGCGACAACCAGTGGACCAACTGAAAGAAAGCTAATGAAACCACTGAAAGAAAGCTAATGAAAACACTGAAAGAAAGCTAATGAAACCAGGTATGATAATGGTTAAATAAACCAACTCACAACTTGTTCTCCGTGGTGCAGTCCGCGAAAATGGCCTCCTTGGGTGTCTTGATAATGTACTTCTGCAGGTGAGGGTTTTGAATGTACTGCAATGATGTTTTCCGTAGATGTCCTCTCTTTTCACGGTACAATTGAAAATATGGAGAGAGGGAGACTCACCTTCGAGTACATTGCAATGGTCATATAATCGAGAGAGACCTTGTCCCAGGCCGCCTTGGTGAAGCCCTTAATCTTGTCTGCGTAATCGCAGGCAGTATTGATGTTCTCCGTTTGCAGAATTTTCCCCAGAGTTGCCGCGTCCTCGAAGTGCACTGAATGGGTATTGGGTCAAGAAAGGAAGGGTGATTAGATAAATACGAAATGAAACATGACTCACGGGCTTTCATGCCCTGCACGCAGTGCATCACACTCGGGAACTTGAGATTCTTCCATGTAACGGGCGAGGGGAATGTGTTAGAGAGAGGGCAATATTTCTTGCGATAGATGAAGAAGATTCCCCCGCTCAGGGAAGATTGGTGTCGCTCGGGTAGGACATACTGGATATTGGCTGGTTCGGGGTGAGTGATGCGGAAGAAGCTGTCAACATCTTCTCCCTGCACCAAGGGGCATTTGCCTTCCTCAAGTTGGTAAAGAGTGTGCCATATGTCCTGGTCGATGTCGGAGATTGTTGGCATAACCACAGGGTTATAGGGAGAGGGGAGATCTCCCTTGAGACGAATTGTTGCGATTCTCTCAGCAAGGGGTTTATCTCCTTCGGGATCCCAGTCTCTGTTGTATTCGTGACTGTGAGTTACGAGAGGGGGAGCGAACGGGGGATAGATTTCGTCGGGAGAGGGAAAGACATACTCGTCATGAGCGGAGAGGCTACGGTTCATGATTGAGTGAGAGAAGAGGGAGAGGACGCGGCTGTCTGCAAGGAGGTGTTCGGGACAGACTGACTGAGGGGCGAACTAGACTGGTTTAAATACCCATTCCACCCTTCATGCCACGCCCCTCTGACCATCTGCTCACTAATTATTCAGTCCCCGTTTCACGGTTTGAATTTTCACACTTCCACGGTTTGAATTTCCAACCAGCTGCTCTCATCCATCCTCAGTCAGAGCCTCAAGTGAGGCCTCAACCGAAGCCCCATCTGAGGCCTCAGTCAGAGCCTCATGTGAGGCCTCAACCGAAGCCTCATCTGAGGCCTCAAGTGAGGCCTCAACCTCATCCAAGATCTCATTTACAACTCATTACAACGCATGTTTGAAGGCATGTTCAAGCTCTTGTTCAAAGTTCAAGACATGGACATATCAGCATAGGTACATTAAATTTATCAATTATTCAGTGAAAAAGTGTTACAGTGGGGAAAAAAAAGTGTTACAGTGGAAAAAAGTGCATCAGTGGAAAAAGGATTATTTACAGAATAGAATATTAGAATAGAATAAAGGAATACAATAGAAGCGGTAATCATCATTCATCATCATCTTCATCATAGTCATCCCCTCCATCTACTCCCGATTCATCATCATCAACCTCAGCTTCTCCCTCTCTACGGCCTGCCTTATCATCTTCCTGGACTCTATCGTGAACGTTCTTAGCAGTAATATTAAAGTAAATGTTCTGGCTGATACGTCTGTTAGTGTACACGCAAGTACGGCAAAGGGGGAGCACTAGGCACGGCTTCTTGTTCTTGTACAGCACACCTGCGTTTTCCTTGTCCCAGTCAAGTGCTTGTTGGTTACACTTTTCGCACTGATACACAACTACTGCCCGGTAGCTCTTCGCCATGAAGTATTGGTTGAAGTCGGCGTTAGTGTCGTCCTTCTTCGGCGCCTTCCACGGGTGCTTAGCGAGACCAGTCTGAAAGGTTGGATGTCTTTCAGAGTTTTCCGCTAACAATGTTTTCTGGTAAATTGTAGAATTGGAAGTACTCGTGTACGGGTGTTTGTGAGGTTTCACTCTTCTAAATTTACCATAAACACTTATCCTACGATACTAACTCATACTAACACAAGGGAGAGGGTGCGCAAGAACCAACCTTTTCCGACGGGTCCACTTCTTCGGTCTTGGTCTTCTTCTTCAAGTTCTTCGACCAGGCGGGCTCGGTGTTGTTGCGCTTCACGGGTTTCTTCTTCTGCATGACCATGGTTGAGAAGTGGAAAGAGAGGTAGAGTGGAGGAGGTGGTGTGTGCGTCTAGTGGTCAGGAGCGCCCTTATATACCCATTTCGAATGGGCGGAGTCTTGGAGGTGGGCGGAGTCGTTGGAGGCGGGCGGAGCGGAGGAGGGTGGGCGGAGCCTGAAGTGCCTGGAGGAGGGTGGGCGGAGTCTTTCTCTCTTTCTCTGTCTGTCTCTCTCTTTATGCCTGGAGGAGGGTGGGCGGAGTCTTTCTCTCTTTCTCTGTCTCTCTCTCTCTCTCTCTCCCTCACACGAGAGACCCACACTCTCATTTAAATGGTCGAAGAAGAAACGTCGTGCTTTCCGGACTGTGCTTCAATCGGCTTCATTGAGAATATGAAAAATATGCCCACCGACTTCTCCTTCGTTGATAGTGCCATGGACGCTACTGTGCATAGCGAGTATCCGCAACCTCCTCCTCCACCACCGGCATCACCACCCCCGCCACCTCCTCCTGCTCCGGATGCGTTCGAGGTTACCAGAGTGCCTGCCGATTGCGACAACAACAAGAAGACGTGTTACAAGTTGGAGCCACGTTACAACAAGCTTACCGGAATGACACGCCGTCAGTGGACCGTAGGACTCAGAGGAATCATGATCATCACCTGTGGCGGCTGTTGGAAAAAGTTTAGAGAGGACACCAATCGTCTAGTCTCTTCTAATGACGGGCAACAACTATTGATCGATCTTTGCCCCAAGTGTGTGGTTTACAACCGTACCCATCGTTTCGACTAATTCACACTCTTCATCATTTGTAATCTTTTCACTTCGCATAAACTGTATTTTTTAAAAATCTCTCGTCATGAACACACGACAAATTGACCCCATTCTACGAAGAGATGCATTCACTTCAAGATACTACGTGGGCACTTTTGCCTGTAACCTTCTGCCTAGACCGTCTTCTCTACCGCAATCTTTTGCTCTGGTTGTTAACACGGACCGAAGCGATTCACCATTGGGCGGCAAGCATTGGCAGTCCGTGTTTGTTCGAAGGGGCAAGTGCTACTTCTTCGATTCTTTCGGGAAACCACCACGAGGACTCATCAAACGGTTCTGTACCGCTTACCGTACGGTAACCTTCAATCGTATCGCTCATCAGAAACCTAGTGCTGTCTCGTGCGGACCTTTTGCCATCTTCCACATCCACCATCAAAGCCGTGGCAAGAGTTTTGCGGCAATCGTTCGTTTCTTTACACGAATCAGGGACGACGATAAACGTGTAATTTCGTGGTTGAACCGTACACACAATTTCTGTATTTAGTCCATGCGTAAACTTGTTACACACCGGTCGTTTCTTTCTCGTCTCTCTAAAAACCCTAATATTATCAATAAAGCCAGTCTAGCAGAGCTAAAGTGTGTAGTGGAGATCCTCTCCAATCTAGGTCATATCCCCTTCACCAACGCGGAAAAGCGCGTCGTTTCGAAGCACTTGCCCGTCATTCGTACCATCTCAAAGTGTTCCCGAGAGAGGAAGGCCAGAGCACAGATTGTACAACACGGCGGTGGTTTTCTTGCCGCCGTCGTTCCAGCCGCTCTAGCGCTCGCTAGTTTTGCACTCGATCAAGCGCGCTCACGATGAACAAGTACAAACTTGTACCGTACCTAGTCCTTTCAAAAGATGACGCAAAGCTCGAAGCGATGCAGGAGGATCTCGTGAAACTGCTTCAAGATCCATCAATCGATGTCACCCTGAAGCGGGCGCTCTACGAGGATCTACTTCAACGAATTAATCGATTCAAAGAAGATACTAAGAAGCCGTCGTCTGCTGCCGCAGGGTCGCCAACCGTCGTTACAACAACCGAACCCCGTGCAACGGTTCCTCCAGCTAGCCAAACATCGCCACCGTTCGCGGAAACAAACGATGTGCAGTTGGAAACGGACAAATTGAGCCTAAAACATCATCATCGTCGATGGACATTGTCACCAGTTCTAGTCGTCGTAAGGAGAGCAAGAAGGCCGACGATGACGGTTTCGTAAGCCCCCGTTATGCTTTGAAGAAGGAGAAACGGAAGCGTAAGGGTCGTGATGTCTCTCCAAAGAGTACCGTCTCCACTTCACATACACGAACTGGAGCAAAATTTGCTGGTCCTGATGATAACCGACGCATAGGACGTGTCTCCGACTGGGGTATCACTTCCCGCCAAACAATGTCGCCCCGTAACGATCGCCGCGCCAGTATCGTTCAACACCCTGCGCGGTGGAAATAGTAGCATCTTCTTTTTCATTGTACCATTTCGTTGTACTCATGACTTCTCGCAGTAAGAAGCGAATCCATAAATATTATTTTGATTTGGCTCAGCCTTCGGCCTTTACTTCAGCGCAAGCTGTCGCTCGAAAAAGTGGGGAAAGGGTTGAGGACGTGAGGGCTTATCTCTCAGAGTTCCCCTCGCATACGCTATTCAAAAAATACGCTCATCGTTACCCTAGACGGCGTACAATCGGCATTGCTCCGGGACAAACGATCCAAGCGGATTTGGCTGATTTTCAAGCTCTTCGTTCCGCTAACGATGGTGTCGGCTACTGTCTTATCCGTTACTTCTTTGCTGTGCCGGTGCGCCGTAAAACCGGGCCGGACATGCTAGCAGCGATCAAGCAGTTGTTTGAGAAGGTACGCAAGCGGTACGGACACTTGTGTACCCGCTTTATCACGGATCAAGGACGGGAATTTTACAACAAGGAGTGCAATACCCTTTACAAAGAACACAACATTGCACACTTTAGTCCCCGGTCAGAGATCAAGGCGGCAATGGCTGAACGGGGAATTCAAACGTTCAAGCGCCGTCTGTACAAGTACATGAACCATGCAAAATCTGAGAGATGGATCACCGCTGCTGAACCAATTGTCAAGGCTATCAACCGATCAGTTAACCGTTCTACGGGTCTCGCACCGGAACGGGTGTCTAGCGGAGACATTGACGAATTCCCTCAGCCTGTCACCGAAACCAAAAGGAAGGGTGCCCCGCTGTCAGTGGGTGACACGGTGCGTATCAGCAAGGCGCGAGCCGTTTTCAGTAAGAGTTACCTACCATCCTGGAGCGAGGAAATTTTTGTTGTGGAAAAAGTACGCGATACACTTCGTCCACCGTATGTGACACTTCGTGATCTGGACGGAGAAGAGATCGAGGGTATCTTCTATTATCAAGAGGTTCAAAAGGTTCAAGCGCCCCACCTCAACAAGGTGGAACGGATTCTTGACCGTAAACGTGTACGAGGCAAGGAGCATCTGCTAATTCGATGGTCGGGACGAGGGCCCGAGTTTGATTCGTGGATCCCCGCCAAAGATATTGTAAATTTGTAAATAAAACTTTTTTATCGCAATAGTTAATACACGTGAGGGTTACGATCAGCATCAATAATCATATTGGTGATCATTTCACCGAGAACAATTCCGTAAAGTCCGGTAGCCGGAGTGTCCTTCGCAAACGACAGCCTGATCGTGGTTTCACCGATGCGTTGAAGTGCGAATTGGTCACCCTCGGCACCGCTCGTGTCGAAGGAGTACACGCAAGAGTGTGAGGCAAAGTCCGCCGGGGTAATACCGTTTGACGCTCCCGTATTGGCGATAGATAGTGATTCTTGAAGAGCCAAGTAGGCGCGAGCAAATAGGTTTTTGGAATAATCTAGGGCATAGTCGTGGAAGGGTACAACCTCACCACCCGCCTCGACTCGCACACTTGACAGGGAGTAGTTCTTGAACACAAAAGGATTGGTAAAATTTCCGTTGTACGCTGCAGCGTCGACAAGTGTGAAAAAGATACGGCGAGGAATGTTGTTAGCGAACAATTTAAAGGTCGGGAACTCCTGCAATGATAAATGTCACAGAGGACTACAATTAAAAGGTTACCTTGATACCACCTGGAATGTGAAAGGTTCGAACGTTCGTGCCCAGCGAAGAGTAGGTGATAGACCCGCGCTGCTTGAGCATACTGTCGAACGCAACGAGGGTAGCGTCGTGAACGTGTAGTTCGTGCAGCATCAGACTCATACCCAGAATCTTAACCTTGTACTTCGAGGTACCCTTTCGGCGATCGATCATGAATTCATCGCTCGACGGGAAACACGTGATTCGTAGGTCAACGTAGGGAAGGATAGCCTTGCTCTGAGTGGCTGGTTCGAAGAAGAGTGGGGTAATTGCCTCCAAGTGCTTAGACTTGGCACAGGCTTTAACCCTCTTCATGTATTCACTGTCGTCTTCGGCTGTGGGTTTGCTCTCGGGTGAGAACCCAGCCAGGCGCAGGAACGTGTTCTTGTACTCGGCGCTGTACGAGAGTAGTGCGCTCAAGAAGCAGCGGTAGGGAAAGTTGTCGTTGTCGTATACGAGTACACCGTTGATTGACACTTGAATTTCGCGGAACTGAGCACATCCAAAGAGATTGACAGGTGCATACGCGTCCTTTGTCACATCTTCCACCGCGACATCAACACCGTTTTCATCGACAATCTTATACTTGGTTAGAATGTAACTTCGTTGAAGGTCCAGGAAGGCTTTTGAGTTCTGGATGCGAAATTCGTATGGTTTGATTTCCGGTGCAGAGCTCAGGGAAATTTCAGTGAAGCGCGAAGTCTGCACGCCACATACAGTATTGTTTGTATTAAAAAGATCGAGAGCAGGATGAAGCGACGAAGCGCTCTTCTCAACCTCACTCTTGAACATGATACGACCGCACGGAGTGAGAACAATTTGAATAAATGAATAGTTTATCGTTGGGTGTGAGACGGGTAAAAAAAAAAGTACAATGTGAATGGTTAGATGACGACCAAACTTTCGAGAACGTGAAGTGAACCTCCTCTGCTCGCCACAAGAGGCAAGTCAAGGTCGGGTGCGTATCCCAGACGGGTGAAAGCGTGACGGTAAACCGAAGTCCTTCCAGCACGCGTACGAATGCATGTGAAGTGGCTGTCCAGAGACACGTGAACGTCAAGAAGAATCGGAGGTGTGGACGAGTTTACACCACCTCGTAGAAGACGGCAAGCTGTTCGCACGCCAACATTGATTGTAGGAAGAATTGAGTGAAGGGCTTGCATTCGCTCTCGTCTGTTTAGTGATCGCCAATAGGGGTGGTGGAGATGGATGAAATCGATGAGACTTGTGGTCATTGCGCGGGGTTGGGAGAGACAGAAGAGTGGTGGACCGTACGCTAGGCGTGAGGAACTAGCGAATGAATGCCCGGCGAATTGGAGCATCTACACTCCTCCCGCTAACTCCGCCTCCTCTTTTCTTGCCCCGACTCGCTCCGCTACGCAGGAAACCGATTACGCGTGCGGACCCGCCTACCTGTGGTGGGGCAACGATACGACGTCGACGGCGCTTTCCTACACCCGTCAGGTTACGGACCGTAGAGCGTGCGTGCGTTTTGAGTGCGTCACCTACCGAAGCTCCCTCGCGAACGTCGGAAGCTACGTTTGCGCCGGCACTCACAATGCTTTTCCCAATTGGACTACTGAGGAATGAGGGAATCGCACTGAGGATACGCCTCAGAATTCCACCGATGCCCGTTCCAAACTGAGGCCGTCCGCCCGAAAAGTAGGAAATTTTTCCAGTACCACTTTGACCTCCTCCTTGACCTACTCCAAAGAGACCGCTCCAATTTTCCCTATTTGAATCGTACAATTGGCGAGTCATGAAACTTTTACGAGTGAGCTATTGTAACCGACCGGTTACTGGTGTTGATATGAATAAGAATGATGTTTTTTTAGGACTATTGAACTCATGACATGTCTGTGTTCACCCTCTGGCATATTTTGACCAAATGTTTATGCCCTGTGGCATGCCTCCACTGTCGGACGCCACCGGTTTAGCGGTACATAAGACGCAGGTGTGCCTATAGAGCCACTCTTTCGCCCCTCTTACGGGGCGCTTACCTTTCGCTTCGTTAACCCTGTTTTCTCTTCACGTAGTTTATCTGGTTTCTTGTCTAATTTTAATTATTTTCAGAAAAATGTCTCAACAAGCTAACCCGGTAATTGCTGCTCTCACCAGAACGTTTCTCAACTCCATGCGCTCCACTCACCCCGGCCAAACGGCACCCATTGGTCAGGAAGTGCGAGGCCCACTGAAAGACATGCTATCGATAGCTATCGATGAAGCCAAAGAAGCTTTTATGGCCGGTACCGATATGGGCATTGCACCTAGTGAGCTGGACAACCTTGAATATGCCACGGAAGGGGTGTGTCAAGGGTGCGATGGTCCACTCGTTGAAGGCAGCGTCGCTGCAGCCGTTTGTGAGTGCAAGCTTTCCGTATGCATACCATGCATGGCGTTGTGGGAGGTAATATCGAGATATTTATTATTTTTCTTTGTTTTCTCCATTAGAGAGGGGTTTTTTCGTTTAAAGCTCCCTTCAAACTCGTGATACACTTCTCAAACAAGTCCAAACTTTTCAAACTTTATCTTTCCAGAACACGGAATGCGCAAACGCCGAGTGCAAGAAAACGATTGACTGGGCAAACCTGGTTTGGGTGAAAGTCGCCTCTCAAGAGGTTGTTCAGGCGGAGAAGATTAGGTTGGAGGAGGAGAAGGCGGAGAAGGCAGCAGAAAGGCGTAAAAGAAGAAAGGAGAGATTCGAGAAAAGACGTGCACCTCTCTTGGCGGAACGCGAGAAGGAACGTAAGAAAGACGCAAGAAAGTGGAATGAGGATGACGCGAACGATCTTGCGGATTGTTATGTGTGAGTTGTTATTAGAAGTAGAGATTTAATAATAATGTATAAAAAGGGATTTAATAATAAATATCACTGTTCCAGATCCACTCTCCAGAACATGCCGAAGGGTGAAAAACCCCCTCGTATACAAGCATTAACATGGCTCTTCGAGTGTGCAAGGAGAACAAACGCGAAAAAATCATTCTGATCAAATGGGCAAACTTCCCCGACGACCCCAGTGGCATCTCCTCGTATGTCCAGAGAGGCATGAGAACTGATTACAATGATGCATACGAAAGAATCAGAAAAGCTTATAAGAAAAGATTGTAATTGACATTATTGTAAAACTCGTATTGTTACTTTTGGAAAAAAAATTTTTTTTCGATAAAAATGTATTGCTCGAATCGTGTGTGTGTTTCGTTCACTGGGGTTCTTCGCTTCTTGGTCATTCAACTCTGTGACGCTCGTGCAGAAATGACGGATTTCTATATTACTCTTCCATCCAACGTTGTGACGGAAATTGGCGTCCGAAACACTCCAACCGACTTCAAAACTCGTCTACCAGAACAGCTAATCTTTCGGAAGAATGGTCCGTTGGCTTGCATGAAATTCTTATCGCTGGCGAAGTTCTCACCGTGCCGCGGCCTCTTCCCATTAAAGTCACGCTGAATTCGGGGGAGATTCAAGAATACACGCTCCCCAAGGGCACCTATAGTACCCCAACAGCTCTCACACAAGCGCTAAACAGGGCCGTAGCTCCTTCTAGTGAGGGTAGTGCAAGTAAAAGGGCGCGCCGAGAAACACAAAACATTCCTACGCTTCCCGCGTCAGCTCTAGAAGGTATCGCTACCCGTGATCCGCTCTCAACTCCCGCACCCCCAAAATCCGGAGATATCCCCAAAGTATCGGGTGATGCGCTAGCAGGGGTTGAGACACGTGAACCCAGCGTCACTCCTAGACCCGTGGCTCCTACCACACCCGCACCTACAACACCAGCTCCTACAACTCCAGCGCCTACAACTCCAGCTCCTACCACACCCGCACCTACAACTCCAGCTCCTACAACACCAGCGCCTACAACTCCAGCTCCTACCACACCCGCACCTACAACTCCAGCTCCTACAACACCAGCGCCTACAACTCCAGCTCCTACCACACCCGCACCTACAACTCCAGCTCCTACAACACCAGCTCCTACAACTCCAGCTCCTACCACTCCTGCCCCTACCACACCGGCACCTACCACACCGGCACCTACTCCCAGGCCCACTGACATTCCCAAACTTCCAGGCTCTGCACTAGCAGGAGTTGACACCCGTGAGCCTGCGGTCACTCCAACTCCCCCAACTCCTGCCCCAACCACTCCTGCCCCAACCACTCCTGCCCCTACCACACCGGCTCCTACTCCCAGGCCCACTGACATTCCCAAACTTCCAGGCTCTGCACTAGCAGGAGTTGACACCCGTGAACCCTCGGTCACACCAGCTCCCACAACACCTGCACCTTCAACACCCGCACCCACCACTCCTGCCCCTACCACTCCTGCTCCTACCACACCAGCTCCTACTCCCAGACCCACTGACATTCCCAAACTTCCAGGTTCCGCACTAGCAGGAGTAGACACCCGTGAACCCACGGTCACACCAGCTCCCACAACACCTGCACCTTCAACAGCCGCACCCACCACTCCAGCGCCAACCCCTAAACCTGGTGATATCCTCAAAGTGCCAGGCTCTGCACTAGCAGGAGTTGACACTCGCGAACCTGTCACATTCCCCACGACGCCCACCCCACCCACCGATACACCAGACTCTCAACCGGGACGGAAACCGTACATTAGGGTGAGACCCGAAGACCTTCCGGATTCCGCTGTTGACGCTTCCATTCGCACACTGGGCCAGCCGCTCCTCTTCATCTATGACGATCCCACGGGTAGAATGTTGGTGAATTTTGATGTCGGGGTGGTAAAGGCGGAACTTGCACCGGATATTGCGTACATGTGTGGATTCGCGAGTAGCGTACTGAACGACAGTACACTGGCTCCAAACGCTCCAGACTGTACAAACGGAAAGAGTCTCCTGTACATTTACTCGGATCTTTGCGGATATTCTGTATGCGGTAACCAGAAGACCAATCTTCTTCGTGTCATCCCGTTCCCGACACTACAGAACAGCTCAATTTCTCAAAGTTTCCAGCAAATTCGTTCAGTGCCGGTCCGCTCGGAATATGTGGATTCGATCCGGATTCAAATTTTGGATGCGCTAGGAAACAAGGTTCACATTGTCGGATACGTCTGTGTTGTTTTGCAGTTGCGTAAAGAAGAATAAATCATTCATACCTATTTGCTGTTGACAATGACACTCCCTATTGAGAGCACTCCGTACAGGTTTAGAACGCCCATGAATACAATTATTGTCGGTGCTTCCCAATCAGGGAAGAGCAGTTTCGTAATGGAACTGCTCCGACACCCGAATCTCTTTGATCAACCGATTGACACGATCCATTGGCACCACGGCATCGAAACCCGTGACCTGCCCACAGACGATGCACGTGTTCAAACTTTTGCCGGGCTTCCCGAGGTGGAAACGTTGAAGCACGTGTGTGAAAGGGACGGCTTCAAACATAGGCTGGTCATCATTGACGACCTTCTCACCGAGTCACTAGCGAACAAGGAACTGCTTACGCAGCTGTGGACACGTGTCAGTCACCACTGTAACATCTCCTTTCTTCTCCTATCACAGTCACTCTTCGAGATCCCGCGTGTGATCCGAAACAACTGCCACTACATTATTCTGTTCAAGGCACTCGCCGATCGACTGAACATTGTCAATCTAGGAAAACAGTTGTTTCCGGGACAATTGGAGTACTTTATGAACAGTTTCAATGATGCGACAGATCGTAACTTTGGCTATATTATTATTTCCGCTCATCCTCGTGAGGATCAGAACCATTTCCGTCTGGCTACAGACATTTTCGGTGTACCCAAGTTGTACTTGCCAAAGAATAAATAATTGTTTATCCACAATGAAAAAAGCAGTTAGAAAATGAAACCAGGGTCACTCAACATCATTTCATCTTTCACAATGGCGAAATACTCTTTCGCTTTCTCACGAGCTGCCACTGCCTCCTCAACTTGCATCTCAGCAGCACGAACTGCCGCTGCCGCTGCTTGCAGTCTTTCCTTCTTGTACTCGTAGTTCTGAGTAGGAAAAAAGTTTACGCTTGTTCGACGGGGAAAGGTTACTCACCAGGAGCTGGTCGATAGCATTCTCCAGTGCCATTTGGTTGTTGTGTCCCCTGAGCAGCCGGGATACAGTGCTCGGTGAGATCATCTCCATAAGTTCCAGAGCCTCCTTGCGGGACATTGACGACATTTCTTCCGAGGGTGTTTGTGAAGAGGGTTTGAGCGAGACGAGACACGCGAGTGGTTAGACGACGACAGCAGCTGCTACTGACAGAATCGAGAGGGACAAAGAGGGCGGGGTCTACTTCGCCCCGCCCCTTTACAAGGAAGGGGAGTGTGAGGTTGGACCGTCTCTTGCCTCCTCCAACAACGGAGTAAATCAACAAGAGAACAAGCATGACAAGAAGGGTGTGAAGGTAGGAAACCGTGTCTTGTCTCAAGCGAGGGATAATCTCAATTCGAGAATGGAACCCAGACTGTCGGGCACCATCAATAAAAAGAACTCCTTCCCAAGTCAAGAGTACGGTGACATCGTTAGTGACCTCTAGAGCAGCGCAGCGTGCGTCGAAGTAGGCGACTTGACGACACCCGGTGGTGAATGAACAAATATTGTGAGTACCATCTGTCCACCACAGGTTATTGGTGAACGAATCAAACGAGATACAATCAATATGTCGCTCCCCGTTATGTCCATCCAACGCTAGACTGGACACGTTAGATAGACGATGGAACAGTGTCCCATTTTTCACATAGTAATACTCATCTCTCGAAAATACATCCAATTGGTCCGCGTGAACGTCTAGACTGTCAATAGTTTGATTGTTCAGTAGTACCGAACCCTCAGTTGTCTGCTGAAAGTGTACCAGGGAATACTCGGGTGCTAGAGCACGAGTGAAAGAAGAATTCTTCTCGATAAAGTCGTACACACCACACATGAAGACGAAATAAATACAGGCGGTCATGGCCGCGAAAAGTGATAGTGAATGAACGAGGGTACAATGAAGTGGTTAATCCTCCTCCTCCTCCTCCTCCTCCTCATCGGCAATGTATCCATAGGGAACCTTGACCTCCAGCTCTCCTCCGCCTCTAGTGGCTCTCTTCTTGGATACGGGCTGATAGATTTTCGTCTGGTCCATTGTAACGATCTTTCCAAAGGTTCTTCGCATATTGGGACGAACAACGTCGAGGGAGGCGGGTGTGTGGTCGACGACCATCTCGCGAATCGTGTCATGGTTCAGAAGTTCCAGTGTGGCAGCGTCCTTGCAGAACCCCCTGTACGCATTCTTGATCTTAACCTCTTGAGTAGTGGGGTTGAAGAGACGCATGCTGTAGTTCTTGCAACCAGCGTACACGACCTCGTCAATAACCCAGCGGTCGGGCGTCTCGTCGCTGAGCTCTCCCAATTCACCGGTAAGAAGGTGGGCGAGTGGATCGGCGCCGGGAGGGTGGTCGAACATTACACTGTCCTGAAAATAGATGTTGCTTTCGGTCGTTTCCTACGCACTAACCGTATCGCAGTATGCCACCGATGTACCGAGCTGCTTCATGATATCGTAGAGCATAATACGAGCATACGATGTGCAGAAGGCGGCGTGGTGAACAGCAGAGAATCTGACATTTACTATAGAGTGTTAAGAGTTACAGCACGTACTTGTTCGCTCTGACAGAAGCGATAGTGGGTCGGTGGGTGACCATCACATGAGTGTCGTTTGTAATGGTGAACCCGGAGTAGTATATAGAGGCTATTCCGGCTTATCAAAAGCCGACTCTCTCAATTTTACATGCTATTTCGCCGTTTTATTTTTCCTTTTTACCCCTAACTCTCTTCAGTAAAACCCAATCTCTCGCCCCTCTCTAAGGAATTTAATTAATCTTCTCTAATTAATCTCTCTAATTTACGGTTATTGCTCAATCGGACTCTCTCGTTTTTACATGCTATTTCGCCGTTTTATTTTTCCTTTTTACCCCAACTCTCTTCAGTAAAACCCAATCTCTCGCCCCTCTCTAATTAATCTTCTCTAATTAATCTCTCTAATTTACGGTTATTGCTCAATCGGACTCTCTCGTTTTTACGTGCTATTTCGCCGTTTAATTTTTCCTTTTTACCCTCAACTCTCTTCAGTAAAACCCAATCTCTCGCCCCTCTCTAATTAATCTTAATCTAATTAATCTCTCTAATTTACGGTTATTGCTCAATTTGTACTTTCTGTGTGAAACTCATTAATTATCTGTGATGAAAACGCAATCGGCGGTTAATTCCGCTTTTCATTATCACAAGGCGTGCAATTCTCATTTTCTATGATGAAACTCAATCTCTCACCCTCTCTAACCGATACGGTTAATTTGCACTTTGTGTGGTGAAACTCAAGCAGCGGGTAATTCCGCTTTTCGTACAATTCGCCTTTCTGTGATTAAACTCAATAATTTTCTATGATGAAACCCAATCTCTCGCCCCTCTCTAACCGATACGGTCAATTTGCACTTTGTGTGGTGAAACTCAAGCAGCGGGTAATTCCGCTTTTCGTACAATTCGCCTTTCTGTGATTAAACTCAATAATTTTCTATGATGAAACCCAATCTCTCGCCCCTCTCTAACCGATACGGTTAATTTGCACTTTCTGTGATGAAAACTCAATCGGCGGTTAATTCCGCTTTTCGTACAATTCGCCTTTTCGGTGAAACTTCTCTGATGAAACTCAATCGGCCTTTTTCTTGGCAGTAAATTGTTGTTGCCTCTCTGGCGATTTTAAACACCAGCAAATAATTATAGTTCAATTATAGTCACGGGATAGGTAGCTGAGGTCTTTTCGGTGAATCGCGATTTATTTTCTCTGATGAAACTCAATCGCCCTTTTTCTCGACAGTAAAGTGTTGCCGCCTATCTGGTGAGTTTAAACACGAGCAAATAATCATTTATTAATAAGCATCACAATTACAGGCACGGGGTAATGAAACAGTGCGCCGTTTCTCTTCAGTCGAAGGGAGGGGAGAGGGTGCAATATTTCGCCGGTAAGAGTGGCGAGGGAGCGGGGGAAAAGTGAGTGCGGGAAAGTTTGACTGTGCGGAAAAGTTGTACCTGTGTTTCGTGCTAGAGTTTGAAACTTCCAAGCAGCCTGGGCAAAAATGATTCTTCTCGAACAGTCCGCTGAGCTTGTTCACGGCATCCCACGCGAATCCATCCGTAATTAGGAAGATTGTTTTGGCCCGTTGCTCCTCTCCACTCCACTTCAGCGAGCACAGTCCGGACACTGTGTGCTGAGAAAAACAGACTCACAAAAGATCGGTTGAGGCCTCACTTGAGGCACCGGTTGAGGCCTCACTTGAGGCACCGGTTGAGGCCTCACTTGAGGCACCGGTTGAGGCCTCACTTGAGGCACCGGTTGAGGCCTCACTTGAGGCACCGGTTGAGGCCTCACTTGAGGCACCGGTTGAGGCCTCACTTGAGGTACCGGTTGAGGCCTCACTTGAGGCACCGGTTGAGGCCTCACTTGAGGCACCAGTTGAGGCCTCACTTGAGGCACCAGTTGAGGCCTCACTTGAGGCACCAGTTGAGGCCTAGGTCTCAAATAGGGCAGAGTTTCACTTACATAGTTGAAAACAACAATACGATAAACATCCGAAATCGCATTTTGAATCAACTCCAAATCATCATACGACCTCCACTCGAGACTTATTCCATTTTCTCTCGCGAAAGCCGTTACATAGTACTCATGCCGAGGACCCGTTGCCTGTACCATTGAGAGGTTTCTGTGGGGAAAGAGTTTGAAAAGCAACCTTTCGAATGAGTTTCTCCCTGTCAAGGTATGCTTTTTTGACAGTTTCATCTTCAATGAGTTCATTTCCATTGCTAGCAGTGAGGCCGGGGATTCCGGCCCTCACGAAGTTTCTATCGGCAACAAGAGAACCGAGAAATATGCACTGGAGTAGCAACAACGGTCCCTCCTGTGTGAAATCCGTTGAGAAGTATGATCAGTAGGTAATCATGCCTGATTGATATTTGGAAATCCTGAACTCCCTTGAATCGCTGCCGAACCATCGGGAAAACGACCTCTGCTACCAGCCGAAACCGGACAGCCTCCCTACACGGAGGAGTGAAGAACAGTGTGGTGGGTGGGATACTTGCCATCTGCCTCTTTACTCCTCCCCCTTTTCACTCTTAGCGCCTATCAGTCTCCCGATCAGGTCGCTTTCTCTTTTTCCGCTCTCCTTGCAATTTCACGATCTAAACAGCTCCACAGTACACATAAACGATATTTCCCGCCTTCTCAAACAGTATGGAAAGCACGCCGACTGTGGAAAACAGAAAACTCCTTCTGCACCATCCAGACTGAAAGCTGTTCGAGGAGGAACACTGAAGATGGGAAATACAGAGACCCCCTACCGGAGAGTGCGGCTGATCCCGCGGTTAGTTGTGACTTTCACACCACGGGTGACGGAGGACATATAGTTCTGACATCCACTATTTAACAGAAATACCCCCGTCGCTCCTGCAAGAAAAAATTCGAGAGCCCCCCTTCGTTATCGGAATTTGACCACTCCGAACAAGACGTTAGTTGTTTATATCATCAGACTTTGTGTATGATTAGCTAAGAAAAACACTTGTGTGTCACCATGAGTTGTTATTTACAGTACCAATGTCTGCCCCGGAGCACCCAAGAAAGATACGTCCAAGAAACCAATGAAAAACTCGGATCTTCAGTCACCGATTCCTTTTGGAAAAGTATAACTCGGCTTTGCATCTACCCTTTGAATAACGATTACTGTCTCACTCAAAGCATCACTTTTCTTCTTTCAAATTCAAACTGAATAAAACAATTCACAAGGGACCAATTTGTAAACAGAGGAAATGTCAACTGCCAGACCACCCACTTCCAATTAATTCAGTTCCGATCACAATTAGGACCACACATGATCAATAACTGACACCCCCTCCCAGCATCTGCACGCCTCTAATTTCAAATGCACAGTTCTCCCTCTATCATTCATGTCTGCACTGCGAAGACAACAAACGAACAAGAATTTTAATCGTCAATGTAACCGAGGTTCACGTAGACCGGGGGAGACTTGATCTCAAGATCAATAGCATTATGTCCTCTTTGACGAGGAGTAGCGAGTCTCTTCTTGTAACAACGCCAGAGTGCCCAGAGACAGAGGCCGAGCACGACCAGAACGGCGGCGACGATAATCAGCCACCAGACGAGCGAGACTGAAAGGTGGACGTAAACTACCACAAATACCGTATCCTCAAGCCTACTCCCATTTCTAACGTACCTCCCGAACCACCAGGCGACTCGACGTACGACTCGGAGAGCTGCACGGCGCCGGTCAGTTTGGCGTAGTCCGCATCTGAAACGCGAGGTGGTGAATCGAGGGGGTTGTGGATGGTGAGAGATTACCTGTTATACATTGGAATCTGGGCGGATCCTCCATAACCTGGACGCAGGTGTATCCCACGAGGTCACAAGTACACTCAGTCATTGCTGTCAGCCGGGAGAGAAGAGCGAACGCGGTGAGAATGAACCCCTCTCCCCTCTCTTTCAATTGAACAATGCGAGGATTGCGAGATGTAAATGCATTCGATTTATCAGAGAACACTGAGATTAAGATGGAGACGAATTATGTAAAATCGAATTCAGCAATAGGTGGAATACATGGAGTAGATACAGTAGATTATGAGTAGTAGAGTAGCTGGAGAGTGGTTGATTAGCTGGCTTACGGTAGCATACGAGTAAAGCATGGGTAAGGGTATCGGGTATCGGTTATGAGTAGTAGAGTGGGTATCGGTTATGAGTAGTAGAGTAGACGAAGAGCGGTTAGAAAGTTAGGGTGCTATAAGAGCTAGAGGAGGGGCTGACATTGCTAGAATAATGAAGGTGCTGGGAAAGGTTTGAATATTACGAGTAGGGCTGTTAGGGTGAAGAATCCATCTCTTCATTCCGCGCACTCTCTCGTCACTTTGACCGGTGAGAGAGTACGTGAAATGAAGAGATTGAATCTTCACCCTGACATCCCTAATTACGAGATAGAGCTATGTTACTAGAACAAAGCGAGAGGGGAAGAACAGTTACGGCACTAGTACTGAGAGGAAGTGGATGGTTGGTTGTTGTTGTAGAAAGCATACGGATCTACATAGTCAGGAGAAGCCGGGGAATAGGTGAGTGGACCGTAGAAGGGATTCATAATGTCCAGGGGATCGCGAAAGGGAGAGGGCATCATCGAGGAAGAAGGGATAGAGGAGGAAGTAGAAGGACCGGACGAGTTGTACATGTTCTTGTTGTTGCTGAGAACAGACACGGGACGTGTGGTGGTGACAGTCTGCGCGGGTGCGATTGGAGCAGCAGGACGAGCAGTGGTTGACATGGCACGCTTGAAGAACCACGTGAGGCGAGTCTGCTGAAAAGAAAAACAATTGACATGTAGCAGAAAATACTTTTTCAATGTCCACCTAATACTATACTGAACAATAAGAGCAACAAAAACTAGAACTTACGTGAGTGAACGAGGGGATCGAAGATAGAGCCTTGATTCTTGCCATCTTTTTGGCACATTTTCTGAAAAGGGACATTTTTAAATATGGTTAGGATAAAACAAGACTCTGATAATCAATGAAATAGAGAAAAACGAACCCAAGACCTCCTGTCTTCACCGTGGGGCGGCCCTTCTTCTTCACTTCACGCAGAAACACGACATCGGGTGAAGACTCCCACACAACAGTGACTTCATCTTGATCGTTTTCCTTATTGTCGATCATCCCACACCGAGGATTACCGAGGATTACCATGCTCGTCACTTACTACCTGAAAAGCACTACATAAGAACACATGGAAAGGGAAGGGGAGACGCGTAATAGAGTCGTTGGGAAAAGACAAAGAAAAGAGAGGGAGAAGGGAGGGGAGGAGAGAGAAGAGAGAAGAGACCAGCCTCTGACCCCAGAAAGGGAGGACACTGACCATCTCCCTCCCTAGCCCGGAGGCAGAATCCAAGCCCCGCCCCTTCTCCTCAAGGGAGGGAGAGGCTCGGCAACTGAAAGTGAACAGTATCACACGAAGACACATCGACATCAGTAGCAAGATGAATGAGGAACAATTCGAATCTCTAACAGTTCACTTTGAAAATGGTAAGTAAAACGACAGCTTACAGATGGTAACTGGTAAACATTACTGTTCAACTTGAGCCACTGAAAAGGAAAATTACAGACGAATTCTCAATGCGAGACGTGAAGAAACGACAAATGGCTGCAGGTATGCAGGCGGTATCCTGTGCTTTCAAGATCAAACACGATGATCCGGAAGAAGGCGATTTCACAGGAAGCGTGAATAGTACTGTTACTAGACTGCTAGAGCATATTGAGGGAAAACCCTCTCGCTTTGACCTGAAGGTCGAACACTCAGAACTACGGTATCTGAATAATGCATTTTATGTCAAGTTTGACCCCTCCATCACAAATGTTGGCTATGCCTTGTTCTGTTACTTGTTCAACATCCAGCAAAGCACCCGCAAAGTGTTCATGAATGAGCCCATGACCCTAACTGTGCTTTGCTCCCACTTGTAATTGTACGAAGAGGAAGCGATAAATTCATGTTTTGAAAACGACCCACCACAGTGAATAAACGGGGCGGCTAATTAGGGGCAGATGGAGTGGTCCCGAGGGGAAACACGATTACCATATCCCTGAGGCGCCTGGGAGGTCCCCACCCGGTTACCGTAACCCATCTGAATTCACATTCAAACTTCCCACACTTTTTTTGGTCCTGAAGAGACTTTTTTGAAATCAGGGAAAGGGGGCGTGGCCTAATTGGGAGGAGGATGGGAGGAGGAGGAAGGGGGCGGGGCTTGCGAACTCGTCATTCGTTCACATACGGGCGCGTTGAGAGGTGGTGTGCTGGCGGAGCTCTGCCCGTTTTTTTAATTATTTTATCGATCCCTAAATCTATTCATTTGTGCATGTTGGTCCCCCGAATTGTACCATCTCATTTATTTATTTGCACCCTCCCCGCTCTCCCCTCTCTCCCTCCCTCTCTCCAGATGTTTTTTGATTACCGCACTGTTTTTTTTAGCGCGCTTTTTTAGCATCACTTTTTGTTTTCTCTGACCGGCGAGACACTGTGTGAAAGTGAGAGAGTGCAGCTGTTTTTTTTTAGTGAGGTACCGTGATTTCTCAGCCCCTACGCTATCAGTTTATCATATCAGTGATTTGATTAATCAATCAATCGATAATATCGATAATCAATCGATAATATTGATTTATTGATTAATTGATTTATTGATTGATAAAGTGACAGCGTAGGGGAGAAACCGCGGTACCTCACTTACATTCTACTAGTGCTTCTTTCACGATCTCGAGCGTTCTCTGAGATCACTCTCAATGAGAAAGAGTGCTTCTTTCACGATCTCGAGCGGTTCTCTGAGATCACTCTCAATGAGAAAGAGTGCTTCTTTCACGATATCGAGCGGTTCTCTGAGGTTCTCTGAGATCACTCTCAATGAGAAAAAGTGCTTCTTTCACGATCTCGAGCTGTTCTCTGAGATCACTCTCAATGAGAAAGAGTGCTTCTTTCACGATCTCGAGCGGTTCTCTGAGGTTCTCTGAGATCACTCTCAATGAGAAAGAGTGCTTCTTTCACGATCTCGAGCGGTTCTCTGAGGTTCTCTGAGATCACTCTCAATGAGAAAGAGTGCTTCTTTCACGATCTCGAGCGGTTCTCTGAGGTTCTCTGAGATCACTCTCAATGAGAAAGAGTGCTTCTTTCACGATCTCGAGCGGTTCTCTGAGATCACTCTCAATGAGAAAGAGTGCTTCTTTCACGATCTCGAGCGGTTCTCTGAGATCACTCTCAATGAGAAAGAGTGCTTCTTTCACGATCTCGAGCGGTTCTCTGAGATCACTCTCAATGAGAAAGAGTGCTTCTTTCACGATCTCGAGCTGTTCTCTGAGATCACTCTCAATGAGAAAGAGTGCTTCTTTCACGATCTCGAGCGGTTCTCTGAGGTTCTCTGAGATCACTCTCAATGAGAAAGAGTGCTTCTTTCACGATCTCGAGCGGTTCTCTGAGATCACTCTCAATGAGAAAGAGTGCTTCTTTCACGATCTCGAGCGGTTCTCTGAGATCACTCTCAATGAGAAAGAGTGCTTCTTTCACGATCTCGAGCTGTTCTCTGAGATCACTCTCAATGAGAAAGAGTGCTTCTTTCACGATCTCGAGCGGTTCTCTGAGATCACTCTCAATGAGAAAGAGTGCTTCTTTCACGATCTCGAGCGGTTCTCTGAGATCACTCTCAATGAGAAAGAGTGCTTCTTTCACGATCTCGAGCTGTTCTCTGAGATCACTCTCAATGAGAAAAGTGCTTCTTTCACGATCTCGAGCTGTTCTCTGAGATCACTCTCAATGAGAAAGAGTGCTTCTTTCACGATCTCGAGCGGTTCTCTGAGGTTCTCTGAGATCACTCTCAATGAGAAAAGTGCTTCTTTCACGATCTCGAGCGTTCTCTGAGGTTCTCTGAGATCACTCTCAATGAGAAAGAGTGCTTCTTTCACGATCTCGAGCGGTTCTCTGAGATCACTCTCAATGAGAAAGAGTGCTTCTTTCACGATCTCGAGCGGTTCTCTGAGATCACTCTCAATGAGAAAGAGTGCTTCTTTCACGATCTCGAGCGGTTCTCTGAGATCACTCTCAATGAGAAAGAGTGCTTCTTTCACGATCTCGAGCGTTCTCTGAGATCACTCTCAATGAGAAAGAGTGCTTCTTTCACGATCTCGAGCTGTTCTCTGAGATCACTCTCAATGAGAAAGAGTGCTTCTTTCACGATCTCGAGCGGTTCTCTGAGATCACTCTCAATGAGAAAGAGTGCTTCTTTCACGATCTCGAGCGGTTCTCTGAGATCACTCTCAATGAGAAAGAGTGCTTCTTTCACGATCTCGAGCGGTTCTCTGAGGTTCTCTGAGATCACTCTCAATGAGAAAGAGTGCTTCTTTCACGATATCGAGCGGTTCTCTGAGGTTCTCTGAGATCACTCTCAATGAGAAAGAGTGCTTCTTTCACGATCTCGAGCGGTTCTCTGAGGTTCTCTGAGATCACTCTCAATGAGAAAAGTGCTTCTTTCACGATCTCGAGCTGTTCTCTGAGATCACTCTCAATGAGAAAGAGTGCTTCTTTCACGATCTCGAGCGGTTCTCTGAGGTTCTCTGAGATCACTCTCAATGAGAAAGAGTGCTTCTTTCACGATCTCGAGCGGTTCTCTGAGGTTCTCTGAGATCACTCTCAATGAGAAAGAGTGCTTCTTTCACGATCTCGAGCGGTTCTCTGAGATCACTCTCAATGAGAAAGAGTGCTTCTTTCACGATCTCGAGCTGTTCTCTGAGATCACTCTCAATGAGAAAGAGTGCTTCTTTCACGATCTCGAGCGGTTCTCTGAGGTTCTCTGAGATCACTCTCAATGAGAAAAGTGCTTCTTTCACGATCTCGAGCTGTTCTCTGAGATCACTCTCAATGAGAAAGAGTGCTTCTTTCACGATCTCGAGCGGTTCTCTGAGGTTCTCTGAGATCACTCTCAATGAGAAAGAGTGCTTCTTTCACGATCTCGAGCGTTCTCTGAGGTTCTCTGAGATCACTCTCAATGAGAAAGAGTGCTTCTTTCACGATCTCGAGCGGTTCTCTGAGATCACTCTCAATGAGAAAGAGTGCTTCTTTCACGATCTCGAGCTGTTCTCTGAGATCACTCTCAATGAGAAAGAGTGCTTCTTTCACGATCTCGAGCGGTTCTCTGAGATCACTCTCAATGAGAAAGAGTGCTTCTTTCACGATCTCGAGCTGTTCTCTGAGATCACTCTCAATGAGAAAGAGTGCTTCTTTCACGATCTCGAGCGTTCTCTGAGATCACTCTCAATGAGAAAGAGTGCTTCTTTCACGATCTCGAGCGGTTCTCTGAGATCACTCTCAATGAGAAAGAGTGCTTCTTTCACGATCTCGAGCTGTTCTCTGAGATCACTCTCAATGAGAAAGAGTGCTTCTTTCACGATCTCGAGCTGTTCTCTGAGATCACTCTCAATGAGAAAGAGTGCTTCTTTCACGATCTCGAGCTGTTCTCTGAGATCACTCTCAATGAGAAAGAGTGCTTCTTTCACGATCTCGAGCTGTTCTCTGAGATCACTCTCAATGAGAAAGAGTGCTTCTTTCACGATCTCGAGCTGTTCTCTGAGATCACTCTCAATGAGAAAGAGTGCTTCTTTCACGATCTCGAGCGTTCTCTGAGATCACTCTCAATGAGAAAGAGTGCTTCTTTCACGATCTCGAGCGGTTCTCTGAGATCACTCTCAATGAGAAAGAGTGCTTCTTTCACGATCTCGAGCGTTCTCTGAGATCACTCTCAATGAGAAAGAGTGCTTCTTTCACGATCTCGAGCGGTTCTCTGAGATCACTCTCAATGAGAAAGAGTGCTTCTTTCACGATCTCGAGCGTTCTCTGAGATCACTCTCAATGAGAAAGAGTGCTTCTTTCACGATCTCGAGCGTTCTCTGAGATCACTCTCAATGAGAAAGAGTGCTTCTTTCACGATCTCGAGCGGTTCTCTGAGGTTCTCTGAGATCACTCTCAATGAGAAAGAGTGCTTCTTTCACGATCTCGAGCTGTTCTCTGAGATCACTCTCAATGAGAAAGAGTGCTTCTTTCACGATCTCGAGCGGTTCTCTGAGGTTCTCTGAGATCACTCTCAATGAGAAAGAGTGCTTCTTTCACGATCTCGAGCGGTTCTCTGAGGTTCTCTGAGATCACTCTCAATGAGAAAGAGTGCTTCTTTCACGATCTCGAGCGGTTCTCTGAGGTTCTCTGAGATCACTCTCAATGAGAAAGAGTGCTTCTTTCACGATCTCGAGCGTTCTCTGAGATCACTCTCAATGAGAAAGAGTGCTTCTTTCACGATCTCGAGCGTTCTCTGAGATCACTCTCAATGAGAAAGAGTGCTTCTTTCACGATCTCGAGCGTTCTCTGAGATCACTCTCAATGAGAAAGAGTGCTTCTTTCACGATCTCGAGCGTTCTCTGAGGTTCTCTGAGATCACTCTCAATGAGAAAAGTGCTTCTTTCACGATCTCGAGCTGTTCTCTGAGATCACTCTCAATGAGAAAGAGTGCTTCTTTCACGATCTCGAGCGTTCTCTGAGGTTCTCTGAGATCACTCTCAATGAGAAAGAGTGCTTCTTTCACGATCTCGAGCGTTCTCTGAGGTTCTCTGAGATCACTCTCAATGAGAAAGAGTGCTTCTTTCACGATCTCGAGCGTTCTCTGAGATCACTCTCAATGAGAAAGAGTGCTTCTTTCACGATCTCGAGCGTTCTCTGAGATCACTCTCAATGAGAAAGAGTGCTTCTTTCACGATCTCGAGCTGTTCTCTGAGATCACTCTCAATGAGAAAGAGTGCTTCTTTCACGATCTCGAGCTGTTCTCTGAGATCACTCTCAATGAGAAAGAGTGCTTCTTTCACGATCTCGAGCGTTCTCTGAGTTCTCTGAGATCACTCTCAATGAGAAAGAGTGCTTCTTTCACGATCTCGAGCGTTCTCTGAGATCACTCTCAATGAGAAAGAGTGCTTCTTTCACGATCTCGAGCGTTCTCTGAGATCACTCTCAATGAGAAAGAGTGCTTCTTTCACGATCTCGAGCTGTTCTCTGAGATCACTCTCAATGAGAAAGAGTGCTTCTTTCACGATCTCGAGCGTTCTCTGAGATCACTCTCAATGAGAAAGAGTGCTTCTTTCACGATCTCGAGCGTTCTCTGAGATCACTCTCAATGAGAAAGAGTGCTTCTTTCACGATCTCGAGCTGTTCTCTGAGATCACTCTCAATGAGAAAGAGTGCTTCTTTCACGATCTCGAGCTGTTCTCTGAGATCACTCTCAATGAGAAAGAGTGCTTCTTTCACGATCTCGAGCGGTTCTCTGTTCTCTGAGATCACTCTCAATGAGAAAAGTGCTTCTTTCACGATCTCGAGCGTTCTCTGTTCTCTGAGATCACTCTCAATGAGAAAGAGTGCTTCTTTCACGATCTCGAGCGGTTCTCTGAGATCACTCTCAATGAGAAAGAGTGCTTCTTTCACGATCTCGAGCGTTCTCTGAGATCACTCTCAATGAGAAAGAGTGCTTCTTTCACGATCTCGAGCGGTTCTCTGAGATCACTCTCAATGAGAAAGAGTGCTTCTTTCACGATCTCGAGCGTTCTCTGAGATCACTCTCAATGAGAAAGAGTGCTTCTTTCACGATCTCGAGCTGTTCTCTGAGATCACTCTCAATGAGAAAGAGTGCTTCTTTCACGATCTCGAGCGTTCTCTGAGATCACTCTCAATGAGAAAGAGTGCTTCTTTCACGATCTCGAGCGTTCTCTGAGATCACTCTCAATGAGAAAGAGTGCTTCTTTCACGATCTCGAGCGGTTCTCTGAGGTTCTCTGAGATCACTCTCAATGAGAAAGAGTGCTTCTTTCACGATCTCGAGCGTTCTCTGAGGTTCTCTGAGATCACTCTCAATGAGAAAGAGTGCTTCTTTCACGATCTCGAGCGTTCTCTGAGGTTCTCTGAGATCACTCTCAATGAGAAAGAGTGCTTCTTTCACGATCTCGAGCTGTTCTCTGAGATCACTCTCAATGAGAAAGAGTGCTTCTTTCACGATCTCGAGCGTTCTCTGTTCTCTGAGATCACTCTCAATGAGAAAGAGTGCTTCTTTCACGATCTCGAGCGTTCTCTGAGTTCTCTGAGATCACTCTCAATGAGAAAGAGTGCTTCTTTCACGATCTCGAGCGTTCTCTGAGATCACTCTCAATGAGAAAGAGTGCTTCTTTCACGATCTCGAGCTGTTCTCTGAGATCACTCTCAATGAGAAAGAGTGCTTCTTTCACGATCTCGAGCGTTCTCTGAGGTTCTCTGAGATCACTCTCAATGAGAAAGAGTGCTTCTTTCACGATCTCGAGCTGTTCTCTGAGATCACTCTCAATGAGAAAGAGTGCTTCTTTCACGATCTCGAGCGGTTCTCTGTTCTCTGAGATCACTCTCAATGAGAAAGAGTGCTTCTTTCACGATCTCGAGCGGTTCTCTGTTCTCTGAGATCACTCTCAATGAGAAAGAGTGCTTCTTTCACGATCTCGAGCGTTCTCTGAGATCACTCTCAATGAGAAAGAGTGCTTCTTTCACGATCTCGAGCTGTTCTCTGAGATCACTCTCAATGAGAAAGAGTGCTTCTTTCACGATCTCGAGCGTTCTCTGAGATCACTCTCAATGAGAAAGAGTGCTTCTTTCACGATCTCGAGCTGTTCTCTGAGATCACTCTCAATGAGAAAGAGTGCTTCTTTCACGATCTCGAGCGTTCTCTGAGATCACTCTCAATGAGAAAGAGTGCTTCTTTCACGATCTCGAGCGTTCTCTGAGATCACTCTCAATGAGAAAGAGTGCTTCTTTCACGATCTCGAGCTGTTCTCTGAGATCACTCTCAATGAGAAAGAGTGCTTCTTTCACGATCTCGAGCTGTTCTCTGAGATCACTCTCAATGAGAAAGAGTGCTTCTTTCACGATCTCGAGCTGTTCTCTGAGATCACTCTCAATGAGAAAGAGTGCTTCTTTCACGATCTCGAGCTGTTCTCTGAGATCACTCTCAATGAGAAAGAGTGCTTCTTTCACGATCTCGAGCTGTTCTCTGAGATCACTCTCAATGAGAAAGAGTGCTTCTTTCACGATCTCGAGCGTTCTCTGAGATCACTCTCAATGAGAAAGAGTGCTTCTTTCACGATCTCGAGCGTTCTCTGAGATCACTCTCAATGAGAAAGAGTGCTTCTTTCACGATCTCGAGCGTTCTCTGAGATCACTCTCAATGAGAAAGAGTGCTTCTTTCACGATCTCGAGCGTTCTCTGAGATCACTCTCAATGAGAAAGAGTGCTTCTTTCACGATCTCGAGCGTTCTCTGAGATCACTCTCAATGAGAAAGAGTGCTTCTTTCACGATCTCGAGCTGTTCTCTGAGATCACTCTCAATGAGAAAGAGTGCTTCTTTCACGATCTCGAGCTGTTCTCTGAGATCACTCTCAATGAGAAAGAGTGCTTCTTTCACGATCTCGAGCTGTTCTCTGAGATCACTCTCAATGAGAAAGAGTGCTTCTTTCACGATCTCGAGCTGTTCTCTGAGATCACTCTCAATGAGAAAGAGTGCTTCTTTCACGATCTCGAGCTGTTCTCTGAGATCACTCTCAATGAGAAAGAGTGCTTCTTTCACGATCTCGAGCGTTCTCTGAGATCACTCTCAATGAGAAAGAGTGCTTCTTTCACGATCTCGAGCGTTCTCTGAGATCACTCTCAATGAGAAAGAGTGCTTCTTTCACGATCTCGAGCGTTCTCTGAGATCACTCTCAATGAGAAAGAGTGCTTCTTTCACGATCTCGAGCGTTCTCTGAGATCACTCTCAATGAGAAAGAGTGCTTCTTTCACGATCTCGAGCGTTCTCTGAGATCACTCTCAATGAGAAAGAGTGCTTCTTTCACGATCTCGAGCTGTTCTCTGAGATCACTCTCAATGAGAAAGAGTGCTTCTTTCACGATCTCGAGCTGTTCTCTGAGATCACTCTCAATGAGAAAGAGTGCTTCTTTCACGATCTCGAGCTGTTCTCTGAGATCACTCTCAATGAGAAAGAGTGCTTCTTTCACGATCTCGAGCGTTCTCTGAGATCACTCTCAATGAGAAAGAGTGCTTCTTTCACGATCTCGAGCTGTTCTCTGAGATCACTCTCAATGAGAAAGAGTGCTTCTTTCACGATCTCGAGCTGTTCTCTGAGATCACTCTCAATGAGAAAGAGTGCTTCTTTCACGATCTCGAGCTGTTCTCTGAGATCACTCTCAATGAGAAAGAGTGCTTCTTTCACGATCTCGAGCTGTTCTCTGAGATCACTCTCAATGAGAAAGAGTGCTTCTTTCACGATCTCGAGCTGTTCTCTGAGATCACTCTCAATGAGAAAGAGTGCTTCTTTCACGATCTCGAGCTGTTCTCTGAGATCACTCTCAATGAGAAAGAGTGCTTCTTTCACGATCTCGAGCTGTTCTCTGAGATCACTCTCAATGAGAAAGAGTGCTTCTTTCACGATCTCGAGCTGTTCTCTGAGATCACTCTCAATGAGAAAGAGTGCTTCTTTCACGATCTCGAGCTGTTCTCTGAGATCACTCTCAATGAGAAAGAGTGCTTCTTTCACGATCTCGAGCTGTTCTCTGAGATCACTCTCAATGAGAAAGAGTGCTTCTTTCACGATCTCGAGCTGTTCTCTGAGATCACTCTCAATGAGAAAGAGTGCTTCTTTCACGATCTCGAGCTGTTCTCTGAGATCACTCTCAATGAGAAAGAGTGCTTCTTTCACGATCTCGAGCTGTTCTCTGAGATCACTCTCAATGAGAAAGAGTGCTTCTTTCACGATCTCGAGCTGTTCTCTGAGATCACTCTCAATGAGAAAGAGTGCTTCTTTCACGATCTCGAGCTGTTCTCTGAGATCACTCTCAATGAGAAAGAGTGCTTCTTTCACGATCTCGAGCTGTTCTCTGAGATCACTCTCAATGAGAAAGAGTGCTTCTTTCACGATCTCGAGCTGTTCTCTGAGATCACTCTCAATGAGAAAGAGTGCTTCTTTCACGATCTCGAGCGTTCTCTGAGATCACTCTCAATGAGAAAGAGTGCTTCTTTCACGATCTCGAGCTGTTCTCTGAGATCACTCTCAATGAGAAAGAGTGCTTCTTTCACGATCTCGAGCGTTCTCTGAGATCACTCTCAATGAGAAAGAGTGCTTCTTTCACGATCTCGAGCGTTCTCTGAGATCACTCTCAATGAGAAAGAGTGCTTCTTTCACGATCTCGAGCTGTTCTCTGAGATCACTCTCAATGAGAAAGAGTGCTTCTTTCACGATCTCGAGCTGTTCTCTGAGATCACTCTCAATGAGAAAGAGTGCTTCTTTCACGATCTCGAGCTGTTCTCTGAGATCACTCTCAATGAGAAAGAGTGCTTCTTTCACGATCTCGAGCTGTTCTCTGAGATCACTCTCAATGAGAAAGAGTGCTTCTTTCACGATCTCGAGCTGTTCTCTGAGATCACTCTCAATGAGAAAGAGTGCTTCTTTCACGATCTCGAGCTGTTCTCTGAGATCACTCTCAATGAGAAAGAGTGCTTCTTTCACGATCTCGAGCTGTTCTCTGAGATCACTCTCAATGAGAAAGAGTGCTTCTTTCACGATCTCGAGCGTTCTCTGAGATCACTCTCAATGAGAAAGAGTGCTTCTTTCACGATCTCGAGCTGTTCTCTGAGATCACTCTCAATGAGAAAGAGTGCTTCTTTCACGATCTCGAGCTGTTCTCTGAGATCACTCTCAATGAGAAAGAGTGCTTCTTTCACGATCTCGAGCGTTCTCTGAGATCACTCTCAATGAGAAAGAGTGCTTCTTTCACGATCTCGAGCTGTTCTCTGAGATCACTCTCAATGAGAAAGAGTGCTTCTTTCACGATCTCGAGCGTTCTCTGAGATCACTCTCAATGAGAAAGAGTGCTTCTTTCACGATCTCGAGCGTTCTCTGAGATCACTCTCAATGAGAAAGAGTGCTTCTTTCACGATCTCGAGCGTTCTCTGAGATCACTCTCAATGAGAAAGAGTGCTTCTTTCACGATCTCGAGCGTTCTCTGAGATCACTCTCAATGAGAAAGAGTGCTTCTTTCACGATCTCGAGCGTTCTCTGAGATCACTCTCAATGAGAAAGAGTGCTTCTTTCACGATCTCGAGCGTTCTCTGAGATCACTCTCAATGAGAAAGAGTGCTTCTTTCACGATCTCGAGCGTTCTCTGAGATCACTCTCAATGAGAAAGAGTGCTTCTTTCACGATCTCGAGCGTTCTCTGAGATCACTCTCAATGAGAAAGAGTGCTTCTTTCACGATCTCGAGCGTTCTCTGAGATCACTCTCAATGAGAAAGAGTGCTTCTTTCACGATCTCGAGCGTTCTC
Source organism: Pristionchus exspectatus (assembly GCA_911812115.1). Lineage (NCBI taxonomy): Eukaryota > Metazoa > Nematoda > Chromadorea > Rhabditida > Neodiplogasteridae > Pristionchus > Pristionchus exspectatus. Next base: position 1,221,399 of record OU461588.1, on the reverse strand, counting down.
TGAGATCACTCTCAATGAGAAAGAGTGCTTCTTTCACGATCTCGAGCTGTTCTCTGAGATCACTCTCAATGAGAAAGAGTGCTTCTTTCACGATCTCGAGCTGTTCTCTGAGATCACTCTCAATGAGAAAGAGTGCTTCTTTCACGATCTCGAGCGTTCTCTGAGATCACTCTCAATGAGAAAGAGTGCTTCTTTCACGATCTCGAGCGTTCTCTGAGATCACTCTCAATGAGAAAGAGTGCTTCTTTCACGATCTCGAGCTGTTCTCTGAGATCACTCTCAATGAGAAAGAGTGCTTCTTTCACGATCTCGAGCTGTTCTCTGAGATCACTCTCAATGAGAAAGAGTGCTTCTTTCACGATCTCGAGCGTTCTCTGAGATCACTCTCAATGAGAAAGAGTGCTTCTTTCACGATCTCGAGCGTTCTCTGAGATCACTCTCAATGAGAAAGAGTGCTTCTTTCACGATCTCGAGCGTTCTCTGAGATCACTCTCAATGAGAAAGAGTGCTTCTTTCACGATCTCGAGCGTTCTCTGAGATCACTCTCAATGAGAAAGAGTGCTTCTTTCACGATCTCGAGCTGTTCTCTGAGATCACTCTCAATGAGAAAGAGTGCTTCTTTCACGATCTCGAGCTGTTCTCTGAGATCACTCTCAATGAGAAAGAGTGCTTCTTTCACGATCTCGAGCTGTTCTCTGAGATCACTCTCAATGAGAAAGAGTGCTTCTTTCACGATCTCGAGCTGTTCTCTGAGATCACTCTCAATGAGAAAGAGTGCTTCTTTCACGATCTCGAGCTGTTCTCTGAGATCACTCTCAATGAGAAAGAGTGCTTCTTTCACGATCTCGAGCTGTTCTCTGAGATCACTCTCAATGAGAAAGAGTGCTTCTTTCACGATCTCGAGCTTCTCTGAGATCACTCTCAATGAGAAAGAGTGCTTCTTTCACGATCTCGAGCGTTCTCTGAGATCACTCTCAATGAGAAAGAGTGCTTCTTTCACGATCTCGAGCGTTCTCTGAGATCACTCTCAATGAGAAAGAGTGCTTCTTTCACGATCTCGAGCTGTTCTCTGAGATCACTCTCAATGAGAAAGAGTGCTTCTTTCACGATCTCGAGCGTTCTCTGAGATCACTCTCAATGAGAAAGAGTGCTTCTTTCACGATCTCGAGCTGTTCTCTGAGATCACTCTCAATGAGAAAGAGTGCTTCTTTCACGATCTCGAGCTGTTCTCTGAGATCACTCTCAATGAGAAAGAGTGCTTCTTTCACGATCTCGAGCTGTTCTCTGAGATCACTCTCAATGAGAAAGAGTGCTTCTTTCACGATCTCGAGCGTTCTCTGAGATCACTCTCAATGAGAAAGAGTGCTTCTTTCACGATCTCGAGCGTTCTCTGAGATCACTCTCAATGAGAAAGAGTGCTTCTTTCACGATCTCGAGCTGTTCTCTGAGATCACTCTCAATGAGAAAGAGTGCTTCTTTCACGATCTCGAGCGTTCTCTGAGATCACTCTCAATGAGAAAGAGTGCTTCTTTCACGATCTCGAGCGTTCTCTGAGATCACTCTCAATGAGAAAGAGTGCTTCTTTCACGATCTCGAGCTGTTCTCTGAGATCACTCTCAATGAGAAAGAGTGCTTCTTTCACGATCTCGAGCTGTTCTCTGAGATCACTCTCAATGAGAAAGAGTGCTTCTTTCACGATCTCGAGCTGTTCTCTGAGATCACTCTCAATGAGAAAGAGTGCTTCTTTCACGATCTCGAGCTGTTCTCTGAGATCACTCTCAATGAGAAAGAGTGCTTCTTTCACGATCTCGAGCTGTTCTCTGAGATCACTCTCAATGAGAAAGAGTGCTTCTTTCACGATCTCGAGCTGTTCTCTGAGATCACTCTCAATGAGAAAGAGTGCTTCTTTCACGATCTCGAGCTGTTCTCTGAGATCACTCTCAATGAGAAAGAGTGCTTCTTTCACGATCTCGAGCTGTTCTCTGAGATCACTCTCAATGAGAAAGAGTGCTTCTTTCACGATCTCGAGCTGTTCTCTGAGATCACTCTCAATGAGAAAGAGTGCTTCTTTCACGATCTCGAGCTGTTCTCTGAGATCACTCTCAATGAGAAAGAGTGCTTCTTTCACGATCTCGAGCTGTTCTCTGAGATCACTCTCAATGAGAAAGAGTGCTTCTTTCACGATCTCGAGCTGTTCTCTGAGATCACTCTCAATGAGAAAGAGTGCTTCTTTCACGATCTCGAGCTGTTCTCTGAGATCACTCTCAATGAGAAAGAGTGCTTCTTTCACGATCTCGAGCTGTTCTCTGAGATCACTCTCAATGAGAAAGAGTGCTTCTTTCACGATCTCGAGCTGTTCTCTGAGATCACTCTCAATGAGAAAGAGTGCTTCTTTCACGATCTCGAGCTGTTCTCTGAGATCACTCTCAATGAGAAAGAGTGCTTCTTTCACGATCTCGAGCTGTTCTCTGAGATCACTCTCAATGAGAAAGAGTGCTTCTTTCACGATCTCGAGCTGTTCTCTGAGATCACTCTCAATGAGAAAGAGTGCTTCTTTCACGATCTCGAGCTGTTCTCTGAGATCACTCTCAATGAGAAAGAGTGCTTCTTTCACGATCTCGAGCTGTTCTCTGAGATCACTCTCAATGAGAAAGAGTGCTTCTTTCACGATCTCGAGCTGTTCTCTGAGATCACTCTCAATGAGAAAGAGTGCTTCTTTCACGATCTCGAGCTGTTCTCTGAGATCACTCTCAATGAGAAAGAGTGCTTCTTTCACGATCTCGAGCTGTTCTCTGAGATCACTCTCAATGAGAAAGAGTGCTTCTTTCACGATCTCGAGCTGTTCTCTGAGATCACTCTCAATGAGAAAGAGTGCTTCTTTCACGATCTCGAGCTGTTCTCTGAGATCACTCTCAATGAGAAAGAGTGCTTCTTTCACGATCTCGAGCTGTTCTCTGAGATCACTCTCAATGAGAAAGAGTGCTTCTTTCACGATCTCGAGCTGTTCTCTGAGATCACTCTCAATGAGAAAGAGTGCTTCTTTCACGATCTCGAGCTGTTCTCTGAGATCACTCTCAATGAGAAAGAGTGCTTCTTTCACGATCTCGAGCTGTTCTCTGAGATCACTCTCAATGAGAAAGAGTGCTTCTTTCACGATCTCGAGCTGTTCTCTGAGATCACTCTCAATGAGAAAGAGTGCTTCTTTCACGATCTCGAGCTGTTCTCTGAGATCACTCTCAATGAGAAAGAGTGCTTCTTTCACGATCTCGAGCTGTTCTCTGAGATCACTCTCAATGAGAAAGAGTGCTTCTTTCACGATCTCGAGCTGTTCTCTGAGATCACTCTCAATGAGAAAGAGTGCTTCTTTCACGATCTCGAGCTGTTCTCTGAGATCACTCTCAATGAGAAAGAGTGCTTCTTTCACGATCTCGAGCTGTTCTCTGAGATCACTCTCAATGAGAAAGAGTGCTTCTTTCACGATCTCGAGCTGTTCTCTGAGATCACTCTCAATGAGAAAGAGTGCTTCTTTCACGATCTCGAGCTGTTCTCTGAGATCACTCTCAATGAGAAAGAGTGCTTCTTTCACGATCTCGAGCTGTTCTCTGAGATCACTCTCAATGAGAAAGAGTGCTTCTTTCACGATCTCGAGCTGTTCTCTGAGATCACTCTCAATGAGAAAGAGTGCTTCTTTCACGATCTCGAGCTGTTCTCTGAGATCACTCTCAATGAGAAAGAGTGCTTCTTTCACGATCTCGAGCTGTTCTCTGAGATCACTCTCAATGAGAAAGAGTGCTTCTTTCACGATCTCGAGCTTTCTCTGAGATCACTCTCAATGAGAAAGAGTGCTTCTTTCACGATCTCGAGCTCTCTGAGATCACTCTCAATGAGAAAGAGTGCTTCTTTCACGATCTCGAGCTTTCTCTGAGATCACTCTCAATGAGAAAGAGTGCTTCTTTCACGATCTCGAGCTGTTCTCTGAGATCACTCTCAATGAGAAAGAGTGCTTCTTTCACGATCTCGAGCTGTTCTCTGAGATCACTCTCAATGAGAAAGAGTGCTTCTTTCACGATCTCGAGCTGTTCTCTGAGATCACTCTCAATGAGAAAGAGTGCTTCTTTCACGATCTCGAGCTGTTCTCTGAGATCACTCTCAATGAGAAAGAGTGCTTCTTTCACGATCTCGAGCTGTTCTCTGAGATCACTCTCAATGAGAAAGAGTGCTTCTTTCACGATCTCGAGCTGTTCTCTGAGATCACTCTCAATGAGAAAGAGTGCTTCTTTCACGATCTCGAGCTGTTCTCTGAGATCACTCTCAATGAGAAAGAGTGCTTCTTTCACGATCTCGAGCTGTTCTCTGAGATCACTCTCAATGAGAAAGAGTGCTTCTTTCACGATCTCGAGCTGTTCTCTGAGATCACTCTCAATGAGAAAGAGTGCTTCTTTCACGATCTCGAGCTGTTCTCTGAGATCACTCTCAATGAGAAAGAGTGCTTCTTTCACGATCTCGAGCTGTTCTCTGAGATCACTCTCAATGAGAAAGAGTGCTTCTTTCACGATCTCGAGCTGTTCTCTGAGATCACTCTCAATGAGAAAGAGTGCTTCTTTCACGATCTCGAGCTGTTCTCTGAGATCACTCTCAATGAGAAAGAGTGCTTCTTTCACGATCTCGAGCTGTTCTCTGAGATCACTCTCAATGAGAAAGAGTGCTTCTTTCACGATCTCGAGCTGTTCTCTGAGATCACTCTCAATGAGAAAGAGTGCTTCTTTCACGATCTCGAGCTGTTCTCTGAGATCACTCTCAATGAGAAAGAGTGCTTCTTTCACGATCTCGAGCTGTTCTCTGAGATCACTCTCAATGAGAAAGAGTGCTTCTTTCACGATCTCGAGCTGTTCTCTGAGATCACTCTCAATGAGAAAGAGTGCTTCTTTCACGATCTCGAGCTGTTCTCTGAGATCACTCTCAATGAGAAAGAGTGCTTCTTTCACGATCTCGAGCTGTTCTCTGAGATCACTCTCAATGAGAAAGAGTGCTTCTTTCACGATCTCGAGCTGTTCTCTGAGATCACTCTCAATGAGAAAGAGTGCTTCTTTCACGATCTCGAGCTGTTCTCTGAGATCACTCTCAATGAGAAAGAGTGCTTCTTTCACGATCTCGAGCTGTTCTCTGAGATCACTCTCAATGAGAAAGAGTGCTTCTTTCACGATCTCGAGCTGTTCTCTGAGATCACTCTCAATGAGAAAGAGTGCTTCTTTCACGATCTCGAGCTGTTCTCTGAGATCACTCTCAATGAGAAAGAGTGCTTCTTTCACGATCTCGAGCTTTCTCTGAGATCACTCTCAATGAGAAAGAGTGCTTCTTTCACGATCTCGAGCTGTTCTCTGAGATCACTCTCAATGAGAAAGAGTGCTTCTTTCACGATCTCGAGCTGTTCTCTGAGATCACTCTCAATGAGAAAGAGTGCTTCTTTCACGATCTCGAGCTGTTCTCTGAGATCACTCTCAATGAGAAAGAGTGCTTCTTTCACGATCTCGAGCTGTTCTCTGAGATCACTCTCAATGAGAAAGAGTGCTTCTTTCACGATCTCGAGCTGTTCTCTGAGATCACTCTCAATGAGAAAGAGTGCTTCTTTCACGATCTCGAGCTGTTCTCTGAGATCACTCTCAATGAGAAAGAGTGCTTCTTTCACGATCTCGAGCTGTTCTCTGAGATCACTCTCAATGAGAAAGAGTGCTTCTTTCACGATCTCGAGCTGTTCTCTGAGATCACTCTCAATGAGAAAGAGTGCTTCTTTCACGATCTCGAGCTGTTCTCTGAGATCACTCTCAATGAGAAAGAGTGCTTCTTTCACGATCTCGAGCTGTTCTCTGAGATCACTCTCAATGAGAAAGAGTGCTTCTTTCACGATCTCGAGCTGTTCTCTGAGATCACTCTCAATGAGAAAGAGTGCTTCTTTCACGATCTCGAGCTGTTCTCTGAGATCACTCTCAATGAGAAAGAGTGCTTCTTTCACGATCTCGAGCTGTTCTCTGAGATCACTCTCAATGAGAAAGAGTGCTTCTTTCACGATCTCGAGCTGTTCTCTGAGATCACTCTCAATGAGAAAGAGTGCTTCTTTCACGATCTCGAGCTGTTCTCTGAGATCACTCTCAATGAGAAAGAGTGCTTCTTTCACGATCTCGAGCTGTTCTCTGAGATCACTCTCAATGAGAAAGAGTGCTTCTTTCACGATCTCGAGCTGTTCTCTGAGATCACTCTCAATGAGAAAGAGTGCTTCTTTCACGATCTCGAGCTGTTCTCTGAGATCACTCTCAATGAGAAAGAGTGCTTCTTTCACGATCTCGAGCTGTTCTCTGAGATCACTCTCAATGAGAAAGAGTGCTTCTTTCACGATCTCGAGCGTTCTCTGAGATCACTCTCAATGAGAAAGAGTGCTTCTTTCACGATCTCGAGCTGTTCTCTGAGATCACTCTCAATGAGAAAGAGTGCTTCTTTCACGATCTCGAGCGTTCTCTGAGATCACTCTCAATGAGAAAGAGTGCTTCTTTCACGATCTCGAGCGTTCTCTGAGATCACTCTCAATGAGAAAGAGTGCTTCTTTCACGATCTCGAGCGGTTCTCTGAGATCACTCTCAATGAGAAAGAGTGCTTCTTTCACGATCTCGAGCGTTCTCTGAGATCACTCTCAATGAGAAAGAGTGCTTCTTTCACGATCTCGAGCGTTCTCTGAGATCACTCTCAATGAGAAAGAGTGCTTCTTTCACGATCTCGAGCTGTTCTCTGAGATCACTCTCAATGAGAAAGAGTGCTTCTTTCACGATCTCGAGCGTTCTCTGAGCTCTGAGATCACTCTCAATGAGAAAGAGTGCTTCTTTCACGATCTCGAGCGGTTCTCTGAGATCACTCTCAATGAGAAAGAGTGCTTCTTTCACGATCTCGAGCGTTCTCTGAGATCACTCTCAATGAGAAAGAGTGCTTCTTTCACGATCTCGAGCGTTCTCTTCTCTGAGATCACTCTCAATGAGAAAGAGTGCTTCTTTCACGATCTCGAGCGTTCTCTGAGATCACTCTCAATGAGAAAGAGTGCTTCTTTCACGATCTCGAGCGTTCTCTGAGATCACTCTCAATGAGAAAGAGTGCTTCTTTCACGATCTCGAGCTGTTCTCTGAGATCACTCTCAATGAGAAAGAGTGCTTCTTTCACGATCTCGAGCGTTCTCTGAGATCACTCTCAATGAGAAAGAGTGCTTCTTTCACGATCTCGAGCGTTCTCTGAGATCACTCTCAATGAGAAAGAGTGCTTCTTTCACGATCTCGAGCGTTCTCTGAGATCACTCTCAATGAGAAAGAGTGCTTCTTTCACGATCTCGAGCGTTCTCTGAGATCACTCTCAATGAGAAAGAGTGCTTCTTTCACGATCTCGAGCGTTCTCTGAGATCACTCTCAATGAGAAAGAGTGCTTCTTTCACGATCTCGAGCTGTTCTCTGAGATCACTCTCAATGAGAAAGAGTGCTTCTTTCACGATCTCGAGCGTTCTCTGAGATCACTCTCAATGAGAAAGAGTGCTTCTTTCACGATCTCGAGCGGTTCTCTGAGATCACTCTCAATGAGAAAGAGTGCTTCTTTCACGATCTCGAGCTGTTCTCTGAGATCACTCTCAATGAGAAAGAGTGCTTCTTTCACGATCTCGAGCTGTTCTCTGAGATCACTCTCAATGAGAAAGAGTGCTTCTTTCACGATCTCGAGCGTTCTCTGAGATCACTCTCAATGAGAAAGAGTGCTTCTTTCACGATCTCGAGCGTTCTCTGAGATCACTCTCAATGAGAAAGAGTGCTTCTTTCACGATCTCGAGCGTTCTCTGAGATCACTCTCAATGAGAAAGAGTGCTTCTTTCACGATCTCGAGCGTTCTCTGAGATCACTCTCAATGAGAAAGAGTGCTTCTTTCACGATCTCGAGCGTTCTCTGAGATCACTCTCAATGAGAAAGAGTGCTTCTTTCACGATCTCGAGCTGTTCTCTGAGATCACTCTCAATGAGAAAGAGTGCTTCTTTCACGATCTCGAGCGTTCTCTGAGATCACTCTCAATGAGAAAGAGTGCTTCTTTCACGATCTCGAGCGTTCTCTGAGATCACTCTCAATGAGAAAGAGTGCTTCTTTCACGATCTCGAGCTGTTCTCTGAGATCACTCTCAATGAGAAAGAGTGCTTCTTTCACGATCTCGAGCGGTTCTCTGAGATCACTCTCAATGAGAAAGAGTGCTTCTTTCACGATCTCGAGCGGTTCTCTGAGATCACTCTCAATGAGAAAGAGTGCTTCTTTCACGATCTCGAGCGTTCTCTGAGATCACTCTCAATGAGAAAGAGTGCTTCTTTCACGATCTCGAGCGTTCTCTGAGATCACTCTCAATGAGAAAGAGTGCTTCTTTCACGATCTCGAGCGTTCTCTGAGATCACTCTCAATGAGAAAGAGTGCTTCTTTCACGATCTCGAGCTGTTCTCTGAGAGATCACTCTCAATGAGAAAGAGTGCTTCTTTCACGATCTCGAGCGTTCTCTGAGATCACTCTCAATGAGAAAGAGTGCTTCTTTCACGATCTCGAGCGTTCTCTGAGATCACTCTCAATGAGAAAGAGTGCTTCTTTCACGATCTCGAGCGTTCTCTGAGATCACTCTCAATGAGAAAGAGTGCTTCTTTCACGATCTCGAGCGTTCTCTGAGATCACTCTCAATGAGAAAGAGTGCTTCTTTCACGATCTCGAGCGGTTCTCTGAGATCACTCTCAATGAGAAAGAGTGCTTCTTTCACGATCTCGAGCTGTTCTCTGAGATCACTCTCAATGAGAAAGAGTGCTTCTTTCACGATCTCGAGCGTTCTCTGAGATCACTCTCAATGAGAAAGAGTGCTTCTTTCACGATCTCGAGCTGTTCTCTGAGATCACTCTCAATGAGAAAGAGTGCTTCTTTCACGATCTCGAGCTGTTCTCTGAGATCACTCTCAATGAGAAAGAGTGCTTCTTTCACGATCTCGAGCGTTCTCTGAGATCACTCTCAATGAGAAAGAGTGCTTCTTTCACGATCTCGAGCGGTTCTCTGAGATCACTCTCAATGAGAAAGAGTGCTTCTTTCACGATCTCGAGCTGTTCTCTGAGATCACTCTCAATGAGAAAGAGTGCTTCTTTCACGATCTCGAGCGTTCTCTGAGATCACTCTCAATGAGAAAGAGTGCTTCTTTCACGATCTCGAGCGTTCTCTGAGATCACTCTCAATGAGAAAGAGTGCTTCTTTCACGATCTCGAGCTGTTCTCTGAGATCACTCTCAATGAGAAAGAGTGCTTCTTTCACGATCTCGAGCTGTTCTCTGAGATCACTCTCAATGAGAAAGAGTGCTTCTTTCACGATCTCGAGCGTTCTCTGAGATCACTCTCAATGAGAAAGAGTGCTTCTTTCACGATCTCGAGCGGTTCTCTGAGATCACTCTCAATGAGAAAGAGTGCTTCTTTCACGATCTCGAGCGTTCTCTGAGATCACTCTCAATGAGAAAGAGTGCTTCTTTCACGATCTCGAGCGTTCTCTGAGATCACTCTCAATGAGAAAGAGTGCTTCTTTCACGATCTCGAGCGTTCTCTGAGATCACTCTCAATGAGAAAGAGTGCTTCTTTCACGATCTCGAGCGTTCTCTGTTCTCTGAGATCACTCTCAATGAGAAAGAGTGCTTCTTTCACGATCTCGAGCGTTCTCTGAGATCACTCTCAATGAGAAAGAGTGCTTCTTTCACGATCTCGAGCGTTCTCTGAGATCACTCTCAATGAGAAAGAGTGCTTCTTTCACGATCTCGAGCTGTTCTCTGAGATCACTCTCAATGAGAAAGAGTGCTTCTTTCACGATCTCGAGCTGTTCTCTGAGATCACTCTCAATGAGAAAGAGTGCTTCTTTCACGATCTCGAGCGTTCTCTGAGATCACTCTCAATGAGAAAGAGTGCTTCTTTCACGATCTCGAGCGTTCTCTGAGATCACTCTCAATGAGAAAGAGTGCTTCTTTCACGATCTCGAGCGTTCTCTGAGATCACTCTCAATGAGAAAGAGTGCTTCTTTCACGATCTCGAGCGTTCTCTGAGATCACTCTCAATGAGAAAGAGTGCTTCTTTCACGATCTCGAGCGGTTCTCTGAGATCACTCTCAATGAGAAAGAGTGCTTCTTTCACGATCTCGAGCGTTCTCTGAGATCACTCTCAATGAGAAAGAGTGCTTCTTTCACGATCTCGAGCGTTCTCTGAGATCACTCTCAATGAGAAAGAGTGCTTCTTTCACGATCTCGAGCTGTTCTCTGAGATCACTCTCAATGAGAAAGAGTGCTTCTTTCACGATCTCGAGCGTTCTCTGAGATCACTCTCAATGAGAAAGAGTGCTTCTTTCACGATCTCGAGCTGTTCTCTGAGATCACTCTCAATGAGAAAGAGTGCTTCTTTCACGATCTCGAGCGTTCTCTGAGATCACTCTCAATGAGAAAGAGTGCTTCTTTCACGATCTCGAGCGTTCTCTGAGATCACTCTCAATGAGAAAGAGTGCTTCTTTCACGATCTCGAGCGTTCTCTGAGATCACTCTCAATGAGAAAGAGTGCTTCTTTCACGATCTCGAGCTGTTCTCTGAGATCACTCTCAATGAGAAAGAGTGCTTCTTTCACGATCTCGAGCGTTCTCTGAGATCACTCTCAATGAGAAAGAGTGCTTCTTTCACGATCTCGAGCTGTTCTCTGAGATCACTCTCAATGAGAAAGAGTGCTTCTTTCACGATCTCGAGCGTTCTCTGAGATCACTCTCAATGAGAAAGAGTGCTTCTTTCACGATCTCGAGCTGTTCTCTGAGATCACTCTCAATGAGAAAGAGTGCTTCTTTCACGATCTCGAGCGTTCTCTGAGATCACTCTCAATGAGAAAGAGTGCTTCTTTCACGATCTCGAGCGGTTCTCTGAGGTTCTCTGAGATCACTCTCAATGAGAAAGAGTGCTTCTTTCACGATCTCGAGCGTTCTCTGAGATCACTCTCAATGAGAAAGAGTGCTTCTTTCACGATCTCGAGCTGCTCTGAGATCACTCTCAATGAGAAAGAGTGCTTCTTTCACGATCTCGAGCTGTTCTCTGAGATCACTCTCAATGAGAAAGAGTGCTTCTTTCACGATCTCGAGCTGTTCTCTGAGATCACTCTCAATGAGAAAGAGTGCTTCTTTCACGATCTCGAGTCATCCGAATTGGGTTGATTTTCATGTAGTAGAAAGAATTCAACAATTAAAGGGGTGTGCGAATGAATCGCCAGAGTGGCGATTGAATCGCCAGAGTGGCGATTGAATCGCCTTCAAGTGATACGGCCTGTGAATTAAACTTGGAGCTGCCACAGCGGTTTAAAGAGGCTTTCAAGGTGCGAATCGAAAAGGGAAGCATAGTTCCAGGTGAAAAATGAAGATTCTGAAGTTTTGGTTCGTGTAGGATAGTACGGGACGGAGTGGCAACTGCCCAAAGTGACGAAAAAGGTTTAATTAAATATGCCATTATTTGAAGTTTTTCATAGTTGAAATGTATTGTTGAAGAATGTTGACAATTGGTAGAGAAATGATGAATAATGAATAAATAGAGAATTGAGTGAATATGAGGGTGAATTAGTAGTGAAAAGAATAAATTTCGGGAATAATGGTTGGTGAGCTGATGGGAGTGGGTAAATGATGAGAGGTGGGTATGATCACTAAGGAAATGTGTTTCGGGTAGAGTATGAATTAGACAAGCATAGTGAACGAGCAATTGTGAAACATGTATGATATAACTATGGGGAGGTGGGGAGGCGGGAGGCGAATTGAATAGCGGTGAGAGGCGAATTGATGGTGACAAGGAGGGGGGGGACAAGTTGTGACTATTCGAATCGATGATAAACGGGACATTTGAATACGGTAAGGAGGTTTTCGAATGGTGCTTTGAAGAGGCGCATCTTGTCGTTGTTATTACTTGCGTAGAGGTGAGCGATGCTGAAGGGCGCAGAATTGATTGGGATATTCAAATGCTGCTTGCCCTGAAAACAGTTATTTTGAGGGAGAAGAGCTGTTGTCTAAAAAATTTTTTTTTACCATAATTACGAATTTGGCCTCCGTGTCTTTCTCGTTCTTGACAACCATTCCAATAATAGCGTCGCATAATCAATTTTCGGAGTTGGGCGGGGCGAGCACACCGCAACCACGGATGCCTGCTGTCGGAGTGCGAATGTACATGAAAACTCTATTTTTTAGCTTTTCGGCAGATTTTAAGAGAATTGAAATAGTCTGCTTGATGTTGAGAGTTTGCAAATCTTCAGCGGTCAGCTCGTACATCCTCTGAAAGGTCTCAATTGAAAGTAGGTTGTGATTACTGATGAAGATGAATGATTAAGTTACGAGTTCTCACCTGATCAGAAGGGTCCTTTCGGATAGAACCACTCGAGCACAGAAGATGAATGGCCCATGATAAGAGCCTTTCGGCGTCTACTTGCACCTTGTATTCCACTAAGTGATTGGGTTCGAGTTGGAAGGAGGGGGCAAGGTAGGAGAAGTTATGGTAGGCAGAAAGGGCAGCAATGAAGACTTTGCGATGCACATTGATGTACCAGTCATCGTTTCTCTCGGTGACTGCGCCTTTCGTTGTCGGATGGAATTGAGAAGACAGAGTGCCGCCGGATCTCTCGGTGAGCAGTCCGGGACCGAAGATGGGCTCGAGCGATACAGGCCCTGCAAAGGGGATTCATTTGTTGAAAATGTTTATATTATTGGTTGGGTCAGAAAATATTTCGGTTCAAAACCACTCTACTCACCGTCATCGGTGAGTCCTGGTTTTCCCTTAGTGCACAATGGGCAATTGAAGAGTTGGGAGACCACTTTGGCGAATGGGTCATAATCATAGAGTAATTGTTCTCCAGCAGCAATGTCTCGTTTTGCAACGAAAATAACAGTCTGCACGTGCCGATCGTTAAACTTGAGGACACATGCACGTGCAGCGACGTTGCAGTGTTGAGGGCATTTGGAATGGTTCATATATCGTCCCAGTACAGCCACTCCTCGATGAGTCCGACGGTGACCCTCAATCAGCGCCTTGCTATGGACCGAAAAGAATTTTATTTAATCATGAAGTAAATTAGCGCTCAATACTAGTTGATTTCTTTCCTCGGTTAACGCTACTAGGACTTCAAAAATTTAAACTATTAGGAACAATAGCTCTATCACTTTTTCATAAAAAGCTTGTATTATTCGAATGATACACCATGGACTACTTCTTACATGTTGACACTTCGTAGTGGTAGTCCTCCATTATTGATAGAAGAGAGTGTTTCAGTTTTCTGTTGACACTTCGTAGTGGTAGTCCTGCGTTAGAATACGATAATGGGCTTGGCGATTCATTCGCACGGTGGCATAGTGCATGGGTGGCCTCGGTCAATCAATAAAATAGGACCCAGACTAGCCTGGTAACGCATTTTTTTGAACAATTTGATTCTACGGAAGCTATTCTGCGGCTCTGGCCGAGTGGTCACCGACTCTAGATGAGGCTCTCTATAACCCGACGAGCTGTGCGATTCATTCGCCATCACATTTTTGAGTGATTTCGAATTTTCCTACGGTGTAAAATATCATTGGTTCACTCATTTGAGCATAGTTATGATCATTGGGGTGCATTAGAATACGATAATGGGCTTGGCGATTTATTCGCACGGTGGCATAGTGCATGGGTGGCCTCGGTCAATCAATAAAATAGGACCCAGACTAGCCTGGTAATGCATTTTTTTGAACAATTTGATTCTACGGAAGCTATTCTGCGGCTCTGGCCGAGTGGTCACCGACTCTATATGAGGCTGTTCGCCTAAGGTTCAACAAGCCTCCACAGGGGTCGGGAACAGGTAAAAAATCGAAAACTCCAAAAAGTTGGCCCTAGGGGTTATTTTTAACCCTCTACACGCTGGTGCACTCGATTTCGCAATATGTCCCCTCCTCGCTCCAGGAGGGGCACCCCCCATTTTGGCCCAAATCGCGTTTTCGCTTATAATTCCTCGGAACCTTTTTTTTTTCGTACTCTGGCTAAGGTACTTCCCGTGGACCAAATTTCGACTTCGACAACTTTTTGAACTCCTCACGAAGGGGGAAGAACAGCGCAAAAAGAATTGAGAGCTTGGGCGCAAAGACTAAAAAGTTAGACCGGGAAATAAGTCAGAGCCAGAGAGAAGGACCTTTTTTTCGTACTCTGGCTAAGGTACTTCCCGTGGACCAAATTTCGACTTCGACAACTTTTTGAACTCCTCACGAAGGGGGAAGAACAGCGCAAAAATAATTGAGAGCTTGGACGCAAAGACTAAAAAGTTAGACCGGGAAATAGGTCAGAGCCAGAGAGAAGGACCTTTTTCGTACTCTGGCTAAGGTACTTCCCGTGGACCAAATTTCGACTTCGACAACTTTTTGAACTCCTCACGAATGGGGAAGAACAGCGCAAAAAGAATTGAGAGCTTGGACGCAAAGACTAAAAAGTTAGACCGGGAAATAGGTCAGAGCCAGGGAGAAGGACCTTTTTTCGTACTCTGGCTAAGGTACTTCCCGTGGACCAAATTTCGACTTCGACAACTTTTTGAACTCCTCACGAAGGGTGAAGAACAGCGCAAAATAATTGAGAGCTTGGACGCAAAGACTAAAAAGTTAGACCGGGAAATAGGTCAGAGCCAGAGAGAAGGACCTTTTTTCGTACTCTGGCTAAGGTACTTCCCGTGGACCAAATTTCGACTTCGACAACTTTTTGAACTCCTCACGAAGGGGGAAGAACAGCGCAAAATAATTGAGAGCTTGGACGCAAAGACTAAAAAGTTAGACCGGGAAATAGGTCAGAGCCAGAGAGAAGGACCTTTTTCGTACTCTGGCTAAGGTACTTCCCGTGGACCAAATTTCGACTTCGACAACTTTTTGAACTCCTCACGAATGGGGAAGAACAGCGCAAAAATAATTGAGAGCTTGGGCGCAAAGACTAAAAAGTTAGACCGGGAAATAGGTCAGAGCCAGAGAGAAGGACCTTTTTTCGTACTCTGGCTAAGGTACTTCCGTGGACCAAATTTCGACTTCGACAACTTTTTGAACTCCTCACGAATGGGGAAGAACAGCGCAAAAATAATTGAGAGCTTGGCGCAAAGACTAAAAAGTTAGACCGGGAAATAGGTCAGAGCCAGAGAGAAGGACCTTTTTTCGTACTCTGGCTAAGGTACTTCCCGTGGACCAAATTTCGACTTCGACAACTTTTTGAACTCCTCACGAAGGGGGAAGAACAGCGCAAAAATAATTGAGAGCTTGGACGCAAAGACTAAAAAGTTAGACCGGGAAATAGGTCAGAGCCAGAGAGAAGGACCTTTTTTCGTACTCTGGCTAAGGTACTTCCCGTGGACCAAATTTCGACTTGGACAACTTTTTGAACTCCTCACGAAGGGGGAAGAACAGCGCAAAAATAATTGAGAGCTTGGACGCAAAGACTAAAAAGTTAGACCGGGAAATAGGTCAGAGCCAGAGAGAAGGACCTTTTTTCGTACTCTGGCTAAGGTACTTCCCGTGGACCAAATTTCGACTTCGACAACTTTTTGAACTCCTCACGAATGGGGAAGAACAGCGCAAAAAGAATTGAGAGCTTGGACGCAAAGACTAAAAAGTTAGACCGGGAAATAGGTCAGAGCCAGGGAGAAGGACCTTTTTTCGTACTCTGGCTAAGGTACTTCCCGTGGACCAAATTTCGACTTCAACAACTTTTTGAACTCCTCATGAAGGGGGAAGAACAGCGCAAAAAGAATTGAGAGCTTGGACGCAAAGACTAAAAAGTTAGACCGGGAAATAGGTCAGAGCCAGAGAGAAGGACCTTTTTTCGTACTCTGGCTAAGGTACTTCCCGTGGACCGAATTTCGACTTCGACAACTTTTTGAACTCCTCACGAAGGGGGAAGAACAGCGCAAAAAGAATTGAGAGCTTGGACGCAAAGACTAAAAAGTTAGACCGGGAAATAGGTCAGAGCCAGAGAGAAGGACCTTTTTTCGTACTCTGGCTAAGGTACTTCCCGTGGACCAAATTTCGACTTCGACAACTTTTTGAATTCCTCACGAAGGGGGAAGAGCAGCGCAAAAAGAATTGAGATCTTGGACGCAAAGACTAAAAAGTTAGACCGGGAAATAGGTCAGAGCCAGAGAGAAGGACCTTTTTTCGTACTCTGGCTAAGGTACTTCCCGTGGACCAAATTTCGACTTCGACAACTTTTGAATTCCTCACGAAGGGGGAAGAACAGCGCAAAAATAATTGAGAGCTTGGACGCAAAGACTAAAAAGTTAGACCGGGAAATAGGTCAGAGCCAGAGAGAAGGACCTTTTTTCGTACTCTGGCTAAGGTACTTCCCGTGGACCAAATTTCGACTTCGACAACTTTTTGAACTCCTCACGAAGGGGGAAGAACAGCGCAAAAATAATTGAGAGCTTGGACGCAAAGACTAAAAAGTTAGACCGGGAAATAGGTCAGAGCCAGAGAGAAGGACCTTTTTTCGTACTCTGGCTAAGGTACTTCCCGTGGACCAAATTTCGACTTCGACAACTTTTTGAACTCCTCACGAAGGGGGAAGAACAGCGCAAAAATAATTGAGAGCTTGGACGCAAAGACTAAAAAGTTAGACCGGGAAATAGGTCAGAGCCAGAGAGAAGGACCTTTTTTCGTACTCTGGCTAAGGTACTTCCCGTGGACCAAATTTCGACTTCGACAACTTTTTGAACTCCTCACGAAGGGGGAAGAACAGCGCAAAAAGAATTGAGAGCTTGGACGCAAAGACTAAAAAGTTAGGCCGGGAAACAGGTCAGAGCCAGGAGAAGGACCTTTTTTCGTACTCTGGCTAAGGTACTTCCCGTGGACCAAATTTCGACTTCGACAACTTTTTGAACTCCTCACGAAGGGGGAAGAACAGCGCAAAAAGAATTGAGAGCTTGGACGCAAAGACTAAAAAGTTAGGCCGTGAAATAGGTCAGAGCCAGAGAGAAGGACCTTTTTTTCGTACTCTGGCTAAGGTACTTCCCGTGGACCACATTTCGACTTCAACAACTTTTTGAACTCCTCACGAAGGGGAAGAAAAGCGCAAAAAGAATTGAGAGCTTGGACGCAAAGACTAAAAAGTTAGGCCGGGAAATAGGTCAGAGCCATAGAGAAGGACCTTTTTTCGTACTCTGGCTAAGGTACTTCCCGTGGACCAAATTTCGACTTCAACAACTTTTTGAACTCCTCACGAAGGGGGAAGAACAGCGCAAAAAGAATTGAGAGCTTGGACGCAAAGACTAAAAAGTTAGGCCGGGAAATAGGTCAGAGCCAGGGAGAAGGACCTTTTTTCGTACTCTGGCTAAGGTACTTCCCGTGGACCACATTTCGACTTCAACAACTTTTTGAACTCCTCACGAAGGGGGAAGAACAGCGCAAAAAGAATTGAGAGCTTGGACGCAAAGACTAAAAAGTTAGACCGGGAAATAGGTCAGAGCCAGAGAGAAGGACCTTTTTTCGTACTCTGGCTAAGGTACTTCCCGTGGACCAAATTTCGACTTCGACAACTTTTTGAATTCCTCACGAAGGGGGAAGAGCAGCGCAAAAAGAATTGAGATCTTGGACGCAAAGACTAAAAAGTTAGACCGGGAAATAGGTCAGAGCCAGAGAGAAGGACCTTTTTTCGTACTCTGGCTAAGGTACTTCCCGTGGACCAAATTTCGACTTCGACAACTTTTTGAACTCCTCACGAATGGGGAAGAACAGCGCAAAAAGAATTGAGAGCTTGGACGCAAAGACTAAAAAGTTAGACCGGGAAATAGGTCAGAGCCAGAGAGAAGGACCTTTTTTCGTACTCTGGCTAAGGTACTTCCCGTGGACCAAATTTCGACTTGGACAACTTTTTGAACTCCTCACGAAGGGGAAGAACAGCGCAAAAATAATTGAGAGCTTGGACGCAAAGACTAAAAAGTTAGACCGGGAAATAGGTCAGAGCCAGAGAGAAGGACCTTTTTTCGTACTCTGGCTAAGGTACTTCCCGTGGACCAAATTTCGACTTCGACAACTTTTTGAACTCCTCACGAATGGGGAAGAACAGCGCAAAAAGAATTGAGAGCTTGGACGCAAAGACTAAAAAGTTAGACCGGGAAATAGGTCAGAGCCAGGGAGAAGGACCTTTTTTCGTACTCTGGCTAAGGTACTTCCCGTGGACCAAATTTCGACTTCAACAACTTTTTGAACTCCTCACGAAGGGGGAAGAACAGCGCAAAAAGAATTGAGAGCTTGGACGCAAAGACTAAAAAGTTAGACCGGGAAATAGGTCAGAGCCAGGGAGAAGGACCTTTTTTCGTACTCTGGCTAAGGTACTTCCCGTGGACCAAATTTCGACTTCAACAACTTTTTGAACTCCTCACGAAGGGGGAAGAACAGCGCAAAAATAATTGAGAGCTTGGACGCAAAGACTAAAAAGTTAGACCGGGAAATAGGTCAGAGCCAGAGAGAAGGACCTTTTTTCGTACTCTGGCTAAGGTACTTCCCGTGGACCAAATTTCGACTTCGACAACTTTTTGAACTCCTCACGAAGGGGGAAGAACAGCGCAAAAAGAATTGAGAGCTTGGACGCAAAGACTAAAAAGTTAGGCCGGGAAATAGGTCAGAGCCAGGGAGAAGGACCTTTTTTCGTACTCTGGCTAAGGTACTTCCCGTGGACCAAATTTCGACTTCGACAACTTTTTGAACTCCTCACGAAGGGGAAGAACAGCGCAAAAATATTTGAGAGCTTGGACGCAAAGACTAAAAAGTTAGGCCGGGAAATAGGTCAGAGCCAGGGAGAAGGACCTTTTTTCGTACTCTGGCTAAGGTACTTCCCGTGGACCAAATTTCGACTTCGACAACTTTTTGAACTCCTCACGAAGGGGGAAGAACAGCGCAAAAATATTGAGAGCTTGGACGCAAAGACTAAAAAGTTAGACCGGGAAATAGGTCAGAGCCAGAGAGAAGGACCTTTTTTCGTACTCTGGCTAAGGTACTTCCCGTGGACCAAATTTCGACTTCGACAACTTTTTGAACTCCTCACGAAGGGGGAAGAACAGCGCAAAAATAATTGAGAGCTTGGACGCAAAGACTAAAAAGTTAGACCGGGAAATAGGTCAGAGCCAGAGAGAAGGACCTTTTTTCGTACTCTGGCTAAGGTACTTCCCGTGGACCAAATTTCGACTTCGACAACTTTTTGAACTCCTCACGAAGGGGAAGAACAGCGCAAAAATAATTGAGAGCTTGGACGCAAAGACTAAAAAGTTAGACCGGGAAATAGGTCAGAGCCAGAGAGAAGGACCTTTTTTCGTACTCTGGCTAAGGTACTTCCCGTGGACCAAATTTCGACTTCGACAACTTTTTGAACTCCTCACGAAGGGGGAAGAACAGCGCAAAAAGAATTGAGAGCTTGGACGCAAAGACTAAAAAGTTAGGCCGGGAAATAGGTCAGAGCCAGGGAGAAGGACCTTTTTTCGTACTCTGGCTAAGGTACTTCCCGTGGACCAAATTTCGACTTCGACAACTTTTTGAACTCCTCACGAAGGGGAAGAACAGCGCAAAAATATTGAGAGCTTGGACGCAAAGACTAAAAAGTTAGGCCGGGAAATAGGTCAGAGCCAGGGAGAAGGACCTTTTTTCGTACTCTGGCTAAGGTACTTCCCGTGGACCAAATTTCGACTTCGACAACTTTTTGAACTCCTCACGAAGGGGGAAGAACAGCGCAAAAATATTTGAGAGCTTGGACGCAAAGACTAAAAAGTTAGACCGGGAAATAGGTCAGAGCCAGAGAGAAGGACCTTTTTTCGTACTCTGGCTAAGGTACTTCCCGTGGACCAAATTTCGACTTCGACAACTTTTTGAACTCCTCACGAAGGGGGAAGAACAGCGCAAAAATAATTGAGAGCTTGGACGCAAAGACTAAAAAGTTAGACCGGGAAATAGGTCAGAGCCAGAGAGAAGGACCTTTTTTCGTACTCTGGCTAAGGTACTTCCCGTGGACCAAATTTCGACTTCGACAACTTTTTGAACTCCTCACGAAGGGGGAAGAACAGCGCAAAAATAATTGAGAGCTTGGACGCAAAGACTAAAAAGTTAGACCGGGAAATAGGTCAGAGCCAGAGAGAAGGACCTTTTTTCGTACTCTGGCTAAGGTACTTCCCGTGGACCAAATTTCGACTTCGACAACTTTTTGAACTCCTCACGAAGGGGGAAGAACAGCGCAAAAAGAATTGAGAGCTTGGACGCAAAGACTAAAAAGTTAGGCCGGGAAACAGGTCAGAGCCAGGGAGAAGGACCTTTTTCGTACTCTGGCTAAGGTACTTCCCGTGGACCAAATTTCGACTTCGACAACTTTTTGAACTCCTCACGAAGGGGGAAGAACAGCGCAAAAATATTTGAGAGCTTGGACGCAAAGACTAAAAAGTTAGACCGGGAAATAGGTCAGAGCCAGAGAGAAGGACCTTTTTTCGTACTCTGGCTAAGGTACTTCCCGTGGACCAAATTTCGACTTCGACAACTTTTTGAACTCCTCACGAAGGGGGAAGAACAGCGCAAAAATAATTGAGAGCTTGGACGCAAAGACTAAAAAGTTAGACCGGGAAATAGGTCAGAGCCAGAGAGAAGGACCTTTTTTCGTACTCTGGCTAAGGTACTTCCCGTGGACCAAATTTCGACTTCGACAACTTTTTGAACTCCTCACGAAGGGGGAAGAACAGCGCAAAAATAATTGAGAGCTTGGACGCAAAGACTAAAAAGTTAGACCGGGAAATAGGTCAGAGCCAGAGAGAAGGACCTTTTTTCGTACTCTGGCTAAGGTACTTCCCGTGGACCAAATTTCGACTTCGACAACTTTTTGAACTCCTCACGAAGGGGAAGAACAGCGCAAAAAGAATTGAGAGCTTGGACGCAAAGACTAAAAAGTTAGGCCGGGAAATAGGTCAGAGCCAGGGAGAAGGACCTTTTTTCGTACTCTGGCTAAGGTACTTCCCGTGGACCAAATTTCGACTTCGACAACTTTTTGAACTCCTCACGAAGGGGGAAGAACAGCGCAAAAATATGAGAGCTTGGACGCAAAGACTAAAAAGTTAGGCCGGGAAATAGGTCAGAGCCAGGGAGAAGGACCTTTTTTCGTACTCTGGCTAAGGTACTTCCCGTGGACCAAATTTCGACTTCGACAACTTTTTGAACTCCTCACGAAGGGGGAAGAACAGCGCAAAAATATTTGAGAGCTTGGACGCAAAGACTAAAAAGTTAGACCGGGAAATAGGTCAGAGCCAGAGAGAAGGACCTTTTTTCGTACTCTGGCTAAGGTACTTCCCGTGGACCAAATTTCGACTTCGACAACTTTTTGAACTCCTCACGAAGGGGAAGAACAGCGCAAAAATAATTGAGAGCTTGGACGCAAAGACTAAAAAGTTAGACCGGGAAATAGGTCAGAGCCAGAGAGAAGGACCTTTTTTCGTACTCTGGCTAAGGTACTTCCCGTGGACCAAATTTCGACTTCGACAACTTTTTGAACTCCTCACGAAGGGGAAGAACAGCGCAAAAATAATTGAGAGCTTGGACGCAAAGACTAAAAAGTTAGACCGGGAAATAGGTCAGAGCCAGAGAGAAGGACCTTTTTTCGTACTCTGGCTAAGGTACTTCCCGTGGACCAAATTTCGACTTCGACAACTTTTTGAACTCCTCACGAAGGGGGAAGAACAGCGCAAAAAGAATTGAGAGCTTGGACGCAAAGACTAAAAAGTTAGGCCGGGAAATAGGTCAGAGCCAGAGAAGGACCTTTTTTCGTACTCTGGCTAAGGTACTTCCCGTGGACCACATTTCGACTTCAACAACTTTTTGAACTCCTCACGAAGGGGAAGAAAGCGCAAAAAGAATTGAGAGCTTGGACGCAAAGACTAAAAAGTTAGGCCGGGAAATAGGTCAGAGCCATAGAGAAGGACCTTTTTTCGTACTCTGGCTAAGGTACTTCCCGTGGACCAAATTTCGACTTCGACAACTTTTTGAACTCCTCACGAATGGGGAAGAACAGCGCAAAAAGAATTGAGAGCTTGGACGCAAAGACTAAAAAGTTAGACCGGGAAATAGGTCAGAGCCAGAGAGAAGGACCTTTTTTCGTACTCTGGCTAAGGTACTTCCCGTGGACCAAATTTCGACTTCGACAACTTTTTGAACTCCTCACGAAGGGGAAGAACAGCGCAAAAAGAATTGAGAGCTTGGACGCAAAGACTAAAAAGTTAGACCGGGAAATAGGTCAGAGCCAGAGAGAAGGACCTTTTTTCGTACTCTGGCTAAGGTACTTCCCGTGGACCAAATTTCGACTTCGACAACTTTTTGAACTCCTCACGAATGGGGAAGAACAGCGCAAAAAGAATTGAGAGCTTGGACGCAAAGACTAAAAAGTTAGACCGGGAAATAGGTCAGAGCCAGAGAGAAGGACCTTTTTTCGTACTCTGGCTAAGGTACTTCCCGTGGACCAAATTTCGACTTCGACAACTTTTTGAACTCCTCACGAAGGGGGAAGAACAGCGCAAAAAGAATTGAGAGCTTGGACGCAAAGACTAAAAAGTTAGACCGGGAAATAGGTCAGAGCCAGAGAGAAGGACCTTTTTTCGTACTCTGGCTAAGGTACTTCCCGTGGACCAAATTTCGACTTCAACAACTTTTTGTACTCCTCACGAAGGGGAAGAAAGCGCAAAAAGAATTGAGAGCTTGGACGCAAAGACTAAAAAGTTAGACCGGGAAATAGGTCAGAGCCAGAGAGAAGGACCTTTTTTCGTACTCTGGCTAAGGTACTTCCCGTGGACCAAATTTCGACTTCGACAACTTTTTGAACTCCTCACGAATGGGGAAGAACAGCGCAAAAAGAATTGAGAGCTTGGACGCAAAGACTAAAAAGTTAGACCGGGAAATAGGTCAGAGCCAGAGAGAAGGACCTTTTTTCGTACTCTGGCTAAGGTACTTCCCGTGTACCAAATTTCGACTTCGACAACTTTTTGAACTCCTCACGAATGGGGAAGAACAGCGCAAAAAGAATTGAGAGCTTGGACGCAAAGACTAAAAAGTTAGACCGGAAATAGGTCAGAGCCAGAGAGAAGGACCTTTTTTCGTACTCTGGCTAAGGTACTTCCCGTGGACCAAATTTCGACTTCGACAACTTTTTGAACTCCTCACGAAGGGGAAGAACAGCGCAAAAAGAATTGAGAGCTTGGACGCAAAGACTAAAAAGTTAGGCCGTGAAATAGGTCAGAGCCAGAGAGAAGGACCTTTTTTCGTACTCTGGCTAAGGTACTTCCCGTGGACCACATTTCGACTTCAACAACTTTTTGAACTCCTCACGAAGGGGAAGAAAAGCGCAAAAAGAATTGAGAGCTTGGACGCAAAGACTAAAAAGTTAGGCCGGGAAATAGGTCAGAGCCATAGAGAAGGACCTTTTTTCGTACTCTGGCTAAGGTACTTCCCGTGGACCAAATTTCGACTTCAACAACTTTTTGAACTCCTCACGAAGGGGAAGAACAGCGCAAAAAGAATTGAGAGCTTGGACGCAAAGACTAAAAAGTTAGGCCGGGAAATAGGTCAGAGCCAGGGAGAAGGACCTTTTTTCGAACTCTGGCTAAGGTACTTAACGTGGACCAAATTTCGACTTCAACAACTTTTTGAACTCCTCACGAAGGGGGAAGAACAGCGCAAAAAGAATTGAGAGCTTGGGCGCAAAGACTAAAAAGTTAGGCCGGGAAATAGGTCAGAGCCAGAGAGAAGGACCTTTTTTCGTACTCTGGCTAAGGTACTTCCCGTGGACCAAATTTCGACTTCGACATTTTTTTGAACTCCTCACGAAGGGGGAAGAACAGCGCAAAAAGAATTGAGAGCTTGGACGCAAAGACTAAAAAGTTAGGCCGTGAAATAGGTCAGAGCCAGAGAGAAGGACCTTTTTTTCGTACTCTGGCTAAGGTACTTCCCGTGGACCACATTTCGACTTCAACAACTTTTTGAACTCCTCACGAAGGGGGAAGAAAGCGCAAAAAGAATTGAGAGCTTGGACGCAAAGACTAAAAAGTTAGGCCGGGAAATAGGTCAGAGCCATAGAGAAGGACCTTTTTTCGTACTCTGGCTAAGGTACTTCCCGTGGACCAAATTTCGACTTCAACAACTTTTTGAACTCCTCACGAAGGGGGAAGAACAGCGCAAAAAGAATTGAGAGCTTGGACGCAAAGACTAAAAAGTTAGGCCGGGAAATAGGTCAGAGCCAGGGAGAAGGACCTTTTTTCGAACTCTGGCTAAGGTACTTCGTGGACCAAATTTCGACTTCAACAACTTTTTGAACTCCTCACGAAGGGGGAAGAACAGCGCAAAAAGAATTGAGAGCTTGGACGCAAAGACTAAAAAGACTTAGTCCGGGAAATAGGTCAGAGCCAGAGAGAAGGACCTTTTTTTCGTACTCTGGCTAAGGTACTTCCCGTGGACCAAATTTCGACTTCGACAACTTTTTGAACTCCTCACGAAGGGGGAAGAACAGCGCAAAAAGAATTGAGAGCTTGGACGCAAAGTCTAAAAAGTTAGACCGGGAAATAGGTCAGAGCCAGGGAGTAGTTATATTATACTTCAATTGCTCTATCTGGAGCAACTGAATGTACTTTTTTGGCAACTTTTCAAATGCCTATTTTTTGCGGGAATAATATTCGCATCAAATAAAAGTTTATTTTCATGAGGCCAATTTTCTTCGTTTTTCTTAACCATCGATTACTCGTCAGAAAACTAAAAAGACTGAATAAAGAATCATTATATTTTAAATAAACATACATCAATTAAATTTTCATCCAGTCCTCTCTCAAGTACACCGTCAATTTCAAGATTCACAGTTCCAGGCCGTCCATATTTATATCTCTTATAGAGCTTCTTGAAAAAGATCTTACAAAAAATCAGATTAATTATTTTTACATAAATAAATATTACCCCAACTGTCAAAAAGATGCCAGTTCCCACAGTAAATCTAGCAATAATTGTATAATTTGTAACTTCTATCACGTTCACTATAGCAGCAGCCGTCGTGGTTATGATTGTGGGTGTAGTTATGGTTACAGGTGTAGTTGTAGTAGTGCTACTTGTAGGCGTAGTCAATACGGTAGGATCTGAAACTTACCAATTCATTTTCGAAAAATTTTCAAAAACTCACTGATCAAACAATATTCGTCTCCTCCTTCACGACCCACACACAATTCATTCTCCTTACAGACAGTTGGACAGAGGGATGACGGGTAGTGAATAAGTTCTCCTCCGTGAATCTTATCATCAGCTATAGGACGGCTTACAGCAACGGAGAAGCAAAGAAGGAGAAGAAGAAGAACTACTAGACCACTCATGACAAATGCGACGACTCGAAATGAAGAGAGAAGTGAGTGAATCGAAATTGAAATCGAACAATAAAGTATAATTAAAATGTAAATTGGGTATAAAGGGCATAATTTAATTACTATACAAATCAATGATGCTGATTATTTTATTTATTATTGTACCTATGATTTCAGCTATTGATCAGAACTGTACACAGGCTGAGAAAATCGGAGAAAGTGATCATTTAGAATTATGTAATGGATGGCTTATCAATACAAATGGATTCAATAGTCTTAAACTACTGGACAATGTTCAAGGTTTTCTCTTTGACAACATCAGAGGGATAATCTTCTACAAAAGGAACGGTACAGTATACTCATCCGTAAATCACACTCCTGCAGTACACACAAGAAGCACAAGTCTTTTTCATGTCATAGGAATAGCTATCATTGCAATTCTAATCATCGCTGTAATTTATCTCAAAACAATTGTATAAATTTTTTATCATGGTTTCTTTTTTTCTACATAATACGTAATTGAATCATCGAAAATATTAGTACAAAGTCTTCGATCTTCTCTAGTTAATAGATGTAGATCACAGCACAAATATCCATAAGGATGATCATTAACTGCATTCAAAAAACTTTCCCAAAAATATTGAAATTTTCCTGGAAATATCTGTCTTGCAAAGTTCTGAATCTGCAATGCATCAGCAGTAGATTTGGTCAAAATGACATATGTACTATTGGCACGAGCAGTACGTTCTTGAGCAAACAGCGACTGAACAATATTAATAATGGAACAATTATTGTGATGTGCAACCCTAGTAAATAAATTATTTAATTCTTCCTTATTCTTGACATAATATGACATGAGATCGTCAAGGATCAATAATTTTGGCTCCTTTCCCGAAAGTAGGTCCATTCCAGGAGGACCTTCGTGATATATTATCCTGTCATCCTGAGGAAAGTGACCAGTATCAATCCCAAAACACCAGATTATCCGTTCAAAGCGTGTATCGAACATTTTTTCAACATTTTCTAGTAGTTTTACCAGTAACGTAGTTTTGCCACTCTGTGTTGGTCCGCTGCAATATATCAGACTCGGATGCCTTATAATGAAGCGATCTTCAGTCATTATATCATTCAATGAAACTTCGAACTAGTCGACAGTCGTCTCTATTTATTCTATTTCAATTAGTCATCGTCTTTGTCTGCATTATATCGTCACTAATCAATATTACTCTATTCCCTGACAATAATCAGACGGCATTTTGGCTCGGACTATTAACTTCCTCAATCACATTGCTTATCCCATTTCCCATTGGCTTTAAAAATGGCGGATTTTTTTCTGACTCTGGACTCTCTGAACTGCAGCCATCCCAAGAACTCCAGCTCGTCTTTTCAAGTAAGGCTCCCGGAGACAATTCACCTCAAACCGTCTAAGTGGCGGGTTGGTCTCGCAGAAATTATATATTCCAAAAATTTTGATATCTCTGCTGATCAACTAGAGCTGACAGTAAACAGAAAAGATGGATCAAGTAAAACACTAAAAGTTCCTTCTGGGAATTTTAAAGACTCGTATGATCTACTAAATTCAATCTGGTCAACTGGTGTAAATAAACTGAAGCGAGAGGCAACATCACAAGGTACAGATAACGAACACGCTGAAGATATTCAATTGGCGAAAGAAGGAAAAATGAGACAAGCAACAGCTGAAGAGATCCTTGAACTCGCAAAGAAAAAAGCGAAAAAAGAAAAAGAAGAGAAGGAACAAAAAGAAACACAGGCGAGTGCACAATCCGATAATGATCAATCAGCACAGGAACAAACTTCTTCTGAAAATAAATCAGCAGAAACAAATGCACAAGTAAATCAAGGCACAACCAGGCCAGTACAAACGCAAACTGACTCAGTCCAAGATAGTTCACACAGACCAGCAGACACTCCACAACAAACTTCTGTAGGAAACAAAGCGGATGATAGTGATGATAACAAGTCAGCACAGAATGAACCAGCCCAATCTGCAAACAATTCAGGTTTAACTTTTTCAGATAGAAAGCCTTCCGAAAAAGTTCCATCTGTATTTAGCCTTCATCCGGATCAATTTACCTGTGACGTAGTGCCAGAAGAGAGACCCGATCCTAGTTGTTTACATCGTTTCTATCCCTCGTCGACCCCACGAGATCCCTAGGATCGCCAACTGTCTCACTTTAGTCCCTTCCCCCACTGGAGGAAGCTCCGATAAAGTATGCAGAGCAACATCTAGTAGTCCGCATATCAAGCCTAACGGAGAGTAATACATTCGTCCGTTACATGGAGGCCCGGAATTGACTGCCTCGCTGGAGTTTGGAGTCCTTCCCAAGAAGAATGCAATCGCTACACGTCAGTTTCATCACACAACAGAGAGAGCAAGAGCCCGAGTCCACCCCACTCCCATTAGTAGTATCCACCACGGAGAGCACCCAATGAGCAGTCAGAGGAGCTGCGCGCCAAGGAGTGCTTATCGACGCATGGACGTCTTCAAGGGAATGCAAAGACCCGATGGAATGGAAGAAGAAGATCAAAGGAATCTTCAGTAGTAAGGAGTGAGGACCATCGGAAAAGGGACAGCTCGTGTGAGTATTTGATGTACGGACTACGCTTAATCGGACAGGACTTTCATCAATAATCGCAAATAAATTGTTCTTGCGTATCTTCTGACACTAGTTCACAATTGTTGTAAGTATTGCTTTTGATACTGGGTAAATAGTGTAAGCTCGATTATCCAATTCTCAGTAGATTTTCTCTGTTACTACTGATGTAAATTGAATTATTATCAAATCGACGCCTTGTATGTTCATTCATTGCTTACAACCCCCATTTGAAAGAAGCGGCGAGGACGCTCGCTTGCCAAAATCCGTGATGTGACGTAGTGCCAGAAGAGAGACCCGATCCTAGTTGTTTACATCGTTTCTATCCCTCGTCGACCCCACGAGATCCCTAGGATCGCCAACTGTCTCACTTTAGTCCCTTCCCCCACTGGAGGAAGCTCCGATAAAGAATGCAGAGCAACATCTAGTAGTCCGCATATCAAGCCTAACGGAGAGTAATACATTCGTCCGTTACATACCAAACATATATCTCTAGTTGAAAAAATTATTCATGGAATAAGCAAGGAGGCCAAGAATATTCACACTGAAATTAACAAGATCTCCACCAAGAATAACAATTCCATCCTCGACGAGAACAAGAAAATACAAGCTCTCCTACAAGACTCCATTAAATCTGTAAATAATGTTCATCATAAAATCACAGAAGACAACAAATCATTATTTACACTCTTTCAAGAATCCATTGCTATTCAAAAGGCAAACGCAACCGATTCTAAGCGTATTGCAAACCAATCAAACGTCAGATCATTTTCATTGGGTAGAGCTCAAGAACAATTGAAAACGTTCGGATTTTCATTTGATTATGATCC
The DNA here is from genome assembly GCA_911812115.1 of Pristionchus exspectatus. Taxonomy (NCBI): domain Eukaryota; kingdom Metazoa; phylum Nematoda; class Chromadorea; order Rhabditida; family Neodiplogasteridae; genus Pristionchus; species Pristionchus exspectatus. Next base: position 1,192,546 of record OU461588.1, on the reverse strand, counting down.
ACTACTGAACCGTATCATTGTAATAATTAATCGAAATCAAATTTCTAGCCTCGAACTCTCACCACAATTAGCATACATTTGTGGTTTCACTGAAACTGATCAAGAGGACTCTACGACTGTTCTACACGAATCAAAAACTATCGCTGACTATAGTGCAAACTTCAACATCTCCCCTTCAAATCTATTTGTTCATGCAGACTGCGTGCAGCCATCTATAGTCGGATCAGGAAAGGCTCAACTACTAAGAGTAGTTCCAGTTACGACCGATTCATTTACCTACAATATATCTTCAGTATGCAACCCTATTCAATACATTCCCATTTGTGTAGAAAATCTCGATGCTATCACAATTAAAATTCGAGATCATTTAGGAAAGCCTATAAATTTCAAATTTGGCCAAACAATTATTATTCTTCATTTTGTCAAAAACGTATAATGGCATTAAACTTGTCAGTCCCATTTGACTACGATAAAATTGATTTCAATCATCTGTTCCAAGTACAATCACAAAAGTCGGCTCTGTACGGAAACGGGGGTCCCATCAGAAAACGGGGGTCCCATCAGAAAACGGGGGTCCCATCAGAAAACGGGGGTCCCATCGGGTCCCATCAGAAAACGGGGGTCCCATCGGGTCCCATCAGAAAACGGGGGTCCCTTAATTTTATTTTTATTTTTCCTTGCTAATTTCAGTTATCACATCACTAAAGCGTTTTTAGACGTATTTTTCGCCTCACTTTCGTAAAGATTATTTTCAAATGTAATATGTCCATTTCATTGAATAATATATTTATATGAAGATGCAAATCAATTAAAGTGTAAATACGAAGAGAAATATCAAAATATATAATAATGGCGAATTTAAATAATTATTACTGAATTATAGAGGAGCACAAGAAGAAGAGAGAATACAGAAAATAGAAAGATAAAGTGATTATTGGATTGAGTGATTAATAATAAGCTGGATTGAGAATAAGCGATCCTTTTTCCTCCTAGCGTGGTTTGGGTCGTGGAGGTTTCGTCTTTGGAGGAGAACTTGGGAGTTTGGGAGTAGAGGCTGGCTTGGGAGGGTTGTTCTTAGGTCTGATAGGCGAATTGGTAGATGCCTTGGTATATGTAAAAAAATTTTGATGGGACCCGGTGGGACCCCCGTTTTCTGATGGGACCCCCGTATTTTTTTGGGACCCCCGTTTTCTGATGGGACCCCCGTTTTCTGATGGGACCCCCGTTTCCGTACAGAGCCCAAAAGTCATTTCGTTCCATTCAAGGAGGTCGAGGTATTTCTGGAGTAGTCAAACGATTCCGACAGGCTGTCCCCGCCTTTTTGAAATCGCCGGTAGGTCAGGAAATAACGTCATCGGTCGCAAATATAGCTTCAGATATTTCCACAGGGATCCCACCTGCAGAAGCATTTAAAAAGGCTGGAAGAAGGACCATTCGTAACCTAACTGGTCTTGGGAAACGCAAACAGTCTCGCAAGTCAAATAAACGATCCTTATTCATTCCTGCCCCATAGCTATGCTCAAATCGATTTCAAATAAATCTGCCAAGACTCTAGTTCCAGAACTCGATCTTTTTAGCATTCCTGACACTTCGGTAGGTGTCGTGAATTCTCGTTACATCGAATGTCCTCTAACCAATACAATCAGCTCGACAAATCTTTCAAATCCAGGACCGTTGGAATGGAGATATAGTCTAAATAAAAACTACCTCAATTTAAATAAAAGCTATCTACAATTCACTATCGGCATTCGAGATGCAAACGGAAAAGCTATTCCTGTGACGTCTGGACAGACACTTCCACTTGCTTTCACTCAGGCAATTGGCAAGACCCTATTCAAACAATTTCAAATATTTTGTAATTCTGTACTAATTGAGGATTCTTCCCCTCTCTATGCATGGAGAAGTATAATCGAGACGGAACTCAATTTTAATAAAGAAACGAAGAATACAAATCTATCTCTCGCAGGATATGCTCATGATACCACGTTTGATGATCCGAAGGACAAGGGTCACATGAAGCGTCGAAGCTGGTTGAATTCCAAAGGAGAGGGACAATTTGCCGCTACTCTCAATTTGAATATGTTCAATCAACCAAGACTTCTGCTCAATTTTATTGATTTCAAGCTCGTCGCATACTTGAATGATCCAAAGATGGTAATCGACTCATTTGAGCTGAATAAGGATAAAGATGCTTCAACAGCAACAAACTACAAATACGAGCTGTTAGATATCAAACTCCTCTTGAATGAATTTGAACTGCACGATTCTACAATGACAAGTATTGAAACGTTGTTAAAACAACACAAAATGATTTCATATCCATTAACGAACGTTGAAATGCGATCATATCATATTCAGGGCAATAGGTTCGATTCGCAAGAGTGTCGCTTACTCACATCTTCAATTCCTAAACGGATCACAGTTTGTCTCGTCGATCCAGAATGCTTCTATGGCTCGTATACAAAATCGTCATTTAATTTTAAACATTTTGACCTGCAGGATGCCTTCCTCGAATGTGAAGGAAGAACTATCCCAGCACGCCCACTAAATTTAAATTTCGAAAATGGAAACTATATGCCTGCGTACCTCAATATGCTGGAAGGAACGGGAATGGGAAGATCCATGATGAACAATGGTATCAGTCGTGACGAATACAAAAACGGAAAGGCTTTCTTTGTCTTCGAAATTTCTTCAAGTTTAGATACTGAAACATTTGATTTGATTAAGCTAGGCACCACAAGTTTTAATCTTAAATTTAACAAAATAACGCCAACTAATGGCTTGTATTGTATCACATTATCGGAATATGACTCTCTTCTATCTTTTGATGAGAATAGACAACCTCACGTCGATGCAATTATGTAAAAAAAAGTATAAATAAAATTATTTATGAACATTGTGAAACACATTCCAAAAAAATAACAAGATAGTGAGAGGTTGCACGAGATAGTCCAGGGGGTTTTAAGCAGCCTTCACCACTTCTTGCTCATAAACTATTCCAGTAATATCCTCTCCTTCCTCATCAACTAATCGATAAACGGGTGGATTTCCTGGGTATGTATATAAAATTTGAAATACTTCATCCGTCCAATTCGATTTGTAACCCCGCCGAAACACACTATCAGGGCGACTCATTCGCACTCTTGTTCCTATTTTATATCGAGGAACCCTTTGTTTTTCTTCCTCCTCCATTCGAGCAACGGCATCTGCCGGTTGTTTCTTTCCAGTGAATACCTCTTCTGGAGTACATTTTATAATACGATGATACGATTTATTTATTCCGTCAACAATCTTCTTGCCAGCGTCAAGCCATTTTACGGTTCCGGAAAATGTAAAATATTTGTACAGCCTTGTCTCCCAAGTTCTATTAAAACGTTCAACTACAGAGCATTTTATATCAGATTCAGGATGAATAAGGTTAATGAAACGACTTTTTAGATAATCCTTCACGATAGAGTTCGAATATTCTCTGCCTTTATCTGCAACTAAGAAAGCCGGATACATACCAACTTTATCAAACGTAGTCCTTAGAGCTTCTGCTACATTTTCCCCAGTCTTTCGTTTTATTGGAATGCAGAAGGAGAATCTGGAGAATAAATCGATCATGATAAGTGCGAATCGAAATCCCTTATTGCTTCTTGAATACGAAGAGATATCGATGAGGTCCGTCTGGACATGAGAGAAAACATAAATTCCATAAGTTTTGCGTCTAGGAAATTTATATCGTATTTGTTTATGTCGAGAATAAACATTTTGTTTTTCTAAAAAATTAGCAACTGCCTTTGCAGACTTTTTACTAGCTTTTTGCAAAGGACCAGCTGAGGTGAAGGCTGTAGGGTTGTCCAAATCATAAAATAATTTGTTCATGACTATTTGTATTTTACAAGACACTAATCATTTATGTACTTTATTCATTTCCACAATTTAATATACAACCGTTTACCTCCAGTTCCTTTTGAAGGTGTGCCTTTGTAGGACGCATGAATGAGGGAATATTATCGTCATTTAGAATCGAAGACCTGCGACTGACACGTGGCGTATCAACGGTTAGAATAGGGCCCTTATTTTCAGGTATTTTCACAGTCTTTTTCCTTCCCATTGTCTTTGCAGATTTTTTCAAGCTTTCAGGAGTTGTTATTTTCTGATCAAAACTCTCTTCTACAATATCAGGGATATCTCGTGTAATACTTCTCTTATTTTTACTCACATTTGTTACACGAGGAGTTCTGCTCTTGGGAGTTCTAGGAGTAGAACGCTCACGAGGACGTGATGGTCGAGATAAGGGTGCCTCTTCTTCGGTAGCATCTGCTGTTAAATTATTATTTTCTTTGAAATTTGTCATTCTTCCAATACTATCCTCCAGATAGCGTGACTTGGCTCGACTATTCAACGATTTACTAGCCAAAATGTTTGCAAGTTTGTCTTCCATCTGTATAGCATCAGCTTCTTTGCGAGTAACAGCAACAAAGGGTTGAATACGTGTTGAATACTTCATTTTCTCGCCAAAATAGCACGTACAATGATGAAAATGAAATGAGAAGCAAAGGTAATCAATAAATCTCTAGCCTTTTCAGGATTTCTACACTTGCCAATATAACGAATAATTGGAAGAAATTTGACAATAGAATTTCGTTCTGTGCGATTGAATGGAATCCTATGGATATTAAATAGGACTTCTACTAGACATCCGATTTGTTGCGTAGACGCAGAAGATATTATCCGAACGTTTTTTAGAAGCTTATTTAAAAAATCAATATGGGGCGATACGCAGGATTCCATTATGTCTGAAGTTTGACTTGATATTTCCCTGATTTTTTCTCTCTATATACTGTCAACGTACACAACGGCTTAAGCGCATTCTTATCGCTGGCTTCAACGACGTTATTCTGTCCATTATTAAGTGAAGCGGTCGACTCGTCAGCAGAAGTATTATCCTCGTATGTTTATGTGTCTTTTCATGACGCCTTCGAGAGAAAGTAGTCGAGAAGAGACGATTACAAGAAGGACATTGAAGACTATTATTCGACTGAGCAATAGTATTTGAAGTTGATGAAATATTCTCAGAGGCCATTATAAACACGACCGCACTGTAGGAAGGTAAGAGTCACAAATGAAATGAAAAATTATGAATTAGATAGTTTCTCACGTAGATATCATCTCTTTTTATAGTTAAAAAAGTTTGGAGAATCGAGTTGAAAGATCTACCTTTATTCATTTCACTTATTACTAATACACAATATCCTCCACACGTATCTTCACTCACATGCTGATGTTTTTTGCGGTTATAATGAACTACAGGAAACCTATTGCAAAATTGTTTAATTTTTTGAACACGAGGCATCCCACCAAAACTATCAAAAAAATGAGCGATTCCATCTAGAACGACAATTGCCTGCCAATGAGTCCCTGCTTTATCAGAACTATCAGTATTTACAATTAAAGAAAATGTGATGGGAAAAATATCAGGCAAGGTATCAGCGGAAAAAACTCCTAGAAAAGAGGGTACATTTTGAAGTAGGGTATTTATTTGGAAACTATTCATTTTGTTTGAAACCAAATGGGTATATAATTCCAGAAATATTAATTCCCTTCTCATTAAATGCCTTATAAATTTTTTTCTCTAATACTGTTTGAATTGAAGTATGCTTTCGTTTTAAATTAAGACGTTCTACAGTTACAGAATCTTTAGACTGAACTAGCTTTTGAAATGTTTCATAGTTGATTATCTCACGGGCATCCGAATCGAGTGAAATTCCTCGTATCTTGATTATATGTGTGATCTCGCCCGTCTTATTGTCAACACACTCCAGAGCGTATTGTTTCGCAATGAAAAAATAAATACATTAGTAAATTTAAAAAGTCATTCATCGCTTACCCACCATATGCCGACCGGCGAATAGTCTTCCCTGGTGTCTCCGAAGCAAGGAAACCAAGTCCATCGCCAATCATTTCTTTGTAGGGGTTATTATTACGAGGGACGAGTGCAATTATGGAATCTGAAATAGTAAATGTTTAAAGATTTTACAAAAATACAGACCCGTATCGCAATAATATCCGTAACCGTTAGATAATTCCAATAATTTATAGAGTCGAAGTCTTGCTAGCGAGGTGACGTAGGACGATAATGGCAAATTTGCGAAAGGACTAGATTGAACCTCTTCAATATTTGTAGAAATTGAGACCATGAAGACATCCTCATACAACTTTCGATAATCATTTATCGATGATTGTCTTGTTCTGATGAGTTCACCGAGTTCCTCTTCATTACAGAATATTGTCTTTCGTAAGTGATTTGATTCCGCAAATTTTCCCCATGATTAAAAGAGAATAGATTAGGTGTATGGTTCAAACAATAATCATAATAATATTTAATGAGTAAAAAAGCGTACACTGTTTAATAATAATTTCGATACCAGACGAAGCGAAGCATTATCCTCAATTTGATCAGCGGTCAGTACAATTCCCATAGTTTTCTTATAGTTTTGTAAACATTTTTGTTTGTCCTCGTCACTAACGACCCACGAAGGCCATCCACTTGACTTGATCTTGACAGTGTAAAATGTTTTGACGTATTTTTTAAAAAGAGAGCTCGAGAACTTTTTAAATTCCCAGACTTCTATATATCTTAGGATTAAATATCCCAAGGACAATGCCTTCCTGAATGTAACAGTTAGTTTTTTTTTGAAAAAACAAATACAAACTAACCATATCTCATTATGGGTATATGTTCCCGTTATAGCTCTTTCATTATCAGAGTGATTACATGGTTCAGAGGATTTTTTAATTGTGCAAGTACGACATAACGTAAAGACCAATTGCGAATTAACTTTGATAGCTAATAATGGATATCGTAAATTGGACGGAGGTAATAATCGGAGATGGCCGAGTCCTCTCCAACAAAATTCCTTGGAAGGTACTGGAGGGAAGTCTTTCGTAATAATATTAACTGGTCCCACTGGTAGTTCACATTCAGACATAATTGTAGGATATTTGAAAATAATATATTATATAAGTTAGATGAAAATAATTCTTACAATGAATTATAATCTAGATACACGAGTTCCCTCTCCTCATCAGAAGATGCAGTAACCGCAAATGCCTCTGTTCTCCCTCCTCGAATGATATTTAATTGCACGTATTTAATTTTTTAAAATATTACCAGTCATTGCTTTCCTTGGCAGGAGTCGATCCGTCTGAAATAAGATAAATATAGAAAATAATTTGTCTGACTAATCGAACAGTGAAATACAGAAATGAACGGAACGATTTAATATAATACTATATTTATCACATAGATTGCGGAATGGTTCAAACTAGTGGAATGTTTTATTTTCAATACAGTATTTAGCGCGTGCATCGCGAAATGTTTTTTTAAAATTTACTCACCTCACAATCATCGAAGAACGCTTTAAGCGCTTTATCATGTTTTAATTGGGATTTTAAATCACATTCCCACTGAATTATTAATTTATATTTCTGTGATATTTTATTCAATCTATCCATTGTAGCTGCGTATAATGCACCAAAGGTCTGCTGACAATGACTATTGAACCCATGGGCGGGTACACACGAAGGATGACCATGGTACCTATTTTTTTAAAAATTAATATTAATTAATTAATTAATTATGACCGACCAGCATCCACAGTATTCAACGACGATTTCCTCGCCGGTCTCAAGAGTTGCGAAGCCGTCAACGAATGTAGACAGCGACGGTAACTCGAGTCTCTTTTCTCCTCCATTTCCAACGTGTTGAATATTATATCCCATCGTATGTGCAAGGTATCGAAGCCATTTTATAGCAAGACGTTAAAGAAAAATATTATGACAATTATTAGTTTTATTACTTACTCTGACTGTTGTCTATTATTATGATATCCAGTTTCATTAAAATTGCAAAGAAGTTTGTTAGGGAGATGATCATTGCGTAGAATAAACATTGTATACGACGGAAGGGTTCTAGAATGCGAGAGTGGACACCACGACGTCATCTGCATCATAGCATGACGATATTCGATCAGTCCCATGAGAAGTAGATCGACATCTTTTCGACAATATGATATTAATTCCGGATGAAAGCGAAATATATATGTTTCAGGATCGTGACTGTTGTACCACTCGAGAAATTCTGCTTTTTTCTGTGGTGTATACCCTCCTGGACGATAATACTTCAGACTCGGCAAGCCCTTCATTTCCAGGTCATAATATTTACTTTGACATAGTAGAAAAGGAAAGGTTCCTTTACTATCTACGGACAGACCGAAAGCCTTTTTGAAACTAGCCAAGGGTAGAGGTATGAGATTATAACTGAAAATTAGATGATCATTTTCTCAAAAAATATAACCAACTGACGAGTCTCTAAGGTGAATAGTACATCCGTTATGTGTTACTGATCCGGCAATTATTTTACGGCCCTTAGTGAGAAGATCCGGAATTATTTTCCTTTTCAAGAGACCTTGAACTAGCAAATAATAATCATATTTTCCACCTAAAATTATCAGATTTATAGAGATAGCTCTATTAAATTACCATAATGTGCGAAGACAAGACTATTGTCATGCTCGGGTAGGAACAACCAATCGATAAACGTATTCAATACATCCGGAGATTCTTTGTAGCTGATTATTTTTTCTTTCTCTCCACATGAATCACACGGGGAGTCTTTATCTTCTCGAGTTTGATCAATACAGTTGAAGCAGCACTAAATATAAAATAAGTATCTAAATATATTTAGAAATAAACCTTTCTGGCAACAACGCAGATCGCCACATGCTCATCAAGATATTCGGGCTCCCCATCTTCGTCTTCATTATTTTGCTGAGTTTCGAAATCAAAAGCTAAGACCTTTAGTGTTTTCTCTTTTTCTTTTAATTTTTTCTTTGTAGCTGTAGAAGGCATGCGAGTATAGCACGCGTGCTCTTTAGTAGGCTCGGTAAATCGACAACATCTGACGCAATATCTATTTTTCTGACACGAATGTTCCTGCAAGAAGAGTTAGTATTTTTTTTCTTTAAATTATTTTATCTAACCTCTCCAGGCGGAAGATTTTTAACATTATATAGCCGGTTACATTGAACGCACATGCGGATTAAGTTGCACCTCTTTCCTCCATTATTTAAAATAGCTTTGTGACGAGCAAAACATTGCGGGGAAAGAAAGAATACATGACAGGTTTCACACTGCTTGGAATAATTTTCTCGAGAAGGGCTACAAATTAGTAAACTCGTTCCGCAGCTCCGACAATTTAAAAAACATCGGTGGCTTGTTTTAAACCGCGAGGTATCAAGACAGTTACCACAAAAAAATTTTTGTCCGATTAGCTTTCCTAAATTGTTTGGATATTTAAAGCTGTTTTCATTCTGAAGCAAAAACATATTGCGCTCAGAAGGTGATATTCCACTCCAAACACGATGACATGAATTTCCATCAAGTTGAAATAAATGGAGTCGATATATTCCAACTCCGTATATTTCGTTCAAATTTTTTTGAACTACTTTAACGTCTTCAAGATTGTATTCATCTTTTGTCCCGATGCGTAATTCAGCAATGAATCTTTCCAAAAGTCTTCTTTGAAAATTCGTCCCTTTTTTGTAAGCTGAAGAATTATGTTTTTTTTTTAAAGACTTATAAATAATCACATATTTGCTGATGTTTTGATGGTCTTTCAGTGCGCTAGCATCGACATCAGGTATGAGCGTTTTGTCGATCCCTTTCCATTTTGTTTGGTAAAATGCAATATCTGCCTTAGTTTTCGCGACCACTGAACAATATACAGTTTTATTAATATTTTAAATAAATATATTACTTAAAGGAGGCGTATCACGAACCGTGCGGGCGACTATGCAAAGTGAGGTGAGAGAGCGCGCTCTCCTCACTTTGCATAGTCTCTCGCTCGTTGCCGGTTCTTCAGGGTCATTTGGCACACAGCCAAATGCTCATATCTCAGTTCAAACGAAAATTAAAAACATGGGAGTTTCGGAAATCTGATATGGTTATGGACTGCTACAATGTGACGTTGGCAGATTAGTAACCAAAATATTCATGTTACTCCTCCTTTAAGGCCCAAGGAAGTAAAGTTTTGTCGACCCCGTTTAACTGCGTATGGCACCGTTTGTTACCCGTTGATTGAGATTCTGATGTGAGCGCACAAGTATTGTCAGGACCTGATAATGTTATATATTTTTAAATATGCTTATTTTCCAGGAGTAATTCAAAGTACTTACTTCCATCCTCTGCGCTAGAGTTATCCGCCGAAGTTGGAGGGTCTGCGGATTCTGCGACGACTTTATTTACCATTTCGAGAACAATGGAAGTGATATCGCTATCGGTTACAGTAGACATTAGAGGTGTGAGATGTGTTTGATTTCCAACTGAGGGTGAGGAATGAGAATGTATCCTTCTTTTATAGGAAGACTAAACTGACATGAATGTAGGTCGAGAAGGAGACGTCAATCAAATCCATCATCTATTTTGATATGGGATGGTTGATTTGTGACAGGAAAAAGTTAGAAATCCGTCAATCAAATCAAATAGATGGGATGGTGAGAAATTGTGTAATCGACATCGCTTTTTGATGGAGCGATGCAGCATGTGAAATGACACTTTCCTTCAATCTAGGTCAAAGTGATTACTTCAAGAGCTAATTGTGGATAAATTTGAGATCGAATGAGTTTCACAAAGACATTCTGAGACAGGTGAAACTATTAATCATCTCATTCTAGAGCTTGTCTTCTCTATTATTTGATTGATTGACACCTTCCGTTAATTCTGAGAGTTTACGAACACAACAGGTCCATATATAAGCCATTTATCTGTGAATGAATTCACATTCACCCTCGGGCGAACACGCACTTCACTCTACCTTCAACAAGTTTGAATTTTATATTCTTACAAGACTTTTTCACAAACGTATAGTAATCATTTTCGAATGGTTCGATTCCGTCATTTAGTTCCAATAGAATATCGACAAGTGTAGATAGTTCGATCGTTCCTCCCCGAGTGAAAACAAGAAGCTCCAGAAGTCTAGCAAGACCTTGTCTATTTGTAGGATCAAATGACTGATACAGAGGCAAGCACGCCAGCGTCGACCACTCACTCATCTTTGACTGATCAAATATCACGTTACGGTGCGTTTTATAGGCCCCAAAACTAGTTACAGTATCTTCTCGTAGGTCACCCACTCTCGTATTTTCGTGAAGTCAAAGAGCCACGTCAGTCTGTTGGAAAAGGTGGAAAAGCGAAGACGACGCTCTACAGTATTCACGGATTCAAATTCAAAAATATTCTAGATACAAAATCGAGCATTGAAGATACATTAGTTACTGTAATCAATGAATTTGTTAGCGAATCTGTAAGAAAACTAGACGCCGAATCAAAGAATATCACTTTAGTTCTAAATCATAACGGGCTTAGAGAAGTAGATAAATCATTGTTTTTGAACCTGAACAAAGTCCCAAATGTCGGCGAAAGTGTTCTTTCGTTCCTAGAGAAATTTGCTCAATCTAACTCAAATCTAAACATAACTGATCCGATTGATTTTGATTTTTGGATTAATAATTGAGTATTTATCGATAAATATTTATAATTTAAATGCACGACTATATCCCGACACCATATCTCCCCCATAAGCGATTATTATACGAAATAGTCGTGAGTAGAATTATAAGGCCTTACAAAGTAGGGAAAGGAGAAAACAAATGGGATGAATTGTGTTGTATCGAGGGACGATCCCTCTCCTTCCCCACTCAATTACCATATTGTTGACGTGCGCTTATGCCGTCTCCCCTCTTCCTCTGTCTAGCAATTCTATTAGCATACGTCTTTACATAATTACCGTCGCCCTCTCTCCCATCTCGAGCTCTTGCTCGTTCTTCTCGTCTGTGCAGTCGTGCTGACTGGTTGTTGCTGATAAAGCTCTTTTTCTATATTCCTTCTATATTTCTTGCGTGAGAACAGACCAACAACATAACAGTGGCGTTCAGTACTCACGTTTTTGTCTGTATTCTCGCGTTGTCTGTTTCTCTCGCACTTGCCTGTCTGTCTGAGAACGCAATCTGAAGCCACGAGTGGCCGCGTTCTAATCTGATCTGGTCTTTGGACATCTGAGTGCCTATTGGCTCTGGGAATTTCACTTGAGCGGCGGGAGCCTATCGCCGATTTTGTGAAATTCAGTGACCAAGGAGGTTTATCTGAGATCAGTGACGTGTCAGTCGTGAACGTGGTTCTGAAAGGCTTATCAGGTTGAAATCCCTGATCGATCGTAAGTACACGTGGCATAACGATGGCTGGTCAGACAGATGGAGACACCAATGCTGTGCTGACATTGATGGCAAAGATGTTTGAAGCGCAGAATAAGCAGAACGAGTTGATGAGAGAACAGATAGAGAGCCAGAAGGAAGAAATGAAACAGCAGAATGAGGCCATTCAGGCACTGCTGTCTGGAAGAGCAGAGCGATCAGATACGGGATCGGAGTCGTCTGAGAGCTTGAGGCACAGAGGACCCAGTATTGATGCTCTTGAGAAGCAGATCAGGAATTTCTCGTATATCCCTGAGGATGGGGTGACCTTTGACACGTGGATCGATCGTCACAGAGAAATATTCGAGAATGATCTGAAGGATATGGCTGATGGTGATAAGGGAAGACTACTGCTGCGTCATGTTGACGATAGAGTGTACAAGCAGTTAGTCGATCACATCAGACCGAAGAAAACGTCGGACCTCACGTTTGACGAAATTCTCACGATAATGCAAGACTTGTTTGGCGACAAGAAGTCCGAATTCGAGAAGAGATTGGATGTATTCAGTCTCAAGATGTCGAAACTGAAGTGTGACGATATCAAGGTATTCTCTGGAATCGTGAATAGAGTTGTCGAGGAGGCTAATATCAAGGACATGCCCCTGGAGCAATTCAAGGCGATAGTGATGCTGGCTGGAGTGGACCTACCCAGACACGCTGCGACAATGTTCCACATCATGAATGAGATCAGAGGAAGTGAAGCTCCTACTATTGATTCGATTCTCAGTGTGGCGAACACGTACAAAGAGGTGTACTCTGACTCACTTGCAGTTTCAAAGCAGAATGACTTACAAGTGAATGCAATCTCCGAAAATCGGCATCGTAATCAGAAAAAGTACTCATTCAGAGGCTTATCTCGGAAAATGCCTGATGATGGGGGATGTAACCGATGCGGAAGGGAACACGGTGATAGAGATTGCCCTTATGTAAACAGTACTTGTTTCAATTGCCAGGAAATCGGACATTTCTCAATCAGGTGCAAGAAACCGAAGAAATCTTCTGTTAGAAGAGAGAATCGAGTGAACCTAGTCCAAGGTGACCTCCCGGAGGATCTGGAAAGATTTGAAACGGACGTGATCATGAATGGCAAAGTGATCAGAATGACCGTCGATACTGGTTCCGACATTACTTTGATCTCTGATTCTACGTGGAGGAGGATCGGTGCACCCGAGAGAAAAGAGCAGGATGCGTTCCCCAGATGTGCGAATGGCACACCACTGAATCTATCGGGAAAATGTCATCTTACCCTCGAACTAAATGGAAGTATTGCACAGGGAAGTGTGTATACGTCGGACGAGTCTGAAAATTTGATGGGTAGAGATTTCATCACGACTTTCTTCCGCTTGATTCCGAGAGAACTGAAGGTGAATATGGTGAAGAATGACGATTCTTACGTAAACTGGATTAGAGAACAATTCAGCGAGATCTGTAGAGAAGGACTCGGGAGATGTGAAAGGGCAAAGGCGATTTTCTGTTTGAAAGAGGGATCAATTCCCGTTTTCTGCAGAAGAAGAGAAGTGCCTTTGGCACTGCTGCCCAAAGTTGATGAAGAAATTGACAGATTGCTCAATATTGAGGCTATCGAACCCGTGGATTACCTGGAGTGGGCGGCACCCATTCTGGTAGTTCCCAAGCCAAACGGAAAGCTGAGAGTCTGTGTCGATTTCTCCACTGGACTGAATGCCAGTCTCGAACCGAATAATCATCCGTTGCCACTGATTTCTGAGATTTTCACCCGATTGGAAGGTTGCACTCTATTCAGTCAAATCGATCTGAGTGACGCTTATCTACAGATTCCGGTGGATGAACAATGCAGAGATTTGCTCGGAGTAAGCACCCACAGAGGTTTATTCCGATTCAAAAGATTGCCTTTCGGAGTGAGTGTCGCTCCTGGAATCTTTCAGAAAGCAATGGATACGATGCTGGCCGGATGTGAGAATTCCCAAGCTTATCTGGATGATGTGGTGATCGGTGGAAAAACGAAGGAGATTCACGACAGAAATCTGAAGAAAGTCCTGGAAAGAATCAAAGATTACGGATTCAGAATCCGTCCTGAGAAGTGCTCATTCGGAATGAGCAAGATCAAATATCTGGGATTTATCATTGATCAGGCGGGAAGAAGACCCGACCCGGCGAAGGTGAAGGCTGTGAGAGAAATGCCTCAACCACAAGATCAAGGTTCATTGAGGAGTTTCTTGGGAATGGTTTCTTACTATGGTCCATTCATCGACGGAATGCACAAGATACGAGCTCCTCTGGATAACCTGTTGAAAGATGATTCTGAGTGGGTGTGGTCAATGGAATGTGAAAGATCATTCAAAGAAATCAGATCGATTCTGGCATCAGATCTGAATTTGATTCATTACGATCCTCAGAAGGAATTGGTGCTCGCTGCTGATGCGAGTGAGAAGGGAATTGGAGCAGTTATCGCCCATAGAGTTAATGGAAAACTCATGCCGATTGCTCATGCCTCGAGATCGCTCAAAGATGCAGAGAAGAAGTATTCCCAGATCGAGAAGGAAGGTCTCGCTCTCATCTTTGGAGTTACCAAATTCCACAGATATCTGTTCGGAAAGAGATTCGTGATGCAAACGGATCACAAACCACTGTTGTCGATCTTTGGATCGAAAGATGGAATTCCTGTGCATACAGCAAGAAGGCTGTTTCACTGGGCTACAATTCTGCTCGGATACAATTTCTCAATGGAGTACATCAGCACCGAAAGTTTCGCATACGCTGACGCACTTTCGAGGCTTATTTCGGACTCCAGAGATGACAGAGATGAGGAAAATATACTCGAAGAAGCAGAAACAGTGGTTGTCAGAATGATAAACGCAAGCATCGAGAAGTTGCCCGTCACGGCGTCTGATATCAGAGAAGCTCTTTCGGGTGATCCTCTGCTGTGTCGAGTGAGGGATTTTCATCTCACGAGGTGGCCAGCTGAGAGCAAAATCCGAAAGGATCGAGATTTCGAGCAGATCAAGTCGTTTTTCCAGATGAGAAAAGTGATCTCAGTCGTTGACGACTGTCTTATGGTGAACAGTCGAGTGGTTATTCCCCAATCAATTAGAGAGAAAGTACTTCGGATGCTTCATTCTGGACATCCAGGTATCGTCAGAATGAAGTCGATAGCCAGGCAGGCGTGCTACTGGTATCGCATGGATCGAGACATCGAGAATGTGGTTCTCACATGTGATCAGTGTGCTCAGGCACTCAAGAAACCGACGAAGATTCCACTCGAACCATGGCCGAAAGCTACGGAACCATGGGAGAGGATCCACATGGATTACTGTGGGCCAGTCGATGGAAAGCATCTCCTGGTCATTGTGGATTCTTTATCGAAGTGGCCTGAAATTGTTGCAACATCGTCTATGACGGCAGGTGCAACCATCCGGATCTTGAATGAATCAATCGCCAGAAATGGGCTGCCGAGACTGATTGTCACTGACAATGGCACTCAGTTCAATTCTGATGCATTCAATCGATACTGTCGCGAGAGAGGAATCTCACACATGAATACTCCGACTTACCATCCCCAGAGTAATGGGCAAGCAGAAAGATTCGTGGATTCAGTGAAGAGAAGTCTGCTGAAACAGAAGGGAGAACGGCCTCTCGAGGAGGCACTGCAACTGTTTCTGTACAACTACAGAAAGACCCCGAACCCTCAGTGTGATGGAAAGACTCCGAGTGAGATTATGTTTGGAAGGAACATCCGATCTGAGATCGATTTAATGGCTCCGATCAAGGTATTCGCTGAAACCGATGATCAGAGGGTTATTAACATGAAGGATCGTTTTGACAGAAAGCATGGAGCGAAGGCTAGAACCTTCAAAATCGGAGATCTGGTCTTGTATGACATGCAAGTCACCCCAAATGGTAGAAAATGGACCATGGGTACAGTACAGGGTCGAATCGGAAAGACCATGTATGAAGTGAAGTTGGAAGATCGCACCGTGCGAGCTCATGGAAATCAGCTGAGACAGAGATTGTCATCTGATCGAGAAATTGAATATCTGGCTGAACCAGTACATTCTGTACTGACTGATGATAACGTCAGAAATTCTCTGAAAGATGAGGCTGAACCAAATCTGCACAACGACATCGACGACGAGATGGATACGACGACTGCAGTGGAGACTCAATCGATCGATGGAGCAGCTGATGACAACGTCGCCCCGAGAAGATCTACTAGAGTGCGAACACAGCCGAAGCGACTCAACGTCACCTTCAAGAATAAGAGATGCGACGAAGAATGATTCCCCGACCAAAGTTCTTCAACCGTGGCCCTATTGTTATCGATTCACAGTAATGTACTGTATTATGTCTCAGATTCTCCCCAAGATCGAATCTTGGAGGGAGGTGTTGTATCGAGGGACGATCCCTCTCCTTCCCCACTCAATTACCATATTGTTGACGTGCGCTTATGCCGTCTCCCCTCTTCCTCTGTCTAGCAATTCTATTAGCATACGTCTTTACATAATTACCGTCGCCCTCTCTCCCATCTCGAGCTCTTGCTCGTTCTTCTCGTCTGTGCAGTCGTGCTGACTGGTTGTTGCTGATAAAGCTCTTTTTCTATATTCCTTCTATATTTCTTGCGTGAGAACAGACCAACAACATAACAAATTGCTAGCGAAGATCAGCAGCTCTTGTTGGAGACATTGGCGAAAAAGATTGAAGTGGGCGATCGTTTGGAAAGCGAACGGAGTGGTTATATCTTGTACAATCACTAAAATGTAAATCGATAATGTTTTTTTTTTAAAAAAGGGAAGGAATCGGCACAAAATTTAAACAAAAAAGGATATTAATAAATTAATAATACCTGCAGGTGAGTAAAATTACATTCGGAGATCCAGAAGAGTTCTTGAAAGCCAGCATGCATTCTCTGTAAGTTTTCAAATTTTAAAATCAATATTATTTTAATTGAATTGATTAAAATGATAGATAATAATGAGGAAGAGAAGACTCAATGATAGACAAATCAAAAATATTGAGGGAGAGAAGAGGGTCTAGGGATAGGCAGATGATGGCGTTAGATAAGAGAAGGAGAAAGGAGAGGCAAAAGCGATGATATTTTTCTAATCTTGTTACTGTTTGAATGATATAAATACATACCGGCAAAGTATGAATGTCACTAGATTGCGAGGGGGCATTGTCCATTGAGCAGCAGACTGTAATATGATGAATTGTTGAAACTCAATTTGGAAAAAATAAGAAAAAATGAAAAATCGATTCATTTTAGAAAATATTTAAAGTTACCATTCTGTAGTTTTTGTTGGCTACAACGTGAGAGTAGGGCTTTCTCTCCAGCGCCGAAGATGACGGAGGGGGGCGACTGTAGTCCTCGTTGCCGTTGTTGTCGGACACGATGGGGGAACGCTTGGTGGTGAATGGAGTAAAGTTAGACATGTCCAGCGGATTGGGCATTCAGTGAGAAGTGTTAATTAGTCTCGACTTTTATACCATGAAAAGACATGTTGTTGGAGAAGGTAGGATATGGATAGTAGTTCCGCCTAGTATGCTGACCTATTTGCAAAGCTGAAGTTGAAAATTAGGTTGACATGTTAACATACGAAGTGACCTAGGGGCTCAGTTCCGGGAGACTCTTACTGAAGTGGTACAATGTTGGAAGAGCGACCTAGATGTATTGAATCAGGCCACATCCTGTGAAACACATTGAGAAGAAATGTGATAATTAGGTTAGTTCCGCTGAAGCCTTGCAATGAAGGAAGTAATGAAGCGGAGGGGGAAACATAGCGCCGACAGGTGCTAAATGGGTCAATCTCGGTGAAGCCTTGCAATGAAGGAAGTAATGAAGCGGAGGGGGAAACATAGCGCCGACAGGTGCTAAATGGGTCAATCTCGGTGAAGCCTTGCAATGAAGGAAGGAATGAAGCGGAGGGGGAAACATAGCGCCGACAGGCGCTAAATGGGTCAATCTCGGTGAAGCCTTGCAATGAAGGAAGGAATGAAGCGGAGGGGAAACATAGCGCCGACAGGCGCTAAATGGGTCAATCTCGGTGAAACACATCTGAGAGGTGGATGTTTCAGTTCCTGGTAGTAGTTCGTGTAACTGAAAATGTGAATTAGGTCATGTGCAATGTAAAATGTAAGTTGTCGCGAATAGAGAAGATGTGAATTAGGTTACACCGTGAAGAATATTGGCCCATCAAAGTTAGAGTTCTATGAAGTGACTGCTAGGTATGACCCACTTCGAACTTCCTCTTCCATAAGAGTATAAAATACCCTTCCTCAGAGTAATCACCCCTTGTAGAGTATTCTATAGTTCCTGCGACCATGCCTCGACGAGTGTTCAAGCGAATCCTCCCCGACCGTTCTGCCGACTGGTCTATCTTCAAGAAGTCTGCAAGAGGTTAGTCAGATTATTGTAGCTGCTGATTAGTTTGCAACTTTAGATAACGAAGAGATTAATAAACCTCCCGAGACTGACATTTATACTGAGAAACTACCCAGTGAAATGTGGAAGGGAATTATTAATCTTCTCGACGCCAAGTCGAAAAGACAATTGAGAAGAGTTAATCGTAGATTAAATAAACTAGTAGACTTCAATTATAATCTGCTTTCTGAGGCTGATGTGTACATTTCTGAGGTTAGTGAAACACAACTGATCTTGTGATGAAAATATTTTAGAAAAGTTTGATTGTGTCTTATACGAAAGAAGGACGTACTGAGAAATTTAATTCTGCGCATAATTCTTTTTCTCAAAAAGAAGTGAAGAAGATGTCGCATGCCTTGAGAAAAACGATTGTAAATAAAGCCTGGATAGATTTGCATCCTGTAAGTGAGAATAATAACTCTAGAAATGAGCGGTTACATTTTCAGATGAGAATCTCTTTTCCAAAATTGAGAAACCTGCTTAGATTTATGGGAAGGGTGTTTGCCGCTTGTCTTACGGAAAATGCTACTATTACAATAACTCATGCTTCTACTTTGAATCTGCCTGTCAATGTTTAGTAAGTTTTGAAATGATCTATTTCCGCAATGAACTTTCGATTTAGTAATTTTCTGTGGAAGCGCATTTCTGGAAAAAGGAGAAGGCTTATTTTTCCTTTTGTCCAACACACTAATAGTTATCGTCGTATGATCAATTCTGCTTGTAAATATAATTATACCTATTTGGAGATTCGATATTGGGTATGGGGGGGTATATTTGACAAATTTAAATTGTTATCCAGATTTTGGGAAGTACATTTGCTCATATGAATTGGATCACTCCCGATTTTCATCTAATGGGACCTAAAAAAACTGGAAAGATCGATCATCTTTTAATTATTCATCCTAAGCGAACTGTCGGCAGGAACTATGTCTCTAATTTAATTTCGGTAATGGAATGCAATCCTTAAATAAATATAATATTATAATTTTCAGTTTATACGGACAGGAGGATTTAAGTTTGGGATATTCGAGTTCATAATCGATAGTAGTATTACTATACTTCAACTGCGCAGTTTCTGCGCACCTGAAGTATATTTTCCAGAAAAATTCAAATCTCATAATTTGCGGGAAGAATTTTCAATTTCCCAAGAAGAATTTCAATGCCAATCAATCTGACAGGCAGAATTTCCAAAGTCAATCAAATGCCAGGAAGAATTTTCAAAGCCGATCTGTTTGCCATTCGGGCAGAATTTCATCCATTCAATTCAAAAATCGGGAAAAATATTTTCACCCGCAATTGATGTAAATATTCCAGAAACATTCCATATTTTGAAGAATTTCTTTGCCAGCCAAGCAATCGGCCAATCCCATCGCCATTTCAAAAAATGCTAAATTTTACGTTAAATTTCAACGTCAAGTCTTTAGGATAGAACCAATTTATCAAGGTTTTATTTTCTCAACATAATAAACAATCGAATCATCAAAAATATTGGTACACAGCCGTCTATCGTCCCTTGTCGTTGGATGGAGATCGACCATCAAATACCCCCATGGTTGAGATTTGACCGCATCTTCGTAAGCCTCCAAGAAATAGTTTGATTTACTACTAAGAGTAGTTCCAGTTACGACCGATTCATTTACCTACAATATATCTTCAGTATGCAACCCTATTCAATACATTCCCATTTGTGTAGAAAATCTCGATGCTATCACAATTAAAATTCGAGATCATTTAGGAAAGCCTATAAATTTCAAATTTGGCCAAACAATTATTATTCTTCATTTTGTCAAAAACGTATAATGGCATTAAACTTGTCAGTCCCATTTGACTACGATAAAATTGATTTCAATCATCTGTTCCAAGTACAATCACAAAAGTCGGCTCTGTACGGAAACGGGGGTCCCATCAGAAAACGGGGGTCCCATCAGAAAACGGGGGTCCCATCAGAAAACGGGGGTCCCATCGGGTCCCATCAGAAAACGGGGGTCCCATCGGGTCCCATCAGAAAACGGGGGTCCCTTAATTTTATTTTTATTTTTCCTTGCTAATTTCAGTTATCACATCACTAAAGCGTTTTTAGACGTATTTTTCGCCTCACTTTCGTAAAGATTATTTTCAAATGTAATATGTCCATTTCATTGAATAATATATTTATATGAAGATGCAAATCAATTAAAGTGTAAATACGAAGAGAAATATCAAAATATATAATAATGGCGAATTTAAATAATTATTACTGAATTATAGAGGAGCACAAGAAGAAGAGAGAATACAGAAAATAGAAAGATAAAGTGATTATTGGATTGAGTGATTAATAATAAGCTGGATTGAGAATAAGCGATCCTTTTTCCTCCTAGCGTGGTTTGGGTCGTGGAGGTTTCGTCTTTGGAGGAGAACTTGGGAGTTTGGGAGTAGAGGCTGGCTTGGGAGGGTTGTTCTTAGGTCTGATAGGCGAATTGGTAGATGCCTTGGTATATGTAAAAAAATTTTGATGGGACCCGGTGGGACCCCCGTTTTCTGATGGGACCCCCGTATTTTTTTGGGACCCCCGTTTTCTGATGGGACCCCCGTTTTCTGATGGGACCCCCGTTTCCGTACAGAGCCCAAAAGTCATTTCGTTCCATTCAAGGAGGTCGAGGTATTTCTGGAGTAGTCAAACGATTCCGACAGGCTGTCCCCGCCTTTTTGAAATCGCCGGTAGGTCAGGAAATAACGTCATCGGTCGCAAATATAGCTTCAGATATTTCCACAGGGATCCCACCTGCAGAAGCATTTAAAAAGGCTGGAAGAAGGACCATTCGTAACCTAACTGGTCTTGGGAAACGCAAACAGTCTCGCAAGTCAAATAAACGATCCTTATTCATTCCTGCCCCATAGCTATGCTCAAATCGATTTCAAATAAATCTGCCAAGACTCTAGTTCCAGAACTCGATCTTTTTAGCATTCCTGACACTTCGGTAGGTGTCGTGAATTCTCGTTACATCGAATGTCCTCTAACCAATACAATCAGCTCGACAAATCTTTCAAATCCAGGACCGTTGGAATGGAGATATAGTCTAAATAAAAACTACCTCAATTTAAATAAAAGCTATCTACAATTCACTATCGGCATTCGAGATGCAAACGGAAAAGCTATTCCTGTGACGTCTGGACAGACACTTCCACTTGCTTTCACTCAGGCAATTGGCAAGACCCTATTCAAACAATTTCAAATATTTTGTAATTCTGTACTAATTGAGGATTCTTCCCCTCTCTATGCATGGAGAAGTATAATCGAGACGGAACTCAATTTTAATAAAGAAACGAAGAATACAAATCTATCTCTCGCAGGATATGCTCATGATACCACGTTTGATGATCCGAAGGACAAGGGTCACATGAAGCGTCGAAGCTGGTTGAATTCCAAAGGAGAGGGACAATTTGCCGCTACTCTCAATTTGAATATGTTCAATCAACCAAGACTTCTGCTCAATTTTATTGATTTCAAGCTCGTCGCATACTTGAATGATCCAAAGATGGTAATCGACTCATTTGAGCTGAATAAGGATAAAGATGCTTCAACAGCAACAAACTACAAATACGAGCTGTTAGATATCAAACTCCTCTTGAATGAATTTGAACTGCACGATTCTACAATGACAAGTATTGAAACGTTGTTAAAACAACACAAAATGATTTCATATCCATTAACGAACGTTGAAATGCGATCATATCATATTCAGGGCAATAGGTTCGATTCGCAAGAGTGTCGCTTACTCACATCTTCAATTCCTAAACGGATCACAGTTTGTCTCGTCGATCCAGAATGCTTCTATGGCTCGTATACAAAATCGTCATTTAATTTTAAACATTTTGACCTGCAGGATGCCTTCCTCGAATGTGAAGGAAGAACTATCCCAGCACGCCCACTAAATTTAAATTTCGAAAATGGAAACTATATGCCTGCGTACCTCAATATGCTGGAAGGAACGGGAATGGGAAGATCCATGATGAACAATGGTATCAGTCGTGACGAATACAAAAACGGAAAGGCTTTCTTTGTCTTCGAAATTTCTTCAAGTTTAGATACTGAAACATTTGATTTGATTAAGCTAGGCACCACAAGTTTTAATCTTAAATTTAACAAAATAACGCCAACTAATGGCTTGTATTGTATCACATTATCGGAATATGACTCTCTTCTATCTTTTGATGAGAATAGACAACCTCACGTCGATGCAATTATGTAAAAAAAAGTATAAATAAAATTATTTATGAACATTGTGAAACACATTCCAAAAAAATAACAAGATAGTGAGAGGTTGCACGAGATAGTCCAGGGGGTTTTAAGCAGCCTTCACCACTTCTTGCTCATAAACTATTCCAGTAATATCCTCTCCTTCCTCATCAACTAATCGATAAACGGGTGGATTTCCTGGGTATGTATATAAAATTTGAAATACTTCATCCGTCCAATTCGATTTGTAACCCCGCCGAAACACACTATCAGGGCGACTCATTCGCACTCTTGTTCCTATTTTATATCGAGGAACCCTTTGTTTTTCTTCCTCCTCCATTCGAGCAACGGCATCTGCCGGTTGTTTCTTTCCAGTGAATACCTCTTCTGGAGTACATTTTATAATACGATGATACGATTTATTTATTCCGTCAACAATCTTCTTGCCAGCGTCAAGCCATTTTACGGTTCCGGAAAATGTAAAATATTTGTACAGCCTTGTCTCCCAAGTTCTATTAAAACGTTCAACTACAGAGCATTTTATATCAGATTCAGGATGAATAAGGTTAATGAAACGACTTTTTAGATAATCCTTCACGATAGAGTTCGAATATTCTCTGCCTTTATCTGCAACTAAGAAAGCCGGATACATACCAACTTTATCAAACGTAGTCCTTAGAGCTTCTGCTACATTTTCCCCAGTCTTTCGTTTTATTGGAATGCAGAAGGAGAATCTGGAGAATAAATCGATCATGATAAGTGCGAATCGAAATCCCTTATTGCTTCTTGAATACGAAGAGATATCGATGAGGTCCGTCTGGACATGAGAGAAAACATAAATTCCATAAGTTTTGCGTCTAGGAAATTTATATCGTATTTGTTTATGTCGAGAATAAACATTTTGTTTTTCTAAAAAATTAGCAACTGCCTTTGCAGACTTTTTACTAGCTTTTTGCAAAGGACCAGCTGAGGTGAAGGCTGTAGGGTTGTCCAAATCATAAAATAATTTGTTCATGACTATTTGTATTTTACAAGACACTAATCATTTATGTACTTTATTCATTTCCACAATTTAATATACAACCGTTTACCTCCAGTTCCTTTTGAAGGTGTGCCTTTGTAGGACGCATGAATGAGGGAATATTATCGTCATTTAGAATCGAAGACCTGCGACTGACACGTGGCGTATCAACGGTTAGAATAGGGCCCTTATTTTCAGGTATTTTCACAGTCTTTTTCCTTCCCATTGTCTTTGCAGATTTTTTCAAGCTTTCAGGAGTTGTTATTTTCTGATCAAAACTCTCTTCTACAATATCAGGGATATCTCGTGTAATACTTCTCTTATTTTTACTCACATTTGTTACACGAGGAGTTCTGCTCTTGGGAGTTCTAGGAGTAGAACGCTCACGAGGACGTGATGGTCGAGATAAGGGTGCCTCTTCTTCGGTAGCATCTGCTGTTAAATTATTATTTCTTTGAAATTTGTCATTCTTCCAATACTATCCTCCAGATAGCGTGACTTGGCTCGACTATTCAACGATTTACTAGCCAAAATGTTTGCAAGTTTGTCTTCCATCTGTATAGCATCAGCTTCTTTGCGAGTAACAGCAACAAAGGGTTGAATACGTGTTGAATACTTCATTTTCTCGCCAAAATAGCACGTACAATGATGAAAATGAAATGAGAAGCAAAGGTAATCAATAAATCTCTAGCCTTTTCAGGATTTCTACACTTGCCAATATAACGAATAATTGGAAGAAATTTGACAATAGAATTTCGTTCTGTGCGATTGAATGGAATCCTATGGATATTAAATAGGACTTCTACTAGACATCCGATTTGTTGCGTAGACGCAGAAGATATTATCCGAACGTTTTTTAGAAGCTTATTTAAAAAATCAATATGGGGCGATACGCAGGATTCCATTATGTCTGAAGTTTGACTTGATATTTCCCTGATTTTTTCTCTCTATATACTGTCAACGTACACAACGGCTTAAGCGCATTCTTATCGCTGGCTTCAACGACGTTATTCTGTCCATTATTAAGTGAAGCGGTCGACTCGTCAGCAGAAGTATTATCCTCGTATGTTTATGTGTCTTTTCATGACGCCTTCGAGAGAAAGTAGTCGAGAAGAGACGATTACAAGAAGGACATTGAAGACTATTATTCGACTGAGCAATAGTATTTGAAGTTGATGAAATATTCTCAGAGGCCATTATAAACACGACCGCACTGTAGGAAGGT
This sequence comes from Pristionchus exspectatus, assembly GCA_911812115.1. Taxonomy (NCBI): domain Eukaryota; kingdom Metazoa; phylum Nematoda; class Chromadorea; order Rhabditida; family Neodiplogasteridae; genus Pristionchus; species Pristionchus exspectatus. Next base: position 1,167,394 of record OU461588.1, on the reverse strand, counting down.
AAGAGTCACAAATGAAATGAAAAATTATGAATTAGATAGTTTCTCACGTAGATATCATCTCTTTTTATAGTTAAAAAAGTTTGGAGAATCGAGTTGAAAGATCTACCTTTATTCATTTCACTTATTACTAATACACAATATCCTCCACACGTATCTTCACTCACATGCTGATGTTTTTTGCGGTTATAATGAACTACAGGAAACCTATTGCAAAATTGTTTAATTTTTTGAACACGAGGCATCCCACCAAAACTATCAAAAAAATGAGCGATTCCATCTAGAACGACAATTGCCTGCCAATGAGTCCCTGCTTTATCAGAACTATCAGTATTTACAATTAAAGAAAATGTGATGGGAAAAATATCAGGCAAGGTATCAGCGGAAAAAACTCCTAGAAAAGAGGGTACATTTTGAAGTAGGGTATTTATTTGGAAACTATTCATTTTGTTTGAAACCAAATGGGTATATAATTCCAGAAATATTAATTCCCTTCTCATTAAATGCCTTATAAATTTTTTTCTCTAATACTGTTTGAATTGAAGTATGCTTTCGTTTTAAATTAAGACGTTCTACAGTTACAGAATCTTTAGACTGAACTAGCTTTTGAAATGTTTCATAGTTGATTATCTCACGGGCATCCGAATCGAGTGAAATTCCTCGTATCTTGATTATATGTGTGATCTCGCCCGTCTTATTGTCAACACACTCCAGAGCGTATTGTTTCGCAATGAAAAAATAAATACATTAGTAAATTTAAAAAGTCATTCATCGCTTACCCACCATATGCCGACCGGCGAATAGTCTTCCCTGGTGTCTCCGAAGCAAGGAAACCAAGTCCATCGCCAATCATTTCTTTGTAGGGTTATTATTACGAGGGACGAGTGCAATTATGGAATCTGAAATAGTAAATGTTTAAAGATTTTACAAAAATACAGACCCGTATCGCAATAATATCCGTAACCGTTAGATAATTCCAATAATTTATAGAGTCGAAGTCTTGCTAGCGAGGTGACGTAGGACGATAATGGCAAATTTGCGAAAGGACTAGATTGAACCTCTTCAATATTTGTAGAAATTGAGACCATGAAGACATCCTCATACAACTTTCGATAATCATTTATCGATGATTGTCTTGTTCTGATGAGTTCACCGAGTTCCTCTTCATTACAGAATATTGTCTTTCGTAAGTGATTTGATTCCGCAAATTTTCCCCATGATTAAAAGAGAATAGATTAGGTGTATGGTTCAAACAATAATCATAATAATATTTAATGAGTAAAAAAGCGTACACTGTTTAATAATAATTTCGATACCAGACGAAGCGAAGCATTATCCTCAATTTGATCAGCGGTCAGTACAATTCCCATAGTTTTCTTATAGTTTTGTAAACATTTTTGTTTGTCCTCGTCACTAACGACCCACGAAGGCCATCCACTTGACTTGATCTTGACAGTGTAAAATGTTTTGACGTATTTTTTAAAAAGAGAGCTCGAGAACTTTTTAAATTCCCAGACTTCTATATATCTTAGGATTAAATATCCCAAGGACAATGCCTTCCTGAATGTAACAGTTAGTTTTTTTTGAAAAAACAAATACAAACTAACCATATCTCATTATGGGTATATGTTCCCGTTATAGCTCTTTCATTATCAGAGTGATTACATGGTTCAGAGGATTTTTTAATTGTGCAAGTACGACATAACGTAAAGACCAATTGCGAATTAACTTTGATAGCTAATAATGGATATCGTAAATTGGACGGAGGTAATAATCGGAGATGGCCGAGTCCTCTCCAACAAAATTCCTTGGAAGGTACTGGAGGGAAGTCTTTCGTAATAATATTAACTGGTCCCACTGGTAGTTCACATTCAGACATAATTGTAGGATATTTGAAAATAATATATTATATAAGTTAGATGAAAATAATTCTTACAATGAATTATAATCTAGATACACGAGTTCCCTCTCCTCATCAGAAGATGCAGTAACCGCAAATGCCTCTGTTCTCCCTCCTCGAATGATATTTAATTGCACGTATTTAATTTTTTAAAATATTACCAGTCATTGCTTTCCTTGGCAGGAGTCGATCCGTCTGAAATAAGATAAATATAGAAAATAATTTGTCTGACTAATCGAACAGTGAAATACAGAAATGAACGGAACGATTTAATATAATACTATATTTATCACATAGATTGCGGAATGGTTCAAACTAGTGGAATGTTTTATTTTCAATACAGTATTTAGCGCGTGCATCGCGAAATGTTTTTTTAAAATTTACTCACCTCACAATCATCGAAGAACGCTTTAAGCGCTTTATCATGTTTTAATTGGGATTTTAAATCACATTCCCACTGAATTATTAATTTATATTTCTGTGATATTTTATTCAATCTATCCATTGTAGCTGCGTATAATGCACCAAAGGTCTGCTGACAATGACTATTGAACCCATGGGCGGGTACACACGAAGGATGACCATGGTACCTATTTTTTTAAAAAATTAATATTAATTAATTAATTAATTATGACCGACCAGCATCCACAGTATTCAACGACGATTTCCTCGCCGGTCTCAAGAGTTGCGAAGCCGTCAACGAATGTAGACAGCGACGGTAACTCGAGTCTCTTTTCTCCTCCATTTCCAACGTGTTGAATATTATATCCCATCGTATGTGCAAGGTATCGAAGCCATTTTATAGCAAGACGTTAAAGAAAAATATTATGACAATTATTAGTTTTATTACTTACTCTGACTGTTGTCTATTATTATGATATCCAGTTTCATTAAAATTGCAAAGAAGTTTGTTAGGGAGATGATCATTGCGTAGAATAAACATTGTATACGACGGAAGGGTTCTAGAATGCGAGAGTGGACACCACGACGTCATCTGCATCATAGCATGACGATATTCGATCAGTCCCATGAGAAGTAGATCGACATCTTTTCGACAATATGATATTAATTCCGGATGAAAGCGAAATATATATGTTTCAGGATCGTGACTGTTGTACCACTCGAGAAATTCTGCTTTTTTCTGTGGTGTATACCCTCCTGGACGATAATACTTCAGACTCGGCAAGCCCTTCATTTCCAGGTCATAATATTTACTTTGACATAGTAGAAAAGGAAAGGTTCCTTTACTATCTACGGACAGACCGAAAGCCTTTTTGAAACTAGCCAAGGGTAGAGGTATGAGATTATAACTGAAAATTAGATGATCATTTTCTCAAAAAATATAACCAACTGACGAGTCTCTAAGGTGAATAGTACATCCGTTATGTGTTACTGATCCGGCAATTATTTTACGGCCCTTAGTGAGAAGATCCGGAATTATTTTCCTTTTCAAGAGACCTTGAACTAGCAAATAATAATCATATTTTCCACCTAAAATTATCAGATTTATAGAGATAGCTCTATTAAATTACCATAATGTGCGAAGACAAGACTATTGTCATGCTCGGGTAGGAACAACCAATCGATAAACGTATTCAATACATCCGGAGATTCTTTGTAGCTGATTATTTTTTCTTTCTCTCCACATGAATCACACGGGGAGTCTTTATCTTCTCGAGTTTGATCAATACAGTTGAAGCAGCACTAAATATAAAATAAGTATCTAAATATATTTAGAAATAAACCTTTCTGGCAACAACGCAGATCGCCACATGCTCATCAAGATATTCGGGCTCCCCATCTTCGTCTTCATTATTTTGCTGAGTTTCGAAATCAAAAGCTAAGACCTTTAGTGTTTTCTCTTTTTCTTTTAATTTTTTCTTTGTAGCTGTAGAAGGCATGCGAGTATAGCACGCGTGCTCTTTAGTAGGCTCGGTAAATCGACAACATCTGACGCAATATCTATTTTTCTGACACGAATGTTCCTGCAAGAAGAGTTAGTATTTTTTTTCTTTAAATTATTTTATCTAACCTCTCCAGGCGGAAGATTTTTAACATTATATAGCCGGTTACATTGAACGCACATGCGGATTAAGTTGCACCTCTTTCCTCCATTATTTAAAATAGCTTTGTGACGAGCAAAACATTGCGGGGAAAGAAAGAATACATGACAGGTTTCACACTGCTTGGAATAATTTTCTCGAGAAGGGCTACAAATTAGTAAACTCGTTCCGCAGCTCCGACAATTTAAAAAACATCGGTGGCTTGTTTTAAACCGCGAGGTATCAAGACAGTTACCACAAAAAAATTTTTGTCCGATTAGCTTTCCTAAATTGTTTGGATATTTAAAGCTGTTTTCATTCTGAAGCAAAAACATATTGCGCTCAGAAGGTGATATTCCACTCCAAACACGATGACATGAATTTCCATCAAGTTGAAATAAATGGAGTCGATATATTCCAACTCCGTATATTTCGTTCAAATTTTTTTGAACTACTTTAACGTCTTCAAGATTGTATTCATCTTTTGTCCCGATGCGTAATTCAGCAATGAATCTTTCCAAAAGTCTTCTTTGAAAATTCGTCCCTTTTTTTGTAAGCTGAAGAATTATGTTTTTTTTTAAAGACTTATAAATAATCACATATTTGCTGATGTTTTGATGGTCTTTCAGTGCGCTAGCATCGACATCAGGTATGAGCGTTTTGTCGATCCCTTTCCATTTTGTTTGGTAAAATGCAATATCTGCCTTAGTTTTCGCGACCACTGAACAATATACAGTTTTATTAATATTTTAAATAAATATATTACTTAAAGGAGGCGTATCACGAACCGTGCGGGCGACTATGCAAAGTGAGGTGAGAGAGCGCGCTCTCCTCACTTTGCATAGTCTCTCGCTCGTTGCCGGTTCTTCAGGGTCATTTGGCACACAGCCAAATGCTCATATCTCAGTTCAAACGAAAATTAAAAACATGGGAGTTTCGGAAATCTGATATGGTTATGGACTGCTACAATGTGACGTTGGCAGATTAGTAACCAAAATATTCATGTTACTCCTCCTTTAAGGCCCAAGGAAGTAAAGTTTTGTCGACCCCGTTTAACTGCGTATGGCACCGTTTGTTACCCGTTGATTGAGATTCTGATGTGAGCGCACAAGTATTGTCAGGACCTGATAATGTTATATATTTTTAAATATGCTTATTTTCCAGGAGTAATTCAAAGTACTTACTTCCATCCTCTGCGCTAGAGTTATCCGCCGAAGTTGGAGGGTCTGCGGATTCTGCGACGACTTTATTTACCATTTCGAGAACAATGGAAGTGATATCGCTATCGGTTACAGTAGACATTAGAGGTGTGAGATGTGTTTGATTTCCAACTGAGGGTGAGGAATGAGAATGTATCCTTCTTTTATAGGAAGACTAAACTGACATGAATGTAGGTCGAGAAGGAGACGTCAATCAAATCCATCATCTATTTTGATATGGGATGGTTGATTTGTGACAGGAAAAAGTTAGAAATCCGTCAATCAAATCAAATAGATGGGATGGTGAGAAATTGTGTAATCGACATCGCTTTTTGATGGAGCGATGCAGCATGTGAAATGACACTTTCCTTCAATCTAGGTCAAAGTGATTACTTCAAGAGCTAATTGTGGATAAATTTGAGATCGAATGAGTTTCACAAAGACATTCTGAGACAGGTGAAACTATTAATCATCTCATTCTAGAGCTTGTCTTCTCTATTATTTGATTGATTGACACCTTCCGTTAATTCTGAGAGTTTACGAACACAACAGGTCCATATATAAGCCATTTATCTGTGAATGAATTCACATTCACCCTCGGGCGAACACGCACTTCACTCTACCTTCAACAAGTTTGAATTTTATATTCTTACAAGACTTTTTCACAAACGTATAGTAATCATTTTCGAATGGTTCGATTCCGTCATTTAGTTCCAATAGAATATCGACAAGTGTAGATAGTTCGATCGTTCCTCCCCGAGTGAAAACAAGAAGCTCCAGAAGTCTAGCAAGACCTTGTCTATTTGTAGGATCAAATGACTGATACAGAGGCAAGCACGCCAGCGTCGACCACTCACTCATCTTTGACTGATCAAATATCACGTTACGGTGCGTTTTATAGGCCCCAAAACTAGTTACAGTATCTTCTCGTAGGTCACCCACTCTCGTATTTTCGTGAAGTCAAAGAGCCACGTCAGTCTGTTGGAAAAGGTGGAAAAGCGAAGACGACGCTCTACAGTATTCACGGATTCAAATTCAAAAATATTCTAGATACAAAATCGAGCATTGAAGATACATTAGTTACTGTAATCAATGAATTTGTTAGCGAATCTGTAAGAAAACTAGACGCCGAATCAAAGAATATCACTTTAGTTCTAAATCATAACGGGCTTAGAGAAGTAGATAAATCATTGTTTTTGAACCTGAACAAAGTCCCAAATGTCGGCGAAAGTGTTCTTTCGTTCCTAGAGAAATTTGCTCAATCTAACTCAAATCTAAACATAACTGATCCGATTGATTTTGATTTTTGGATTAATAATTGAGTATTTATCGATAAATATTTATAATTTAAATGCACGACTATATCCCGACACCATATCTCCCCCATAAGCGATTATTATACGAAATAGTCGTGAGTAGAATTATAAGGCCTTACAAAGTAGGGAAAGGAGAAAACAAATGGGATGAATTGCTAGCGAAGATCAGCAGCTCTTGTTGGAGACATTGGCGAAAAAGATTGAAGTGGGCGATCGTTTGGAAAGCGAACGGAGTGGTTATATCTTGTACAATCACTAAAATGTAAATCGATAATGTTTTTTTTTAAAAAAGGGAAGGAATCGGCACAAAATTTAAACAAAAAAGGATATTAATAAATTAATAATACCTGCAGGTGAGTAAAATTACATTCGGAGATCCAGAAGAGTTCTTGAAAGCCAGCATGCATTCTCTGTAAGTTTTCAAATTTTAAAATCAATATTATTTTAATTGAATTGATTAAAATGATAGATAATAATGAGGAAGAGAAGACTCAATGATAGACAAATCAAAAATATTGAGGGAGAGAAGAGGGTCTAGGGATAGGCAGATGATGGCGTTAGATAAGAGAAGGAGAAGGGAGATGAGAGAAGGAGAAAGGAGAGGCAAAAGCGATGATATTTTTCTAATCTTGTTACTGTTTGAATGATATAAATACATACCGGCAAAGTATGAATGTCACTAGATTGCGAGGGGGCATTGTCCATTGAGCAGCAGACTGTAATATGATGAATTGTTGAAACTCAATTTGGAAAAAATAAGAAAAAATGAAAAATCGATTCATTTTAGAAAATATTTAAAGTTACCATTCTGTAGTTTTTGTTGGCTACAACGTGAGAGTAGGGCTTTCTCTCCAGCGCCGAAGATGACGGAGGGGGGCGACTGTAGTCCTCGTTGCCGTTGTTGTCGGACACGATGGGGGAACGCTTGGTGGTGAATGGAGTAAAGTTAGACATGTCCAGCGGATTGGGCATTCAGTGAGAAGTGTTAATTAGTCTCGACTTTTATACCATGAAAAGACATGTTGTTGGAGAAGGTAGGATATGGATAGTAGTTCCGCCTAGTATGCTGACCTATTTGCAAAGCTGAAGTTGAAAATTAGGTTGACATGTTAACATACGAAGTGACCTAGGGGCTCAGTTCCGGGAGACTCTTACTGAAGTGGTACAATGTTGGAAGAGCGACCTAGATGTATTGAATCAGGCCACATCCTGTGAAACACATTGAGAAGAAATGTGATAATTAGGTTAGTTCCGCTGAAGCCTTGCAATGAAGGAAGTAATGAAGCGGAGGGGGAAACATAGCGCCGACAGGTGCTAAATGGGTCAATCTCGGTGAAGCCTTGCAATGAAGGAAGTAATGAAGCGGAGGGGGAAACATAGCGCCGACAGGTGCTAAATGGGTCAATCTCGGTGAAGCCTTGCAATGAAGGAAGGAATGAAGCGGAGGGGGAAACATAGCGCCGACAGGCGCTAAATGGGTCAATCTCGGTGAAGCCTTGCAATGAAGGAAGGAATGAAGCGGAGGGGAAACATAGCGCCGACAGGCGCTAAATGGGTCAATCTCGGTGAAACACATCTGAGAGGTGGATGTTTCAGTTCCTGGTAGTAGTTCGTGTAACTGAAAATGTGAATTAGGTCATGTGCAATGTAAAATGTAAGTTGTCGCGAATAGAGAAGATGTGAATTAGGTTACACCGTGAAGAATATTGGCCCATCAAAGTTAGAGTTCTATGAAGTGACTGCTAGGTATGACCCACTTCGAACTTCCTCTTCCATAAGAGTATAAAATACCCTTCCTCAGAGTAATCACCCCTTGTAGAGTATTCTATAGTTCCTGCGACCATGCCTCGACGAGTGTTCAAGCGAATCCTCCCCGACCGTTCTGCCGACTGGTCTATCTTCAAGAAGTCTGCAAGAGGTTAGTCAGATTATTGTAGCTGCTGATTAGTTTGCAACTTTAGATAACGAAGAGATTAATAAACCTCCCGAGACTGACATTTATACTGAGAAACTACCCAGTGAAATGTGGAAGGGAATTATTAATCTTCTCGACGCCAAGTCGAAAAGACAATTGAGAAGAGTTAATCGTAGATTAAATAAACTAGTAGACTTCAATTATAATCTGCTTTCTGAGGCTGATGTGTACATTTCTGAGGTTAGTGAAACACAACTGATCTTGTGATGAAAATATTTTAGAAAAGTTTGATTGTGTCTTATACGAAAGAAGGACGTACTGAGAAATTTAATTCTGCGCATAATTCTTTTTCTCAAAAAGAAGTGAAGAAGATGTCGCATGCCTTGAGAAAAACGATTGTAAATAAAGCCTGGATAGATTTGCATCCTGTAAGTGAGAATAATAACTCTAGAAATGAGCGGTTACATTTTCAGATGAGAATCTCTTTTCCAAAATTGAGAAACCTGCTTAGATTTATGGGAAGGGTGTTTGCCGCTTGTCTTACGGAAAATGCTACTATTACAATAACTCATGCTTCTACTTTGAATCTGCCTGTCAATGTTTAGTAAGTTTTGAAATGATCTATTTCCGCAATGAACTTTCGATTTAGTAATTTTCTGTGGAAGCGCATTTCTGGAAAAAGGAGAAGGCTTATTTTTCCTTTTGTCCAACACACTAATAGTTATCGTCGTATGATCAATTCTGCTTGTAAATATAATTATACCTATTTGGAGATTCGATATTGGGTATGGGGGGGTATATTTGACAAATTTAAATTGTTATCCAGATTTTGGGAAGTACATTTGCTCATATGAATTGGATCACTCCCGATTTTCATCTAATGGGACCTAAAAAAACTGGAAAGATCGATCATCTTTTAATTATTCATCCTAAGCGAACTGTCGGCAGGAACTATGTCTCTAATTTAATTTCGGTAATGGAATGCAATCCTTAAATAAATATAATATTATAATTTTCAGTTTATACGGACAGGAGGATTTAAGTTTGGGATATTCGAGTTCATAATCGATAGTAGTATTACTATACTTCAACTGCGCAGTTTCTGCGCACCTGAAGTATATTTTCCAGAAAAATTCAAATCTCATAATTTGCGGGAAGAATTTTCAATTTCCCAAGAAGAATTTCAATGCCAATCAATCTGACAGGCAGAATTTCCAAAGTCAATCAAATGCCAGGAAGAATTTTCAAAGCCGATCTGTTTGCCATTCGGGCAGAATTTCATCCATTCAATTCAAAAATCGGGAAAAATATTTTCACCCGCAATTGATGTAAATATTCCAGAAACATTCCATATTTTGAAGAATTTCTTTGCCAGCCAAGCAATCGGCCAATCCCATCGCCATTTCAAAAAATGCTAAATTTTACGTTAAATTTCAACGTCAAGTCTTTAGGATAGAACCAATTTATCAAGGTTTTATTTTCTCAACATAATAAACAATCGAATCATCAAAAATATTGGTACACAGCCGTCTATCGTCCCTTGTCGTTGGATGGAGATCGACCATCAAATACCCCCATGGTTGAGATTTGACCGCATCTTCGTAAGCCTCCAAGAAATAGTTTGATTTACCGGGAAAAATCTGCCTGGCAAAGTTTTGGATCTGAAGATTGTCTCCAGTTGACTTAGTAAGGCAAATGTAGGTGCTATTAGCCCTAGCCGTCCTCTCTTGAGCGAATAGGGATTGAACAATATTGATTATAGAGCAATTACAATGATGACCCACACGAGTAAACAAATTGTTTAGTTCACTCTTATGCTTGGCATAGTATGACATGAGATCATCTAATATCAAGAGCTTATGTCCATTTCCTTCCAACATTTGCATGTCTGGTGGTCCAGAATGAAGTTCAATCTTTTCATGCTTTGGAAAGTCTCCTGTATCGATTCCATAGCACCAGATTATTCGATCAATCGGCTTATCAAACATCTTAGCCTCATTTTCCAATATCTTTCGCAATAACGTCGTCTTTCCAGTTTGAGTGGCGCCCGAGCAATATAGCAGGCATGGAGTCTTTATAATAAACTTATCGTCTGGCATGGCGATCAAATGATTCAAGTAACTCGAACCAAGCAGTCTTCCCTATTTATTATTTTCCAACTGGTTGTTGTTTCAGTCTGTATAATAACAGCGTTAATCAATATCACGCTACTTTCGAACAGCGATCCTTTCTGGCTTGGTCTACTTTCTAGTTGTCTAGCCTTAATTATCCCATTTCCAATTGGTCATGACCGAATTTTTCATAACTCTGCCGTCGAACGTTCCGGACCACCCGAGAACTCCAGCTCGTCATTTCTAGTTCGCCTACCGGAACCAATCAAACTGAAAACTGAAAAATGGAAATGTGGTCTCGCAGAAATTATTTACACAAATAGTTTCGAAAATGTCCCTGATCCGCTCAAGTTTACAGCAATTAACAAAAATGGAACTAGGACTGATTATTTTCTTCCACCTGGAAATTATCGAGACGCGTTAGCGCTTGTTGATTCGCTGTCTTCTGTCACTTCAAGTAGGCGTAAACGTGAGGCAGAGAAAGATGACAAACCAAAGACGGAGGAAGAGGAAAAGAAGGAAATGCAAGAAAAGGTTAATACTGGAAATGTTCGCCCTGCCACTGCCGAGGAAATTGAACAATTGCTGGCTCGAAAAAAGGCCAGAATTGATAGGAAAGCAGCGGGACTAGTAGTATCTTCAGCTTTAGCCACAGATCTTTCCACTCCCATTCCTCCTCCTTCTCAACCTTCTCAACCTCCTTCTCAACCTCCTATGCCATCAGAACAACCTCCTGTTATAACACCACAACCGCCTACGTCAACTACAACAAGCCAGCCCTCCACTAATGTCACACCCAAGCCCGATAAAATCGAGCCAAAATTCGGAGACATGTTTGATGGATGGTTCGACAAGTTTGTCAAGCATTCAGATTCTTCTAATGCAAAAGTAATCAAGAGCGCTAAACAGATGACTGATAGTTTGATTGAGGAGAACAAAAAACTTCAAGCACTTATGCAAAATTCCATTCATTCAGCTAAAGAAAATACCTCAACCGCTGTCAAAGAGGAGAAGAATAATTCAGTGAAAATCGAAGACGGATTGAAGAAGAATACGGATGCTCTTGTAGAAGAAAACCAGAAAATTCAAGCGCTTATCAAAGAGAGCATTGCTATTCAAAAGGCGAATGCTGCCGATTCCAAAAGAATTGCCAATTCAGCAAACGTTCGTGGATTTTCGCTTGGTAGTGCCCAAGAGCAATATTCAAAGTTTGGATTTTCTTTTGATTTTGATCCTCTTTTACATAGGATAATTATCTATGTTAACAAGAACGTACTCCAGGGCGTGGAGCTCTCTCAAGAACTAGCCTATCTTTGTGGATTTTCTTCACAGCCCGATCAAGAAGTGCTTATGCTTGACACATACAAGAACATTGCCACATATTCAATCGATTTCAACAACAACTTGTCGACAATCTTAGTATATGCAGATTGCATTCAACCTTCAATAGTAGGGAATTGCAAATCTCAACTTCTTCGCATTATTCCCACGTCGGACCAGTTGTCAACAATTTCAACAGTTTTCAATCCTATTCAACATTTACCCATCAATAAGGAAATTATTGATACGATTAGAATTAACATTCTGGATGGATTTGGAAAACCTATAAAGTTCAATTTCGGTACGACCATCTGTACTTTACATTTTGTCAAAATCAAGTCGTAATGTCAGCCTAAAATTGTTCAGAAGTCTTTGACTATGATAAAGTTGATTTCATTAATCTGTTAAAAAATAGCAAACAGATTGGAGGTAGATTCGTTGGCTTTCGAAACCAAAGAGGTCGAGGGATTGCAGGAGTTGTTAAACGACTTCGAATTGCAATTCCCTCGTTCCTGGAATCGCCAGTCGGCAAACAAGTCACGCAAGCAGCGACAAGTATAGCTAGCGATATGATTCATGGTGCGGCAGCCTCAGATGCATTTAAGCGGGCAGGTAGACGGACCATTCGCAATCTAACTGGTCTTGGCAGTCGTAAAAGACCCATTACTTCCTCAATTCCTACTGAGAAACGGTCGTATTTCATTCCTGCTCCATAATGCAAAAAATATTCAATTCTAAATCTAAAAAATCAACCGTTCCCGAGCTTGACCTCTTTAGCATTCCCGACACTTCAGTTGGTGTAGTAAATAGTCGATATATTGAATGCCCTTTATCGAATTCAATTTCTACGGGTACCACACAAGGTCCTATTGAGTGGAGATACAATCTTCAAAAGAATTTCCTCAATCTTCAACGTAGTTATGTTCAGTTCACCATTGGTATTAGAGATAAGGATGGCAAAAAGATAAAAGTGGACGCAGGCCAGACTCTTCCACTTGCATTTTGTCAAATGATCGGCAAGACCCTCTTCAAAGAATTCCAAATCTATCTGAATGGAATTTTGGTTGAAAGCTCTTCACCGCTGTACGCATGGAGAAGTATCATCGAGACTGAGCTCAACTTTGACAAGGAGACAAAGAATAGCACTCTTTCCCTTGCTGGATATGCATCAGATGATAAGATTAACGATCCAGCTTCGTCTGGTTATAAACGAAGATGGGTTCAAAAGGATGGAGAAGCACAATTCGCTGCGACTCTTAATCTTAATCTTTTCAATCAACCTCGCCTTCTCCTGAATTATGTCGACTTTAAGCTCATTGCCTATTTGAATGAGCCTAAATTTGTCATCGATTCTCTCGAGTTGGACACAGACAAGAAAAAGCCTAACGATCAACTCTATACCTATGAAATTCTGGATATGAAGTTACTTCTTCACGAGTACGAATTACATGACTCGGCTTCCCTGGCAATTGAACAACTACTCAAACAAGAAAAGATGATCACCTATCCTCTTACAAACATTGCCATGCGCAGTTTCTACGTGGCTCCAGGACGATTCGACACTCCAGAATGCCGTCTGCTCACCTCGTCACTTCCTAAAAGGATCGTAATGTGCATGGTCGATGCACAGTCATATCTCAGCTCCCATGCCAAGACGCCATTCAACTTTAGACACTTTGATGTCAAGGAAGCGTTCATCGAATGTGGTGGAAGAACCATTCCTGCTCGTCCTCTCAATCTCGATTTTGAAAAGGATCGATACATGCCCGCATATCTCAACATGTTGGAAGGAACAGGAATGGGTCGATCTGTCGATAACAACGGAATAACCAGGGAAATGTACAAGAACGGTAGTGCCTTCTTTGTTTTTGAATTGTCTTCGAGTCTGGATTCGGAAACTTTTGACTTAATCAACCTGGGAACCACAAGTTTCAATATCAAATTTAATAAGGCAGTTCCCGATCAAGGCTTGTATTGTATCCTCCATTGTGAATATGACTCTCTGCTCACCATTGACGATAATCGTGTACCCCATGTAGATGCACTGATGTAAATAAAGATTTTTTATTGAACAGTTCTAGTTATTACAATATAAATATTATGCAGCTCTGACGAGCTCTTGTTGATAGACAATTCCCGATATTTCCTCTCCAAATTTGTCAACTAGTCGATAGGTTGGTGGAGAACCAGCCAAAGCTTGAATGATTTGGAAGACTTCATCTGTCCAACCCGATTCGTAACCACGACGGAATGCCTTATTCTGATGACTCATTCGAACCATTTCTCCTACTCTATACTTTGGTTCCTTCGAAGGTGATGGTGAAATTTCGGCAGGTTCATTTTCTCCGGAAAATACTTGTTGTGGAGTACACTTGATCATTCTATGATATGAATTATTTATGGCGTTGGTCAATTTGCTAGCAACATTTATCCATTTCTTTGTTTTATTTGCCGTTAGATATTTGAATAAGCGTGTCTCCCACGTTCGATTAAAGCGTTCAACCATTGCACATTTGATATCTGAATTTGGATGAATGAGAGCAATGTGCCGAGATTTTAAATAATCTTTCACTGACGAGTTGACGAATTCTCTGCCGCGATCTGTCAGTAGGAAAGTTGGATACATTTTTAACCGTTCAAATGTATCTTTCAATGCGCTTGCCACTTGCTCCCCCGTTTTGCGATGAAGAGGAATAGTGAACGCAAATCTTGAATGACAATCAATCATGCTAAGACAGAAACGACATCCTTTGTTCTGTCGAGAGAAGGAACTAAGATCGATCAAGTCTGCTTGAACATGAGAAAATACAAAATCGCCTCTTGTCTGTCGACGAGGAAACTTGTAACGGACTTGTTTATGTCGAGAATATGCTGACTGATTTTCTAGGAAACGCTCAACTTTGCTGACGGACTTTTTACTAGCCTTTTGCAATGGTCCAATAGACGAGAAGGCTGTTGGTTCTTTGAGATTGTAATACAATCTGTTTAACATACTAGATATTAATGAAATTATTTTTATCAGGTATAAAACTACAACTTAAATCCAAGCCCGAATGTAAAGCCTTGATCCTGATCCCTTTTGCCTTCTCGTCGGTTGTCTAGGCAACATGTAGCTAGGTATTTGCAAATTCTTCAGTTCCCTAGTTTCTTTCGCGTTTGGCTTGTCCACCTTCTTGACTGATTTTTTGTTCGCACTCCTTATTACTGGATTATTCGTAGGTGAAAATCCCAACGTCTCGTCGTCCCAAACTAGAGATGGAGTGAGTGTTGGTCTTGGAGCTCGAGTAGGAGTGGTTCCCTCGACAGGCTTAGCGGGAAGAACTTGCGAAGGTTGTTCGTATGACGGCGGTTGATAATTATAATTTTGGATGACTTTAAAATCATCAATGTATGGCTGGCGTGCCGGGGAGTAAAAGTCAATCAGTGGAGGAATTTCGTCAGCTGTAGAATCGGATCGTTCATCCTTTAATTCATTCTCCCTTCTAAAGTTGATATGACGAGCCAGACGATCTTGATACAATCTCATTTTTAGATGAGGGTCAAGGTCTTTGCGTTGAATAATGTCATCAACTCTTCTTTCCATCTCAATGGCATTTGCTTCTTTTTGTGTGACAGCAACAAACGGCTGAACTCGGGAAGTATACTTCATTTCGATGACAATACAGCTTGTACAATGATGCGAATGAAATGATGGGCAAACGTCAACAATAAATCTCGGGCCTTATCAACGTCTCTACACTTTCCAATGTAACGAATGATTGGTAAAAATTTGACAATATCGTTTCGTTCGGAACGGTTAAATCCAATTTTATGAATGTTAAAAAGTAGTTCTACAAGACAGCCGATTTCTGAATTGTTTGCTAATTTAATGGATTGTCGAGTATGACGAAGTACTTTTAGTAGGAAGTCCGTATGACGGGCAATGCGATTGTTCATGACGATTTGACTTGGACTGAAATCGCTCCGCTGATTGGGCTTTTGTAGACGTTGAGATTGCAGACTAGAAGGTCTTCGGTCTGTTCCTTTGGATCGACTGGGGGTAGGACGTCGGAAGGAAGATGGACCTTTTGATGACGTTTGCAGGAGAATGTCGACGAGAATATACGATTACAAGCAGTACAGTAGAGTCTTGGATGTTTTTCGCAATAATGACTGGCAAGATCGTCGACTTGAATTTGACAGATTTTACAGAGCGATGGCATAACACAACAGCTCACGACCACTGCAGAGAGGGTAAATGAAATGAGAAGTTCCGTTCTAGGTACTTTCGTACATAACTATCGTCTCTTTTTATACGATGAAATGTTGAGACTACCGAGCGGAAAGATTTTCCCTTGAATAGCATTTCATTAATAATAAAAATGCAGTATGCGCCACAAGTAATTTCCTCTATCTGCTGATGTTTTTCCCGATTGAAATGACAACTTTTGAATTGCTCGCAGAATGACCGAATAGATTTCACCTGTGGAAGTCCACCAAACGAGTCAAAATAATAGCAAATACCGTTTTGCACGACAATAGCTAGCCAATGAGTACCATTATTATCTGAGGAATCAGTATTCACAACTAGGCCAAAGTTTTTTGATTTATCAATTATCAAGGGCAGGCAATCTGCTGGAAAGACTCCCTGGGAACATGAGATAGTAATGAGCTAATGTCAAGAGAATCCATAATCAAGTTATTTATCGGTTATTATACTTGCATTTAACAATTCCGTCGATTACTATAAATGAAATACTACGGCAATTATTTTGAATAAATGTCGTGATATCCTTATGCTGAATAGTTTCGTTGATATCGCTTAGAAGTTCGGTCAGACAGCCGATTGACATTGGTCCTTGACGAAGGAAAATAATAAGTTCGATAAGTCTTGCCAAGCCAGAAGATTCATCGGGATGAAATGTCTTGTAAACGGCAGTGTACGCAGGGGAAGAGATCGAAGGAGAAGTCCAACCACTCATTGCCAAGTTTGATTCACTGACTGAACTCACTAGTAAACCGTGGAACTTATAGTCCCTTCCAGCTTTCGACTTATGCTAACCGATTCAAGATTTCTATGAAGAATGAAGCAATACGCCAACAAAGCGAGATTTGCGAGAGTATTGACAAAAGTGAATACTTGGAAGAATATGTTTGATTGAAATCTCACAGGTAAGTTATCATATGAAGAGTAGACTTTGCCCCCATGTTTGAAAAATATTACTTTTGTGACGTTATCGAAAAGATATCCTTGAATATTCTCGAGAAGTCTTATTTGATTCTCTTTATTGATGTGGAATAGAGTGTCATGCTCAAATACAAACGATTCTTCATCGTTTATCCATTCTTCGCTTGCTTTCGCAAGGCAACAGCCTGCTAGTAGAAGAACAATGATCATTACTGATTGTTGAAAGGCTGAATTGAAAATTTATAGTATTAAATTATAGCGGCGATAAATTGCTTGTCAAAGTAATCAAATTGATGTCCTGTACAGGCAAAATGTTGAGAAAAAATCAATTATGGAATATTTAATCAGATTTCAATCGACTCGTGACCACTAGTCATTGCTGGCCGTACTCACATTGATGAGAAAGAAGATTGATACCCATATCGTGATATTTCATCGAACTTTTCATCGTTGAGAAGATTCTAGGATTCAGAATCCAATTTTTCACATTATACCTAGATGGTCGTCTTCCCCTTCGCTAACGAAGTGGAACGATACCCATATCGGACTATTTCATCATAACTCACATCGTTTTGGAGAATTAAGGATTCAGAATCCACTGTCGTCGTTCCTCTGATGGATGGCTGTCTTCCTCTTGGAGAAAGAAGTCGAATGATATCTATATCGGGGTAGTTAATCGATGTTTGAATTGTTGAAACGATTCATGGATTCAGAATCCGACATCATCGTTCATCAGTCAGATGGCTGTTCCCACCTTACCGTGCGGAGTAGAATGATATCCATATTGACGTTGTCTGAACAGTTCGAGGAAAATCGATCCGATGTGATTCGTGAAGAGCGTTGAAGTAGAGAGGAATGGGGGAGATGGATGAAGGTTGTTCTGAGTTCTCCTCCAGATCAGTGCCTATTTGTACTCCTTTGAAAAACTCATATTGGAGGGAACATTCCAGGAAAAACTGCTTAGGCGAGGTAAAACTGAAAATAAAACTTGGTAAGAGAGCTAAAAATAGTAACATTGCAAGGAAAACTGCCTAAGAGGAGTAAAACTGAAAATAAAACTGGGTAAGAGAGCTTAAACTAGAAACATTGCAAGGAAAACTGCTTGAGAAAAGCAAAACTGAAAATAAAACTGCGTTCGCGAGCTAAAATGGGAACATTCTGATCATTCCAATCAGTCCATCAAAACATACCTGCCGGTATAAAAAGAAGGGAGGAAAGCGAGGACGGGTGTTAGCCAAGGCAAATTCTCTGGGAGGAGGGAAGGTGAACGGCGTGAAGGAAAGGGCTGGCGGGTGAAAGGGAAAGTGCGAGGGAAAGGATGAGTGAAAGGAGTCAAGGAAGTGATCCTCACTAGGAGAAGATCGCGGAATAACCTTCTGGAATATTGGCTTTTGCGAGTATGTAGTATGCAGACCAAGAGCCATCATTCAATTGCGGCAATATTTTTTGAAATGGCCATTGGCCTGGCCGATTGCATGGCTGGCAAAGAAGTTCTTCAAAATATGGATTTTTTTGGAATATTTACTTCAATTGTGGGTATGAGAATATTTTTTCCCGATTTTCAAATTGAATGGATGAAATTCTGCCCGAATGGCAAACAAATTGGCTTTGAAAATTCTTCCTGGGAAATTGATTGGCTTTGAAAATTCTTCCCGCAAATTATGAGATTTGAATTTTTCTGGAAAATATACTTCAAGTGCGCAGAAACTGCGCAGTTGAAGTATAGTAATACTACTGACAACCATTCCAATAATAGCGTCGCATAACCAATTTTCGGAGTTGGGCGGGGCGAGCACACCGCAACCACGGATGCCTGCTGTCGGAGTGCGAATGTACATGAAAACTCTATTTTTTTAGCTTTTCGGCAGATTTTAAGAGAATTGAAATAGTTTGCTTGATGTTGAGAGTGGGCAAATCTTCAGCGGTCAGCTCGTACATCCTCTGAAAAGGTCTCAATTGAAAGTAGGTTGTGATTACTGATGAAGATGAATGATTAAGTTACGAGTTCTCACCTGATCAGAAGGGTCCTTTCGGATAGAACCACTCGAGCACAGAAGATGAATGGCCCATGATAAGAGCCTTTCGGCGTCTACTTGCACCTTGTATTCCACTAAGTGATTGGGTTCGAGTTGGAAGGAGGGGGCAAGGTAGGAGAAGTTATGGTAGGCAGAAAGGGCAGCAATGAAGACTTTGCGATGCACATTGATGTACCAGTCATCGTTTCTCTCGGTGACTGCGCCTTTCGTTGTCGGATGGAATTGAGAAGACAGAGTGCCGCCGGATCTCTCGGTGAGCAGTCCGGGACCGAAGATGGGCTCGAGCGATACAGGCCCTGCAAAGGGGATTCATTTGTTGAAAATGTTTATATTATTGGTTGGGTCAGAAAATATTTCGGTTCAAAACCACTCTACTCACCGTCATCGGTGAGTCCTGGTTTTCCCTTAGTGCACAATGGGCAATTGAAGAGTTGGGAGACCACTTTGGCGAATGGGTCATAATCATAGAGTAATTGTTCTCCAGCAGCAATGTCTCGTTTTGCAACGAAAATAACAGTCTGCACGTGCCGATCGTTAAACTTGAGGACACATGCACGTGCAGCGACGTTGCAGTGTTGAGGGCATTTGGAATGGTTCATATATCGTCCCAGTACAGCCACTCCTCGATGAGTCCGACGGTGACCCTCAATCAGCGCCTTGCTATGGACTGAAAAGAATTTTATTTAATCATGAAGTAAATTAGCGCTCAATACTAGTTGATTTCTTTCCTCGGTTAACGCTACTAGGACTTCAAAAAATTTAAACTATTAGGAACAATAGCTCTATCACTTTTTTCATAAAAAGCTTGTATTATTCGAATGATACATCATGGACTACTTCTTACATGTTGACACTTCGTAGTGGTAGTCCTCCATTATTGATAGAAGAGAGTGTTTCAGTTTTCTGTTGACACTTCGTAGTGGTAGTCCTGCGTTAGAATACGATAATGGGCTTGGTGATTCATTCGCACGGTGGCATAGTGCATGGGTGGCCTCGGTCAATCAATAAAATAGGGCCCAGACTAGCCTGGTAATGCAGTTTTTTGAACAATTTGATTCTACGGAAGCTATTCTGCGGCTCTGACCGAGTGGTCACCGACTCTATATGAGGCTCTCTATAAACCGACGAGCTGTGCGATTCATTCGCCATCACATTTTTGAGTGATTTCGAATTTTCCTACGGTGTAAAATATCATTGGTTCACTCATTTGAGCATAGTTATGATCATTGGGGTGCGTTAGAATACGATAATGGGCTTGGTGATTCATTCGCACGGTGGCATAGTGCATGGGTGGCCTCGGTCAATCAATAAAATAGGGCCCAGACTAGCCTGGTAATGCAGTTTTTTGAACAATTTGATTCTACGGAAGCTATTCTGCGGCTCTGACCGAGTGGTCACCGACTCTATATGAGGCTCTCTATAAACCGACGAGCTGTGCGATTCATTCGCCATCACATTTTTGAGTGATTTCGAATTTTCCTACGGTGTCAAATATCATTGGTTCACTCATTTGAGCATAGTTATGATCATTGGGGTGCGTTAGAATACGATAATGGGCTTGGTGATTCATTCGCACGGTGGCATAGTGCATGGGTGGCCTCGGTCAATCAATAAAATAGGGCCCAGACTAGCCTGGTAATGCAGTTTTTTGAACAATTTGATTCTACGGAAGCTATTATGCAGCTCTGACCGAGTGGTCACCGACTCTATATGAGGCTCTCTATAAACCGACGAGCTGTGCGATTCATTCGCCATCACATTTTTGAGTGATTTCGAATTTTCCTACGGTGTAAAATATCATTGGTTCACTCATTTGAGCATAGTTATGATCATTGGGGTGCATTAGAATACGATAATGGGCTTGGTGATTCATTCGCACGGTGGCATAGTGCATGGGTGGCCTCGGTCAATCAATAAAATAGGGCCCACACTAGCCTGGTAATGCATTTTTTTGAACAATTTGATTCTACGGAAGCTATTCTGCGGCTCTGGCCGAGTGGTCACCGACTCTATATGAGGCTCTCTATAAACCGACGAGCTGTGCGATTCATTCGCCATCACATTTTTGAGTGATTTCGAATTTTCCTACGGTGTAAAATATCATTGGTTCACTCATTTGAGCATAGTTATGATCATTGGGGTGCATTAGAATACGATAATGGGCTTGGCGATTCATTCGCACGGTGGCATAGTGCATGGGTGGCCTCGGTCAATCAATAAAATAGGACCCAGACTAGCCTGGTAACGCATTTTTTTGAACAATTTGATTCTACGGAAGCTATTCTGCGGCTCTGGCCGAGTGGTCACCGACTCTATATGAGACTCTCTATAAACCGACGAGCTGTGCGATTCATTCGCCATCACATTTTTGAGTGATTTCGAATTTTCCTACGGTGTAAAATATCATTGGTTCACTCATTTGAGCATAGTTATGATCATTGGGGTGCATTAGAATACGATAATGGGCTTGGCGATTCATTCGCACGGTGGCATAGTGCATGGGTGGCCTCGGTCAATCAATAAAATAGGACCCAGACTAGCCTGGTAATGCATTTTTTTGAACAATTTGATTCTACGGAAGCTATTCTGCGGCTCTGGCCGAGTGGTCACCGACTCTATATGAGGCTCTCTATAAACCGACGAGCTGTGCGATTCATTCGCCATCACATTTTTGAGTGATTTCGAATTTTCCTACGGTGTAAAATATCATTGGTTCACTCATTTGAGCATAGTTATGATCATTGGGGTGCATTAGAATACGATGATGGGCTTGGCGATTCATTCGCACGGTGGCATAGTGCATGGGTGGCCTCGGTCAATCAATAAAAGGACCCAGACTAGCCTGGTAATGCATTTTTTTGAACAATTTGATTCTACGGAAGCTATTATGCAGCTCTGGCCGAGTGGTCACCGACTCTATATGAGGCTCTCTATAAACCGACGAGCTGTGCGATTCATTCGCCATCACATTTTTGAGTGATTTCGAATTTTCCTACGGTGTAAAATATCATTGGTTCACTCATTTGAGCATAGTTATGATCATTGGGGTGCATTAGAATACGATAATGGGCTTGGCGATTCATTCGCACGGTGGCATAGTGCATGGGTGGCCTCGGTCAATCAATAAAATAGGACCCAGACTAGCCTGGTAATGCATTTTTTTGAACAATTTGATTCTACGGAAGCTATTCTGCGGCTCAGGCCGAGTGGTCACCGACTCTATATGAGGCTCTCTATAAACCGACGAGCTGTGCGATTCATTCGCCATCACATTTTTGAGTGATTTCGAATTTTCCTACGGTGTAAATATCATTGGTTCACTCATTTGAGCATAGTTATGATCATTGGGGTGCGTTAGAATACGATAATGGGCTTGGCGATTCATTCGCACGGTGGCATAGTGCATGGGTGGCCTCGGTCAATCAATAAAATAGGACCCAGACTAGCCTGGTAACGCATTTTTTTGAACAATTTGATTCTACGGAAGCTATTCTGCGGCTCTGGCCGAGTGGTCACCGACTCTATATGAGACTCTCTATAAACCGACGAGCTGTGCGATTCATTCGCCATCACATTTTTGAGTGATTTCGAATTTTCCTACGGTGTAAAATATCATTGGTTCACTCATTTGAGCATAGTTATGATCATTGGGGTGCATTAGAATACGATAATGGGCTTGGCGATTCATTCGCACGGTGGCATAGTGCATGGGTGGCCTCGGTCAATCAATAAAATAGGACCCAGACTAGCCTGGTAATGCATTTTTGAACAATTTGATTCTACGGAAGCTATTCTGCGGCTCTGGCCGAGTGGTCACCGACTCTATATGAGGCTCTCTATAAACCGACGAGCTGTGCGATTCATTCGCCATCACATTTTTTGAGTGATTTCGAATTTTCCTACGGTGTAAAATATCATTGGTTCACTCATTTGAGCATAGTTATGATCATTGGGGTGCATTAGAATACGATGATGGGCTTGGCGATTCATTCGCACGGTGGCATAGTGCATGGGTGGCCTCGGTCAATCATAAAATAGGACCCAGACTAGCCTGGTAATGCATTTTTTTGAACAATTTGATTCTACGGAAGCTATTATGCAGCTCTGGCCGAGTGGTCACCGACTCTATATGAGGCTCTCTATAAACCGACAAGCTGTGCGATTCATTCGCCATCACATTTTTGAGTGATTTCGAATTTTCCTACGGTGTAAAATATCATTGGTTCACTCATTTGAGCATAGTTATGATCATTGGGGTGCATTAGAATACGATAATGGGCTTGGCGATTCATTCGCACGGTGGCATAGTGCATGGGTGGCCTCGGTCAATCAATAAAATAGGACCCAGACTAGCCTGGTAATGCATTTTTTTGAACAATTTGATTCTACGGAAGCTATTCTGCGGCTCTGGCCGAGTGGTCACCGACTCTATATGAGGCTCTCTATAAACCGACGAGCTGTGCGATTCATTCGCCATCACATTTTTGAGTGATTTCGAATTTTCCTACGGTGTAAAATATCATTGGTTCACTCATTTGAGCATAGTTATGATCATTGGGGTGCGTTAGAATACGATAATGGGCTTGGCGATTCATTCGCACGGTGGCATAGTGCATGGGTGGCCTCGATCAATCAATAAAATAGGACCCAGACTAGCCTGGTAATGCATTTTTTTGAACAATTTGTTTCTACGGAAGCTATTCTGCGGCTCTGACCGAGTGGTCACCGACTCTATATGAGGCTCTCTATAACCGACGAGCTGTGCGATTCATTCGCCATCACATTTTTGAGTGATTTCGAATTTTCCTACGGTGTAAAATATCATTGGTTCACTCATTTGAGCATAGTTATGATCATTGGGGTGCATTAGAATACGATAATGGGCTTGGCGATTCATTCGCACGGTGGCATAGTGCATGGGTGGCCTCGGTCAATCAATAAAATAGGACCCAGACTAGCCTGGTAACGCATTTTTTTGAACCATTTGATTCTACGGAAGCTATTCTGCAGCTCTGACCGAGTGGTCACCGACTCTAGATGAAATGATATAGACTCTAGATGAGATCTCTATAAAATGAGAAAGAGTGCTTCTTTCACGATCTCGAGCTGTTCTCTGAGATCACTCTCAATGAGAAAGAGTGCTTCTTTCACGATCTCGAGCTGTTCTCTGAGATCACTCTCAATGAGAAAGAGTGCTTCTTTCACGATCTCGAGCTGTTCTCTGAGATCACTCTCAATGAGAAAGAGTGCTTCTTTCACGATCTCGAGCTGTTCTCTGAGATCACTCTCAATGAGAAAGAGTGCTTCTTTCACGATCTCGAGCTGTTCTCTGAGATCACTCTCAATGAGAAAGAGTGCTTCTTTCACGATCTCGAGCTGTTCTCTGAGATCACTCTCAATGAGAAAGAGTGCTTCTTTCACGATCTCGAGCTGTTCTCTGAGATCACTCTCAATGAGAAAGAGTGCTTCTTTCACGATCTCGAGCTGTTCTCTGAGATCACTCTCAATGAGAAAGAGTGCTTCTTTCACGATCTCGAGCTGTTCTCTGAGATCACTCTCAATGAGAAAGAGTGCTTCTTTCACGATCTCGAGCTGTTCTCTGAGATCACTCTCAATGAGAAAGAGTGCTTCTTTCACGATCTCGAGCTGTTCTCTGAGATCACTCTCAATGAGAAAGAGTGCTTCTTTCACGATCTCGAGCTGTTCTCTGAGATCACTCTCAATGAGAAAGAGTGCTTCTTTCACGATCTCGAGCTGTTCTCTGAGATCACTCTCAATGAGAAAGAGTGCTTCTTTCACGATCTCGAGCTGTTCTCTGAGATCACTCTCAATGAGAAAGAGTGCTTCTTTCACGATCTCGAGCTGTTCTCTGAGATCACTCTCAATGAGAAAGAGTGCTTCTTTCACGATCTCGAGCTGTTCTCTGAGATCACTCTCAATGAGAAAGAGTGCTTCTTTCACGATCTCGAGCTGTTCTCTGAGATCACTCTCAATGAGAAAGAGTGCTTCTTTCACGATCTCGAGCTGTTCTCTGAGATCACTCTCAATGAGAAAGAGTGCTTCTTTCACGATCTCGAGCTGTTCTCTGAGATCACTCTCAATGAGAAAGAGTGCTTCTTTCACGATCTCGAGCTGTTCTCTGAGATCACTCTCAATGAGAAAGAGTGCTTCTTTCACGATCTCGAGCTGTTCTCTGAGATCACTCTCAATGAGAAAGAGTGCTTCTTTCACGATCTCGAGCTGTTCTCTGAGATCACTCTCAATGAGAAAGAGTGCTTCTTTCACGATCTCGAGCTGTTCTCTGAGATCACTCTCAATGAGAAAGAGTGCTTCTTTCACGATCTCGAGCTGTTCTCTGAGATCACTCTCAATGAGAAAGAGTGCTTCTTTCACGATCTCGAGCTGTTCTCTGAGATCACTCTCAATGAGAAAGAGTGCTTCTTTCACGATCTCGAGCTGTTCTCTGAGATCACTCTCAATGAGAAAGAGTGCTTCTTTCACGATCTCGAGCTGTTCTCTGAGATCACTCTCAATGAGAAAGAGTGCTTCTTTCACGATCTCGAGCTGTTCTCTGAGATCACTCTCAATGAGAAAGAGTGCTTCTTTCACGATCTCGAGCTGTTCTCTGAGATCACTCTCAATGAGAAAGAGTGCTTCTTTCACGATCTCGAGCTGTTCTCTGAGATCACTCTCAATGAGAAAGAGTGCTTCTTTCACGATCTCGAGCTGTTCTCTGAGATCACTCTCAATGAGAAAGAGTGCTTCTTTCACGATCTCGAGCTGTTCTCTGAGATCACTCTCAATGAGAAAGAGTGCTTCTTTCACGATCTCGAGCTGTTCTCTGAGATCACTCTCAATGAGAAAGAGTGCTTCTTTCACGATCTCGAGCTGTTCTCTGAGATCACTCTCAATGAGAAAGAGTGCTTCTTTCACGATCTCGAGCTGTTCTCTGAGATCACTCTCAATGAGAAAGAGTGCTTCTTTCACGATCTCGAGCTGTTCTCTGAGATCACTCTCAATGAGAAAGAGTGCTTCTTTCACGATCTCGAGCTGTTCTCTGAGATCACTCTCAATGAGAAAGAGTGCTTCTTTCACGATCTCGAGCTGTTCTCTGAGATCACTCTCAATGAGAAAGAGTGCTTCTTTCACGATCTCGAGCTGTTCTCTGAGATCACTCTCAATGAGAAAGAGTGCTTCTTTCACGATCTCGAGCTGTTCTCTGAGATCACTCTCAATGAGAAAGAGTGCTTCTTTCACGATCTCGAGCTGTTCTCTGAGATCACTCTCAATGAGAAAGAGTGCTTCTTTCACGATCTCGAGCTGTTCTCTGAGATCACTCTCAATGAGAAAGAGTGCTTCTTTCACGATCTCGAGCTGTTCTCTGAGATCACTCTCAATGAGAAAGAGTGCTTCTTTCACGATCTCGAGCTGTTCTCTGAGATCACTCTCAATGAGAAAGAGTGCTTCTTTCACGATCTCGAGCTGTTCTCTGAGATCACTCTCAATGAGAAAGAGTGCTTCTTTCACGATCTCGAGCTGTTCTCTGAGATCACTCTCAATGAGAAAGAGTGCTTCTTTCACGATCTCGAGCTGTTCTCTGAGATCACTCTCAATGAGAAAGAGTGCTTCTTTCACGATCTCGAGCTGTTCTCTGAGATCACTCTCAATGAGAAAGAGTGCTTCTTTCACGATCTCGAGCTGTTCTCTGAGATCACTCTCAATGAGAAAGAGTGCTTCTTTCACGATCTCGAGCTGTTCTCTGAGATCACTCTCAATGAGAAAGAGTGCTTCTTTCACGATCTCGAGCTGTTCTCTGAGATCACTCTCAATGAGAAAGAGTGCTTCTTTCACGATCTCGAGCTGTTCTCTGAGATCACTCTCAATGAGAAAGAGTGCTTCTTTCACGATCTCGAGCTGTTCTCTGAGATCACTCTCAATGAGAAAGAGTGCTTCTTTCACGATCTCGAGCTGTTCTCTGAGATCACTCTCAATGAGAAAGAGTGCTTCTTTCACGATCTCGAGCTGTTCTCTGAGATCACTCTCAATGAGAAAGAGTGCTTCTTTCACGATCTCGAGCTGTTCTCTGAGATCACTCTCAATGAGAAAGAGTGCTTCTTTCACGATCTCGAGCTGTTCTCTGAGATCACTCTCAATGAGAAAGAGTGCTTCTTTCACGATCTCGAGCTGTTCTCTGAGATCACTCTCAATGAGAAAGAGTGCTTCTTTCACGATCTCGAGCGTTCTCTGAGATCACTCTCAATGAGAAAGAGTGCTTCTTTCACGATCTCGAGCGTTCTCTGAGATCACTCTCAATGAGAAAGAGTGCTTCTTTCACGATCTCGAGCGTTCTCTGAGATCACTCTCAATGAGAAAGAGTGCTTCTTTCACGATCTCGAGCGTTCTCTGAGATCACTCTCAATGAGAAAGAGTGCTTCTTTCACGATCTCGAGCGTTCTCTGAGATCACTCTCAATGAGAAAGAGTGCTTCTTTCACGATCTCGAGCGTTCTCTGAGATCACTCTCAATGAGAAAGAGTGCTTCTTTCACGATCTCGAGCGTTCTCTGAGATCACTCTCAATGAGAAAGAGTGCTTCTTTCACGATCTCGAGCGTTCTCTGAGATCACTCTCAATGAGAAAGAGTGCTTCTTTCACGATCTCGAGCGTTCTCTGAGATCACTCTCAATGAGAAAGAGTGCTTCTTTCACGATCTCGAGCGTTCTCTGAGATCACTCTCAATGAGAAAGAGTGCTTCTTTCACGATCTCGAGCGTTCTCTGAGATCACTCTCAATGAGAAAGAGTGCTTCTTTCACGATCTCGAGCGTTCTCTGAGATCACTCTCAATGAGAAAGAGTGCTTCTTTCACGATCTCGAGCGTTCTCTGAGATCACTCTCAATGAGAAAGAGTGCTTCTTTCACGATCTCGAGCTGTTCTCTGAGATCACTCTCAATGAGAAAGAGTGCTTCTTTCACGATCTCGAGCTGTTCTCTGAGATCACTCTCAATGAGAAAGAGTGCTTCTTTCACGATCTCGAGCTGTTCTCTGAGATCACTCTCAATGAGAAAGAGTGCTTCTTTCACGATCTCGAGCTGTTCTCTGAGATCACTCTCAATGAGAAAGAGTGCTTCTTTCACGATCTCGAGCTGTTCTCTGAGATCACTCTCAATGAGAAAGAGTGCTTCTTTCACGATCTCGAGCTGTTCTCTGAGATCACTCTCAATGAGAAAGAGTGCTTCTTTCACGATCTCGAGCTGTTCTCTGAGATCACTCTCAATGAGAAAGAGTGCTTCTTTCACGATCTCGAGCTGTTCTCTGAGATCACTCTCAATGAGAAAGAGTGCTTCTTTCACGATCTCGAGCTGTTCTCTGAGATCACTCTCAATGAGAAAGAGTGCTTCTTTCACGATCTCGAGCTTTCTCTGAGATCACTCTCAATGAGAAAGAGTGCTTCTTTCACGATCTCGAGCTTTCTCTGAGATCACTCTCAATGAGAAAGAGTGCTTCTTTCACGATCTCGAGCTTTCTCTGAGATCACTCTCAATGAGAAAGAGTGCTTCTTTCACGATCTCGAGCTGTTCTCTGAGATCACTCTCAATGAGAAAGAGTGCTTCTTTCACGATCTCGAGCTGTTCTCTGAGATCACTCTCAATGAGAAAGAGTGCTTCTTTCACGATCTCGAGCTGTTCTCTGAGATCACTCTCAATGAGAAAGAGTGCTTCTTTCACGATCTCGAGCTGTTCTCTGAGATCACTCTCAATGAGAAAGAGTGCTTCTTTCACGATCTCGAGCTGTTCTCTGAGATCACTCTCAATGAGAAAGAGTGCTTCTTTCACGATCTCGAGCTTTCTCTGAGATCACTCTCAATGAGAAAGAGTGCTTCTTTCACGATCTCGAGCTGTTCTCTGAGATCACTCTCAATGAGAAAGAGTGCTTCTTTCACGATCTCGAGCTGTTCTCTGAGATCACTCTCAATGAGAAAGAGTGCTTCTTTCACGATCTCGAGCTGTTCTCTGAGATCACTCTCAATGAGAAAGAGTGCTTCTTTCACGATCTCGAGCGTTCTCTGAGATCACTCTCAATGAGAAAGAGTGCTTCTTTCACGATCTCGAGCGTTCTCTGAGATCACTCTCAATGAGAAAGAGTGCTTCTTTCACGATCTCGAGCGTTCTCTGAGATCACTCTCAATGAGAAAGAGTGCTTCTTTCACGATCTCGAGCTGTTCTCTGAGATCACTCTCAATGAGAAAGAGTGCTTCTTTCACGATCTCGAGCTGTTCTCTGAGATCACTCTCAATGAGAAAGAGTGCTTCTTTCACGATCTCGAGCGTTCTCTGAGATCACTCTCAATGAGAAAGAGTGCTTCTTTCACGATCTCGAGCTGTTCTCTGAGATCACTCTCAATGAGAAAGAGTGCTTCTTTCACGATCTCGAGCTGTTCTCTGAGATCACTCTCAATGAGAAAGAGTGCTTCTTTCACGATCTCGAGCTGTTCTCTGAGATCACTCTCAATGAGAAAGAGTGCTTCTTTCACGATCTCGAGCTGTTCTCTGAGATCACTCTCAATGAGAAAGAGTGCTTCTTTCACGATCTCGAGCTGTTCTCTGAGATCACTCTCAATGAGAAAGAGTGCTTCTTTCACGATCTCGAGCTGTTCTCTGAGATCACTCTCAATGAGAAAGAGTGCTTCTTTCACGATCTCGAGCTGTTCTCTGAGATCACTCTCAATGAGAAAGAGTGCTTCTTTCACGATCTCGAGCTGTTCTCTGAGATCACTCTCAATGAGAAAGAGTGCTTCTTTCACGATCTCGAGCTGTTCTCTGAGATCACTCTCAATGAGAAAGAGTGCTTCTTTCACGATCTCGAGCTGTTCTCTGAGATCACTCTCAATGAGAAAGAGTGCTTCTTTCACGATCTCGAGCTGTTCTCTGAGATCACTCTCAATGAGAAAGAGTGCTTCTTTCACGATCTCGAGCTGTTCTCTGAGATCACTCTCAATGAGAAAGAGTGCTTCTTTCACGATCTCGAGCTGTTCTCTGAGATCACTCTCAATGAGAAAGAGTGCTTCTTTCACGATCTCGAGCTGTTCTCTGAGATCACTCTCAATGAGAAAGAGTGCTTCTTTCACGATCTCGAGCTGTTCTCTGAGATCACTCTCAATGAGAAAGAGTGCTTCTTTCACGATCTCGAGCTGTTCTCTGAGATCACTCTCAATGAGAAAGAGTGCTTCTTTCACGATCTCGAGCTGTTCTCTGAGATCACTCTCAATGAGAAAGAGTGCTTCTTTCACGATCTCGAGCTGTTCTCTGAGATCACTCTCAATGAGAAAGAGTGCTTCTTTCACGATCTCGAGCTGTTCTCTGAGATCACTCTCAATGAGAAAGAGTGCTTCTTTCACGATCTCGAGCTGTTCTCTGAGATCACTCTCAATGAGAAAGAGTGCTTCTTTCACGATCTCGAGCGTTCTCTGAGATCACTCTCAATGAGAAAGAGTGCTTCTTTCACGATCTCGAGCTGTTCTCTGAGATCACTCTCAATGAGAAAGAGTGCTTCTTTCACGATCTCGAGCTGTTCTCTGAGATCACTCTCAATGAGAAAGAGTGCTTCTTTCACGATCTCGAGCTGTTCTCTGAGATCACTCTCTGAGAAAGAGTGCTTCTTTCACGATCTCGAGCTGTTCTCTGAGATCACTCTCAATGAGAAAGAGTGCTTCTTTCACGATCTCGAGCTGTTCTCTGAGATCACTCTCAATGAGAAAGAGTGCTTCTTTCACGATCTCGAGCTGTTCTCTGAGATCACTCTCAATGAGAAAGTGCTTCTTTCACGATCTCGAGCTGTTCTCTGAGATCACTCTCAATGAGAAAGAGTGCTTCTTTCACGATCTCGAGCTGTTCTCTGAGATCACTCTCAATGAGAAAGAGTGCTTCTTTCACGATCTCGAGCGTTCTCTGAGATCACTCTCAATGAGAAAGAGTGCTTCTTTCACGATCTCGAGCGTTCTCTGAGATCACTCTCAATGAGAAAGAGTGCTTCTTTCACGATCTCGAGCTGTTCTCTGAGATCACTCTCAATGAGAAAGAGTGCTTCTTTCACGATCTCGAGCTGTTCTCTGAGATCACTCTCAATGAGAAAGAGTGCTTCTTTCACGATCTCGAGCGTTCTCTGAGATCACTCTCAATGAGAAAGAGTGCTTCTTTCACGATCTCGAGCGTTCTCTGAGATCACTCTCAATGAGAAAGAGTGCTTCTTTCACGATCTCGAGCGTTCTCTGAGATCACTCTCAATGAGAAAGAGTGCTTCTTTCACGATCTCGAGCGTTCTCTGAGATCACTCTCAATGAGAAAGAGTGCTTCTTTCACGATCTCGAGCTGTTCTCTGAGATCACTCTCAATGAGAAAGAGTGCTTCTTTCACGATCTCGAGCGTTCTCTGAGATCACTCTCAATGAGAAAGAGTGCTTCTTTCACGATCTCGAGCGTTCTCTGAGATCACTCTCAATGAGAAAGAGTGCTTCTTTCACGATCTCGAGCTGTTCTCTGAGATCACTCTCAATGAGAAAGAGTGCTTCTTTCACGATCTCGAGCTGTTCTCTGAGATCACTCTCAATGAGAAAGAGTGCTTCTTTCACGATCTCGAGCGTTCTCTGAGATCACTCTCAATGAGAAAGAGTGCTTCTTTCACGATCTCGAGCTGTTCTCTGAGATCACTCTCAATGAGAAAGAGTGCTTCTTTCACGATCTCGAGCGTTCTCTGAGATCACTCTCAATGAGAAAGAGTGCTTCTTTCACGATCTCGAGCGTTCTCTGAGATCACTCTCAATGAGAAAGAGTGCTTCTTTCACGATCTCGAGCTGTTCTCTGAGATCACTCTCAATGAGAAAGAGTGCTTCTTTCACGATCTCGAGCGTTCTCTGAGATCACTCTCAATGAGAAAGAGTGCTTCTTTCACGATCTCGAGCGTTCTCTGAGATCACTCTCAATGAGAAAGAGTGCTTCTTTCACGATCTCGAGCTGTTCTCTGAGATCACTCTCAATGAGAAAGAGTGCTTCTTTCACGATCTCGAGCTGTTCTCTGAGATCACTCTCAATGAGAAAGAGTGCTTCTTTCACGATCTCGAGCTGTTCTCTGAGATCACTCTCAATGAGAAAGAGTGCTTCTTTCACGATCTCGAGCTGTTCTCTGAGATCACTCTCAATGAGAAAGAGTGCTTCTTTCACGATCTCGAGCTGTTCTCTGAGATCACTCTCAATGAGAAAGAGTGCTTCTTTCACGATCTCGAGCTGTTCTCTGAGATCACTCTCAATGAGAAAGAGTGCTTCTTTCACGATCTCGAGCTGTTCTCTGAGATCACTCTCAATGAGAAAGAGTGCTTCTTTCACGATCTCGAGCTGTTCTCTGAGATCACTCTCAATGAGAAAGAGTGCTTCTTTCACGATCTCGAGCTGTTCTCTGAGATCACTCTCAATGAGAAAGAGTGCTTCTTTCACGATCTCGAGCTGTTCTCTGAGATCACTCTCAATGAGAAAGAGTGCTTCTTTCACGATCTCGAGCTGTTCTCTGAGATCACTCTCAATGAGAAAGAGTGCTTCTTTCACGATCTCGAGCTGTTCTCTGAGATCACTCTCAATGAGAAAGAGTGCTTCTTTCACGATCTCGAGCGTTCTCTGAGATCACTCTCAATGAGAAAGAGTGCTTCTTTCACGATCTCGAGCGTTCTCTGAGATCACTCTCAATGAGAAGAGTGCTTCTTTCACGATCTCGAGCGTTCTCTGAGATCACTCTCAATGAGAAAGAGTGCTTCTTTCACGATCTCGAGCTGTTCTCTGAGATCACTCTCAATGAAAGAGTGCTTCTTTCACGATCTCGAGCTGTTCTCTGAGATCACTCTCAATGAGAAAGAGTGCTTCTTTCACGATCTCGAGCGTTCTCTGAGATCACTCTCAATGAGAAAGAGTGCTTCTTTCACGATCTCGAGCGTTCTCTGAGATCACTCTCAATGAGAAAGAGTGCTTCTTTCACGATCTCGAGCTGTTCTCTGAGATCACTCTCAATGAGAAAGAGTGCTTCTTTCACGATCTCGAGCTGTTCTCTGAGATCACTCTCAATGAGAAAGAGTGCTTCTTTCACGATCTCGAGCTGTTCTCTGAGATCACTCTCAATGAGAAAGAGTGCTTCTTTCACGATCTCGAGCGTTCTCTGAGATCACTCTCAATGAGAAAGAGTGCTTCTTTCACGATCTCGAGCTGTTCTCTGAGATCACTCTCAATGAGAAAGAGTGCTTCTTTCACGATCTCGAGCTGTTCTCTGAGATCACTCTCAATGAGAAAGAGTGCTTCTTTCACGATCTCGAGCTGTTCTCTGAGATCACTCTCAATGAGAAAGAGTGCTTCTTTCACGATCTCGAGCTGTTCTCTGAGATCACTCTCAATGAGAAAGAGTGCTTCTTTCACGATCTCGAGCTGTTCTCTGAGATCACTCTCAATGAGAAAGAGTGCTTCTTTCACGATCTCGAGCTGTTCTCTGAGATCACTCTCAATGAGAAAGAGTGCTTCTTTCACGATCTCGAGCTGTTCTCTGAGATCACTCTCAATGAGAAAGAGTGCTTCTTTCACGATCTCGAGCTGTTCTCTGAGATCACTCTCAATGAGAAAGAGTGCTTCTTTCACGATCTCGAGCTGTTCTCTGAGATCACTCTCAATGAGAAAGAGTGCTTCTTTCACGATCTCGAGCTGTTCTCTGAGATCACTCTCAATGAGAAAGAGTGCTTCTTTCACGATCTCGAGCTGTTCTCTGAGATCACTCTCAATGAGAAAGAGTGCTTCTTTCACGATCTCGAGCTGTTCTCTGAGATCACTCTCAATGAGAAAGAGTGCTTCTTTCACGATCTCGAGCTGTTCTCTGAGATCACTCTCAATGAGAAAGAGTGCTTCTTTCACGATCTCGAGCTGTTCTCTGAGATCACTCTCAATGAGAAAGAGTGCTTCTTTCACGATCTCGAGCTGTTCTCTGAGATCACTCTCAATGAGAAAGAGTGCTTCTTTCACGATCTCGAGCTGTTCTCTGAGATCACTCTCAATGAGAAAGAGTGCTTCTTTCACGATCTCGAGCTGTTCTCTGAGATCACTCTCAATGAGAAAGAGTGCTTCTTTCACGATCTCGAGCTGTTCTCTGAGATCACTCTCAATGAGAAAGAGTGCTTCTTTCACGATCTCGAGCTGTTCTCTGAGATCACTCTCAGAGAAAGAGTGCTTCTTTCACGATCTCGAGCTGTTCTCTGAGATCACTCTCAATGAGAAAGAGTGCTTCTTTCACGATCTCGAGCTGTTCTCTGAGATCACTCTCAATGAGAAAGAGTGCTTCTTTCACGATCTCGAG
Organism: Pristionchus exspectatus; assembly: GCA_911812115.1. Classification (NCBI taxonomy): domain Eukaryota; kingdom Metazoa; phylum Nematoda; class Chromadorea; order Rhabditida; family Neodiplogasteridae; genus Pristionchus; species Pristionchus exspectatus. The sequence goes on along the minus strand of OU461588.1, from coordinate 1,133,021 downwards.
CTGTTCTCTGAGATCACTCTCAATGAGAAAGAGTGCTTCTTTCACGATCTCGAGCTGTTCTCTGAGATCACTCTCAATGAGAAAGAGTGCTTCTTTCACGATCTCGAGCTGTTCTCTGAGATCACTCTCAATGAGAAAGAGTGCTTCTTTCACGATCTCGAGCTTTCTCTGAGATCACTCTCAATGAGAAAGAGTGCTTCTTTCACGATCTCGAGCTTTCTCTGAGATCACTCTCAATGAGAAAGAGTGCTTCTTTCACGATCTCGAGCTTTCTCTGAGATCACTCTCAATGAGAAAGAGTGCTTCTTTCACGATCTCGAGCTTTCTCTGAGATCACTCTCAATGAGAAAGAGTGCTTCTTTCACGATCTCGAGCTTTCTCTGAGATCACTCTCAATGAGAAAGAGTGCTTCTTTCACGATCTCGAGCTTTCTCTGAGATCACTCTCAATGAGAAAGAGTGCTTCTTTCACGATCTCGAGCTGTTCTCTGAGATCACTCTCAATGAGAAAGAGTGCTTCTTTCACGATCTCGAGCTGTTCTCTGAGATCACTCTCAATGAGAAAGAGTGCTTCTTTCACGATCTCGAGCTTTCTCTGAGATCACTCTCAATGAGAAAGAGTGCTTCTTTCACGATCTCGAGCTGTTCTCTGAGATCACTCTCAATGAGAAAGAGTGCTTCTTTCACGATCTCGAGCTTTCTCTGAGATCACTCTCAATGAGAAAGAGTGCTTCTTTCACGATCTCGAGCTTTCTCTGAGATCACTCTCAATGAGAAAGAGTGCTTCTTTCACGATCTCGAGCTGTTCTCTGAGATCACTCTCAATGAGAAAGAGTGCTTCTTTCACGATCTCGAGCTGTTCTCTGAGATCACTCTCAATGAGAAAGAGTGCTTCTTTCACGATCTCGAGCTGTTCTCTGAGATCACTCTCAATGAGAAAGAGTGCTTCTTTCACGATCTCGAGCTTTCTCTGAGATCACTCTCAATGAGAAAGAGTGCTTCTTTCACGATCTCGAGCTGTTCTCTGAGATCACTCTCAATGAGAAAGAGTGCTTCTTTCACGATCTCGAGCTGTTCTCTGAGATCACTCTCAATGAGAAAGAGTGCTTCTTTCACGATCTCGAGCGGTTCTCTGAGATCACTCTCAATGAGAAAGAGTGCTTCTTTCACGATCTCGAGCGTTCTCTGAGATCACTCTCAATGAGAAAGAGTGCTTCTTTCACGATCTCGAGCTGTTCTCTGAGATCACTCTCAATGAGAAAGAGTGCTTCTTTCACGATCTCGAGCTGTTCTCTGAGATCACTCTCAATGAGAAAGAGTGCTTCTTTCACGATCTCGAGCTTTCTCTGAGATCACTCTCAATGAGAAAGAGTGCTTCTTTCACGATCTCGAGCTGTTCTCTGAGATCACTCTCAATGAGAAAGAGTGCTTCTTTCACGATCTCGAGCTGTTCTCTGAGATCACTCTCAATGAGAAAGAGTGCTTCTTTCACGATCTCGAGCTGTTCTCTGAGATCACTCTCAATGAGAAAGAGTGCTTCTTTCACGATCTCGAGCTGTTCTCTGAGATCACTCTCAATGAGAAAGAGTGCTTCTTTCACGATCTCGAGCTGTTCTCTGAGATCACTCTCAATGAGAAAGAGTGCTTCTTTCACGATCTCGAGCTGTTCTCTGAGATCACTCTCAATGAGAAAGAGTGCTTCTTTCACGATCTCGAGCTGTTCTCTGAGATCACTCTCAATGAGAAAGAGTGCTTCTTTCACGATCTCGAGCGTTCTCTGAGATCACTCTCAATGAGAAAGAGTGCTTCTTTCACGATCTCGAGCTGTTCTCTGAGATCACTCTCAATGAGAAAGAGTGCTTCTTTCACGATCTCGAGCTGTTCTCTGAGATCACTCTCAATGAGAAGAGTGCTTCTTTCACGATCTCGAGCTGTTCTCTGAGATCACTCTCAATGAGAAAGAGTGCTTCTTTCACGATCTCGAGCTGTTCTCTGAGATCACTCTCAATGAGAAAGAGTGCTTCTTTCACGATCTCGAGCTGTTCTCTGAGATCACTCTCAATGAGAAAGAGTGCTTCTTTCACGATCTCGAGCTGTTCTCTGAGATCACTCTCAATGAGAAAGAGTGCTTCTTTCACGATCTCGAGCTTCTCTGAGATCACTCTCAATGAGAAAGAGTGCTTCTTTCACGATCTCGAGCTGTTCTCTGAGATCACTCTCAATGAGAAAGAGTGCTTCTTTCACGATCTCGAGCTGTTCTCTGAGATCACTCTCAATGAGAAAGAGTGCTTCTTTCACGATCTCGAGCTGTTCTCTGAGATCACTCTCAATGAGAAAGAGTGCTTCTTTCACGATCTCGAGCTGTTCTCTGAGATCACTCTCAATGAGAAAGAGTGCTTCTTTCACGATCTCGAGCGTTCTCTGAGATCACTCTCAATGAGAAAGAGTGCTTCTTTCACGATCTCGAGCGTTCTCTGAGATCACTCTCAATGAGAAAGAGTGCTTCTTTCACGATCTCGAGCTGTTCTCTGAGATCACTCTCAATGAGAAAGAGTGCTTCTTTCACGATCTCGAGCGTTCTCTGAGATCACTCTCAATGAGAAAGAGTGCTTCTTTCACGATCTCGAGCTGTTCTCTGAGATCACTCTCAATGAGAAAGAGTGCTTCTTTCACGATCTCGAGCTGTTCTCTGAGATCACTCTCAATGAGAAAGAGTGCTTCTTTCACGATCTCGAGCTGTTCTCTGAGATCACTCTCAATGAGAAAGAGTGCTTCTTTCACGATCTCGAGCTGTTCTCTGAGATCACTCTCAATGAGAAAGAGTGCTTCTTTCACGATCTCGAGCTGTTCTCTGAGATCACTCTCAATGAGAAAGAGTGCTTCTTTCACGATCTCGAGCGTTCTCTGAGATCACTCTCAATGAGAAAGAGTGCTTCTTTCACGATCTCGAGCTGTTCTCTGAGATCACTCTCAATGAGAAAGAGTGCTTCTTTCACGATCTCGAGCTGTTCTCTGAGATCACTCTCAATGAGAAAGAGTGCTTCTTTCACGATCTCGAGCTGTTCTCTGAGATCACTCTCAATGAGAAAGAGTGCTTCTTTCACGATCTCGAGCTGTTCTCTGAGATCACTCTCAATGAGAAAGAGTGCTTCTTTCACGATCTCGAGCTTTCTCTGAGATCACTCTCAATGAGAAAGAGTGCTTCTTTCACGATCTCGAGCTTTCTCTGAGATCACTCTCAATGAGAAAGAGTGCTTCTTTCACGATCTCGAGCTGTTCTCTGAGATCACTCTCAATGAGAAAGAGTGCTTCTTTCACGATCTCGAGCTGTTCTCTGAGATCACTCTCAATGAGAAAGAGTGCTTCTTTCACGATCTCGAGCGTTCTCTGAGATCACTCTCAATGAGAAAGAGTGCTTCTTTCACGATCTCGAGCTGTTCTCTGAGATCACTCTCAATGAGAAAGAGTGCTTCTTTCACGATCTCGAGCTTTCTCTGAGATCACTCTCAATGAGAAAGAGTGCTTCTTTCACGATCTCGAGCTTCTCTGAGATCACTCTCAATGAGAAAGAGTGCTTCTTTCACGATCTCGAGCTGTTCTCTGAGATCACTCTCAATGAGAAAGAGTGCTTCTTTCACGATCTCGAGCTGTTCTCTGAGATCACTCTCAATGAGAAAGAGTGCTTCTTTCACGATCTCGAGCGTTCTCTGAGATCACTCTCAATGAGAAAGAGTGCTTCTTTCACGATCTCGAGCTGTTCTCTGAGATCACTCTCAATGAGAAAGAGTGCTTCTTTCACGATCTCGAGCGTTCTCTGAGATCACTCTCAATGAGAAAGAGTGCTTCTTTCACGATCTCGAGCGTTCTCTGAGATCACTCTCAATGAGAAAGAGTGCTTCTTTCACGATCTCGAGCTGTTCTCTGAGATCACTCTCAATGAGAAAGAGTGCTTCTTTCACGATCTCGAGCGTTCTCTGAGATCACTCTCAATGAGAAAGAGTGCTTCTTTCACGATCTCGAGCTGTTCTCTGAGATCACTCTCAATGAGAAAGAGTGCTTCTTTCACGATCTCGAGCTGTTCTCTGAGATCACTCTCAATGAGAAAGAGTGCTTCTTTCACGATCTCGAGCTGTTCTCTGAGATCACTCTCAATGAGAAAGAGTGCTTCTTTCACGATCTCGAGCTGTTCTCTGAGATCACTCTCAATGAGAAAGAGTGCTTCTTTCACGATCTCGAGCTTTCTCTGAGATCACTCTCAATGAGAAAGAGTGCTTCTTTCACGATCTCGAGCTGTTCTCTGAGATCACTCTCAATGAGAAAGAGTGCTTCTTTCACGATCTCGAGCTGTTCTCTGAGATCACTCTCAATGAGAAAGAGTGCTTCTTTCACGATCTCGAGCTGTTCTCTGAGATCACTCTCAATGAGAAAGAGTGCTTCTTTCACGATCTCGAGCTGTTCTCTGAGATCACTCTCAATGAGAAAGAGTGCTTCTTTCACGATCTCGAGCTGTTCTCTGAGATCACTCTCAATGAGAAAGAGTGCTTCTTTCACGATCTCGAGCGTTCTCTGAGATCACTCTCAATGAGAAAGAGTGCTTCTTTCACGATCTCGAGCGTTCTCTGAGATCACTCTCAATGAGAAAGAGTGCTTCTTTCACGATCTCGAGCTGTTCTCTGAGATCACTCTCAATGAGAAAGAGTGCTTCTTTCACGATCTCGAGCGTTCTCTGAGATCACTCTCAATGAGAAAGAGTGCTTCTTTCACGATCTCGAGCTGTCTCTGAGATCACTCTCAATGAGAAAGAGTGCTTCTTTCACGATCTCGAGCTGTTCTCTGAGATCACTCTCAATGAGAAAGAGTGCTTCTTTCACGATCTCGAGCGTTCTCTGAGATCACTCTCAATGAGAAAGAGTGCTTCTTTCACGATCTCGAGCTGTTCTCTGAGATCACTCTCAATGAGAAAGAGTGCTTCTTTCACGATCTCGAGCTGTTCTCTGAGATCACTCTCAATGAGAAAGAGTGCTTCTTTCACGATCTCGAGCGTTCTCTGAGATCACTCTCAATGAGAAAGAGTGCTTCTTTCACGATCTCGAGCTGTTCTCTGAGATCACTCTCAATGAGAAAGAGTGCTTCTTTCACGATCTCGAGCTGTTCTCTGAGATCACTCTCAATGAGAAAGAGTGCTTCTTTCACGATCTCGAGCGTTCTCTGAGATCACTCTCAATGAGAAAGAGTGCTTCTTTCACGATCTCGAGCTGTTCTCTGAGATCACTCTCAATGAGAAAGAGTGCTTCTTTCACGATCTCGAGCTGTTCTCTGAGATCACTCTCAATGAGAAAGAGTGCTTCTTTCACGATCTCGAGCTGTTCTCTGAGATCACTCTCAATGAGAAAGAGTGCTTCTTTCACGATCTCGAGCTGTTCTCTGAGATCACTCTCAATGAGAAAGAGTGCTTCTTTCACGATCTCGAGCTGTTCTCTGAGATCACTCTCAATGAGAAAGAGTGCTTCTTTCACGATCTCGAGCTGTTCTCTGAGATCACTCTCAATGAGAAAGAGTGCTTCTTTCACGATCTCGAGCTGTTCTCTGAGATCACTCTCAATGAGAAAGAGTGCTTCTTTCACGATCTCGAGCTGTTCTCTGAGATCACTCTCAATGAGAAAGGTGCTTCTTTCACGATCTCGAGCTGTTCTCTGAGATCACTCTCAATGAGAAAGAGTGCTTCTTTCACGATCTCGAGCTGTTCTCTGAGATCACTCTCAATGAGAAAGAGTGCTTCTTTCACGATCTCGAGCTGTTCTCTGAGATCACTCTCAATGAGAAAGAGTGCTTCTTTCACGATCTCGAGCTGTTCTCTGAGATCACTCTCAATGAGAAAGAGTGCTTCTTTCACGATCTCGAGCGTTCTCTGAGCTGAGATCACTCTCAATGAGAAAGAGTGCTTCTTTCACGATCTCGAGCTTCTCTGTTCTCTGAGATCACTCTCAATGAGAAAGAGTGCTTCTTTCACGATCTCGAGCGTTCTCTGTTCTCTGAGATCACTCTCAATGAGAAAGAGTGCTTCTTTCACGATCTCGAGCGTTCTCTGAGATCACTCTCAATGAGAAAGAGTGCTTCTTTCACGATCTCGAGCGTTCTCTGAGATCACTCTCAATGAGAAAGAGTGCTTCTTTCACGATCTCGAGCTGTTCTCTGAGATCACTCTCAATGAGAAAGAGTGCTTCTTTCACGATCTCGAGCTGTTCTCTGAGATCACTCTCAATGAGAAAGAGTGCTTCTTTCACGATCTCGAGCTGTTCTCTGAGATCACTCTCAATGAGAAAGAGTGCTTCTTTCACGATCTCGAGCTGTTCTCTGAGATCACTCTCAATGAGAAAGAGTGCTTCTTTCACGATCTCGAGCTGTTCTCTGAGATCACTCTCAATGAGAAAGAGTGCTTCTTTCACGATCTCGAGCTGTTCTCTGAGATCACTCTCAATGAGAAAGAGTGCTTCTTTCACGATCTCGAGCTGTTCTCTGAGATCACTCTCAATGAGAAAGAGTGCTTCTTTCACGATCTCGAGCTGTTCTCTGAGATCACTCTCAATGAGAAAGAGTGCTTCTTTCACGATCTCGAGCGTTCTCTGAGATCACTCTCAATGAGAAAGAGTGCTTCTTTCACGATCTCGAGCGTTCTCTGAGATCACTCTCAATGAGAAAGAGTGCTTCTTTCACGATCTCGAGCGTTCTCTGAGATCACTCTCAATGAGAAAGAGTGCTTCTTTCACGATCTCGAGCGTTCTCTGAGATCACTCTCAATGAGAAAGAGTGCTTCTTTCACGATCTCGAGCTGTTCTCTGAGATCACTCTCAATGAGAAAGAGTGCTTCTTTCACGATCTCGAGCTGTTCTCTGAGATCACTCTCAATGAGAAAGAGTGCTTCTTTCACGATCTCGAGCGTTCTCTGAGATCACTCTCAATGAGAAAGAGTGCTTCTTTCACGATCTCGAGCTGTTCTCTGAGATCACTCTCAATGAGAAAGAGTGCTTCTTTCACGATCTCGAGCTGTTCTCTGAGATCACTCTCAATGAAAGAGTGCTTCTTTCACGATCTCGAGCTGTTCTCTGAGATCACTCTCAATGAGAAAGAGTGCTTCTTTCACGATCTCGAGCTGTTCTCTGAGATCACTCTCAATGAGAAAGAGTGCTTCTTTCACGATCTCGAGCGTTCTCTGAGATCACTCTCAATGAGAAAGAGTGCTTCTTTCACGATCTCGAGCTGTTCTCTGAGATCACTCTCAATGAGAAAGAGTGCTTCTTTCACGATCTCGAGCTGTTCTCTGAGATCACTCTCAATGAGAAAGAGTGCTTCTTTCACGATCTCGAGCTGTTCTCTGAGATCACTCTCAATGAGAAAGAGTGCTTCTTTCACGATCTCGAGCTGTTCTCTGAGATCACTCTCAATGAGAAAGAGTGCTTCTTTCACGATCTCGAGCTGTTCTCTGAGATCACTCTCAATGAGAAAGAGTGCTTCTTTCACGATCTCGAGCTGTTCTCTGAGATCACTCTCAATGAGAAAGAGTGCTTCTTTCACGATCTCGAGCTGTTCTCTGAGATCACTCTCAATGAGAAAGAGTGCTTCTTTCACGATCTCGAGCTGTTCTCTGAGATCACTCTCAATGAAAGAGTGCTTCTTTCACGATCTCGAGCTGTTCTCTGAGATCACTCTCAAGGAAAGAGTGCTTCTTTCACGATCTCGAGCTTTCTCTGAGATCACTCTCAATGAGAAAGAGTGCTTCTTTCACGATCTCGAGCTTTCTCTGAGATCACTCTCAATGAGAAAGAGTGCTTCTTTCACGATCTCGAGCTGTTCTCTGAGATCACTCTCAATGAGAAAGAGTGCTTCTTTCACGATCTCGAGCTGTTCTCTGAGATCACTCTCAATGAGAAAGAGTGCTTCTTTCACGATCTCGAGCTGTTCTCTGAGATCACTCTCAATGAGAAAGAGTGCTTCTTTCACGATCTCGAGCGGTTCTCTGAGATCACTCTCAATGAGAAGAGTGCTTCTTTCACGATCTCGAGCGTTCTCTGAGATCACTCTCAATGAGAAAGAGTGCTTCTTTCACGATCTCGAGCTGTTCTCTGAGATCACTCTCAATGAGAAAGAGTGCTTCTTTCACGATCTCGAGCGTTCTCTGAGATCACTCTCAATGAGAAAGAGTGCTTCTTTCACGATCTCGAGCTGTTCTCTGAGATCACTCTCAATGAGAAAGAGTGCTTCTTTCACGATCTCGAGCTGTTCTCTGAGATCACTCTCAATGAGAAAGAGTGCTTCTTTCACGATCTCGAGCTGTTCTCTGAGATCACTCTCAATGAGAAAGAGTGCTTCTTTCACGATCTCGAGCTGTTCTCTGAGATCACTCTCAATGAGAAAGAGTGCTTCTTTCACGATCTCGAGCGTTCTCTGAGATCACTCTCAATGAGAAAGAGTGCTTCTTTCACGATCTCGAGCTGTTCTCTGAGATCACTCTCAATGAGAAAGAGTGCTTCTTTCACGATCTCGAGCTGTTCTCTGAGATCACTCTCAATGAGAAAGAGTGCTTCTTTCACGATCTCGAGCGTTCTCTGAGATCACTCTCAATGAGAAAGAGTGCTTCTTTCACGATCTCGAGCTGTTCTCTGAGATCACTCTCAATGAGAAAGAGTGCTTCTTTCACGATCTCGAGCTGTTCTCTGAGATCACTCTCAATGAGAAAGAGTGCTTCTTTCACGATCTCGAGCTGTTCTCTGAGATCACTCTCAATGAGAAAGAGTGCTTCTTTCACGATCTCGAGCTTTCTCTGAGATCACTCTCAATGAGAAAGAGTGCTTCTTTCACGATCTCGAGCTTCTCTGAGATCACTCTCAATGAGAAAGAGTGCTTCTTTCACGATCTCGAGCTGTTCTCTGAGATCACTCTCAATGAGAAAGAGTGCTTCTTTCACGATCTCGAGCTGTTCTCTGAGATCACTCTCAATGAGAAAGAGTGCTTCTTTCACGATCTCGAGCTTTCTCTGAGATCACTCTCAATGAGAAAGAGTGCTTCTTTCACGATCTCGAGCTGTTCTCTGAGATCACTCTCAATGAGAAAGAGTGCTTCTTTCACGATCTCGAGCTTTCTCTGAGATCACTCTCAATGAGAAAGAGTGCTTCTTTCACGATCTCGAGCTGTTCTCTGAGATCACTCTCAATGAGAAAGAGTGCTTCTTTCACGATCTCGAGCGTTCTCTGAGATCACTCTCAATGAGAAAGAGTGCTTCTTTCACGATCTCGAGCGTTCTCTGAGATCACTCTCAATGAGAAAGAGTGCTTCTTTCACGATCTCGAGCGTTCTCTGAGATCACTCTCAATGAGAAAGAGTGCTTCTTTCACGATCTCGAGCGTTCTCTGAGATCACTCTCAATGAGAAAGAGTGCTTCTTTCACGATCTCGAGCGTTCTCTGAGATCACTCTCAATGAGAAAGAGTGCTTCTTTCACGATCTCGAGCTGTTCTCTGAGATCACTCTCAATGAGAAAGAGTGCTTCTTTCACGATCTCGAGCTGTTCTCTGAGATCACTCTCAATGAGAAAGAGTGCTTCTTTCACGATCTCGAGCTGTTCTCTGAGATCACTCTCAATGAGAAAGAGTGCTTCTTTCACGATCTCGAGCTGTTCTCTGAGATCACTCTCAATGAGAAAGAGTGCTTCTTTCACGATCTCGAGCGTTCTCTGAGATCACTCTCAATGAGAAAGAGTGCTTCTTTCACGATCTCGAGCGTTCTCTGAGATCACTCTCAATGAGAAAGAGTGCTTCTTTCACGATCTCGAGCTGTTCTCTGAGATCACTCTCAATGAGAAAGAGTGCTTCTTTCACGATCTCGAGCTGTTCTCTGAGATCACTCTCAATGAGAAAGAGTGCTTCTTTCACGATCTCGAGCGTTCTCTGAGATCACTCTCAATGAGAAAGAGTGCTTCTTTCACGATCTCGAGCTGTTCTCTGAGATCACTCTCAATGAGAAAGAGTGCTTCTTTCACGATCTCGAGCTGTTCTCTGAGATCACTCTCAATGAGAAAGAGTGCTTCTTTCACGATCTCGAGCTGTTCTCTGAGATCACTCTCAATGAGAAAGAGTGCTTCTTTCACGATCTCGAGCTGTTCTCTGAGATCACTCTCAATGAGAAAGAGTGCTTCTTTCACGATCTCGAGCTGTTCTCTGAGATCACTCTCAATGAGAAAGAGTGCTTCTTTCACGATCTCGAGCTGTTCTCTGAGATCACTCTCAATGAGAAAGAGTGCTTCTTTCACGATCTCGAGCTTTCTCTGAGATCACTCTCAATGAGAAAGAGTGCTTCTTTCACGATCTCGAGCTTCTCTGAGATCACTCTCAATGAGAAAGAGTGCTTCTTTCACGATCTCGAGCGTTCTCTGAGATCACTCTCAATGAGAAAGAGTGCTTCTTTCACGATCTCGAGCTGTTCTCTGAGATCACTCTCAATGAGAAAGAGTGCTTCTTTCACGATCTCGAGCTGTTCTCTGAGATCACTCTCAATGAGAAAGAGTGCTTCTTTCACGATCTCGAGCTGTTCTCTGAGATCACTCTCAATGAGAAAGAGTGCTTCTTTCACGATCTCGAGCGTTCTCTGAGATCACTCTCAATGAGAAAGAGTGCTTCTTTCACGATCTCGAGCTGTTCTCTGAGATCACTCTCAATGAGAAAGAGTGCTTCTTTCACGATCTCGAGCTGTTCTCTGAGATCACTCTCAATGAGAAAGAGTGCTTCTTTCACGATCTCGAGCGTTCTCTGAGATCACTCTCAATGAGAAAGAGTGCTTCTTTCACGATCTCGAGCTGTTCTCTGAGATCACTCTCAATGAGAAAGAGTGCTTCTTTCACGATCTCGAGCTGTTCTCTGAGATCACTCTCAATGAGAAAGAGTGCTTCTTTCACGATCTCGAGCGTTCTCTGAGATCACTCTCAATGAGAAAGAGTGCTTCTTTCACGATCTCGAGCTGTTCTCTGAGATCACTCTCAATGAGAAAGAGTGCTTCTTTCACGATCTCGAGCTGTTCTCTGAGATCACTCTCAATGAGAAAGAGTGCTTCTTTCACGATCTCGAGCTGTTCTCTGAGATCACTCTCAATGAGAAAGAGTGCTTCTTTCACGATCTCGAGCTGTTCTCTGAGATCACTCTCAATGAGAAAGAGTGCTTCTTTCACGATCTCGAGCTGTTCTCTGAGATCACTCTCAATGAGAAAGAGTGCTTCTTTCACGATCTCGAGCGTTCTCTGAGATCACTCTCAATGAGAAAGAGTGCTTCTTTCACGATCTCGAGCTGTTCTCTGAGATCACTCTCAATGAGAAAGAGTGCTTCTTTCACGATCTCGAGCTGTTCTCTGAGATCACTCTCAATGAGAAAGAGTGCTTCTTTCACGATCTCGAGCTGTTCTCTGAGATCACTCTCAATGAGAAAGAGTGCTTCTTTCACGATCTCGAGCTGTTCTCTGAGATCACTCTCAATGAGAAAGAGTGCTTCTTTCACGATCTCGAGCTGTTCTCTGAGATCACTCTCAATGAGAAAGAGTGCTTCTTTCACGATCTCGAGCTGTTCTCTGAGATCACTCTCAATGAGAAAGAGTGCTTCTTTCACGATCTCGAGCTGTTCTCTGAGATCACTCTCAATGAGAAAGAGTGCTTCTTTCACGATCTCGAGCTGTTCTCTGAGATCACTCTCAATGAGAAAGAGTGCTTCTTTCACGATCTCGAGCGTTCTCTGAGATCACTCTCAATGAGAAAGAGTGCTTCTTTCACGATCTCGAGCGTTCTCTGAGATCACTCTCAATGAGAAAGAGTGCTTCTTTCACGATCTCGAGCGTTCTCTGAGATCACTCTCAATGAGAAAGAGTGCTTCTTTCACGATCTCGAGCTGTTCTCTGAGATCACTCTCAATGAGAAAGAGTGCTTCTTTCACGATCTCGAGCTGTTCTCTGAGATCACTCTCAATGAGAAAGAGTGCTTCTTTCACGATCTCGAGCTGTTCTCTGAGATCACTCTCAATGAGAAAGAGTGCTTCTTTCACGATCTCGAGCGTTCTCTGAGATCACTCTCAATGAGAAAGAGTGCTTCTTTCACGATCTCGAGCTGTTCTCTGAGATCACTCTCAATGAGAAAGAGTGCTTCTTTCACGATCTCGAGCTGTTCTCTGAGATCACTCTCAATGAGAAAGAGTGCTTCTTTCACGATCTCGAGCTGTTCTCTGAGATCACTCTCAATGAGAAAGAGTGCTTCTTTCACGATCTCGAGCTGTTCTCTGAGATCACTCTCAATGAGAAAGAGTGCTTCTTTCACGATCTCGAGCTGTTCTCTGAGATCACTCTCAATGAGAAAGAGTGCTTCTTTCACGATCTCGAGCGTTCTCTGAGATCACTCTCAATGAGAAAGAGTGCTTCTTTCACGATCTCGAGCTGTTCTCTGAGATCACTCTCAATGAGAAAGAGTGCTTCTTTCACGATCTCGAGCGTTCTCTGAGATCACTCTCAATGAGAAAGAGTGCTTCTTTCACGATCTCGAGCTGTTCTCTGAGATCACTCTCAATGAGAAAGAGTGCTTCTTTCACGATCTCGAGCGGTTCTCTGAGATCACTCTCAATGAGAAAGAGTGCTTCTTTCACGATCTCGAGCGTTCTCTGAGATCACTCTCAATGAGAAAGAGTGCTTCTTTCACGATCTCGAGCTGTTCTCTGAGATCACTCTCAATGAGAAAGAGTGCTTCTTTCACGATCTCGAGCTGTTCTCTGAGATCACTCTCAATGAGAAAGAGTGCTTCTTTCACGATCTCGAGCTGTTCTCTGAGATCACTCTCAATGAGAAAGAGTGCTTCTTTCACGATCTCGAGCTGTTCTCTGAGATCACTCTCAATGAGAAAGAGTGCTTCTTTCACGATCTCGAGCTGTTCTCTGAGATCACTCTCAATGAGAAAGAGTGCTTCTTTCACGATCTCGAGCTGTTCTCTGAGATCACTCTCAATGAGAAAGAGTGCTTCTTTCACGATCTCGAGCTGTTCTCTGAGATCACTCTCAATGAGAAAGAGTGCTTCTTTCACGATCTCGAGCTGTTCTCTGAGATCACTCTCAATGAGAAAGAGTGCTTCTTTCACGATCTCGAGCTGTTCTCTGAGATCACTCTCAATGAGAAAGAGTGCTTCTTTCACGATCTCGAGCTGTTCTCTGAGATCACTCTCAATGAGAAAGAGTGCTTCTTTCACGATCTCGAGCTGTTCTCTGAGATCACTCTCAATGAGAAAGAGTGCTTCTTTCACGATCTCGAGCGTTCTCTGAGATCACTCTCAATGAGAAAGAGTGCTTCTTTCACGATCTCGAGCGTTCTCTGAGATCACTCTCAATGAGAAAGAGTGCTTCTTTCACGATCTCGAGCGTTCTCTGAGATCACTCTCAATGAGAAAGAGTGCTTCTTTCACGATCTCGAGCTGTTCTCTGAGATCACTCTCAATGAGAAAGAGTGCTTCTTTCACGATCTCGAGCGTTCTCTGAGATCACTCTCAATGAGAAAGAGTGCTTCTTTCACGATCTCGAGCTGTTCTCTGAGATCACTCTCAATGAGAAAGAGTGCTTCTTTCACGATCTCGAGCTGTTCTCTGAGATCACTCTCAATGAGAAAGAGTGCTTCTTTCACGATCTCGAGCTGTTCTCTGAGATCACTCTCAATGAGAAAGAGTGCTTCTTTCACGATCTCGAGCTGTTCTCTGAGATCACTCTCAATGAGAAAGAGTGCTTCTTTCACGATCTCGAGCTGTTCTCTGAGATCACTCTCAATGAGAAAGAGTGCTTCTTTCACGATCTCGAGCTGTTCTCTGAGATCACTCTCAATGAGAAAGAGTGCTTCTTTCACGATCTCGAGCTGTTCTCTGAGATCACTCTCAATGAGAAAGAGTGCTTCTTTCACGATCTCGAGCTGTTCTCTGAGATCACTCTCAATGAGAAAGAGTGCTTCTTTCACGATCTCGAGCTGTTCTCTGAGATCACTCTCAATGAGAAAGAGTGCTTCTTTCACGATCTCGAGCGTTCTCTGAGATCACTCTCAATGAGAAAGAGTGCTTCTTTCACGATCTCGAGCTGTTCTCTGAGATCACTCTCAATGAGAAAGAGTGCTTCTTTCACGATCTCGAGCGTTCTCTGAGATCACTCTCAATGAGAAAGAGTGCTTCTTTCACGATCTCGAGCTGTTCTCTGAGATCACTCTCAATGAGAAAGAGTGCTTCTTTCACGATCTCGAGCTGTTCTCTGAGATCACTCTCAATGAGAAAGAGTGCTTCTTTCACGATCTCGAGCTGTTCTCTGAGATCACTCTCAATGAGAAAGAGTGCTTCTTTCACGATCTCGAGCGTTCTCTGAGATCACTCTCAATGAGAAAGAGTGCTTCTTTCACGATCTCGAGCTGTTCTCTGAGATCACTCTCAATGAGAAAGAGTGCTTCTTTCACGATCTCGAGCGTTCTCTGAGATCACTCTCAATGAGAAAGAGTGCTTCTTTCACGATCTCGAGCTGTTCTCTGAGATCACTCTCAATGAGAAAGAGTGCTTCTTTCACGATCTCGAGCGTTCTCTGAGATCACTCTCAATGAGAAAGAGTGCTTCTTTCACGATCTCGAGCTGTTCTCTGAGATCACTCTCAATGAGAAAGAGTGCTTCTTTCACGATCTCGAGCTGTTCTCTGAGATCACTCTCAATGAGAAAGAGTGCTTCTTTCACGATCTCGAGCTGTTCTCTGAGATCACTCTCAATGAGAAAGAGTGCTTCTTTCACGATCTCGAGCTGTTCTCTGAGATCACTCTCAATGAGAAAGAGTGCTTCTTTCACGATCTCGAGCTGTTCTCTGAGATCACTCTCAATGAGAAAGAGTGCTTCTTTCACGATCTCGAGCTGTTCTCTGAGATCACTCTCAATGAGAAAGAGTGCTTCTTTCACGATCTCGAGCTGTTCTCTGAGATCACTCTCAATGAGAAAGAGTGCTTCTTTCACGATCTCGAGCTGTTCTCTGAGATCACTCTCAATGAGAAAGAGTGCTTCTTTCACGATCTCGAGCTGTTCTCTGAGATCACTCTCAATGAGAAAGAGTGCTTCTTTCACGATCTCGAGCTGTTCTCTGAGATCACTCTCAATGAGAAAGAGTGCTTCTTTCACGATCTCGAGCTGTTCTCTGAGATCACTCTCAATGAGAAAGAGTGCTTCTTTCACGATCTCGAGCGTTCTCTGAGATCACTCTCAATGAGAAAGAGTGCTTCTTTCACGATCTCGAGCGTTCTCTGAGATCACTCTCAATGAGAAAGAGTGCTTCTTTCACGATCTCGAGCTGTTCTCTGAGATCACTCTCAATGAGAAAGAGTGCTTCTTTCACGATCTCGAGCTGTTCTCTGAGATCACTCTCAATGAGAAAGAGTGCTTCTTTCACGATCTCGAGCGTTCTCTGAGATCACTCTCAATGAGAAAGAGTGCTTCTTTCACGATCTCGAGCTGTTCTCTGAGATCACTCTCAATGAGAAAGAGTGCTTCTTTCACGATCTCGAGCGTTCTCTGAGATCACTCTCAATGAGAAAGAGTGCTTCTTTCACGATCTCGAGCTGTTCTCTGAGATCACTCTCAATGAGAAAGAGTGCTTCTTTCACGATCTCGAGCTGTTCTCTGAGATCACTCTCAATGAGAAAGAGTGCTTCTTTCACGATCTCGAGCTGTTCTCTGAGATCACTCTCAATGAGAAAGAGTGCTTCTTTCACGATCTCGAGCTGTTCTCTGAGATCACTCTCAATGAGAAAGAGTGCTTCTTTCACGATCTCGAGCTGTTCTCTGAGATCACTCTCAATGAGAAAGAGTGCTTCTTTCACGATCTCGAGCTGTTCTCTGAGATCACTCTCAATGAGAAAGAGTGCTTCTTTCACGATCTCGAGCTGTTCTCTGAGATCACTCTCAATGAGAAAGAGTGCTTCTTTCACGATCTCGAGCTGTTCTCTGAGATCACTCTCAATGAGAAAGAGTGCTTCTTTCACGATCTCGAGCTGTTCTCTGAGATCACTCTCAATGAGAAAGAGTGCTTCTTTCACGATCTCGAGCTGTTCTCTGAGATCACTCTCAATGAGAAAGAGTGCTTCTTTCACGATCTCGAGCTGTTCTCTGAGATCACTCTCAATGAGAAAGAGTGCTTCTTTCACGATCTCGAGCTGTTCTCTGAGATCACTCTCAATGAGAAAGAGTGCTTCTTTCACGATCTCGAGCTGTTCTCTGAGATCACTCTCAATGAGAAAGAGTGCTTCTTTCACGATCTCGAGCTGTTCTCTGAGATCACTCTCAATGAGAAAGAGTGCTTCTTTCACGATCTCGAGCTGTTCTCTGAGATCACTCTCAATGAGAAAGAGTGCTTCTTTCACGATCTCGAGCGTTCTCTGAGATCACTCTCAATGAGAAAGAGTGCTTCTTTCACGATCTCGAGCTGTTCTCTGAGATCACTCTCAATGAGAAAGAGTGCTTCTTTCACGATCTCGAGCTGTTCTCTGAGATCACTCTCAATGAGAAAGAGTGCTTCTTTCACGATCTCGAGCTGTTCTCTGAGATCACTCTCAATGAGAAAGAGTGCTTCTTTCACGATCTCGAGCTGTTCTCTGAGATCACTCTCAATGAGAAAGAGTGCTTCTTTCACGATCTCGAGCTGTTCTCTGAGATCACTCTCAATGAGAAAGAGTGCTTCTTTCACGATCTCGAGCGTTCTCTGAGATCACTCTCAATGAGAAAGAGTGCTTCTTTCACGATCTCGAGCTGTTCTCTGAGATCACTCTCAATGAGAAAGAGTGCTTCTTTCACGATCTCGAGCGTTCTCTGAGATCACTCTCAATGAGAAAGAGTGCTTCTTTCACGATCTCGAGCGTTCTCTGAGATCACTCTCAATGAGAAAGAGTGCTTCTTTCACGATCTCGAGCGTTCTCTGAGATCACTCTCAATGAGAAAGAGTGCTTCTTTCACGATCTCGAGCTGTTCTCTGAGATCACTCTCAATGAGAAAGAGTGCTTCTTTCACGATCTCGAGCTGTTCTCTGAGATCACTCTCAATGAGAAAGAGTGCTTCTTTCACGATCTCGAGCGTTCTCTGAGATCACTCTCAATGAGAAAGAGTGCTTCTTTCACGATCTCGAGCTGTTCTCTGAGATCACTCTCAATGAGAAAGAGTGCTTCTTTCACGATCTCGAGCTGTTCTCTGAGATCACTCTCAATGAGAAAGAGTGCTTCTTTCACGATCTCGAGCTGTTCTCTGAGATCACTCTCAATGAGAAAGAGTGCTTCTTTCACGATCTCGAGCTGTTCTCTGAGATCACTCTCAATGAGAAAGAGTGCTTCTTTCACGATCTCGAGCTGTTCTCTGAGATCACTCTCAATGAGAAAGAGTGCTTCTTTCACGATCTCGAGCTGTTCTCTGAGATCACTCTCAATGAGAAAGAGTGCTTCTTTCACGATCTCGAGCTGTTCTCTGAGATCACTCTCAATGAGAAAGAGTGCTTCTTTCACGATCTCGAGCTGTTCTCTGAGATCACTCTCAATGAGAAAGAGTGCTTCTTTCACGATCTCGAGCGTTCTCTGAGATCACTCTCAATGAGAAAGAGTGCTTCTTTCACGATCTCGAGCTGTTCTCTGAGATCACTCTCAATGAGAAAGAGTGCTTCTTTCACGATCTCGAGCTGTTCTCTGAGATCACTCTCAATGAGAAAGAGTGCTTCTTTCACGATCTCGAGCTGTTCTCTGAGATCACTCTCAATGAGAAAGAGTGCTTCTTTCACGATCTCGAGCTGTTCTCTGAGATCACTCTCAATGAGAAAGAGTGCTTCTTTCACGATCTCGAGCTGTTCTCTGAGATCACTCTCAATGAGAAAGAGTGCTTCTTTCACGATCTCGAGCGTTCTCTGAGATCACTCTCAATGAGAAAGAGTGCTTCTTTCACGATCTCGAGCTGTTCTCTGAGATCACTCTCAATGAGAAAGAGTGCTTCTTTCACGATCTCGAGCTGTTCTCTGAGATCACTCTCAATGAGAAAGAGTGCTTCTTTCACGATCTCGAGCTGTTCTCTGAGATCACTCTCAATGAGAAAGAGTGCTTCTTTCACGATCTCGAGCTGTTCTCTGAGATCACTCTCAATGAGAAAGAGTGCTTCTTTCACGATCTCGAGCGTTCTCTGAGATCACTCTCAATGAGAAAGAGTGCTTCTTTCACGATCTCGAGCTGTTCTCTGAGATCACTCTCAATGAGAAAGAGTGCTTCTTTCACGATCTCGAGCTGTTCTCTGAGATCACTCTCAATGAGAAAGAGTGCTTCTTTCACGATCTCGAGCTGTTCTCTGAGATCACTCTCAATGAGAAAGAGTGCTTCTTTCACGATCTCGAGCTGTTCTCTGAGATCACTCTCAATGAGAAAGAGTGCTTCTTTCACGATCTCGAGCTGTTCTCTGAGATCACTCTCAATGAGAAAGAGTGCTTCTTTCACGATCTCGAGCTGTTCTCTGAGATCACTCTCAATGAGAAAGAGTGCTTCTTTCACGATCTCGAGCTGTTCTCTGAGATCACTCTCAATGAGAAAGAGTGCTTCTTTCACGATCTCGAGCTGTTCTCTGAGATCACTCTCAATGAGAAAGAGTGCTTCTTTCACGATCTCGAGCGTTCTCTGAGATCACTCTCAATGAGAAAGAGTGCTTCTTTCACGATCTCGAGCTGTTCTCTGAGATCACTCTCAATGAGAAAGAGTGCTTCTTTCACGATCTCGAGCGTTCTCTGAGATCACTCTCAATGAGAAAGAGTGCTTCTTTCACGATCTCGAGCGTTCTCTGAGATCACTCTCAATGAGAAAGAGTGCTTCTTTCACGATCTCGAGCTTTCTCTGAGATCACTCTCAATGAGAAAGAGTGCTTCTTTCACGATCTCGAGCTGTTCTCTGAGATCACTCTCAATGAGAAAGAGTGCTTCTTTCACGATCTCGAGCTGTTCTCTGAGATCACTCTCAATGAGAAAGAGTGCTTCTTTCACGATCTCGAGCTGTTCTCTGAGATCACTCTCAATGAGAAAGAGTGCTTCTTTCACGATCTCGAGCTGTTCTCTGAGATCACTCTCAATGAGAAAGAGTGCTTCTTTCACGATCTCGAGCTGTTCTCTGAGATCACTCTCAATGAGAAAGAGTGCTTCTTTCACGATCTCGAGCTGTTCTCTGAGATCACTCTCAATGAGAAAGAGTGCTTCTTTCACGATCTCGAGCGTTCTCTGAGATCACTCTCAATGAGAAAGAGTGCTTCTTTCACGATCTCGAGCTGTTCTCTGAGATCACTCTCAATGAGAAAGAGTGCTTCTTTCACGATCTCGAGCTGTTCTCTGAGATCACTCTCAATGAGAAAGAGTGCTTCTTTCACGATCTCGAGCTGTTCTCTGAGATCACTCTCAATGAGAAAGAGTGCTTCTTTCACGATCTCGAGCTTTCTCTGAGATCACTCTCAATGAGAAAGAGTGCTTCTTTCACGATCTCGAGCTGTTCTCTGAGATCACTCTCAATGAGAAAGAGTGCTTCTTTCACGATCTCGAGCGTTCTCTGAGATCACTCTCAATGAGAAAGAGTGCTTCTTTCACGATCTCGAGCTGTTCTCTGAGATCACTCTCAATGAGAAAGAGTGCTTCTTTCACGATCTCGAGCTGTTCTCTGAGATCACTCTCAATGAGAAAGAGTGCTTCTTTCACGATCTCGAGCTGTTCTCTGAGATCACTCTCAATGAGAAAGAGTGCTTCTTTCACGATCTCGAGCTGTTCTCTGAGATCACTCTCAATGAGAAAGAGTGCTTCTTTCACGATCTCGAGCGTTCTCTGAGATCACTCTCAATGAGAAAGAGTGCTTCTTTCACGATCTCGAGCTGTTCTCTGAGATCACTCTCAATGAGAAAGAGTGCTTCTTTCACGATCTCGAGCTGTTCTCTGAGATCACTCTCAATGAGAAAGAGTGCTTCTTTCACGATCTCGAGCTGTTCTCTGAGATCACTCTCAATGAGAAAGAGTGCTTCTTTCACGATCTCGAGCGTTCTCTGAGATCACTCTCAATGAGAAAGAGTGCTTCTTTCACGATCTCGAGCGTCTTCTCTGAGATCACTCTCAATGAGAAAGAGTGCTTCTTTCACGATCTCGAGCTGTTCTCTGAGATCACTCTCAATGAGAAAGAGTGCTTCTTTCACGATCTCGAGCTGTTCTCTGAGATCACTCTCAATGAGAAAGAGTGCTTCTTTCACGATCTCGAGCTGTTCTCTGAGATCACTCTCAATGAGAAAGAGTGCTTCTTTCACGATCTCGAGCTGTTCTCTGAGATCACTCTCAATGAGAAAGAGTGCTTCTTTCACGATCTCGAGCTGTTCTCTGAGATCACTCTCAATGAGAAAGAGTGCTTCTTTCACGATCTCGAGCGTTCTCTGAGATCACTCTCAATGAGAAAGAGTGCTTCTTTCACGATCTCGAGCTGTTCTCTGAGATCACTCTCAATGAGAAAGAGTGCTTCTTTCACGATCTCGAGCTGTTCTCTGAGATCACTCTCAATGAGAAAGAGTGCTTCTTTCACGATCTCGAGCTGTTCTCTGAGATCACTCTCAATGAGAAAGAGTGCTTCTTTCACGATCTCGAGCTGTTCTCTGAGATCACTCTCAATGAGAAAGAGTGCTTCTTTCACGATCTCGAGCGTTCTCTGAGATCACTCTCAATGAGAAAGAGTGCTTCTTTCACGATCTCGAGCGTTCTCTGAGATCACTCTCAATGAGAAAGAGTGCTTCTTTCACGATCTCGAGCGTTCTCTGAGATCACTCTCAATGAGAAAGAGTGCTTCTTTCACGATCTCGAGCTGTTCTCTGAGATCACTCTCAATGAGAAAGAGTGCTTCTTTCACGATCTCGAGCGTTCTCTGAGATCACTCTCAATGAGAAAGAGTGCTTCTTTCACGATCTCGAGCTGTTCTCTGAGATCACTCTCAATGAGAAAGAGTGCTTCTTTCACGATCTCGAGCGTTCTCTGAGATCACTCTCAATGAGAAAGAGTGCTTCTTTCACGATCTCGAGCTGTTCTCTGAGATCACTCTCAATGAGAAAGAGTGCTTCTTTCACGATCTCGAGCTGTTCTCTGAGATCACTCTCAATGAGAAAGAGTGCTTCTTTCACGATCTCGAGCTGTTCTCTGAGATCACTCTCAATGAGAAAGAGTGCTTCTTTCACGATCTCGAGCGTTCTCTGAGATCACTCTCAATGAGAAAGAGTGCTTCTTTCACGATCTCGAGCTGTTCTCTGAGATCACTCTCAATGAGAAAGAGTGCTTCTTTCACGATCTCGAGCTGTTCTCTGAGATCACTCTCAATGAGAAAGAGTGCTTCTTTCACGATCTCGAGCGTTCTCTGAGATCACTCTCAATGAGAAAGAGTGCTTCTTTCACGATCTCGAGCTGTTCTCTGAGATCACTCTCAATGAGAAAGAGTGCTTCTTTCACGATCTCGAGCTGTTCTCTGAGATCACTCTCAATGAGAAAGAGTGCTTCTTTCACGATCTCGAGCGGTTCTCTGAGATCACTCTCAATGAGAAAGAGTGCTTCTTTCACGATCTCGAGCGTTCTCTGAGATCACTCTCAATGAGAAAGAGTGCTTCTTTCACGATCTCGAGCGTTCTCTGAGATCACTCTCAATGAGAAAGAGTGCTTCTTTCACGATCTCGAGCTGTTCTCTGAGATCACTCTCAATGAGAAAGAGTGCTTCTTTCACGATCTCGAGCTGTTCTCTGAGATCACTCTCAATGAGAAAGAGTGCTTCTTTCACGATCTCGAGCTGTTCTCTGAGATCACTCTCAATGAGAAAGAGTGCTTCTTTCACGATCTCGAGCTGTTCTCTGAGATCACTCTCAATGAGAAAGAGTGCTTCTTTCACGATCTCGAGCTGTTCTCTGAGATCACTCTCAATGAGAAAGAGTGCTTCTTTCACGATCTCGAGCTGTTCTCTGAGATCACTCTCAATGAGAAAGAGTGCTTCTTTCACGATCTCGAGCTGTTCTCTGAGATCACTCTCAATGAGAAAGAGTGCTTCTTTCACGATCTCGAGCTGTTCTCTGAGATCACTCTCAATGAGAAAGAGTGCTTCTTTCACGATCTCGAGCTGTTCTCTGAGATCACTCTCAATGAGAAAGAGTGCTTCTTTCACGATCTCGAGCTGTTCTCTGAGATCACTCTCAATGAGAAAGAGTGCTTCTTTCACGATCTCGAGCTGTTCTCTGAGATCACTCTCAATGAGAAAGAGTGCTTCTTTCACGATCTCGAGCTGTTCTCTGAGATCACTCTCAATGAGAAAGAGGCTTCTTTCACGATCTCGAGCTGTTCTCTGAGATCACTCTCAATGAGAAAGAGTGCTTCTTTCACGATCTCGAGCTGTTCTCTGAGATCACTCTCAATGAGAAAGAGTGCTTCTTTCACGATCTCGAGCTGTTCTCTGAGATCACTCTCAATGAGAAAGAGTGCTTCTTTCACGATCTCGAGCTGTTCTCTGAGATCACTCTCAATGAGAAAGAGTGCTTCTTTCACGATCTCGAGCTGTTCTCTGAGATCACTCTCAATGAGAAAGAGTGCTTCTTTCACGATCTCGAGCGTTCTCTGAGATCACTCTCAATGAGAAAGAGTGCTTCTTTCACGATCTCGAGTGTCTCTGAGATCACTCTCAATGAGAAAGAGTGCTTCTTTCACGATCTCGAGCTGTTCTCTGAGATCACTCTCAATGAGAAAGAGTGCTTCTTTCACGATCTCGAGCTGTTCTCTGAGATCACTCTCAATGAGAAAGAGTGCTTCTTTCACGATCTCGAGCGTTCTCTGAGATCACTCTCAATGAGAAAGAGTGCTTCTTTCACGATCTCGAGCGTTCTCTGAGATCACTCTCAATGAGAAAGAGTGCTTCTTTCACGATCTCGAGCTGTTCTCTGAGATCACTCTCAATGAGAAAGAGTGCTTCTTTCACGATCTCGAGCTGTTCTCTGAGATCACTCTCAATGAGAAAGAGTGCTTCTTTCACGATCTCGAGCGTTCTCTGAGATCACTCTCAATGAGAAAGAGTGCTTCTTTCACGATCTCGAGCTGTTCTCTGAGATCACTCTCAATGAGAAAGAGTGCTTCTTTCACGATCTCGAGCGGTTCTCTGAGATCACTCTCAATGAGAAAGAGTGCTTCTTTCACGATCTCGAGCGTTCTCTGAGATCACTCTCAATGAGAAAGAGTGCTTCTTTCACGATCTCGAGCTGTTCTCTGAGATCACTCTCAATGAGAAAGAGTGCTTCTTTCACGATCTCGAGCGTTCTCTGAGATCACTCTCAATGAGAAAGAGTGCTTCTTTCACGATCTCGAGCGTTCTCTGAGATCACTCTCAATGAGAAAGAGTGCTTCTTTCACGATCTCGAGCGTTCTCTGAGATCACTCTCAATGAGAAAGAGTGCTTCTTTCACGATCTCGAGCGGTTCTCTGAGATCACTCTCAATGAGAAAGAGTGCTTCTTTCACGATCTCGAGCTGTTCTCTGAGATCACTCTCAATGAGAAAGAGTGCTTCTTTCACGATCTCGAGCGTTCTCTGAGATCACTCTCAATGAGAAAGAGTGCTTCTTTCACGATCTCGAGCTGTTCTCTGAGATCACTCTCAATGAGAAAGAGTGCTTCTTTCACGATCTCGAGCTGTTCTCTGAGATCACTCTCAATGAGAAAGAGTGCTTCTTTCACGATCTCGAGCGTTCTCTGAGATCACTCTCAATGAGAAAGAGTGCTTCTTTCACGATCTCGAGCTGTTCTCTGAGATCACTCTCAATGAGAAAGAGTGCTTCTTTCACGATCTCGAGCTTCTCTGAGATCACTCTCAATGAGAAAGAGTGCTTCTTTCACGATCTCGAGCGGCGTTCTCTGAGATCACTCTCAATGAGAAAGAGTGCTTCTTTCACGATCTCGAGCGTCTGTTCTCTGAGATCACTCTCAATGAGAAAGAGTGCTTCTTTCACGATCTCGAGCTGTTCTCTGAGATCACTCTCAATGAGAAAGAGTGCTTCTTTCACGATCTCGAGCTGTTCTCTGAGATCACTCTCAATGAGAAAGAGTGCTTCTTTCACGATCTCGAGCGGTTCTCTGAGATCACTCTCAATGAGAAAGAGTGCTTCTTTCACGATCTCGAGCGTTCTCTGAGATCACTCTCATGAGAAAGAGTGCTTCTTTCACGATCTCGAGCTGTTCTCTGAGATCACTCTCAATGAGAAAGAGTGCTTCTTTCACGATCTCGAGCTGTTCTCTGAGATCACTCTCAATGAGAAAGAGTGCTTCTTTCACGATCTCGAGCTGTTCTCTGAGATCACTCTCAATGAGAAAGAGTGCTTCTTTCACGATCTCGAGCTGTTCTCTGAGATCACTCTCAATGAGAAAGAGTGCTTCTTTCACGATCTCGAGCGTTCTCTGAGATCACTCTCAATGAGAAAGAGTGCTTCTTTCACGATCTCGAGCTGCTCTGAGATCACTCTCAATGAGAAAGAGTGCTTCTTTCACGATCTCGAGCTGTTCTCTGAGATCACTCTCAATGAGAAAGAGTGCTTCTTTCACGATCTCGAGCTGTTCTCTGAGATCACTCTCAATGAGAAAGAGTGCTTCTTTCACGATCTCGAGCTGTTCTCTGAGATCACTCAATGAGAAAGAGTGCTTCTTTCACGATCTCGAGCGGCTGTTCTCTGAGATCACTCTCAATGAGAAAGAGTGCTTCTTTCACGATCTCGAGCTCGTTCTCTGAGATCACTCTCAATGAGAAAGAGTGCTTCTTTCACGATCTCGAGCGTTCTCTGAGATCACTCTCAATGAGAAAGAGTGCTTCTTTCACGATCTCGAGCTGAGGTTCTCTGAGATCACTCTCAATGAGAAAGAGTGCTTCTTTCACGATCTCGAGCGTTCTCTGAGTCTCGAGATCACTCTCAATGAGAAAGAGTGCTTCTTTCACGATCGAGCTGGTTCTCTGAGATCACTCTCAATGAGAAAGAGTGCTTCTTTCACGATCTCGAGCGTTCTCTGAGATCACTCTCAATGAGAAAGAGTGCTTCTTTCACGATCTCGAGCTGAGGTTCTCTGAGATCACTCTCAATGAGAAAGAGTGCTTCTTTCACGATCTCGAGTCTCTGTTCTCTGAGATCACTCTCAATGAGAAAGAGTGCTTCTTTCACGATCTCGAGCTGTTCTCTGAGATCACTCTCAATGAGAAAGAGTGCTTCTTTCACGATCTCGAGCGTTCTCTGAGATCACTCTCAATGAGAAAGAGTGCTCTTTCACGATCTCGAGCTGTTCTCTGAGATCACTCTCAATGAGAAAGAGTGCTCTTTCCACGATCTCGAGCTGTTCTCTGAGATCACTCTCAATGAGAAAGAGTGCTTCTTTCACGATCTCGAG